>OX411807.1:17025297-18225297 GCA_948253155.1 Leucoma salicis | reverse complement strand
GCTTTAAGTCAACAATTCCCTCTCCTTCACTAGGATAAGCACCAACTTGGCTAATGGCATGATGTTATTTTAAGGATCCAGTCATGGCTTCGGCATTTCTCGGATAGATCTTAATGTTTCTATGTAATTTAAAGTAAAATCTGTTGTCTTCCTTTCGTTAAAGGCCTAGACGATTCTGAACTAAATTATATCAATTAATCTAGGAAATTTTACGTAAATGACACAATAAAGTTTAAAATAGTTTATTTTGTGTTTAATAAATTAGCAGTGTTGTTTTGGCCAAGCCAATCAAATAATACAATAATAAAGCGTAAGCTTTCACAGCATTATCCCCTTCTTTAATGAGCCGGCTGAGCTATAATGTCCCTGAATTTAATTGAATAAGGCTCGCTTAAATTTTACGACAAGACGCGGTGAGGTGGCACGAGAAAGCCGTGACATTAATCTTCTCAGTAAAATCAATTGTCAAAAATTGTATTTGCGCAGACTAGTGCCAGTCTATATAAAATCCTACCTGTCAGGGTTAAGTTATCTTTTCGCATGGCCATCGTGTACGGTAGAAGAATATCCAAGTAAATTATTTTCTCGTTTACCATCATTTATGAAAGTGCACATCTCTCTATCATAGTGGGTGGTCAGAAATGTATTTTATCCAGGTTACTGAAGGTTTGTTTCTCAGAGACCGTAATACACCAGACTTTTTATAAAGAAATTTACAAAGCAGCGTTTAAGAGCATCACTGCGTCGCGCGGGCCGAATGTATCGCGCCGACGGCGGCGCCCTGGTGAAGACATCTCGCTGCCCCTTTATTGCTTGCCTCAAATTAATGTCTCGACCTTACAGCGGAGGATTTTCTACTTTGTGGGAACGTTTAACAGATTTTATTACGCTAATATTTTACGAGAAAAGGAAATAAGTATTTATTTTGATAAATAACATGAAACTGTATATATAATAACATATTAGAACTATTGTTTATCATTTTGATATATCTATGATTCTGTATTTTGATCTGTATTTTAGCACTTGACATGCTCAGCTACTTTAAAGAACAAATTATTTGTGAATGTGGAAAAAAGAACTTTACTGCGAGCAGGAAAGTACTCTTTTTCCACATTCGCAAATAATTTGTTCTATGATTCTGGTATAAAAACAGATTCTATGAACTTTACTGTATGAATACAGCAGGATCAGACCTTTATAATATCTACTTTTAAACAAGTAATTTATTTTAATAATTCGGTACGCGCATAAAAATACTGGGTACTCTAGGTATAGGTATATACAAAAGAATAACTGACTAACTGACAAATCAATGCTCAGCCCAAACGCCTGGGGTTAGGATCCTGAAAATTAACATATGGGTTTCTTTGGTACCGTAGGTGAGCACTAATTCACACTACCCTGTTCGTTGCCCCGAACGACGGGGTGTGCGGTTAGCTACATTTTTTCCTGCCAAAAAAAAGGTGAGCATTAATTAAGGATTTTTCGCAAATTTAATCCAAAATAGATTTATCACTATGACGCGAGCGAACCCGGGGAACTAATAAATGATATAAAGTGTAATTGAAAAGTAAAATATAAATATTTTAATGATGCAAATTTTTGTGTAAGCATTATCATTAAATACAAAGTGGAAAATGTGAAATCGAAAATAACAATCACGAGCAGGATTTGAACCTGCATCTCCTGGATACCGTCCAGATGCTTTGCCAATTCAGCTGTTATTTTCAATTTCACATTTTCCACTTTGTGTTTAATGTATATGGCTAAGCGTGTCAAATGCTAAAAATATCTAAAATAAGCATTATCACTTATCTCTGCAGATACTTATAATGCAAGATAATATCTATTTATTGTAAGAGTCGACCCAATTTAGCGTTGAACTCCGCCTTTACCTGGGACCCTTCGACAGCACAATAAAAATGATTTATTGAGCAGCGAGATCGTCCGCTCAACAATATAATACGACTTATTAATTGAAAGAAAAACTGAATAATAAACATTTTTCAGTATTTTTATAATAAACATCTGCGTTTAAAACTAATAATGTTCTATTAACCTTTAGATATATCAGCATTTTAACACATTTAGGGGCTCAATTACACTATTGTAGGTACAAATTGAAAATATATATATAACATTAGGGAATTAATCAATAATTTTTTAACAACAGAAATTCTTCCCAAGGTACCATGTGACTATTGACGTCTACCGGGCACATTTCCAAACTCCGAGCTGCTACTGAGAATTTTTCTTTTTAGGAAAAAGCTCAATAATATTGCCTTACCCGGGGATCAAACCCGAGACCTCATGATTAGCAGTCGCATACACTACCGCTACACCACCGAGGCAGTTCACAGACAGCAGACCTCTATATAGATAGTAACATTATATAAAGTTTTTCCATTAGTATTTTTTTTGTTGCATGTAGTGGCGGACGAGCCACGGTCCATCTGATGGTAAATGGTAACCGTCGCCCATGGACTCGACTATACCGAGAGTATTGTCAAGCCGCTGCTCACCAATTCATTGCACAGATGAAATTAAATATAAACGGCTATCTCCTGCTACAGCCAAAACGCAACGATGTGCTTCATGGCCGGTCACAGGGGAGATGGTGGTACCAACCCGCTCGAGCCGGATACCAAGTGAGTACTCCCCCTTGGTACCCAGCCCTACCATCAGTCATGCAATGGATGATAATTGCTTACTTCCCTTAGTCGTCTCATACGACACCCGTGGGAAATAATGGGATGGTGACACTTGTATTCTTAATCCGTCACCACACGGATAGTAAGCAAAATACACAAAAATACTTGTTTATTTTATTAAATTTATAAATTAATAGATTACGGATTACGGCAGACCTCTATATAGATAGTAACATAAAGTTTTTTATAAAGTTTTTCTATTATTAAGCAAAATACACAAAAGTACTTATTTATTTTTATTAAAACGTAAAATAAATTTATTGGAATATATTGCCTGCCTAAAAAACTATTTTTACTACAACAACACATATAATCAATCACCTTAGTGGTTTACTAATAAAGATAATAAGTACATAAGTAGGTAAGTAAGTTAATGAGAATAATTCCTTTGGCAATTTGGAGCGAGCACGGTGGCCTTTATTATTGACCACATATTTGCTCGAAGGCAGCCGGATCGCTTACTGAACAAACTAATCTGAAAATTACACGCCCCGTCATTCCAAGGTCCTCACAACCCTCATAGCCATAATACAGTGTACTGAACAGTACAAACTATGTCTATAGTAACCATAATAATAATGGGATTTTATGTTGCATGAAGTACCTACATATGCTCCATAACGTAGCAGTTTTACATTTAGTATGTGTATGGTCCAAATGCTATGCGTATGTTAACAAGCGAGTTCAATAGCACGCAGAGCAACTGTGAATTTGTGTACTAGGAACTACCTACTGTTAGTTGCTATGGCCAAATAAAAAAAATACTTATATAAAAATGTCCGCTTTTCAAACCGAACGCAAACCAAAATCGAACACTCTTAGTGGTATAAAGACAACGAGTATCATCGAGCATCCGTGACTCTTAGTGGTATAACAATAACTGGTACATATAGTATGCGCAATCGAATTGTAGTTTTTAGAAAAAAAAAGATTAACTACAAATTTTGTTAAAATCAGTAAAAAGATCATTTGAAGCCCCTTAGAATACGCATGAGATTCAGGTAAAAAAATCTAATAATTTAATAATAGACTTAATAAATATTATTATACTATCTATAAATAAAATAAAATAAATTTACTTTTACCAAAGTTTAAAAAGATAACTGCACTAACACTTACAAAAACCAAATATATCTTATAAGTACGAAATTCTCATAGGTGTGGCCGGGAAATATTATAATATATGATACGCCATTTTTAATAGTACATTGTTACCCTAGGGATGAAAGCAACTTCCCTCGAACTATTGGAGCCCTCGCTACGCTCGGGCGCCAAACCCCGTCTCGGACTAAATAAGTCTTTCTCCCGAGGTAATCACTGTGCTTTTCATTACGAATACTAGGAAATATATAAAAATAAAAATCATGAATTAGCTAAAGACAAAATGGGAGACTTTAAAAAATTGAATTTGGAATCGCCGTTTTCCCGCCGATTTTGTTTTTTTTTCTGTGGCCTGCCAGCTATTCAGCCATTATTTTTCATTTTAATCATTGAAATAAATCTTCGTTATTTTAAAGATATAGTTGCAACTATATTAAAATAAAGTCATATGCAAATTCTTTAATAAATAGGTACTTAACTTTATGTTATTTCAATTTTACATCGCGCTGTAATTGACTGGGTGTACAGAAAATAGAACTGTTTTTTTTAATTACTCAGCTGTCAGTTGAAAGTAATTCTCCCTAGGGCTGAAAAGTATTACTTTCAACTCGCTCCTCAGGCAACTTTAGGCCTACTTTCAGAGCATACTCTGAATTACTCATATGCATTACTCATAAGCATAAGCATTATCATGAGCATTACTCATAAGTAATGAAAAATAATATAAAGTCTCGAAGTCAAAATATTAAACAAATACTTTTAAAAAAATAATTATTAGTCCTATAACTTGTATCAAATTTTAGGAAACACTGAAAAACATACGTATACGTATAAGGAGAGAACCAAATTAGACATAAAAACAAAATAAATTTGCGTATTATCTATACATATTATATAATAAACCGTACAAATCGTTGTGTCTGTACATTGCAGGTCCAAAAATGAAGAGGGGACGATAAAAAAAAAGTGACAAAGGTAAAATACATGTTCTAACATGTATCAATGATTTTATTTTTCTCTGTCCTTCTAATTGTTAGTGCACATCTTTGTTACTGCATGGATTTTAAAGTGGTTTCCACAGGAAGATAGAAACGGTTTATAGCAAAATATATACAATGCGAAAGTCGAAGGATGTAGGTAGGTACAGGGGGAGACCGAGACTCACCTACATAGACCAAATCGGTCATGTATTGAAGGAAGGTGGAGTCAGGAGTTTCCGAAACCCGTGAGCGTGTATGAAGAGAATAGTGAATGTTGAGGAAGCGAGAGATGTATGCAAGAATAGAGCCTTTTGGCACTCTATTCTCTCTGCCTACCCCGCAAGGGAAATGGCGCGATGATAAGTAGTAATAACAGTAATAAGCTCAGATGAATGTTAGCCGTATCTGTGAGCCCTAAATGACTACGACGCTAATACTTAGCACATGTCTAGTTAGATCTAGCTAGACTTATTGAAAAGGAGAACCCTCAACAAAAATGTCTTACTAGACCCTCTCTTCTACTTCCGATATCCTATTTATGTACAATAAACTTATGAATCTTCATTTTAAAACAGTCAAAGGCGTGCGTTGGCTACCGGGAACATCGGAAGCTTTGCCATTACTCACGGTAGTTGGGTCATGCGCTGTCCATCACGCTTCATTTAATTCACCTCCTTCGCAATGCTTATCTATGGATTGTTATACAAAGTAAGAGACAACTTGTAAAACCTTTTGTCCTATGGAAGCGTAGTGTGATTTTTAACGATTAAAATAGATGTATAGAGTTAGTAGCTGCTCTTCACGGCTTCGTCGACGTGGGTCTCAGAATTGGGTCACTATAGTATACCTAAGTACATAATTATAGTGTCACATAAATAGCTATCCCACAGAAACTTAATGTTTATCCGGAATAAAGAGTCATTTATTTATTAAGGTACATCAACAATATACATATATAATTTTCACACGATTTGTAGGCAACATATTTTTCTAGTATGCATATCTGTTAAAGACGTACACACCATTCATTGTTAAACTACACAAATGGTTTTACAACATAAGATTAGTAGTTAAAAACGAAGAAACATACAAACAAGGTTAGGAAAAATATTGTGCAAAAAACAATTACAACGAACCACTGAAATGTTTTAATAAATTTTGCTTAAAAGTATGCAAGGTATTGCGAAGGTGAAAAAAAGTCATATGTGTAAATCTAGGTAATAAACTGTAGGCGTGGAATATACTATAGCTGTCCGTTTTTGTGTGATCGATTAACGTTCAAACATCCAAACTTACAAACTTTCACATTATTTTTTTATTTATTTTTACGAAGCAACTCCTATATGAATAATTACTTTCACATTTTAGTCTTTCATAATACTTATACATATAAATATTGTTAATGATTTTATCATATACAATAATGTGGTTAAAGGGAACGTTGCATAATCAGTAACAATTTTATGAGTGAAATAGTAGGTACATAGACCACATTAATTTTTTAAATCCAATAAAAAACACATGACGTAACAGCACAACGGCACCCTGGAACAATATTTAATGTTCAGTGTGCAACACATATGTGTTCAGTGAAAACTTTACAAAAAGAATATGTTTATTCGAAATATCAATTTCATTTATGAAGTGGCACTATACGTATAGTTAGTTGGTCGCTTCAATAAGCTTCTCGATATAAAACTGGTATAAAAGAAGGTTATTTGGTTCCGCAAGCAATAAAGCGGTATTATTTGAGGACAATGAAAACTGTGCACTTGCCTCCTGGTGCGACCGACGCTGTTTGCCCCGTTAACTTCAAAATAGTATGGCATCTTTCTTAATATAATATAGGATGTTTAAGATTGTTTGGAGCGTGCAAGCGCAAAACTAATTGTCATGCGATTAGTTCCATTCCATTTTATTAATCTCTGCCCTCTACTACGACTGCATGGACTTTGAATATTAGGTCCATAGAGTCATTTAAAGTGCATTCTACATTCTAATCCTGATTGGAATATTTTTTCAAGCCAATAGATACCAAATTAAAATGTATCATCCATCCATCCATCAGCCTTTCCACGTCCACTGCTGGACATAGGCCTCCCCAAAAGAACGCCACAACAAGCGGTCCTGTGCGCTCATATGGGGGAATAGTGCCGTAATCGCCACGCTTGGCAGGCGGGTTGGCGATCGCAGTGGATGTTGTTAATACTCAAGGGAATGCTGCTGCCCACTCCCTCAGTATTCTCTCCGTCGTCTCTTACGACTCCCGTGGGTGGAGAGGGGTGGGACAATTCTAAAGCCGGCCCCACACGGCCTAATTAAAATGTAAAAAAAACTTTTTTTTTCCAACCCGTCGTTCGGAGCAACGAACAGGGTAGTGTGGGGCCTTCACCCACTAAAGAAACCCGCCATGTGCCGTCTCTTCGCCTTTATTGGCGGGCCCCTGGAACTATGTTACATTCCTTCGGTGGTATATTCTAATAGCCTAGCGGTAAAATCAAATACTGTAAGCAAAGTGTTATTGAGTTCAATTCCCAGTCTGAGAAGTCCTCATAAGGCACACACCTCTGATATTTCGAAGTTTTCGAAATTATTATGCTAAAAAATTAACGCTGCTCACTAAAGGAAAATATCGTGAGGAAAAAATTAAAGTGCCTGAGATATTTTCTCAACAGCTTGTGAAGTCAGCCAACCCGTATTGCTCGCCCAATACTGCCTAAATCCTTTCTATTATGAAAGGAGACCTCTGCCCAATAGTAGGACAGTAATTGGGTTGAAAAAATAGTATATGTACTAAAACAATGTATATTCTCGTACTTTGGTGGTTCAATGGTAGTGTATGCGATTGCGGATCACGAGGTCTCAGTTTCGATACCCGCGCCTACAAAAAGTTATTGTTCGTTAATGAATTCTAAATAGCAGCTCGGTTTTAGGAAATTGGCGATGTTTTACCAACAATAGTAGGAGTACCGTTGTTACACACAACAATAGTACTACCGTTGTTTCGCGCTGGTCTTCTGTGAGAGACTGGAACGATATTTCAAAAATATTAATTATATTAAAATTTTATATTAAAACTGTCATCTGTCTGTCATGTCTATCATCGCATTTATGCCCATTTAGTATAAATAAAATTAAAAACTTTTGTTGGACTCACTATAATAAATACTAAGGATAAAATAGAAAATATAGTTAACAATTTTGATGACAATAAAGTTAAGATATTAATTTATAAAATACAGTATAGGCAAAGTATACAAACCCAACCAGCTCGTTAGTAACAGATCGCTTTCAGAAAATCTGCGGCGTAACTGCCACCTAACATTGGCTTAGAATTTAATAAACTATGGGATAAATACAGCAGTATCTGATCAACGTTTCAATATTATACACTATAATATTGTTATTTGCAGCCATGATTTCGAGAAAATAAATTAAGATATTAAAGCTTTGTTGTAGTAAATATAAGAATAATATATATACATCTGGAAGGTCTTATATTTGGAAATGATGGGTGAAAGGCCATCGATACACCGTGTCACCCACTCCATTCTGAGCATTAAAATGCAAAACATAACCCTTTACCAGCCTCTTTAGTACTTATATCAAGTAGCTGAACCTTAATTTTATTAAATATTGTAGAAGGAATTTGGTGCTTTTTGTGTGCTTGATTATTCCGGATAATCACGTAAACGAATACACCGATTTTATTAGCAAGTTATTAATCAAGTAGTGACTATAAATACTATAAATGCATTAATATTATAAATGCGGAAGTGACTTTGCTTGTTACGCTTTCATACTGCAACTACGAGTACGAAACTAATCATCGTGAAATAAAGCATATCTACAGTCTGGAGCCCAGAAAAGGATATACATATAGTACCCGTAGAATATCTATTTTCACATAGAGATAATAATTAGTGTGCCAATATAAGGATGAAGTCATCGGTAGCAGCTAGTTCTCTATAAAATGCATTTGTAATGGAAACAAAAAGCTCAATCTGTAAAATAAAACAAACGAATATTGCAATGGCACGGTCGGACAGGGTAGTATTTTTGAGGCAATTCCAATAACTGTACACACGATTACCTTTATCGTTGGATTAAACTGCACCGTATGTGGAACGCAATTCGTTTATGAATGCGGCCGGAGGGTAGGATTATCGTGAACGCAAAATCTTAAAAATGCTCTGCATGTTATCCTCTGGTCGCCTTATTAAACGATCCTAGAAGTAATTGTGAGAGACTTACAAAGTTAAGCGGACGGAGCTAAGCCACCCACCCATGAACGCTCATAATCGTTATTTCGTCTGCGGACTTTACAAATTGTAACTGACGCCGACGATAGCCTATGTTCCTTATCCTCAGCGTAATTATTACGCTTTTCGTAGTGTTAGAAAGCTTGATAATACAATGTAGCTTTTAATACTTTCTTTGATTAATAAAATTCATGCATCTCATTAGATGCATGAATTTTTCATTAAATCGGTTAGCAACGTGTAATGTGTTAAATAAGCAATGACTTAGTTTTTAGTATGCACCTACTAAGTAATTCAAATTGCCATGATGCAGAAAACTAGAGCTACATCAATGATAGATAATTATGTTGTTATTAGTTGAGGATATATGTTAGATTAAAATCTGGATTGACGACGAAATGAAGAATGATTATATTACGAGCAGAAGATTGACATTATTTTCCGCTTCAACTGCTAGATCAATATTGTTTGACACCTTTTTCAAGTAGCAGATCTACGTAAAGTTACGTGATTTTTTAATATCATTGGGAAACATTTATAGTAAACTAGCTGTTTCCCGTGGCTTCACTCGCGCAAATAAATGAATATTGAAAAGGAACGATTTTGTTAAAAATACTGTCTCTAAATGAAATTAAAGTATTAGTATTCATCAATCTTCTGCTCGTAATATAACTGCCTCGGTTGTGTAGCGGTAGTGTATGCGACTGCTAATCATGAGGTCTCGGGTTCGATCCCCGGGTCGGGCAATGTTGTTGAGCTATTTCTTAAAAAGAAAAATTCTCAGTAGCAGCCCGGAGTTTAGAAATGTGCCCGATAGACGTCGATAGGCTCGCCCCCTATTACGTGAGACTCAAACAGAGCTGGCGAGTCGTGGGTGTGTAAATATACCTCTGCCAACCCCTTTGGGGAATACAGGCGTGATGCTATGTTGTTTGTTTTTGTTGTTGTAGTATTCATCAAAATTTTAGGTTTAATTGCTATAGTAAGTACCTTTTTGTAAACGACATTTGCAGTGTTTCCTTTGCGTCTAAAACTCACTCTGGAGCATACAACATAAATCTCTCCATGTAAACAGCGGTCCTTACTTAAATCGATGCCAGTCATTTTCAGTAACTGGCTTAGGGACTTATTAATTGTTATGGCAAAACACACATTAAGAGGGATCTGTATTCTTTGATATTATTGTAATTTGGTTAGAATACTCTGATGAAATAAACGGTATTCGTGGAATGAAAACAACGTGTTCTTGACCACGTTCGGTAATTACTGTGGCTCCTACGACGTTTTTATAAAGAACTTTGATTTGTAGCCTAGTTCCATTGCACAATTTAGGGGATTTTAAGTTTTTTTAATATCATTCCTGGTGATCCAATCTTAAGAGGTAGTTTCCAGTGAGAAACACATTCACAAATTATCTATCTACCAGACGCTTCTTCTTTAAATTTAACCGAAGCCTTTTTACGGGGTCTTTTCTATGCAAAATTTCTTATAATTGTGATATAGATACTTGCAATATCGCATGTATTTGTCCAGCTACTACTAACTCACATAAACCTCCATATATATCAAATACAGATATATCAACAAAGTATTCATCGGAACTATTATCAAAGCGTCATACAAAATTTACTGGCAAGCTCCGTCACCAATGAGGGAAAAGATTTATGTTTAGCATTTCAATCGGAGGCCGAAGGAGGTACCACACTTACGTACGACTCTGTTACGTGTCGTTGTTCGTCTGTGTGGTGACGGATTAAGAATACAAGTGTCACCGCCCTATTCTTTCCCACGGGTGTCGTATGAGGCGACTAAGGGAAGTAAGCAATTATCATCCATTGCATGACTGGTGGTAGGGCTGGGTACCAACTGGGAGTACTCACTTGGTATCCGGCCCGAGCGGGTTGGTACCACCATCTCCCGTGTGACCGGCCATGAAGCACATCGTTGCGTTTTGGCTGTAGCAGGAGATAGCCGTTTATATTTCATTTCATCTGTGAAATGAATTGGTGAGAAGCGGCTTGACAATACTCTCGGTATAGTCGAGCCCATGGGCGATGGTTACCATTTACCATCAGATGGACCGCGGCTCGTCTGCCAATACATGCAATAAAAAAAAAAGTACAAATTAGCTACATTCCTGTAATCAAGAGAAACAACTATTACTTCACTTTGTTCCTTATTTAGTTAGGATATTAAATTTTCAGTAATTTCACTTAATATTTAATATGTAACTTTTGCTAAATCATTGTTTTAAACCTTGATCTGTCTTGTTGTATAGTACCACAGAGGACGCAATACTAGAATATAAAATAACTAAATACATTAAGTTACGTAATGAGCGGGAAATTTAAATGAAGTATGAAAGATATTAATTGACAAATAGAATTTGCACTCTCTGCATCGTTTGCCATGAATATTAATTGGTATAATTAGGATGACCATTAAAAAATAATAAGTTCTATTTGGGTACTAATCAATCAAAATAAATAAAATCTTATATCCTTTAAATGGAAAATTGGAGCTAAAATACATATTGTAAATTGTAGAAGCTCCTGTGTCTGTACATTGAACATTTATCTAACATTCAGATAGACTGATAAAAAAAGGTTTCTTTTATTTGTCTGCCTATTTGTTTGTTAGTAAGTGCACATCACCTTTTTTTGTAAAGGCGGGAAAAAATGTTCCTAACCGCACACCCCGTCGTTCGGGGCAACGAACAGGGTAGTGTGGGGCCCTCACCCACTAAAGAAACCCGCCGTGTGCCGTCTCCCCGCCTTTATTGGCGGGCCACTGGAACTATGTTACATTCCTTCGGCGGTCCGCCGGCGGCTTACCCTTTCGAGTAACCTCTACTGAGCGACGCATCCGCGGACGGAGCGACACACCTTCTCGGGAGGCCTTGCGGGTGGCGTTCCCCGGTCCATCCACCCGTAGCCTCAGCTAGGGCGGGATGAGGCGCAAGTACGTGCACCTGCGCCGCTCCGGTCGCTGGCGGCGGACGAAAATTAAAAAAAAATGTTTTATGTTCAGAGACGCCTCAATAACCTAATATGTCATAATAATATATTCTCAAAATTTTCTAGGTGTACAGTATAGCTTTATAATAGTACAGATAACACTGCTAAGTATTTGATATATTATAATTATGGGCAGTTTAAAAAAATAATTATGTAAAATATAAAAAAAAAAACGAAAGTTATAAGGAATCTTTAATAAGGCATTAAACATATTAAGATAAAACCAAACGCGGACAAGGTTATGGACAACAGCTATACACTAGCTGCTAATGCTAATATAACTAGCCTTTACTTTTTAGGTTATATCTCAGGTTCCCGATATAGTAGCGGGATAAAATGCTATTAAGTCAAATCAAGAGCTATCAAATAAAAGTTTCTTCAAAATCCATTCAGTAGTTTTGGCATGATGCGCGAACGAACAAACAGGCAAAAAAATCTAAAAAAAATTGTTATGTGTTCAGACAGGCGTGTCATATAGCCAAAACAGTATTTTTTTATCAAAGATCTTAAATGTACAGAAACAGCTCGGTTTCAGCTTTATAATATTATATAGTTATATACTAGCCTTTGCTTGCGGCTCCGCCGCAACCAAAATTTAGCTTTTAGGTTGTATATCAGGTTCCCGATATAGTAGCGGGATAAAATGTATACCAGTTGTTAAATCTAATCGAGATCTATCAAATAGAAAAAATTACATCAAAATCTGTTCATTAGTTTTTGCGTGATGCGCGAACAAACAAACAGATAAACAGACAAACACAAAAAATCTAAAAAGAAATCGTTTTGTGTTTAGATACGCCTATATAGCCTAATTCAGTCATTTTTTCTCAAATATCTTAAATGCACAGACATAGCTCTGTTACAGCTTTATAATAGTATATAGATTAATAAAAGAGTAACTAGGTTACTTTTAGTAAAATGATCATGTTTCTTTATTGTCTACCCGATCATATTCATTCTTTTTTACATCATTTTCTTAAGAATAATAATAGTATTCTTATACAACAAGCTAATTAGTTGAAAATTAGACGTGATCAAAGATCTGGAGTAGTTATGACTTCAAGGATTGTGAGGTGTCCGTTATGCTGCCTTCTTTACTCAAATATAACATAATTGTGTTTCTAGCAAGTTGTTTTTGTTTTATTACAAATATATACATTTTTCTAGATAGCAGTTATTCCTATACATTACTTATTCCCCGAATATTGCTCGTGCTTTTAACTAATGACTGCCAAGTCCGAAGAACGGATGCAACTTTTTCTAACTATAAGCGTATTATCGTGAGACAGGATATTTTTAAGGCATGTGCAATCAAATATGTTTAATGATTTCCTGAAGTCGAATCTTTTGTGTCGAATGCCTGAAGCCTTTATCATCAGAATGAAGCAACTTCGATTGTTCGATTATGGATCAGGAACACGCTAAAGTTATCGAATCAGTGTACATGCGTTGTCACAGATGACACCCAGTGTGACGTAGAAGCCGGCAGCCTATTCACGTCAGCACGTCCCATTCTACTTCGCTCTCCGTGCCTACAATAGTTCGTGTTCACAATGGATTTTATATGTAGATTCAGAATTCGATCATTTTAGTCCGTTTGAAACTGCGAATATGCCATCTGGGTAATGATTGCGTGCTGTCAATGCTCTATTAAGATCGACGCATAAATTGACTGTATTGGACTACAATATCAATCCAATGTCAACAGAATACTATTAAACCATTAACGCATGGCCACTTCATTGAATTGTGTGTAGCTTCCTACTTATTACAAATATTCTATAATTCTAGTCTAGAATGCTGCTATCATGTTAAAGGCAGTTTTATTTCCAATTTATATAATTTCAGAAGTTTAGTCTTTACTATCGTCAACAAAGTTTGATTGGTTTGAAAATCACACGAAAGCATTGAGTCATCCAAACTCATTAAAAAGTAAACAGAAATGTCGTAAAAGCAATCAGATAAATATAAGAAGTATGAATGTTTGTACATTTTTATATAATTATCTCAATATTTGTTTATGGGCGGTATCCTGTTCGCACAAACTGTGCGGGATTAAATCGATTTGGATGTGATTAATGTTACGTACGAGTACTTTATATTTATACAAAATATTTATTTTGTGTTTTTGTAAATATACCTAAGTAAAGCAGTCCCTTAGAGAGGGAAAGACGCAAATTCGAATCCTGCTCTTATAAAATGTCTCTTGTTCCACTTTTACGAAAATATGTTTTAGTAGGATGGCTGATCATGTCAAGCGCTAAATTACATAAATAACTAAGTAACTAAAAACGTGGGTTAACCACGACTTCATGTCCGTTACATTTTCTTTCTAAATTCGACACCTTATTTTGCGCTTTTAGGACACGATTTTGCAAATTCACATTAGGTAGAGTTTAACATGCTATAAAATTAAGTTTCTTAATTCCGCCTAAATCCGAAAGAACCTTTTCGTTTCTTTGGTTAAGGCGGGAAAAAAACCGCACACCCCGTCGTTCGGGGCAACGAAAACAGGATAGTGTGGGGCCTTCACCCACTAAAGAAACCCGCTGTATGCCGTCTCTCCGCCTTTATTGGCGGGCCACTGGAACTATGTTACATTCCTTCGGTGATGAACTTAAGAACCTACTCAAAATTTCACACTAATCATTCATTTCCAAGCACCCATTTGCAGTTCTTTTTTTAAATTATAATGAGAGGCCTCTTAAAAAACTATCTTGTAAAAACTGTCGCTATCTTTATGACAGCAGCGTATACGTGTAAAGGTGATGATCTTCAGACCGATTAGTGATTGAGTATCCCTATTAGGTGACTGCGATAGCTTAACGGTCCAGAGCACTTCTCCGAATTGGATGGGATGCCAGTTCAGATCCTGCTCGCGGGTAAACTCTCTTTCTCCACTTTCACAAATAATTTGTTGCATAAAAGTATCTAAACATGTCAATTGCAAAAATACAGATCACAATATGTGTACTTGAATAAAGAACATAATATTAAATAATATAGATAATACTCATTTAATTAATACAAAAGCGTTATAAGTACCCATACCAAAGTGGGTTATAACCACGATAGCCAATTGTCATTGTGAATGCATTTTTATAGTACCATAAAGCGTACATAATAAAACACTACCTAAGTATTCAGTGAGTGAAAATAAAAATGAGGACGAGTTTGTGTACAGTGGGCCGTGGCGTGGTTCCGTTATAGCTCTTTCATTACTAGATGAGTCGGCCGATGGGTAAAATACAGAATTTTCCCTTTGTTATAAAGCATTTTGCTACTATCCAATCCTGTTATTTAATTTTGAACCAGAGTATCATGCATAATGAGATCAATTCTCAATCACACACCCTATTTTCATTAATTATTGTGCCTAGAGTCACTTGAGAGTGTGGTATCCAAACACGTTGTCTATAAAGTCTATTTGAGTTTTGTTGAATATTAGAGCTATAGACTTGGGTTTGATAATTGCTAGCATTTACGGTGATTATTTTAATTTGATCTATGTTTGGATTAAAATAATAATTGATGTTAGCAATCTATCTATACCTTTTTTTTTTTGTTTTTGTTTAGGCGGGAAAAAATGTACCTAACCGCACACCCCGTTGTTCGGGGCAATAAACAGGGTAGTGTGGGGCCCTCACCCACTAAATAAACCCGCCGTGTGCCGTCTCTCCGCCTTTATTGGCGGACCACTGGAACTATGTTACATTCCTTCGGTGGTAATCTATCTATACCTAATATATAAAATTCTCGTGTCGCGGTGTGTGTGATTGAACTCCTCCGAATCGGCTTAACAGATTCTCATGAAATTTTGTGTGCATATTGGGTAGGTCTGAGAATCGGACAAAATCTATTTTTCATCTCTCTAAATGTTAAGGGTAGTCCACCCCTAAATTTTTTTTTAATTTTTAGATAAATTTTTATTTTTTATGATACAACATTAAAAAATACATCCAACCCTAAATTTTCAACCCTCTACGATCAACCCCTATTTTTTATTCGTTAATTATAAACTTTAATTTTTTAGCGAGATATTTATTTTTATTTTGTCATGAGTTAGAATAAAAAATATTATAATAAATTTTGTATTACTCAAAATTTTTCACCCCTCTACGATCAACCCCTATTTTTTATTTCATCCATCCATCCATCAGCATTTTAAAAAAGTCCACTGCTGGACATAGGCCTCCCCAAATTGGGGGTATAGTGCCGTAATCGCCACGCTTGGCAAGCGGGTTGGCGATCGCAGTGGATGTTGTTAATACTCGAGGGAGTGCTGCTGCCCACTCTCCCCGGTATTCCGTCAGTCGGCTCTTACGACTCCCATGGGTGGAGAAGGGTGGAACAATTCTAAAGCCGGCCCCACACATTTAATAATTTCCTTTAATTATGTTTTTTTTCTCAATTCAATTTGATCTTCCGCCTTCACTGGTCGATAGCTGATCAACTATCAATCGATCAGTTATCCCCGCTAGATGTCTACCGTTGTCACCTCTCATCCAGCAAACATCACAGAGTAAGGATGAGAACGAAGCCGGTCTCCTGTCTTACTCACTATACAGTTTTCGACCATTGTTTTTTGGTTTTATTTGTGTATGGATCGTAGCAGTGACTGTTAAACGTGTTATCTTAATTTTTCTGTGCAACTCTCATGTTAATTTTACTCTCATCGTAAATTTATTATTAATTTCCAGTGCAATAATTTAAACACAGACAGTTTAAACTATTAGTTAATTAAGTGATCTCATGTAAATAAACACGTGTTGTTGCTTCCGCCAACAACGGCCATTACCGTACCTGTATATATTGTACTTAACATTTTTTGGAAATAGTTTTAAATCAAAATGAAAACGTGTACGTATTTAATAAATATACTGGTTTTATTATTGTGAAAAGTAAGGCAAATAATAAGTAAACGAATACAATATTAATTCACTGTTTTTCACCAATACACTGATAGAAGGATTTATTAATTATTAATAATTTAATTTATTTGAAGACAATTTTAATAAATATTTTTTTACATTCAATAAAAATTTATTTGGGAATAAAGCACATCCTAAATGAAGCATACTTTCATTGTCTGCAACGCTTTCGATTATAAGTAAATCCCCGCACACTTATATTAGATAGTTATTTTTATTGAACTAAAAAAATGTTTCCTAGAAATACATGGCAAAACAACGTTTGCCGGGTCAGCTAGTACTATTATAAAACTGTAACAGAGCTGTGTCTGTACATTTAAGATATTTGAGAAAAAATGACTGTATTAGGCTACATAGGCGTGTCTGAACACAAAACAATTTTTTTTTAAACATTTTGAT
Organism: Leucoma salicis; assembly: GCA_948253155.1. Classification (NCBI taxonomy): domain Eukaryota; kingdom Metazoa; phylum Arthropoda; class Insecta; order Lepidoptera; family Erebidae; genus Leucoma; species Leucoma salicis. The sequence goes on along the minus strand of OX411807.1, from coordinate 18,207,893 downwards.
ATATATTTTGGCACTTGACATGCTCAGCTACTCTTAAAGTACAAATTATAATTTGTGAATAAGGAAAAAGAGTATTTGAGCATGTCAAGTGCTAAAATATATATCAAATATTTAAAAAAATCACGCCATCAAATAGTATGAATTTTAATTGCTAAATTAAACTTACTATATTGGATTAATGCATGTAAATGCGTTCCGATAGAGGGCGTTGGTCGTTAAGACAAATGTGATAAGGAGATTGCGTATGTCTAAAAAAAAAGATAGTACTGTAGTTCAGTGGATTAGAGCACTTCTCCGGATAGGAAGGGGCGCAGGTTCGATTCCCGCCTGTACTAAAATACTCTTTTTCCGTATTCACAAATTATAATTAGTATTTTTTTTAAATTTTTTGTCTTTTTGTCTGTTTATCTGTTATTCGCGCATCACGAAAAAACTACTGAACGGATTTTGATGCAACTTTTTTTGTTTGATAGCTATCGATTAGAATTAACAACTGGTATACATTTAAACCCGCTACTATATCAGGAACCTGAAATATAAAGCTAAAAACTAGCGTTTGGCTGCGGCGAAGCCACGGGCAAAGGCTAGTAAATTAATATACCTATTGTCATACCTGTTTTTGTTTCTGTCTCAAACTAGAAAAAATTCCTTCCATTTATATTTAATACTGTATTATTATTAATGATTGCTTTATTGGTTATGGAAAAAAAGCTGTATCACTGACAAATAATATCACTTTAGTGTGAGGCTTACGAACTGGCCTTGTATTACCCAGTAACTTTTTCTAATTCTATAAGCTGAATCTGATAGGCATCAATCCTTTTTTTGTTAAGGCGGGATAAAATGTACCTAACCGCATACCCCGACTTCCGGGGTAACGAACAGGGTAGTGTGGGGTCTCACCTACTAAATAAACCCGCCGTGTGCCGTCCTCTTATTTCAGTGGTATAGAGACCAATCCTGGGTTGATCAAAATAGATTGATGATTATATTTAATTTAACTGCTGATGAAGATTGAATTTCCAAGAGTCGGCACCTATTATATGATTCCGATCATTAGCTGTAATCAATGATTGACAGAAAGTGAAAATCTCGATAACTTGAAGTCAATAAGCAAACATAATTAACAGAAGTTATTGTTAATTTCTAAACGAGGCTTTGAATAAGATGGGAAGCCTTTAGTTATTGTAAATATGCCTGTTTTAATAAATAAGCCGATCATTCTACACACAATAGTTGCTTAATTATTAGATACTTCTGCTCGGTTTATTTTGTAGCTATGATCAATACATTTATTTGCTTGTTTTGTAACTTTGCGTGATATTTATTTGAACTTTTCTATAAAAAAGGATTTTCGCCCTGTCGTCCTAGCGTTTCAGCATTATTGACCGGTAGTAAATAATTATAAATACCTAGTTATTTTTAAAATACAAGTTATTTGTGAATAAAGAAAAAGAGATTTTTGGAAGGAGCGGGAATCGAACCCGCATCTTTTCCAATCCGGGGAAGTGCTCTAAACCACTAAGCTATCCTACTGATCTTTCGATCATCCCAAATTCTTAATCACATTTGTCTTACGACCAACTCCATCTATCGGCAAGCAATTACATGCTGAGCATGTTAAGTGCTAAAAATACAGATCAAAATAAATAAATTTATTTTTATCCAGCTCTTCGTTCGAGTAGCGAGATAAAGTTTTACAGTCTAATCAAAAGCTACAAAACAAAGTCTCATTGTGAGTCATTCACAGCAGTTTTAGTTAGGTTAATTTGCTGGTAATATCTTATCATCATAGACAGTAAAAATTAAGCCAAGTGCGAGTCAGACTCGCCCATTAAGGGTTCCGTAGCAGCAAGTAACATAATAATAATAATTATTTACTTAGGCACCTATTACAGATTTATTATAAGAAAGTAATAATAAATAATAGTTCATGGTTTATGCATAAGGTTTATGTTTATGAAATTAAATGTTTTTTTATTTTATATTTGAGTTGATTGAATGAAAGGTAAATTGCAGTTTACGATTTATGACGTATTAAAAAAAAACTACTTACTAGATCTCGTTCAAACCAATTTTCGGTGGAAGTTTACATTATAATGTACATCATATATTTTTTTTAGTTTTATCATTCTCTTATTTTAGAAGTTACAGGGACACACACACACACATTTTACCACTTTGGAAGTGTCTCTCGCGCAAACTATTTAGCTTAGAAAAAAATTATATTAGAAACCTCAATATCATTTTTGAAGACCTATTCATAGATACCCACACGTATGGGTTTGATGAAAAAACAATTTTGAGTTTCAGTTCTAAGTATGGGGAACCCCAAAATTTATTGTTTTTTTTCTATTCTTGTGTGAAAATCTTAATGCGGTTCACAGTACATCTACTTACCAAGTTTTAACAGCATGGTTCTTACAGTTTCGGAAAAAAGTAGCTGTGACATACGGAAGGACAGACAGACAGGCATGACGAATCCATAAGGGTTCCATTTTTTGCCATTTAGCTACGGAATCCTAAAAACGTGCTGCGTATCGTCAACATTTTGATTGGTCGCTATATCCCTCCCCGCGATTAATGCTTGGTCATCTCAGTTTAGCAATCGCGCGTTCAACGAAAAAATATATACATATGATATAATATTACATTATATACACGGAAAGTACGGAATTTTGAGAAAAATAATACCTTTGTGAGAAAAAAGTACCCGAGTGAAATTTGGCTCTATTCCTTTACAGACTTTTATTTCATATTTTTTACAGGCCGACAGAGATTTATAAAATTTGATGTTTGATACTGTGTAAGTGTGTCTAAGTATACCTTGTTAACAATTAGATGAATTACCTAAAAACCTGATACTTTAAATTATATTGATTAGTATACAAGTCATGGTCACATCTTAGAATTAGTCACTTCTGGTTGAGGCCCACTATTTCATGAAAAGAGAATGATAAAAGCTTTTAGTAGCTTAGATTTCATGAAATGGTCGGCCACATCATTAAGCGGCCAACTCTATGATCTGGCTACGACATACATATAACTTACAATGATTTATAAAGCATATTTTAGTGCCTCTCAGATATTGAAAGATGATGCTCTTATTATTACAAAGATGATGACGAAAAGAAATTCTATTGTCTCGCAGTGATGAATCGTGATGGGTGTCAAGTATAACTTATAATACGTGTTTAATTATAAAGGAAGTATCCTGTGTATCACCTTCTAGGTCAATCATTTGATCCTTATTATCACGTGACATGAAAAGAGTTCCTTAATGCAAATCTAATGGGCTGAAACTCGAAAGATGTACTAATAGCCGCTTAACGGCCTCTTTTAGCCTATATAAGTACATCAATCAGGTACTTGTTACACGGTAAAGAGAAGAGATGACACCTTTCCGTTATCAGATAAAGTGAATAGGTCTCGTTAAGACAAATCTAATGACCATAAACTTTAGTTTGTTTCTAACTCGTTATGGTTGTACCCATGGGAGATATCTAAAAGTTTACTTTGTGCGACTAAAGAGGATCCTCCCTACAGTAAACAACTGGATTTACTGAAGGTGAACATATTGTAGAGTATTTTTTTATACAACTTTATTTCGTTACTTATATCCTTATTGATACTTTATGATTATTAATATCCTTACTAATAATAAAATGTGAAAGTGCGTTTATTTGTTTATTATGCTTTCACTCCGTAACTACTCAAACGATCATTATGAAAATTATAGTATATATTTAATAGTATATAATTATAAAATAAATATAATAGTACGCATAAAGTTTAGGACCCAATAAAGGTTTTAGTTTTATTTTTTATCCCGGAAAATGTCCTGAGATAAAAAATAGCTTAGGTACCTATGTCTTTTTAAGTTTTTTTTTTGCCAAGTGATCATTAGTATTTTGAGTAGTAGTAGAGACCTATATAAATTCTGAAGTAAAAGTATGTTTGTTTGTTTTTTTGTTACCTTGACACTGCTTAACAAATCATAATATTGCCCGCAACAGGGCCGCGGGCATAAGCTACTTATATATATACCTAAGAAGTATATATATAATTTATGGTATACATAAAGGGCATGTACCATTTAAGGCCTGTGGCAGCCATAATGCTTTCAAAATTTGAAATTAAACTAATAATTTATAAAATCCGTCAGTGGTTTTCTTTTCTTTATAGAACTTCAGAAAAAGATTATAGTTTAAAAAGCTATTATTTTGAATTTGTACTTTATCGTAATGGTTATTGGTGAATTATTGTTATCTGTTGACAATCAAATAGGATATTGCCGCTACGCTGAATTGACAACATTAAAAACTTTGGTACTATTATATTACAAAACAATATTACGTAGTTATTTCTTAAATAATTTCGTGAGAACAGTAATATGACTATTTAAGAAAATATTTTTTATAATTATTTGGTGAAAACTGATATTATTTCTAATCAAGAGTAGCAATTATGATTCAAAATATTGGCAAAACATTTTACATCTGTAATGTCATGTCATTCTACTCATCTAATGTTGTTATTGTGTATCGTGAATATTGTATTGTGATTTTATGAGTGTAAGTTATATATTTAGTGATTTTAAGCCTCATTATTTGTTTATATATGTAGATATTATTTTATTTATTTATAATTATGGTGTTATTTTTGATCATATATTCGATTTTGAGGTATTTCAATTTCAAAATTATATCCATCTTAGATGTCTTTTATCTCATCATCCAAAAGTTTTAGTGTGAAAAGAAATACACAGGGCAATAGGTAATCATTTATCTTCAAAACACATATTGTTTAATGTATGTCCTTTCCAGGCCGGAATTGTATGGGCATTTGGTACATCTCCTTTCTTTCTAATACTTAATCTATATACTATTATATATATATTATAAGCTGTAACAGAACTGTGTCTGTACATTTAAGATATTTGAGGAAAAAATTACTGTAATAAGCTATATAGCCATGTCTAAACACAAAACAATTTTTTTGTTCTCTTTTTGTTTGTCTGTTTGTTTATTCGCGCATCACGCAAAAAACTATTGGACGGATTTTGATGCAATTTTTTATTTGATAGCTCTTGATTAGAATTAAAAAGTGGTATACATTTTATCCCGCTACTATATCGGGAAGCTGAGATATAACCTAAAATCTAGCTTTTTTTAGGCAAAATTCTACTGGGGCTTTTCACGGAGTTAATTATAATTAGATTTGTTTCAATATAAAATACACGTTTTTAATATCATAACGATAAATTGTAGCTAAAATAAACGTATGAGCTTTAATAAACCTAATTCGTCAGTTTTTAATTTATAAACCATCATTTCATATTAGAATAATGCTCCAATGGTTCGGACGTGTGGAAAGAATGCCGGACGAGCGACTGGTTAAGAAGATATACAATGTGAAAGGATGTAGGTACAGGGTGAGAACAAGACTCACCTACCTAGACCAAATCGGTCATGTATTAAAAAAAGGTGGAGTCAGGAGTCTCCGAAACTGGCGAGCGTGTATGAAGAGAATTATGAATGTTGAGGAAGCGAGAGATGTATGCAAGAATAGAGCCTTTTGGCACTCTGTTTCTCTCTGCCTACCCCGCAAGGGAGATGGCGTGATGATAAGTAAGTAAGTAAATACTAACGGAATATTTAATCAAAAGTTAGTTTAAAGTGAGTTATTGAATATTAATAAATTAATTCTGAAAACGCCGAATATTCAACTCTTCATGTTTTTATAGAAGCTACGTAGATATCTAAATGTCTTCTTGGACAGATAAAAGCACGAGGTATCAAGAGTAAGTTATAAGTTATTTATAAATAAATATACCAATAAAATACTCATGGATATTCAGGTAGTATTCATTAGTTAATCATTTATGCCATATAAAGGCTATAAAAATAATAAAATATTTTGTAATTATATCTATAACTGATACAACTAATACTGACACCATAATACTAAGTTTATGACAAACATAGTAGGTATCATCATTATTTCACCTCTTGTTATCTATTTCTATTCCACGGATCACGTTTTCATATTACATACAAAAAAAATAAGATTCGATTTATAAGATTCACGGCTCTATTTTGATAAAGTGTAAACCTCTTTTTTATTTCTGTTCATAACTAATATTTTCAAAATACATTATGACAGTTTTTAATAAAGTTGATTATATTTTTTAATTTCTTATAATCGTTTGCTATAAAGAGGGTTAGCAATCTTGTGTTGGCAAAAGTTTCAGCAGCAGCAGCTCTTGAAGAAGTTGGGTACATCGCTGACACCGTTATTTACATTTACATTACACAAATTTAAGGTAAAAACCCCAAGTACATGAATCAAACTTCTAAGGAGTAATTGCTTTTTAATCGAATAAAATGTTAACTTACCCTAGAGGCGTGCAGGTCGATTTACAGCGTGATGAACGTGTAGCAGTGCGCGGCGGATATCGAGAGCAGGAAGCGGCTGTACCGTTCAACCCCACGACCACAACTGATTTTGCAGCGTGAAAACTTCCCTCGAACACGTCATCACTCACCCCATTCCCACACCGGCCAATCATTGTGGGCGTTAGTGGCGAAGTGTGCCGGTGGCGACCGACATCCACCGACCATTGGGGTGGCGATTGGATCTTTTAATCTGAAACGTAAATGCATACAAAAAGAATACGATGAAACCGTAAGCCACCGTGCACAGGATGCCCGCTGAGTCGCGTCACGCAACAGGTAAAGCTGTTCAGGCTAAGTATTGAGGTTCTTTACTTATCAAAAGTGGTAATGTTTCGGAAAACGTAAGAAATATTAGTGGTTTCTACATTTTACACAGAAATTATCTGTTGGCATTCTTCCGTTTGTACCTTTAAACCTATAAACATAGGAACGCTTGCGGACATTAATATAAAATATCTCTATCAATAATGACTTAATGTAGGTACTAGATAGTTTTGTTAGGAATAATAAGCATTTGCTTATGGAATAATTATAGATTCCATAATATAACAGTACAAGTCGGTGTGTAAGTACATGGAACATACCTGCATACAACATATAAAAAATGGAAAGGACGAAAAATGTTATAAAGTACAAAATAATTTTTTATTTTGTATCTGCCTATTTAAAGGTTTGGTTGTTATCAAAGATCTCTGAACTCTCTGCTAAAAATAAAGGGAAAAAACAAATAGGTTTATATCATTAAAATAGTTTGAACTTTGAGCTTCTTCACGATTGGCAATCTTAGGTTATTCTGTCCTAAGATAGCCGGGATTGATAATCCGTGGGTGAGTGGTGGGCTATCCTCCTAAAATGTCCATTCTATAATCATAACATAATTTTAATAATAACATTGCCCGACCCGGGGATCGAACCCGAGACCTCATGATTAGCAGTCGCATACACTACCGCTACACCACCGAGGCAGTAAGTACAAATTAAAGGCATTTTTAATTAAAATAATGAAATAAATGGCATCTATGTAATATATAATATACGTAAATCAACTATTTCTGTCTTCGCCTGCGTTGTTTATTTGTGCTCATAAAAAAGTATTTGTTTCTAAAATCTTTAATAAATTATATTAATTATGATTTGTATTTTAGCACTAGACATTTTAAAAAACAACAATCTACTTTCACAAATAATTTGTTCTTTAAATTATATTAAATTATATATATATATATATATATATATATTTTAAAATAAAGGCTTAAGAGATACGAGTACAACTTAGAAAACTTAATTGAAATCTATCCAGTGGTTTTCCGTAATATCGCGCACAATCTCTATGACGTTTTCGTGTCATGTACTAGGATGTAGTAGCAGTACATCATATATACATTTTGGCACATATGTTAAAATTTCAGGACATATAATTCATCTAATTTGCAATTGTAATTATCCTGAAGGTATACATCTAACAGTAACCCTGAATAAAATTATATTTTATAGCAGGGATCGTCTTAAAGGGGTGCGGGTCAGAATACCTCCGCGTTGGTGCACCCCGGGCAACGTCGGCACTCTGGTGCCGGTGGCTGAATCCCGGCAGGGGACGGGTCTCCGCGTGACCCTCTGATTAGCAGAGGGCACAGTGGATAGGCCGTACGTCCGCCGTGGAGGGTCAGCGAGGCCACAGTGGCCCCCTCCGACCCTGGGGTGGGGACAGCGGGGCCACAGTGACCCCCCCGTCCCCGGAGGCGGGGCTTTCAGCCTGAGTGGCGGCCGGCTCACTGCTTACAGTGGGCCGAACGTCTGCCGTGGAGGGCCAGCGGGGCCATAGTGGCCCCCCCGGCCCCCCGGCCCTGCGAGATGGAGACGGGGCTTTTTAGCCTGAGAGGCGACGGGCTCACCTTGCTTGATTTGCGAGCAGTGGGCACGGTCTGACGCAGACCACCGTTCAGCCCGACCCGTAATCCTGAACGGACAGGACCGGGGGTTTTCGGACCGCGGGGAAGAAAACCCCTATAAAAATTACCTCAATCCCGTGCTTTGCCGCCCGGCCAGGGGATGCATGGCTGAGGGGAGCTCAGTCGCGAGGGTGGCACTTCGAAGGACGTAAAACTTAAAAACCATGGTGAAGAAAAAAAATACAACAAAAAATAAAAAATACGACCCAGGAGGGTCCCGGGTGCAACGCACCTGGGGAATCCCTTACAGAGCCGAGTGTCAAAACCGGCTCTGTCTGCTCCGTTTATATGGGAGGAGCACTCAACACCATGAAAAAAAAAGAAGGAGATTGAAAGGAAGAGGAGGACCCGTGGGAGGAAAAGCACTCCTGCGGGTAGTCCAACAGTGGACAGTGGCTCTGCCACTGATGTAATGGAGACTAACGGCGGGGGCGGCGGTGTAACGGCCGCAAGCTCGCTCGCCCCCAACCCATCGGGGTCTCAGGCGGGGATGGCTGGCACGTTGGAGCGGCCCTCACGACTCCTGTAGCGCTCAATTGCGCTAGAAGGGGATGCGTCGGAGTCGGAGGGCAGCTCCACCGAGATGCCCCCATTGGAAAGGCCGGGAAGGCCGTCAAAGAGAGGCCCAGGCGCCAACAGGCGCATGACGACACGAGCCTCAGCCCTGGCGGATGAGACTATATTAAAGGATTTGGCAGTGGGGCTTTCGGTGGAGGAGAGGGTAACCCTCTTCACATCGAGGCTCCGTGAGGAGCCTCCGGACACGGATGGTCTGCCCACGGTGGACCAGATTGCCCAGAGGGTTTCCGATGCCCTGGCCATCGTTTTTACGGTGGCTAATGGGTCGCGGAACCTTCAGGGCAACCTCGCGGAGGACCTCAACAATACTACCAAAGTAGCATACGGGGCAATGGAGCATCTCCGGCGGTACTCGGTGCCGGGGGGGACCGAGAAGCTGGAGGCGCCCTGTCACTGCAGGCGCCTCGAGGCGGAGGTGGCAGAGCCCCGTAAGGAGCTCGCTGGCTGGCGAGCCAAGCCAAGCCTCGCCAAGGCCGGGCCGGAAACCTCTGCCTCAATGGCGGGTGCGGGGCCTCCGGCCCCTGGTCTCCTAACAGAGGAGCAGATGCGCCAAGTCATCGATTGCAATAGTGCCATCTATGACCCGCGCATCGACTCCTTGAGCACTAGGGTGCCGCCGGAACCAAGACTCCGTCCAGCTCTGGTTGCGGATAGGAAAGCCGTGCCGCCTTCGGCCCCAACGCCGCTGCCCTGCCAGGGTGGCCGCGTGGGTGCTTATTCTGCGGCCGCGGCTGCTACGCCGCCCAAGGGGCAGGGCAAAGTTGCCCCCAAGGCTACTAAGCCAAAGACGTCGCAGAAGGCTGGGCAGCGCTCTAAGGGCCAACCCAAGGAGCAATTCCCTCACCTTTCACGTGCTGGCCAGCCCTCGCGGGCCTCAGTAAATGTACCCCGGGATTCCCAAATCCCACCACCCGCCACGTCCGACTCTGCACCCTGCGACGGGGGCTGGCAGACTGTGGATGGCGGGAGAAAGAAATCCCGGGGTAAAAAGAAGAAGCGATCTGCGGCTGAGGCTGCTGCTCAAGCCGTGGAGCCTGTAGCGCCGGAGGGCAAGCCCGGCTCTAAAAAGAAGCCGCGCAAGCTTCAGATGCCGAAAACGGCAGCGGTGGTGATCACCATGCTGCCGGAGCCGGAAGCGAGCCTGACCTATCAGGCCATTTTGAGGAAGGCCCGGGCGGAGATCGACGTCTCCGACCTCGGAGGCGTCGCCGCTCGGACCCGCCAAGCCTGGACAGGGGCTCGAATTCTCGAGTTTCCTGGGGCGGAAGGTCCCAAAATGGCCGATACAATAGCCACGAGGCTGCGAGGTCTGTTTGGTGAAGGCAGTGGAGTCCGCATCGCCAGACTGGTGAAATGCGCTGAACTGCGCGTTTCCGGTCTGGATGACTCGGTGACGGCTGACGATGTCCGGGAGGCCATTGCCTCAAAAACCGGATGCTCGGATGCCGTCAGAGTGGGCTCCATTAGGACTGGACCAGGCGGTGTGGGTACCGTCTGGGTGAGTTGCCCTGTCGCGTTGGCTAAAATCGTAAAATGAGTTACGCTGTATGGCGTATACTTCTCCCCCAACCGGAGACTGGCTGATTTCGGGGTCTTGCTTAACAGCCTAGAGACCTCGATACGGCGACTGGCACCTAGTCACGTCCTGGTCGCGGGGGACTTCAATGCCAAATCTACGGCGTGGGAGTCCTCTGCGACCAATGCTCGCGGGGCGGCGGTTGTTGAGTGGGCGGCATCGACGGGACTCTGTCTATTAAACAGAGGCTCCGTCAACACGTGCGTGCGGCGACGGAGCGGGTCGATAGTGGACCATTCGTTCGCTAGCCCCGACGTCGCAGCATGAGTGAGGAACTGGTGTGTCCTGGAGGAGGTTGAGACCTTGTCCGACCATCGGTATATCCGGATTGAGGTCTCCCAGTCCCCCCAGGGCCCCAGCAGGGGTCACGCGGCGCGCAGAACTTCCGCGTTCCCGCGGTGGGCTGTGGGTAGGCTGGATAGGGACCTACTTGCGGAGGCAGCCATCGTTCGTGGCTGTCCTCACCAGCCCTGACTGAGGGGATGGACGTTGAAGCTGGTCGATTTTGCGCTGCGATGACGCAGGTGTGCGACTCGGCCATGCCCCGTGTGCGACGTCCTCCTCCGAGGAAAGGGCTCTACTGGTGGTCCCAGGAGCTGGCGGACCTCCGTGTGGCGTGCATTCGTGCCCGGAGGTCCTACACCCGCAGTCGGCGGCATAACCGCAATGGGGAGTGGGAGGGCCGGCCGTACGAGGCATACCGCACTTCGCGGGCCGAGTTCAAGCTGGCCATCTGCCGCGCCAAAACTGAGAAAAGGCAGGAGATGCTGGACGGTCTCAATCGTGACCCGTCGGGTCGCCCGTGCCGTGCGGCGCTGAATAAGCTCCACAACCAGGCCCTCCCCCTCACAGAGACCCTTCAGCCCGGCCTCCTCACCAAGGTGGTCGAGAGGCTATTCCCGCGACGGGTGGAACACACACCCCCGGTCATGGCACCGCCAGGTAGCGACCGGGTGGCTGACTTCAGTGTACCACCCGTCACTGCGTCGGAAATGGGGGCAGCTGTTGCGCGGATTCGTTCCAAGAACACCGCCCCCGGCCCGGACGGGATACCCACCCGGGCTCTGGCCCTGGCTCTGGACCACCTGGAGCCCCGCCTCAGGGGACTGTTCGACGCGTGTCTGGCATCCGGAGCAGCACCGTGAACTCGTCGCGGAAATAGGGGGGGACAGCAGCGACCGGCAGCGAGAGCCGAGCGTCGTCAGAGTGATGCTCGGCAGCGACAGGAATTGGGCCGTGGTCACTGCCTTCTGCGAGAAGGTTATCTCGCGGAAGGAAGCGGCGGAGTCCGCCACCCGCAAGGCCTCCCGCGAAGGTGTGACGCTCCTTGTACGGATGCGTCACTCAGTAGAGGGTACCCGAAAGGGTAAGCCGCTGGCAGACCACCGAAGGAATGTAACATAGTTCCAGTGGCCAACAAAGGTGGAGAGACGGCACACGGCGGGTTTCTTTAGTGGGTGCAGGCCCCACACTACCCTGGTCTTTGCCCCGAACGACAGGGTGTGCGGTTAGTAACATTTTTTCCCGCCTTAACAAAAAAAAAGAGGGATCGTCTTAAACCGACATTATGTATTTTATCCCTTCACATTATATCATTGCGTAGCATAAAAAATGCTGCGAATTTATCTGATTTTGGAGAATACTTATGAATTAATCCTATATATAAAAATCAAACTCGGTCGGAATTTCGTACTAACTAAAAAAATTTTGCTTTTAATGTAATTTATTGAATTTTCAACTTATTGTTGTATTTAAAAGAAAATAAGTATTTACTGCAAATAAAACTGATATTTAACCTGTAAATATTTAATTCTAGTTTCAAAAATGTTGCGTAATATATTTTGAATAATAAAATATCATGGGTGCTATTTCCGAACACGCCTTATTATAAATAAAAGAGCGGGAATAAAATTTCGTGGCTGGCGTAAAGAGTTGAATAAGTTAAAAAATATTAAAATAATCGTAAAATATGAGTAACTAACGACGAGAATAGTATTTAACACCGGAAGAGTTAAAACAACAAGTTATTAATGCGGAATTAAGTTTCCTACCTGAGAAGTCTCGCGAGAAATATCTGAAAGCATATCATGTGTTTAACATAGAAAAATTTCTTTATGAAGCTCCGGACTGCAATTTTCTTGCCGCTAAAGTAAGTGGTACCTATGAATCTATGTTGTTAGTTATAAAGATATGTATTACGATATATATGTACGGTATATATATATGTAATATTTTCATTATAGGTTGTACTGATCATAGGAATTAGTGGAGCGTGTCGCAATAACGAGCTATTACTAATATCGAAAAGCATTCAGATAAATTACTGTTAGTAAAATTGAAAAATACAAAGATGAACCTTGACAGGTCTTTTGTCGTACGCGAAGAATATGTAACTATTGTAGAAAAATACCAAAATTTACGTCCAGCCAATATAAAAACCGACCGATTTTTCATACAATACCATAATAATAAATGCGACAGCCTATGGGAGTAAATAAAATAGGTGCCAAACCGCGAGAAATTGCCAATTCCTTAAAACTGGAAGAGCCTCAGCTATACATGGGTCACTGCTTTCGGAGAAATTCTGCAACGCTCTTGGCTGATTCCGGAGCCGATCTCACCACTTTAAAACGTCACGGCGGGTGGAAGTCCAATACGGTTGCAGAAGGCTCTCGCCACATTCAGGATTCAAAATCAGCACTCGCAGCAAAAAAGGACTGCTCTCTTATTGCACAAATCTATTACGCTTTTCTTAAAGCCTGTACTGATTGTTTTGGATATGTCGCAGAATATTGTTAAAAACTATGAAAATACCATAACGTTATTAATACCATAATATTTAATTTATATAAAAACTAAATGAGCTCGTTCAGTACTCTATTACTTATCGTATGGGTCAAAATTATGCAAAACAAACAATGTTTGGCAAAAATTGAAATAAGTGTTTTTTTTTTCTTAAATATAAATATTCGCGGACGTTTTCACACAATTTCCTCTGGTCCCAAACTAAGCTTAACGCTTGTGCTATGGGTACCAGATTACGGATATAATACATATATTATTATTTTTTTGTAAATACATACTTACTCGTATAATAGATAGAAAACACCCAGACGCAGTACAAATATCTGTGTTCATCACTCAAATAATTGTCCTGAGTGGGAATCTAACCCGTCGTAGGTTGGATTCCCACTCGTGCACGGAAGTCGGTTGCACTACCGACTACACCACGAGGCTTGTCATTATTATTGATTGCATTTAGAATAACAGCTTGTGATTTATATAAAGTAATATAGATAATTCTGTTTTTTTTATTGCATGTAGTGGCTGACGAGCCACGGTCCATCTGATGGTAACCGTCGCCCATGGACTCGACTATATCGAGAGTATTGTCAAGCCGCTGCTCACCAATTCATTACACAGATATGAAATGAAATACCATTGCCGTATGGGGCCGGCTTTAGAATTTTCCCACCCCTCTCCACCCATGGAAGTCGTAAGAGCCGACTGAGAGAATACCGGGGGAGTGGGCAGCAGCACTCCTTCGAGTATTAACAACATCCATTGCGATCGCCAACCCACCTACCAAGCGTGGCGATTACGGCACTATCCCCCATTCTTGGGAAGGCCTATGTCCAGCAGTGGACTTTAAAAGGCAGATGGATGGATGGAAATGATATATAAACGGCTATCTCCTGCTACAGCCAAAACGCAACGATGTGCTTCATGGCCGGTCACACGGGAGATGGTGGTACCAACCCGCTCGGGCCCGATACCAAGTGAGTACTCCCACTTGGTACCCAGCCCTACCACCAGTCATGCAATGGATGATAATTGCTTACTTCCCTTAGTCGCCTCATACGACACCCGTGGGAAAGAATGGGGTATTATAGTGACACTTGTATTCTTAGTCCGTCACCACATGGACAAACTGTTGTTACTGTCAGCTTTGATATATTTTTTTATTTGGTATGCCATATAAATTATTACTAAGTCTGAAAATGTGTGATCGAACTGTTCACACTCTTAATATTGATTTAACCAAGTGAGAATTATAATATTTAAATAACAGTGATAGTAAATTAAAATATTTATAAATTACAGTACATTTGTACAGTGTAACTCAAAATTAATTGAAAGCTTCCAAAAGCCTATCAGCCTGAACCGTAGAAGACGTGCTGTGTATATATAATTAAATCCCTTGAATTAGAATGTTTGGTGGGACGCGTTACGAGTGGGACATTAGATTACTTGTTTAATTCTTGACCACGAGAGGCGTGGTAATCTAAGTTGTAAACTAAATCTTGGGCTTCGTCTCACATATCCCCTTTAAGCCAGCCTTGGTTGCTATTTGAACGCACCTCGAACGACCACGAATTAGTATGCACGCTCCATTCGGCGTACCGTCCCATTGGGCCGTAAGCGCCCCTATTCTAGATCGTTTAATTGAGCTTGCGTATTTTTGGTTTAATATTTGTGGTACATTAACATAGAAATATAACGAATTATATCGATAAGTTCAAGTATAATTTTGTATACACATAAAATATTGCGTGTGTAATGCATGAAATCACTTTGTCTTATAAAACAACCGACGGGGTAAAATTTAATTATTGACACCCAAATTTTGCATATGTAACTTATTCCCATAAAACAATAGCTAAGCCCTGTGCCGTCAATTGAATGCATATAAACAGTTTTATCAGAGCGATGACAGACTAAGAACGCTAGTGTCACCACTCCATGCTGTGTTTTAGTCAGACCGTTCATATTCATTCATTTCCGATCAGTGTCATCAAGTCACTAGTGGCTTGGCAGCATTCTATAGTCCATGAGTGGCAGTTTTAGTTAGCATCAGGTGGGCTGTCTCTCGGCTCCTACCATTAGCGATAAAAATAAAGAGATAGTAACATCGGCAGATGTACTCATACCATGGGTATAGCTAAGTCACGAATTTAATTCAATTCTAACTATTATAAACCTGTAACAGAGCTGTCTGTGAATTTAAGTTTATGTTTTTAATTTTTGACTTGGTTCAAAAACCACAATATTAAGTTTATAACACTAAGCTATTTGAATTATTAATGACATTATAGTTAATTTACACATTAAAATATTATTTAAACTAATAGATAGTCTTTAGTTCTTCTAGTTCGCTTGCCAACAGAATAACCCACCAGTATAGTTCAATTTGTGTCCGGGATCTTCAGCTACATACATTTCATGTATTACAACTAGTACAGAAACATCCACCCTATAAATTATTTAAATACACATAAGTGTTTTATATTATTATTTAAAATTTAAAATATTTAAATAAGTCGTAATGTATTGTTACTATCAATACTTTGTGGTTATACAGTGTTAAATATTATTATGAATTTAAACGAATAGATCAGACCATTCACGCTTTTATTAAATTGCACTAGAAGGTGTCTTCTAGTGTTTCATTGCCTCTTTTATCTAAATCTATACAAATAAATGAAATTGAAGTATCTGTTTGTAATGTCTAAATAACAGTTTTTTTTTCTAATTGCGTATGAATGTATATACATAATATATACGTTACCTATAGCAAAATACTAATATTTTTAATGGTTTTGTCTGTCTGACTGTGGTTTGCTTGTTTCGGCTAATCTCCGAAACACCTGGACCGATTTTGATGGGACGTTCACAGGCAGATAGCTGATGTTATAAGTAGTAAATAAATAAATAAATAAATATTCACGGTCATTTTTCACACAACGTCCTCTGGTCCCAAACTAAGCTTAACGCTTGTGCTATGGGTACCAGATTACGGATATAATACATATACTACTTTTTTTTTTGTAAAATACATAGAAAAAACCCAGACGCAGTACAAATATCTGTGTTCATCACACAAATAATTGTCTTGAATGGGAATCGAACCCACGACCTCGTGCACGGAAGTCGGTTACACTACCGACTACGCCACGAGGCTTTACTTAAACTTTGCTTTCAATAAGCTTTTATTTTGGAATAATAAGCGGAGTTCCGCACAAAAAAGACAAGTCTGCTAACTCGCACTTGGTTTGCGTGGTGGACTACTGCCTGAATTCTTCTCACTCTCAGAGGTGACGAAAAAAGTCTTGTATTATCTATTGACCTATCTCTTTACATTTAGCCACTGTATGTCTCTCTCTCTGATAGATTTTTTCACGACTTTATTATAAAACACTTTATTTCTCTTCGATTAAAATAATAGGATATATCTATGCATAGTATAAAGTACCTACCTATCTGAGTCTCTCTGCCCCATACGAAGCGAGGGTGGATCACTTATCATACATACATGACGGGCCTCGTGGCGTAGTCGGTAGCGTAACCGACTTCCGTGCGCGAGGTCGTGGGTTCGATTCCCACTCAGGACAATTATTTGTGTGATGAACACAGATATTTGTACTGGGTCTGGGTGGTTAAAAAAAAAACAGCCTCACACCTATATTGCCCTAAAGGGTAGGCAGAGGTATATTACACACCCACGATTCGCCAGCTATGTTTAAGTCCCACGTAATAGGGGGCGAGCCTATTGACGTCTACCGGGCACATTTCCAAACTCCGGGCTACTTCTGAGAATTTTTCTTATTAGGAAAAAGCTCAATAACATTGCCCGACACCCTGGGTGTTTCCTATCTATTATATGTATGTATTTACAAAAAAAAAGTAGTATATGTATTATATCCGTAATCTGTTACCCATAGCACAAGCGTTAAGCTTAGTTTGGGACCAGAGGACGTTGTGTAAAAAATGTCCGTGAATATTTATTTATTTATTTATACATGTCTTCCTCGGAAATTTATCTAAACGACAGTGAAAATTATTTCAATCAGTTTCGTAGAAATAGAAAACGGAGAAATATCTTCTTTACTACCATATAGTGGTAACAGCGTTATATCTGTACCTTTAAGATATTTTGTGTAAAAGTATCTGTATTAGGCTATGTCTGTCTTCTGTCTTCATAATTTTATTTTTATAATTCTTATCTGTATTTTTGCGCCAACACTATTCAACGGGTTTTAACAAAACTCTTTTTGTTTGATTAGATCAATAGAGATACAAAAAAGTTATGTTCTAATAATATGAATAAATGTTTAATATCATGTCACACGTATTGAGTAGGCTGATAGTAAGCTTGCTTTAATTAATTATGCTAAACTCAAAAGAGATGTGTCAATTACGGCCTAGTAGCGGACATAATGTTTTCAATAGTTAAAATTAAACTAATAATTTATAAAATCCATTAGTGGTTTTCTTTTCGTGATAGAAATTTATAAAATGTAAACATAGCAGAAGATCCTGATTAATTCTAGACTCAGGCATGGTCCTGTAAACATAGCAGAAGATTCTAATTCATTCTAGACTCGGACGTGGTCCTATTGAGATAGCTGTCGAAGCTCCGAATTGTCTAGAAGTTTCTTGAGAAGTCGTCAAGGCTCTTCTGTAGATTGTCTTGAAGTTCTGGTTCTTCACTGGAGGTCGTTTCAGACATTTCAGGTGTGATCTATTGGACTTCAGGATCTGGTTCTGAGACCGGGTCTGACCTTCTAGAACGGAAGGGATTATACGGAACGCTAAAGGGAGTGAACCTTTGTACAAGAACATCTTTTGAGGTATCCCAAGTGTTGCGGTGAATAAATCTCTAGGTAAAGACAGTAATAACTCTAGTAGTACTTAGTTGCATACAAAACTTGTTCATAATTAACGTGTTTTCTTATTTATTAAAATTTGTTTCGATCTGTTTCCTATTTCATTTCTTTTAAGACCCCTAGGTAGGTCCTAAATAATTGTGGCGTGACGGCTCCACCGTTACGCTACATTGGTGAAAATCGATATTATTTCTAATCAAGAGTAGAAATTATGATTTAAAATATTGGCATAACATTTTACATCTGTCATATCATTTTACTGTTATTGTTGTGTATCGTGAATATTGTATTGTGATTTAGTCAATGTAAGTTATGTATTTAGTGATATTAAGCCTCATTATTTGTTTATATATGTGGATATTATTTTATTTATCATGTAGCCATAATCTTAGATGTCTTTTATCTCATCATCAAAAAGCTTTCGTGTGAAAAGAAATAAACAAGTGCAATAAGGTAGTCATTTATCTTCAAAAAACATTGTTTTATGAGGTTTTATGTAGGCTAAGAATGTATGGGCATATGGCACATCGCCTTTCTGTAAATTTTTAATTTAGAACAATTTAATAAATACAATTCTTAGCTAAATTATAAATCAAAACATATTAATGTTCTTTATATAACTACAATCAGTTGAAATACTCGTGTCTCTCAAACTTCAAACAATTGTACGGTATAAATATAAAAGCAAATATGGCCACGCAGCTACATCGGAAAGCCAACACAAAGTTCTGAAGTGGCTTTTACGTATTGATGTAGTTCTGTTATCTTAGCGGTATTATTTCCATAATACGCTCCGATATCACTTCCATATTACGCTCCCTAAGAATTGTACGTTTACTAGTTTCATCGAGGGTAGTTTATTGTAAATTGTATTCTTTCATTTTAATAACTATTTTAGGAATTGTCTAATGATACTGTAATTACCCTATTTAGTACGTATGTTGTTTGGGAGCAATTTATGTAATTCATTTATGTCCGTAAGGATTGAGGAGCCACTTTTCCTATCTTAATAAAATTATTATACTTATTTAGTAGTAAGTTTAAAAAAATTGTAGAATCAATCCGCGATTTTGTAGTATAATACTTCAAAAGTTATATGGACATAAAGGTGGCACCTAAATCTAAATGTTTGGATTGAGGATCCATGTCAAAACTAGGAATATAATAGATGAATATTTATCAAAATTTGGTATGGTTTTGTAGCATTTGAGAGTAATTAGAAGATAAAATCTGCGTTCAGTAGTATCAAAATTAAAAAAGTTACCATACATTATATGTGGCTCCTCAGACCATACATATATGACTCGTAATTTTTCAAGGAAGCAGTTATTCAATTAATGCGCAATTATTTTAAACATTAGTAGTAAGTATATTAGATTTGTAGGACAAGAGTCAGTAATTAAAAATTAATGAATTGGGAGATATGGCACATTTTATCTGGCTCCTCAATTGAGATGCTTCCGTAAATAGATCTACTTATACTTGTGACGAAATTTGGAACAAAAAATATTTATGTTTTGTATAAATTTATACTAATTGCACGTTTAATCATACCATAAAAAATGCAATATCTACGAAGTTATTAGCTATCCTATAATTTCCTAACAAATTATTTTGAAGAGGACACCCTTGAATAAAATATATAACAATAAAAATTGTTGTTTGTGTTAGAAATATGTTGTCTAAGACTGATCTATATTTACGAGCAGTACCTAAGAGAATAAATTTGAAGCTTTGTATTAGCTCTGTTGTATAGCATAAGGCTTATAAAATAGTATTGGCGTCTTGTTTTTATAATATTGGCCGATTCTGAAGAAAATCATAAAATAACGAATAAATAATAAGGATTTTGTTGATTTAGTCACTAATGCATCAAATAATAATAGGGCTTAATCATAACAGGGCTGCGTTCTATCAGCCAGACTGTTTATCATATATCTGGATAAATGTCTACAAAGGTTGAATGAAATGAATGTGGGAGTTCAGATGGGCGACTCAGTGGTTAAATCGCTGCTATATGCAGACGATGCGGTCCTATTAGCGCAGTCTGCGACTGACCTGCAAACCCTAGTCGACGTAATGGCAGAAGATTGTAAGAAAAGGGGCCTACGTGTGAATGTGAGCAAAACCAAAGTAATGGTTTTTGAAAGAGAAGATGCCAGAACAGATGTTAGAGTAGCAATAGGAAATGGTGTGCTAGAACAAGTGGATGAATTTGTATATCTTGGATGTGGATTCAGTCGGGATGGAAGGTACACCACTTATGTAGAAAGAAGAGCAAATGCGGGAAATAGAGTGAATGGAGCATTGGGACAACTTCTCGGCAGCCACCACCTCAGCCAGAAGGCACGTGTCGCAATACACAACGCAGTGCTTGTCCCAACGTTGTTATATGGAAGCGAGAGTTGGGTATGTAAAAAGGAGCATGAGAGCAAAATCAATGCGGTCGAAAACGATCTCTGCGTAGAATCTGTGGAGTGAGGCTGACTGACCGCATTCGTAACAATGACGTAAGAGAGCGAGTAGGTATGAAAGAGAGTATTGGTGTAAAGATGCGAAAGTGAATGCTCCGATGGTTCGGACATGTGGAAAGAATGCCGGACGAGCGACTAGCTAAGAAGATATACAATGCGAAAGTGGAAGGATGTAAGTACAGGGGGAGACCGAGACTTACCTACCTAGACCAAATTGGTCATGTATTGAAGGAAGGTGGAGTCAGGAGTCTCCGAAACCGGCGAGCGTGTATGAAGAGAGTTATGAATGTTCAGGAAGCGAGAGATGTATGCAAGAATAGAGCCTCTTGGCACTCTGTTCTCTCTGCTTACCCCGCAAGGGAAATGGCGTGATGATAAGTTAGTTAATATAATGATTAGTTACTATTTAGTAGCCTTTACCCGCGGCTTCGCCGCAGCCAAAAGCTAGTTCTTTTTGTTATAGGTATTTCCGGTTCCGGAAATAGTAGCGGGATAAAATGTATACCAGTTATTCAGTCTAATCAAAAGCTATCAAATAAAAAAAAAACGCGTGATGCGCGAACAAACGAACAACATCTGTTTATAACAGACAAAAATTATAAAAAAAAATATTGTGTGTTTAGACACGGTAAATAGGCGATTCACACACTGCTCGGCGCTCCGTCGCCTGGCGCGGAGTGGCAGATTTTAATATTGTATGCAAGTACATCGATTAGTATAGAAAACACGCCAGGTCCAACACACCGAAAACGCGCCACGGCGCGGGAGCACGTCCCGCTAGCAGATTCTGCCGCCAGGCGCGGAGGCGCGGACCGCAGGAGGAAACACACTGCGCTCCGCAGTATCGCGCCTGTTTTCGTGCTAAGGACTTGTTCACGATGGATCTGGACACGGATTGCTCAATAAATAGTCAAAAGATGCAGTTAACATTCGTGTAAAGTTATAAAACTTGTCTTCATGTTTTCTTATGTCCATGTAATTCAGTACAAATGAACCATTTCTCGATCTATTTCGTAAAAAAGGATGTATCCAATATCTTCTATTAGGTCTACTTATTTGCTTATACAAAAACCATATTGCTAAAACAATTGCAGCGTCTTGAATGAGTTCAGTATTGCCCATTGTAACGTAACTAACACCACGACGACCAAATGCAAAGTAACCTTTAGTTTGGTGCGGGCCGCGTACAAAGCTGTCAGGCGCGGAGGCGCGGTAAAATCTGCTCCAACAGGCAGATTTGCTCCTCCGTCGCCGCGCGCGGAATCTGCTACCCCGCGCCTCCGCGCCTGGGCGCGTCGCCAATGTGTGAATCGCCGTACAGTCATTTTTTTTTCGAATATCTTACGGCGGCTGTACACACTCGTCTATTTGTCTCGCGAACCTCTCGTTCACTCTCGTCTCGTAGAAGCTTGACACGAGAGCACACCATGTACATGCTCCTTGTATCAATTGAACTTCGGATGCCCGTCGCGATGGACGTGGAAAAACAATTGTAGCGTTTATGTTTTTTATTAGTTATTGTAATTTTTTAATCATTTACCATAAAAAATATATTAAACCATGGCGAAAAAGAACTTTTTAATATTTTTTAAATCTTCCACGGGGATATCAAAATCGTTGCTTATCCGCAACCAAGCGTCGTGTAATAGTTGCTTATAAGAAAAAGAACTTATAAGAAAAATAACTTTTTAACTATTCAACAGGCATATATTTTTTTTTAAATCTTCCACGGGGATATCAAAATCGTTGCTTATCCGCAACCAAGCGTCGTGTAATAGTTGCTTATAAGAAAAAGAACTTATAAGAAAAATAACTTTTTAACTATTCAACAGGCATATATTTTTTTTTAAATCTTCCACGGGGATATCAAAATCGTTGCTTATCCGCAACCAAGCGTCGTGTAATAGTTGCTTATAAGAAAAAGAACTTATAAGAAAAATAACTTTTTAACTATTCAACAGGCATATATTTTTTTTTAAATCTTCCACGGGGATATCAAAATCGTTGCTTATCCGCAACCAAGCGTCGTGTAATAGTTGCTTATAAGAAAAAGAACTTATAAGAAAAATAACTTTTTAACTATTCAACAGGCATATATTTTTTTTTAAATCTTCCACGGGGATATCAAAATCGTTGCTTATCCACAACCAAGCGTCGTGTAATAGTTACTTATCCTTGTGCCTGACATTCTTAGGACTCCAAAATAGTGATTGCCTTTAGTAGGCTTCTAAAAAGCGTTAGAACACATCGTTGTCGCACGCAGAAAGCTCGTCTTTACGCGAACGCAGTTGGCGGGCAACTAAGCAAACGAGTATGTACAGGCGCGGTCTCGTTTTATCGCGAGACACACCGAGACCCTTTGACTCGAGCACAAAAAACCGACACTCTGCCGAGACATAGCGAGAGCCCCGAGACGAGACGAGGCTACCATGTACACACTCGCCCTCGGCCTGTCTCGTTGTGTCTCGACGAATGTGTACAGCCGCAAGTAAATGTATAGACACTGCTTTGTTACAGCTTTATAATAGTAGGTTTAGATAAATAAAAGAAATATAAATATATTACAATAGTTGCTTAGAATTTCGATAATGTCGATTTGTTAAAAATTAAATTTCAAAAACTAGTCTCTTGGTTTCATTCATATAACATGGTCACCCTTAATAACGAATTCTTAAGGAATATCGAAAAGTTATTTGTTTTTTAGATACCGAATATATACAATGTTGATCATTTTTATTTAGTAGACATTTATACTAAATGTTAGTCTCTCTGGTTTTTGATTACGTTATGATCTGAGGTAGGTACAATCAACTATTTATTAAGCTGAACGTCAGGATTGAGGAGCCAAATAAAATGCACTTATTTACTAAACTCACTCAGTTTTACTACTTACTCCATATGCTACAAATTCGAACACACTCACTACTAAAAGTTTTTTTGGTATGGAATATAAATTGCTTATTCCTTTAATGTGGCTCCTCAATCCATACATAGGAATGTGAATTTTTATAGAAGTATTGCCATTACTTCTATAAAAATTCACATTCCTATGTATGGATTGAGGAGCCACATTAAAAGTATTGTATATTCTTGAATATCAACAGTACTGGACTCAAATTTTTAGTAGGCACTATGCACAATTACTGCTAAATGATAGAACATTTTCAAAAATATTAGGTAAATACTTTCCGTGTTCTAGGTGGCTCCTCAATTCAGATGTTTGGAGTTTTACATTGGTATATCTTTGGATATAATTTACTACAAATTTCAGGATTTGGCCTGCAAAATTATTTGCTTTCCTACTAAATATGCCGATGATTTTCCTTTTAAAATCTGAAGTGGCTCCTCAATCCTTACGGACACATTCATTTAGGTAAAATATATATGAAGAAATGGAAGCTTAAATCAAATGCGTTTATTTTATTTAATAGTTTCAAATTTGTTGTTATCACTGCGCTAAATGTTTAGGCATTTTTCATACATGAATTATCAGATTAGTAAGTCTTACATTAAACACAAAGTGAAAAATGTGAAATCGAAAATAACAGTCAGGAGCAGGATTTGAACCTGCATCTCCTGGATACCGTCCAGATGCTTTACCAATTCAGCCATCCTGACAATTGGTTCAAATCCTGCTCCTGACTGTTATTCTCGATTTCACATTTTTCACTTTGTGTTTAATGTATAGTGCTAAGCATGTCAAATGCTAAAAATATATATAAAAAATATCTAAATATAGTAAGTCTTACGTTACTTCTGTTACGTTTGAAATCGAGTATGAATAGTTATAAATGCATATATGTTATCGTTTGGTAGGGACGGTATTCCTTGTGGCTTAAAGCTACTCTATGTATGCGACTGCTAATCATGAGGTCTCGGGTTCGATCCCCGGGTCAGGCAATGTTATTGAGTTTTTTCCTAAAAAGAAAAATTCTCAGTAACAGCCCAGAGTTTGGAAATGTGCCCGGCAGACGTCAGTAGGCTCGCCCCATATTACGTGGGATTTAACATAGCTGGCGAGTCGTGGGTGTGTAATACACCTCTGCCTACCCCTTCGGGGAATACAGGCGTGATGCTATGTTTTTGTTAAAGCTACTCTGTAATGCTTAAGTTGGTTACATCGATTAGCTTAACTTAGTATGTGCATATATTGTATGTCGATGCTATATAACAGATATAGCAGGAATGCATGTAATGGCAATTAAGAATATTGAAATGTGTCGGGTTTTAATAATTTGCGCTTAATTTAAAGATCACATTTAACTTTTTTATATTATCATCTATTTTAAAGCCAAAAGATTTTCTCATTTTATTTAATGTATATAAAAATCAAAATAATAAAACTATAAAGTATGATTATATAACTATTTATGGAAAGTTGAGATGATACTTTTAAAAATACTTCGGAATATTTCGGGATTGCCTCGTGAATCCATTTAAAATATTTAATAGCAAACATGGCTTATTAAATTGTGTTGGTAATGAGCGTGAAGCTGACCTGACGCTGGTGTCTGTAGGGCCAGGAGGCAATTTAAAAATTTGTCCCAAGGCGTCGTCGCCTAGTTGTCTATATTATGTAGGAGAGATATGCAGGGCGCCCGCCGCGCCGTGTCGCGGCCGCCCGCGTGTAGACTTTCGAACGCTACGACACGTGCTACAACGAACATTACTAGCTACGGCAGAAATTGTTTAATAGAAGACCTTCTTTTCTTTCATCGATTATAGTATTAATGATATGTTAGTTAGACCCCTACCACATATTCAATTGTTTTTTTTTATTTTGTGGGATAAATTTGCTTACTACACATTCTGGTCTGGGCTAGACAACGGCGGTGTGTGGAACCCACACCCACTAAATTACCAGCTATGCGCCCTTACTCTGCGTGATTAAACATGTATTTACAATATATTCTTTGGTTGTTTATAATAGCTACGCTTAGTTTGCAATTGAGAAAATCTAACACACTTTGTACTCTAAGACTATTTTTTGTGAATTACCTAGCTACCTAATACAATGTATGAAGGTGTAGGTCTAGTCTAGTAGATGCAGAGGTCTACGTCACTTCCTGTAGCGGGCGGTCGGGGAGGAGGGCGCGAAGTTGACTTGATTGGAAACCCTATTCCATATTTATTATGGGCCTATTTTGTTATGTTTATTGACGCGCTGTCGGGATATAACTCCACGTTATTAGATGAGTTTCAAACTTACTTTATTGAATAAGCGGAAATTTTAAAACACTTTTCGATTTTAGTCTAATTAGTCTAGTAGTCACTATTAGTAGTATCTACATATTAATCGTTATCATAATTAGTTATTTACTTTTTAATTATTTACTTTTTAAACATTTTTGTTTTTAATGTTTATTTCAAAATCTACTGCCACGTATATTCCATTTTACAGACTACCACGTAGACAAGTAATATATTGAAACTAAGGTACTCGTATAATAATAATAAATAATAAATATTCACGGACACTTTCACACAATGTCCTCTGGTCCCAAACTAAGCTTAATGCTTGTGCTATGGGTACCAGATTATGGATATAATACATATATACTACTTTTTTTTGTAAATACATACATATAATAGATAGAAAACACCCAAACGTAGTACAAATATCTGTGTTCATCACACAAATATTTGTCCTGAGTGGGAATCGAACCTACGACCTCGTGCACGGAAGTCGGTTACACTACCGACTACGCCATGAGGCCCGTCAAAGAAAATAAAAACATCTATAATTTTTAGCTATTATTATTTCAAAAACATTTCTTTTGGCAATAATTATAATCTAATATACCTATTTGGTTTATTTGATAATCATACCAAATAATAAGACGGATGTTATTATTGTTATGCACTTATTTAAGATATCATCATCTCCCTCACCCCAAACTTTTACTTGGGGTCGGCTTGCGGGTTGTTCGGGTTTAGCTGATCCACCAGTATTTACGGAGCGACTGCCTATCTGACCTCCATGACCTACCTAAGGGGACTTTTTATTTAGGACTGGCAACTTGTAACGACTGTCAGGATGTTATTTGACACTCCGTAGGTACTCATTGCTTAACGTGGACGTATGGACATACCCAAGTAGGTTTTTGATGGATGATTAAATTGCCAGCCGAATAACAGTTGATTTAATAAACCACAATAATAACTAAATATAATTTTGAAGATGTTGTTTTTAAACTGTTGGATATACTCAACATACGAGTAAATCACGGATGTTAGAGGTTTAGAGAAAACACTTAATATGAGGTCGAAAGTCTATCAACAAGCGAACAGCATGACTTGAAGATGGTACGGATGCGGTGGTCTGTTTGGATTGTCTATTAAATACATTTGATTTTTTACAAGTTGATGGTTAAGATAGGTGTAGGATTTTTTTGTCATTCCACGTCTATAGAATAGCCGAAACTTTACTTTTTTTGCGCTCGTTGCCGAATTAAGTTATAAATTTGAAAGTTAAAAATGGAAGACTGAATTGGATTTACGGATACGCCGACAATTCAGTGTTTTTAAATACATATAATTGCATATCATAACTTTAACATGTTTCACGTCTGCATAACTTTGAGTGACAGATACTTTTTTACTGCCACTAAGGTAAAATTATTTTTTGTTTTGTATTAATTTTTTTTTAAATTTGGTATTGTGCTTATTACTATTTGAGTTTATCCTATTGTTATAAATTAAAATACCACCTTGAGATTTATTATGATTATGTCCAAATATATGTAATTTTAAAATAAAGGTTTTTTATATATCTAATATATTTAAACGAGCAATTCTTGTATATATATATATATATATAATCTGAATCTCGGAAACGGCTCCAACGATTTTCATGAAATTTAGTATACAAGAGGTTTCGGGGGCGATAAATCGATCTAGCTAGGTTTCATTTTTAGAAAACGTTGTTTTATCCGGGTTTTCAGGCAATGAAAAATAATAAATATTATAAGAATACGAAGGTAAATTTCGCAACCATCTACAAGGTTATAATAGCTCAGGTGGGCAATCGGGCGGTCCCAAAACCAGAAAACCCCGGTTTGAGTCTAGATGTCTCCAGTGCGACGTTTTCCCCCCTTTTTTCAATTCTTTCTTTTGTGAGAAAAACTCTCAATTTACCAAAACAAAAATACCGAGCAAAGCTCGGTCATCCAGGTACTTTTGTAATAAACCTTAAAACAACTTAAAAATATAAATTAAATATAAAATAATCTAATTATGTATACAATAATAATATTTACGAGTACAAGCAACTCCTCTTAGGCGACGAATAATTCCTCTGCATCACTGCCATTGGATAACGTGCCCAGAAGTCTGGAAGCATTAGCACGTTGTATGGCAATGCTTATTCTTTGAAAGTAAAGTCCAGCCCTTTGGTCACGCGAAAAGTCGGCTAATTTTCTCACTATTTCGGTTATTATTAAGATACGAGTACGTTTGTATTTTTTTCCGCTTAATACGTTTGCTTGAATTTAGTTTTTGCTTAGTAGGTAACAATTGGTTTAAGTTGGTGTTAGGCTTCCGTTTGTATACGAAATTAATTTGATTGTTAGTTTTACCTAGCGCATTAAATTAGCATAACATAATTTAGCATAGGTCGGTGTTATAAAACCAATGCTGACAAGTATGTAATAAAAAACTATATTTCTTTTTATTTAAACTTATATTGATAAAAAATAATCTGATATCTACGCGAATATATTCAAATCCAGATTATAGGTAAGTAATGCACACGGTCGGTATCTAAACTATTCCGCCATGTGCAGTATACTTACAGCACAATACCCGCGGGAAGGCATGGGGTGGTGACATTTTTGTATTCTTAGTCTTTTACCACACGGCTGGTATTTAGAGAACCCTAATAAAGCGATGTAATAATATAATATTTTAACAAAGTAAATGCAGGCAAGTGTAGTGGCTGGTTAGAACATGCCCCGTTACGCCCGGAAGCGTTGTTAAAGGCATTATTATCCGGACGGTCGCGCTGCAAATAAATCGTCTGTCGAGCGCCCGCTCTTTCGATTATCTTCAAATCTTCATTACACCGACGTATGCTTTCAGCCCTCAAGCTTGGTATACTAGTTTTATATGGAGACAATGAGACTAAATTTCATATTTATTTAGGGGATAGATACATTTTTTTTTATTGCATGTAGTGGCAGACGAGCCACGGCTCATCTGATGGTAAATGGTAACCGTCGCCCATGGACTCAACTATACCGAGAGTATTGTCAAGCCGCTGCTCACCATTTCATTTCACAGATATGAAATGAAAGAATAAACGACTATCTTCTGCTACAGCCAAAACGCAACAATGTGCTTCATGGCCGGTTCAACCCAAGTGAGTACTTTCTACCACTTTGTACCCTTTTTTTATTTTAGGTGGGCAAAAATGTCCTACCACACACCCCGCTGCCCGGGGAGACAACGGGGTAGTGTGGGGCTCTCAACCACTAAAAACCCACCATGCGCCCTCACCCGCCCTTGCTACGGCGGATCACGGGAACCGCGTCGTTTCTCCGCGATCCGCAGGCGGCAGCCCCTTCGGGCACCCTCTCTTGTGCGACGCCCCGCGCACTTGGGCGTCACACCTTCGCGGTAGGCTTCTGCGGACGGCAGGGTACTCCCCGACTCTACCGTCCGCAGCCTCGGCTAGGGCGGCATCAGGCTCAGGTAAGCGAGCGCACGCCGCCCCGCGCGCCGGCGGCGAATCGGGTCCGCGAAGGAGGATTCCTCCCGGGCCCTCTCCGCCGCCTCCTTCCGCGAGATTACAGCCTCCCAGAAGGCGGCGACCGCGGTCCAGGCCCTGTCACTGCCAACCATCGCTCGCGCAACGGCCGGCAGCGACAGGTCCACGCCTATGACTGCAGCGAGTTCCCGGCGCTGCACATCCCAGGCCGGGCACGACTCGAGCATGTGCTGCACCGAGTCCTCGCCGCAGTCGCAGTGGTGATAGCCTGGGGTCGTCTCCCTCCTAGCGATCGTGTGCAGGTATTTGCCGAAGCAACCGCGTCCCTGAACCCTGCCGAACCCTGCGGGACGCCGCACGACATAGCCCTCCTTACAACGCCCCCTTCCCGGTCCACGAAGAGGACGCTGCGGCCGTCGAGGTAGTCTGCCACCAGCCGCCTTAGGTAGAGGGGAACTCAATGGTATCGGAGTGCCTCCTTGATGCAGCCGAATGGCAGACTATTGAAGGCGTTGGCGATGTCAAGCGACACCGCCAACAGCACTTCCCTCGAGGTGACGGCCTCCGCAGCCGCGGCCTTCAAGCGCAGGATGGCGTTGACCGTAGACCGACCCACCCGAAATCCGAACTGGGCATCGGACAGGTCGGGGCCGACCGCACCTAGGTGCCGGACGATGCGGGCAGCGACTGACCGTTCGAGAAGTTTGCCCACCTCGTCTAGCAACACGATGAGCCTGAAGGCCGCGACTGTATTCGGAGACCATCCCGGCTTCGGCAGGAGCACGAGCTTCCCCTCCTTCCAGCAGTCAGGGAACCGTCCGGACACCAGGCAAGCGTCGAACAGTTCCCTGAGGCGGGGCTCTAGGTGGTTGAGGACCAGGGCCAGCACTCGGGCGGGAACCCCGTCCGGCCCCGGGGCGGCGCTTCTCCGCATACGCGCTGCCGCCGCCCCCATTTCCGTCGTCGTCACGGGCGGTACCTCCCTGTCGTCGGCCTCCCGGTCGTCATCTGGCGGACCCATGACCGGGGCCGTCTGCACCGCCCGTGAAGGGAATAGTCCCTCAACCACCTCAGAGAGGAAGCCCGGCTGGAGGGTCTCCGTAAGGGGGGGGGCCCTGGGCATACCACTTTGTACCCAGCCCAACCACCAGTCATGCAATGGATGATAATTGCTTACTTCCCTTAGTCGCCTCATACGACACCCGTAGAAAAAGATGGGGTGGTGACAATTGTATTCTTAGTCCGTCACCACACGTATAATATTTTTAATACTTATCAATAATATATATTATTTTCTATTCGTTATAAATAACAAAATTAAATACGTTATAGAATAGGACTACTTTTACGGAATCTATCGCGTTTACTTCATTTTATAATATTTTTATTATTACTACGTTTCGAATACTATCCCGATGCAGGAGTTTCGAATACTGTCCGATATAATAGAAAAAAAAGTAAACAGTATATCAAATGTAATAGTATTCCATCCAAGTAGTATTACTTCGTAATGTGTAATATTCGCATAAATATCAGAATAAATACGCTTAAAATAAAATATGAAAACATAAAATTATTTAAAATAATGCCTTTGGCTCAATTTTTGTCCCTGACCCTGGCCTTAATCATCAAACGCGCTTGGTCCAGACATCTGAATGATTAGACAGTTAATGGTAACAATGGTCACCTTAATGGGGCCACACAAACGTACACACATATCGACAATTATATGAGCTTAGTATCTAAATTATATCTATAAGGTTCACCAATTTTTTTTTACACCCAGACTCAGAAAAACTATTTGTGTATCACGCAAAGAGTTATCCTATGTGGGAATCGAACCCACAATACTCGAGCGGGACGCTGGTATCTAAACCACTCCACTATCTGTGCAGTCTCAGTTCTCAACATACATCACAAACAAATAAATTGACTTTTGCATTTATGATACTAAAAGAGAAGTAGGGTAAGGGTTGAAATGTATGTTATGTTTTATATTCAACAACTTTAGCTCGCGATTTTGTCTGCCTTAGCGAAAGCATCTAAAATGAAAATGTACCTCTTGGGCGGCTTTTATGATTTTAACATAAAATTCAGTGAAATCGACTTATAGCCCAGTGTTTTCATGCAACCAGGCATTATAAGGGTTCTATGACTATCCTTAATACCACGAGTTTCTGAAACATTCAGCCTATGGACCACTGAAAGATATCGATTATAATATCATTTAAAGTTAAGGGTCTTTAACCCTACAATTTCATACTGGTTACGTATTTTTTTATCTTATCAAGTGATTTAGTTAGACTAGCCCAATAATTGAAAATTGGAGCATACTGGTAAAGATAATATGCGTTTAAGAGCCTATTAATGAAGGATACACAATTGTCTTTAGAAATCGCGGCAAAAGTTGTTTAGATAATTCTACTTAAATATATAGCATTAATTTCGCATTACTTTTATAAAAGTCAAGGAGTTTTTGTAAAGAGAATTGAGTATCATATTGATACGCTGCGACTGCTCGTGCGTCGAAACTATACTAATACTCAGTATATATAAGTTACTCTATACTGCACTAAACGCAATTTATAGTGGACACTTTTAGGCCCTAATAGTGGAGCTTCTCTTTTTTTATACTTCAATGCTTTTAGAAAGAAAATAGTGACGAAAACATCCAGTAATATTTTGTGTTGGGGTTTGTATAGGAACACAAATATATTTTTTTTAAATTGAATGCAATGGATCTTTTAAAAAATATATTTACCTAATATTACCCATACTATTAAAAAAGTTATTCAATCATCGTATTTATTAAAGTACACGTGTATGAGTCTAACTACCGAGTAAGTTTTATGCAACTTACAAATTGAACACTGCAAGAAAATTCCAGTTGACATTTTTTAAATTCAATGAGCCAATGAAATAGTTTTCAGTTCAGTTCGAGAAACAAACTTTTAATGAAAGACGGTTAGTTAATCTTTCTACAAGATATAATTGATTGAATATTATGTTCAAAATATTATTAGGTAAATTTTATAAAGTGTGTGTATATCGGAAAGCAAATATCAAAATATGAAATATTATTTTTATATTAGAAATTTTGTGGTGCAGCGGTAGTGTGAGCGACTGCTGATCATGAGGTCTCAGGTTTGTTGCCCGGGTCGGGCAGTGTTATTGAGATTTTTCGCAAAAAGAAAAATTCTCAGTAGTAGCCCGGAGTTTGGAAATGTGCCCGGTAGACGTCAATAAGCTCGCCCCTTATTAGAGACCACTAACCCAATGCGTTTCACCAACACTACTTGCTATCAAATGGAATATGGTCACATGGTATTTAATGTGAGTGTGTAAAAACTAACAATACAGTTAAATATACTCAAATTTGATATATTTTTAGAGAACTTTACTGCAAGCAGGATTTCAAAGGACAGGCCCTTTTTCCACTTTCACAAATAATTTGTTCTTTAAAGTAGCTGAGCATGTCAAGTGCTGAAATACAGATCAAAATATTTTTAGGGAGTCTGACTACACTCTCGTCCCGACTATCTTAATATACAAAATCAATATATGTTACTTATGGACTGAAACGGCTGGACCGATTTGATGAAATTTTCAGTCAATTTTGATATTAGCCCAGCCAGTTGGTCATAATGATGTTTGGCAATTTTGTGTAATATTTTCATAGAGATAATCAAGAGCCATAGATTCGAGTGACGTATTTGTATTCGGAAGTCAATGCAGACGAAGTTGCGAGCATAATATTTTTTATATAAAAGTGTGGTGGAAAACAAGCATACGGCCTGATAGTAAATGGTTACCGTTTATAATCGCTACCAACACTTCACTTGCGCATCACCATTCCCATAGGCAAGGGATAAGAGGTGGAGAGGAAGCATAATAAGGAGAGAATCCCCTATCCTCTTTTGGACCTCCGGTGCTCTCACTCATCATACGA
This sequence comes from Leucoma salicis, assembly GCA_948253155.1. Taxonomy (NCBI): domain Eukaryota; kingdom Metazoa; phylum Arthropoda; class Insecta; order Lepidoptera; family Erebidae; genus Leucoma; species Leucoma salicis. The sequence goes on along the minus strand of OX411807.1, from coordinate 18,174,534 downwards.
AACACAACGTTAGGAGTATCTACAGTTGATTCAAGCCGACAAGAGGGTGGACTTTCCCGATTAAACCACCCCATACATGCTGGGATAATCAAGGCTCTACCACTAAAAATATATTATAGAAATAAATTTAGTAATATTATAAAAAATAAACTGAATTTGTATGTAACGCGTTCACGCCAGAACTACTCAACCAGTCATCGTGAAATGCATTCATATACTTAGTACGGAACTTAGGGAAGGACAAAATTTACTTTTTATACCGGAAAAATGGACGGTTAATGTGGGAGAGTTATTATTATTAAATAATAATAAATATTCACACGGACGTTTCACACAGGATAGGAAGGATAACAAGGAGAGGATAGAAAGGGGGTTTGGACCTCCGGCACTCTCACTCACCATATGAAACGCAAAGGTAGGCGTAGCTACCGTTGTTACACGCTGATCTTTTGTGAGAGGGTGGTACTTCCCCGATCGAGCCGGCCCATTCCTGCTGGGATAAGCAAGGCTATTACTAGAAAGTTGAGTTGGCCAAAATATTCTAAAAGTTTAGTGCCCATAAACAAGGGCAAACATATAAAAACTTTTTTTGATCTATATTTTAGCACTTGACATGCTCGGCTACTCTTAAAGTACAAATTATAATTTGTGAATAAGGAAAAAGAGTATTTTAGTACGAGCGGGAATCGAACCTGCGTCCCTTCCTTTCCGGGGCACTAAAATACTCTTTTTCCTTATTCACAAATTATAATTTGTAATATAAAAACTTTACATCGAGTAGTATACGTCATGCACTATAGTTAAGAAAGTAGTTAATTTTATTGAAATACTCGCAAGCTTGACAGGCGCCCACCGGATATTGATTTACAGTGGCCAATGGAGCGGTGTTCCGGTCGCAACCTCTGATACAACACCGCATTAGCTTTGTGCTCTAACGTACTGCCTAATTAACAACCTCGCTGTTTTATAACATACGCTGTTGCTGTACTTCGTCTCATAATTTTTGTTATTATATGTTTTATTTTATACCAGCCCCCATTTCGTTCACGTGGAATTTAGTTATTTTCTTTTTAGGAAGTATAGATAACCCTAATTATTTTTCCAAAATAAAAGTAGTCTACTTAAAAGAATAAATTATATGTAAAAGTGGAAAAAGAGGGTGATCGCAGTTGATGTTTTTAGAACATAGGGGAACACTGCTGCCCGGTCCCCCGGTATATCCCTCAGTCAAATTTTATGACTCCCATAGAAAGAGACAGAGTGGAGCTATTCCAGGTGCCACCCCACATGGCTCTGGACCTCTAAGAACTTCCCCGGATAGGATGCAGGTTCAAATTCTACTCGCAGTAAAACTCTATTTTTCCACTTTCAGAAATAATTGGTTCTTTAAAATAGCTGAGCATGTCAAGTTCTAAAATATAGATCAAAATATTTAAAAGTAGCCTAAATTACTCCTTATAATATCAGCTATCTGCCAGTGAAAATATGGTCCAAATCGGTCCAGCCGTTCCAGTGATTAGCTGGTACAAACAGTCAGACAATAACTTTAAAAGTTGGTATTTTGTTATGGGTAACATATAATATATATGAGTACCTTTTGTCCGTTTAGTAAAATGCTGTTATTTTGGCATTACCAGCAGGCACTTCAATTTCATTCATTTGTATAGAAAAAGGAGGCCAATGAGCATACGGTCTTTTTTTTTGTTAAGGCGAGAATAAATGTTCCTAACCGCACACCTCGTCGTTCGGGGCAACGAACAGAGTAGTGTGGGGCCCTCACCCACTAAAGAAACCCGCCGTGCGCCATCTCTCCGCCTTTATTGGAGGGCCATCGGAACCGGTTTCTTTAGTGGGTGAGGGCCCCACACTACCCTGTTCGTTGCCCCGAACGACGGGATGTGCGGATAGGAAGATTTCTTCCCGGCTCAACAAAAAAAAATAGGGGGGAGTGGTACTGTCTTGGTCGATCCGAACGTTCATGCTGATTAAGCTTAAGCAGGGCTACCACATTACCATAAAATTTTTTTACTATTTTCTAGTTTCTGACCAAAAACGTTTGCGTTATTCCCGTTTATATTTTTACTATGCTGTCGTACCTCAGTATTTTAATCTGTAGTCAATTATGTTTTTATATATTCTTTGTTTGTTGTCACTTGTATGTATGTATTTAGTTCTATAATCTAGATAAGCTGACCATCAACAGGTAAAACAAGCAGAGCAGTCGGAATCAGTATAATGCTCTCTAAACGTTTGATATGGAATGAATAACATCAGAGGCTCGTTACAAATGGATGAGTCGCGCCTAACACTGACGTACGAATAATGTTTACGTACATTCTATTTGTTTCAAATCAGTGGATGTGGCGTTTCAATTTAGTAATGTCGGAAATTATTTGTACGGCGAAGCGGACGTGTTTGGTCATTGTGCGCGTGCTAATTAGAACAGTATCTGATGCTATCTTCGTAAATATATCAACTGGCCAAATTAAACCATCATTTCAGGTTTACAACAATATCGTTATGCCAAAGAGAAATGTGTATATGTTTTCTGAAAAGCACACAAGTTGCTTGTTTTCAGTTTATAAAGAAACTTCTGTATGCATGTTTATATTTTTATTATATAGTTGTACCTGTGTATTAAAATACATACTAGATTACAAAAAGTCTGTAGTCGATTATGTTTTTTTGTATTCGCTATCTGTATCTTATTTTTTTTACTTTTAATATTCGCAAGCAGAGAGTTTTTGTGTTTATCATTGATATATTCCTATAAAGTATGTACAAATTAATTTCTTTCTTTCGATAATATTTAATTCATATGGTATATACTAAAAACTTAAGCAAATTATTTATATCAGCTTGTTCAAATAATATTATCCTAGGGAACGACTTCAAATTGCATGCTGGTAGAAGCCAAGAGTTGGGTTAGCAGCAGTACCATATTTTGTACGTACGTAAATATGACTTACTTACTTTACAATTCAATGACATGGGCGCGTATATATTAATTAATGACACCACATGTACATTATTCAGGTTATATATTGCTGAAAAATTTATTATTGACCATCAAGGTGACTTAAAAAAACTCGTTCATAACGTCTTCATAATACATGTGTGACTCGTACAGACGACGTATGCGATAAATATCTCTAAATAAAAAAAAAATGAAAGGTAACTACTATTTAGATATTTTAATATATATATTTTTAGCATTTTACATGCTTAGCATTATACATTAAACACAAAGTGAAAAATGTGAATTCAAAATTAACAGTCACGAGCAGGATTTGAACCTGCATCTCCTGGATACCGTCCAGATGCTTTGCCAATTCAGCCAAAGACGTTAAGTATGAATGTGTTATCGAAATTAGCAGTCAAGACCAATTGTCACGATTGCTGAATTGGCAAAGCATCTGGACGGTATCCAGGAGATGCAAGTTCAAATTCTGCTCGTGACTGTTATTTTCGATTTCACATTTCTCACTTTGTGTTGAACGTAACTACAAATTTTTAGTATATTCTAAATTTTGAAACATAGTTTAAGATATTATATGTTTTTACGGATGGGACAAATTAGGTATGCGACTGCAACCATTAGAAAACCACTAAAAGTTAACACACAGTTTTTTTCAGTGATCAGTTCAGTAGTAGCCTTAATTTTCCTCATATTATTACCCAATATAAAATGTTAGCCTTAATTACTCAAAATATTTTATAGTTTCACGACTGCATAAGCAGAACGGGGCGGTCGGGACGAGGTAGCGCGGGCGGACACGATTCTCTCACTCGACAGATCACCTGAAAGTGTACCACTTAATAACTCACATCCTCTCGCGGTTCACTGGGCATCCGCTGGATCGTCACATATCTCTAAATATGGTCGTCGGAGCGTGACGACTGCACGGTTACAACACTCGGATTAAGCCCACACCTATGCTCTCCTACACTACATGGGCTTATACCGCTCGTCGGCGTCGTTACACGTGCTCCTTTATAGGATAAATCCTTTATGGAAGTATATATCATATTTTTCAACATTTTCATGTTTTAATGTTTGTTTGCCGTGTGGGGCTGGCTTTAGAATTGTCCCACCCCTCTCTACCCACGGGAGTCGTAAGAGCCGACTGAGGGATACCGAGGGAGTGGGCAGCAGCACTCCCTCGAGTATTAACAACATCCACTGCGATCGCCAACCCGCCTGCCAAGCGTGGCGATTACGGCATTATCCCCCATGACGGAACCGCTCGTTGTGGCGTCCTCTTGGGGAGGCCTAAGTCCAGCAGTGGACGGTGAAAGGCTGATGGATGGATGGAATGTTTGTTTGTATTGAAACAGGGTTGTGTAATAAAACCAGCAAATTCAATGCTATTATAAATTTAGTTTAATTTTAAGAGGTAAAAATGGGGCTTAAATGATATGTAAGACTTAAAGAAAACAGTTCAGTAATATATGCAAAATAATATCAATATGCAACTAGTAAACTTAGGATAAACTTTGGATAACTTTTAGCACCAACTTTTCAACTTAGGATGTCAAATGGAGATGATTATAATTCTTTCAAAGTCACATTTTAAATAATTAAGAAGGAGTAGCGCCATATTTACTTAGACAAAATAAACTACGTGTATCTATTGAAGAGTATAATAATATTCATTGGGCTTGAGCAATTTTCCGGGTGAGCGGCGACGCTTCTTTGATCAGCTACATAACACAGGAATAGTCAAATTGAAGGATTAATAGTAAACAAGTCTTGTGTTCTTAATACTCATCCTTTAACATTATTATACATTACTTAACATTAAAACTTTAGTAATTGCCATAGGACTATCATATATTGATTACCAGATGTCTAATATATTAACTATTTATTTTGATTTATATAATATGTAACATTGAGGTAAATCTTTTCTGTTACACCGAATTGTAAACATCCTCCTCATCCTCGCCTTATTTCCATCCTCTCCACTTTCAATCCCTTTCTTTGGAGTTGGTGACGCGCGAGTGATGCCTCTGGTCTTACTACCGTCTATAGGCTACGGAAACCGCGTAGAATCAGGTGGACCGTATGCTTATTTGCACCACCGTAGTATAAAAAGGAAATAAAATTAAATAAATGCGGAAATTTGCTACTTCTTATTCTAGATAGCAAGTACTACATGATTTTAAAGAGTTTTACAACAGAAATAGTGAATGACTAACTTATGTAAATATTAAAGTAAACTTATATCGGAACATGCAAAATTATCAATACTAAAAGAATTTTTTATAACACTAATTCTAAAAAGAAACTCAATTTTACACCCCAAATATATTTGTCTCAAACCCATGTAGGTTGGTCATTTTTCGTTTTTCGTTTTCGTTTGTCAATGTGGGCAGTCAATGCGACGAGGGGATGTCAGGTAAGGTTTTATGATATACGCCTTGAATACTGTGTGCCTTTTCAATGTTATTTCCAGTATGTTTATTAGCGATTGTGTCTACCACAATGACTTGCAAAACATGTAATCCAACTTTCAAATATGAATTATAAAATTGAATAATGTGTCTGACAGAGTAGCAAACCTATACCTACGAACAATATGACGCAGTACAATAAATACCGTAAGAGACAGCGCACATAAAAACTAATATATTCTAGAAATTGCTTCACATATTTTTTGTAATGCAGTATGAAACTTACATGTTAGATTTAGAACAAAACTCCAAGATTTTCGCTTCAATAACGATATTATTCAACACAAAGTGTGAAAATGTGAAATCGAAAATAACAGTCACGAGCAGGATTTGAACCTGCATCTCCTGGTTACTGTCCAGATGCTTTGCCAATTCAGCCATCGTGACAATTGCTCGGGACTGCTAATTTCGATAAAACATTCATTCTTAACGTCTTCTTAACGCCTGTGCCATCTGTCGGAAGTATTTGCATACATTATACCAACTAGGTAAACTTGATACAATCCAGATGTCACGATGCCTAATTAGCAAAGCATCTGGACGGTATCCAGGAGATGCAGATTCAAATCCAGCTAGTGACTGTTATTTTCAATTTCACATTTTCATATTTTGTGTTGATTTCTATGACTAAGTGTGTCAAATGCTAAGAAAAACATCACGATATTACAATGTTTTAACTACGTATATCCCTTGACTAACCGAATAAAATAGAAAGCGTAAAAGTTTTCTTGACCGTGTCTGCCAATTTGCTCGTGACCTGTAGTCGTATTGATGGTAATAAAGTGTGATATAGCTTCCGTATTTTTTATTTTATTTTTCCTATTAGATTATAGAAAAACCTGCTACAAGACATAATCCAATACGATACTTATTCGGGTATTTTCCGTGGGCCGCCATCTTCCTCTTAGTGTTGCTGTGATATATTAAATCTGTGGTAAAATTTCACGAAAAATGTTTTGTTGTGTATTATTACTTTTTATTATATAACGCGGGTGGCAACTAGCATACGGCTTACTTGATGATAATGAATTAGGCTGTGGTCACTACCTTCTATAAGGATGTCATCTCGCAGAAGAAAGCACGTAGCAGACCAGGGAGGAAAATCATTCCGCTGACTCGAACCGCTGCCAGCGACTGGGGCAGCGTAGTCGTGAGTACATGCGCTTAATGCCGCCCTAATTGATGACGTGGATGGATGGACCGGGAAAAGTCCGCCACTCATAATGACTCCTACAAAGGAGCGACGCTCAGAGTGGGTACCTGTAAGGATAAGCCGCCGACAGACTACTGAAAACGCACTCCAGTGGTCCGCCAGTACAAATAGAGAGACAGCACACGGCAGGTTTATTTAGTTTGTGAGGGTCCGATACTACCCTGTCTGTTGCCCCACACTATCCTGTTTGTTGTCACGAGCGGCGGCGGCGGCGGGGTGCGTGGTTAAGTACTTTTTTTCCTGGATTAACAATAAAAGGATAGACTCCGCAATGAGTGTAGTTGATACAGAACTGGTGTTACCAATATAGCTTACGTAATACAGCTAATGTCATATTTGCCTAGTCATGATTGGAGTAGGAAGGCCTTAGAGTGGACGCCACGGCTCGGCAAACGTAGAGTAAGGTACTCATACCCTAGATAAAGGCTGTGGGAATAGATTAGAGAGACCAAAGATCAGGAGCAGACTGTGATATTTGATTGATTTCCTGAATCGTATTAAAAATAATTTATGTACTAAAGATAAGTTTTTAATGATTACCAAAAAGGTAATTTTATAAAGTGTCATAGCATATCATCTAAAACAATGAAAGAGCAATATTCGAATACCTTATATAACAACGTTTGCTAATATTAGTTTTTAAAGTTAATTTACTACGGGAAACCAATATCAAGCTCTTACCTGTCCACCGGCGAGTAGAGTGCACTGTAGATTGCCTCTCGATGGTACCCGAACAATAATGGAGAAACTCTACACATTGTTACACTTCTAATGTGATTGATATAGTGCTACTTCATTTGGCATAGGGATGTGATAAAGCTTATTGTTCGCTATTTTATTTGTGTTATGTTGCCAAATATATCGTAAACATTAATAATTTTCGTAAGTCAGTAAAAATACGTATGCGCTAAAATAGACTCACATAAAATGAGATTATTTTGTAAGGACTACACACACTCGCTTATATTTGTTTGTTCAGTTTTGCATTTTACACATCTAGAATATTTTGTACTTAACAATCCTGATAAAAATTGCACTGATTTATTTATATTTCTACATCTGGGAGAGATCGCGTGTGTTACTGCTGAACAACAAAATGCATATGCTCAAACAGGTCACGGATTGCGAGGACATTTCCGGTGGGCTGTCGCGCCCTTCCGGTGTGCGCGGGCGCCGCTCGTTTCATGGAGCATGACCGCGCTCTTCGGCCTAGTACCCACCATCATAATATCCTATTGTCATTTAATAAATGGAGTCTAGCCATCTATAAAACTATTCCGTGTATTTTGAAATAATATTTTTAGCAAAGTGACTTGGTTTAAAAACTCGAGAGATGACTTGTCTTTGTTGGGACTGAACTTAATAAATAAAAACTTTCAACTTTCGTTTGTCACCAATTCTACGGAGAGGGCAACCTTTTTTGTTATCGCTCTGGAAATGAATGTACGCATTCCCTCCACCAGTGACAGATGGAGGGTCGCCTCACGAGCTCTACGCAGAGTCTTTGCGGTGATTTCCTCACATCTGGCCGACGCCGCGGCACTAAGCCAGTAGACTTTTATCTGCGCCTCAGCCTGGAGACTCCTCTACGCTCACCGCAAAAGAGCCTTATTGGGAGCGGTAAGGGCATCCGCCTAGACTGGGGAACCATACAGTGTCAGTCCCCCATTATTCGCCAAAAGCCTACTCAAGGTAGCGGCAAAATTGACGAACTGGACAAAATGGCCCAACATACCGTTCCAGTCAACGACGATTGAGGGAACAGCTTGTGGTTTTTTTACATTATTCTGGAAACATTCCAACGTTTTCTTTACTACACAAACTATAATTAATACACATGTTAAATGCTTTCTCAATGCAATTGATGTACTTTTAAGTATTGCATAACCGATGGCAGTATAAGTAAATATTTAGATATTTTTATATATATTTTTAGCAATTGACATGCTTAGCACTATACATTAAACACAAAGTGAAAAACGTGAAATCGTAAATAACAGTCACGAGCAGGATCCTGCAATCCTGCCTGCTAATGTATAGTGCTAAGCATGTCAAATGCTAAAAATATATATAAAAATATCTAAATATTTATAGGATTTGCGTCATTATTAGGTAAAAATCTTAATTGTAAAATTAAGTTTACCTGGTCGGTATATTGTATGAAAATACTTTTGACAGATGGCGCAGGCGTCACCCAAAGACGTTAAGTATGAATGTGTTATCGAAATTAGCAGTCATGAGCAATAGTCATGATGGCTGAATTGGCAAAGCATCTGGACGGTATCCAGAGGATGCAGATCCTGCACGTGACTGTTATTTTCGATTTCACGTTTTTCACTTTGTGTTTAAAGTATAAGTAAATATTTGATTGAAAAAAATACATATAGATTTTCGGTTTTAATAATAAACATAGATATAATATATTAACATAATGTACTTAAAGGGATTATAAATGGATCAAAAGTTAATGTAAACTTGCAATCGCCATATATGCAGATGGAAAATGTAACATAAAGCAAATAATCATTGGACCGTTGAATGCCTTTATTAGTCGTCGTTCACGTGTTCAAATTCTGTCAATACAACGCGATGGTTATTGGAGAAGAGATCGGAAACAATTAGTCAACAGTGGCATTGGTCAGCAGAGCGCATATCCGCGTGTCGTACCGCCCTACTGATTTACTCACGAATATGTTCCAGTGTCAGCCATAGAAACAGCTAACCGTTTAAGTAGCGTTATACTTTATTTATTTTTATGCAACCAAGACTGAACGAATAAAGACTCGTGCCTATTGTTCAATCTCTCTGTTGTACATATTATATTTCTTTTAATTTTGATATATCACAGTTTTTTTTTAATATTGGTTTCGAATGAAATATTTTATGTAATCGATCTTTGCCCGCCACGCTAGCCGGTTTGTTACAATATGTTTACAATATACTGATAGCTTGCAAAGCGTTTAAGAGGTTAATAGATTTCCTATTAACCCAATGTTTTGCATAATCACAACATCTATAGTCTCGCGATATAATTCCAGAGGTATTCCAGAAAAATAAGTAGTTTTGAGTCTAGTATTCGCCTAATAACAAAGTATTATTGACGCTAATATGGCGTTGATATCAATACTCTGAAGTCCTGCACTCAGAAAATTTTTGTTTACAAGTTGATAGCCGCTTTTATTCTTGCTTCCTTCATCCTTACTTCATTACTAATAAAAACTTACACTCAATTTAAACACTTCACTTAATCTGGAAGACCTGTTCGGTTGATGTGAAATTTGCCTGCCTCGAGGTGCTAGTGTGACATACATACATTATGCATTAATATACAGTTTTGTGAGTGGATATTAGTTATTCACTTAGCAGCTGCTGTGTGATCACACTCTTGTGGACAATATCCTGATATATCTTCAGATTGGAGACTGCAATCTGTGTACTGCACATTAAAATAATTTGAATTTAGTAGCAAACATACACTCATACCTTGTTCACATGTAAGTGTATACAGAACCTAACTAGTTTGCATCTCGGACGGAGCCTAAGTGCGCTGCTCCCGGCTGTCCCAGTACTTAACCTAATATTCGATAATTGCATTTGAACGCCGCAACATTAATTAACAGGCTCTGTCAAATGGGCAGGTAAGACGCTGTATTGATACGTGATATGCGGTTGGAATTAGGCCGCATAAAAATCTTCATGTTTTGCAAGACGAATTAAAAATATTACGGAATGAATCACAAACATATTAGAAAACATATTTAGGTATACTTGATATGTTTAGAAAATTATTAGTGTTTTGTAAATTCAGAGTAAAATTTGGTCAAGAAATATTATGCTTTTGTCGTGCTAACTGTTGTTATTTCCGCGGAAGTTGTGGGAAGGAACATATACGAAATAGTTATCATGGCATATCACTGATGGTAAAGCTCGGTACGAAGTGAGAGTACTCATTTGTTATCCGGTATGAGTGGGAGCGGAGCCATGAAGCACCTTTTGTTTTGGTTGATAACTGTCTATTTAATAAATTACTTTCTGCAAAATGAAATGGTGAGCTGCAGTTAGGCAATATTCTTAGTTAGATAGTGGAATTAGCAATTAGTCCATGAATAGTGGTTACCACTCAAGGTGAGCCACGGTTCGTCTGTGACCATAAAAAATAAAAATAGGTATCTATCCGATTCTGCGAAATCCTTTGAACACTGGTACTTAATATTTAACCGGCAGTATAAATACAAGTTTTTGGGTAGTTAAAAAAAATTTTTTTAGGTTTGGCAGTTTAGAGAGTTGAAGAAAAACCATTCTGTCAGGGCGAGCAATTTTTAATAGAACATGTTTCCCCGCACATTACAAACATATAATTTCACGGGATACAAGGATTATTCCTTAGAGTAGAGCGTTGTCTTTTATTTAAAAAATTATGTAGGTTCTTAAAGTAGTCTTAATTATTCCATTGAATTTTAATATTATTATTAAACTTTCAATAAAACGGTCTCACACGCCACATGCACATACGATAAACGAACAAAATACAATTAATATTTATTACTTTTTAACATAAAAGGCACTATACTTAAAATTATTAGTAGAATATTTAATTAATGTTCAGAACCGGGCTGGTAGGCAGAATTCCAGATATCGGCAAAACAGACACTTGAATGGAATCTGAAGAACATAATTAATGGGAGACTGACGTGACCTAATATAGTCCACGCGACTTTACCATAATAACTGTATCTTTCATCTAAACTTTCGGGAGATTTATATGAGAAAGTGTAGAATATCCACATGGCTACATTAGCTATTAACAAGAACATGAGGATCTCTCGTCCTGGTTTTTTTCGGCGAAGCTTTTTAGTGTTGCTACAACGACGCAGACCATCCATTATCAAAGGAGTTTGGATGACCACTTGTATTACCTGAAAAATAAAGAAGTTTTAGAAGTATGCTTCTATGAGTATTAACTAGGTATTAACACAATGTAAAAGAAGTTTATATAGATACATATTACTAGTGATGAGATTTATAACTGCGTACTAGTAAATTATTGCAAAGAATTCACCTAATTTTGGGTTACAGAAACCAAATATTGGTCATGACGTGTGCTTAGTGCATATCTTGTCAGAATATTGATTATATTATTATGTCTAAAACAATCTAAGCTAAATCTTTTTTTCTAAAGGAGGAAAAGGGTAAGTTTCTACGAGCAGGTTTCGAACTTTCCTCTTTCCGGAGGAATGCTTTAGTTCGCTAATCTATCGTAGAAGCCTACGTGCAACTTCCAACTCACATTTTGCTGGCGTGGATATCTTAAGACAAGAATATAAAATAGAAAGTAACTAGTATATATCTTATTTATTAGATACTATTTGATTATTATTATCTTTATTTTTTTATCATCATACTTTATAAATATTTAAACAGATTTTAAAAATATAGTAACACACTGTCAAATACACTATTACAAAAAGTACACACAACAAAATATAATCAATTTTAAAAATATTTATAATTGTGAACCACCGAAATCGGGTGAGGGACCAAACTCCCGGTGGTTAGAGCTGCAGAGAAAGGGACCTCCTCACAATACGTGCAGTGTCGAGGAGTTCTGCCTTTTGCATCAAGCCCTTAATCCAGCTGTCCAACGAGAGTCTCTTTAGGTGTTGGTCGAGACTCTTGGCGATTAGTCCATTAACCAATATTACTATCGGAACAGTAATTGTTGGTAGTTCAGTCATTTTAGGCATTTTAAACCCCAATATGTGGAAAAAAGTCATGAAGGTCAAAAGGTCACGAAAATCAGTTTTTCGCAAATATCTCGCGACGTATTGCTCGGAGGTCAATAGAGGTCACTATAAAAATTGTTTGTCGTAAAATTATCTACAAAAATGCCTCTTGCATTTTTCTGTAAAATTGACCGTTTTCGGAGTAGAGCGCTGAGAAAGCGACTATTCTACGTCTACTATTCTAGTCGTTTTCTTAGAGATATTTGCGAAAAACTGATTTTTGTGACCTTTTGACCTTTTATAACTTTTTTAGCCGACACGATATCAATGTCGATTTTTCACATCTTTATTACAACGCCGTAATAAAGGTGAATACAAAAATTCAGCTCACTAGGAATTTTTCCGCAGATAAAGGGTGTGTTCCGATATACACTGGAGCACTGTGATGTGTGACGTCAATTTAGTATACTGCAAAGTCGTTCCTTTATAGTTAGCTATACTGGTTACTGTTTATAACGGAACGCAGTTCAGTATACTGATCTGTCATTACTTTCATTTCATACAAAGTATTGATTTAACACTGCAATAAACACAATTTCTTTACATTTTCCATGTTTCGGTATCTTTGAATAACAATATTCAATAATAATAATAATTTTCAATAGTGCTCACAGAACAAAAATGGCGATAATTCATGACGTCATATATTTCCCTAGCATACTGCGGCAGTATAGGTACTGTCTATAACGGAACGATTTTTCTCCAGTAAGAGCACTGGACAGTGCTCTCAGTGTATTTCGGAACACAGCCAAAACCTAAAATGACTGGATTACGAATCAACATCCCACATGTCGGTAATCTCGTGAGCTAAATCCAAATATATCATATGATTTTCTTTTTCACTTTTATGAAATTTTTGTCATGTGGAATAGTGACATCAACCACTTTCTGTACCTATCAACAGTTAATCACGGCGCTCTAATGTACTATCATCACATATCAGGCTTATTAGCATTAATAGTCATGTCAGTAATGATAGAACGATTCCAGTACAACGTGGTACGGTCATTTTCGAGAACTGGGTCGGGCACATATTTATAGCAGTTTCCACCAGATTATTATTATTAGTTTTATTGTTAATATTTAATAATAAAAATATTGCTTGTTCATCAACAATTGATACGAAGCTACATACAATATTATTTAGTGAATAAGACATTTTAACTTACCATAATACTGAAATCAATAGTTTTAACGATATTAAGGATGGTGATAGTAGCGATCAAGGACAATACAGTTTCCATGAAGAAAGCCGGAAGACATATAAACAGCAACACGTCATCGAGAAGAGAGATGGGATGTTCGTTGATATCCAACTGGCGCATCTGATTGAACGCTATTACGGCACTGAAGAGCATTACTATATGTAATGCAAGTTTTGTACTGTCGTTTAAAAGGTAGCCGATTTCAACAAATTCACTGAAAATAAATTATTTTATGAGCTAATGTTTTTAAAATTTATAAATGCGTCTATACGTGCAAATATTATATTATATGTATATAAGGCGGAAACTGCTGTCACACTATGCATTTTTGTACATTTCTATTTCCCATAATATATGCTGTCAAATATTATCAAGTGCTTTAATTACGAGTTATTTGCATTTATGTAAAAGGACACTAAGCTTGTTATTTTTTATATCTACCTACATTGCTGTTTTAATATTTTGTTTGCAAACTTAATAAAATAAATAAACAAACTTCTGTTAAATCAATGTTCCAAACTGTTTTACATAATAGCAACTAAATATTTTGTTTTATGTCTATTTAAACCCTAGTACCCCTATATTTACTTTATGCTGTAACAGTAACTACAGCATAGTTAAAATAGAAAATAAATTACAAACACCTGTAAAATACACATTATGACGGCAAATTTGATAAAAAATCGTAATGAAACTTACTCTCCAACACTGCTAAATACAAAGCCGATTATAAGCATGCCAGTAATAATGACCATCACAATAAGACCAAGGAACAGGCCACGGTTGGAAGCATGACAGTCTGCGTAGATCACTATGTTACTTGTAAAGTCATTATCTTCATTAGCTGTTGGAATCCTATAAAATAAAATATGAAGAGGTCTAAATTAGGTATTTTTAATCTCTTGTTCTATATTTCTATTGAACTTTAACCCTCTAACTAATAAACCTTGTTTAAGCTTCGTAATAGTAGTTTTTTTTTTGTTTTGTTCCGTTCTTTCAACGTCAAACTGTCATATTCAAAATCAAATCAAAATATAATTTATTAACAATTTAACATTTCAGAATGTTGGAATATGGTGGCCCCACACTAGGCAAGCCTGTCCTTTTTTTTTTTTTATTTTTATTTTAGGTGGGCAAAAATGTCCTACCGCACACCCCGCTGCCCGGGGAGACAACGGGGTAGTGTGGGGCTCTCACCCACTAAAAACCCACCGTGCGCCCTCATCCGCCCTTGCTACGGCGGATCACGGGAACCGCGTCGTTTCTCCGCGATCCGCAGGCGGCAGCCCCTTCGGGCACCCTCTCTTGTGCGACGCCCCGCGCACTTGGGCGTCACACCTTCGCGGTAGGCTTCCGCGGACGGCAGGGTACTCCCCGACCCCACCGTCCGCAGCCTCGGCTAGGGCGGCATCAGGCGCAGGTAAGCGCGCGCACGCCGCCCCGCGCGCCGGCGGCGAATCGGGTCCGCGAAGGAGGATTCCTCCCGGGCCCTCTCCGCCGCCTCCTTCCGCGAGATGACAGCCTCGCAGAAGGCGGCGACCGCGGTCCAGGCCCTGTCACTGCCAACCATCGCTCGCGCAACGGCCGGCAGCGACAGGTCCACGCCTATGACTGCAGCGAGTTCCCGGCGCTGCACATCCCAGGCCGGGCACGACTCGAGCGTGTGCTGCGCCGAGTCCTCGCCGCAGTCGCAGTGGTGACAGCCTGGGGTCGTCTCCCTCCTAGCGATCGTGTGCAGGTATTTGCCGAAGCAACCGTGCCCCGACAAAACCTGCACCAACCGGAAGGTGAGGACCCCGTGCTGCCGCCCTGCCCATTCTTCCAAGATCGGCTGGAGCGCCCCCACGGTCCAGAGACCAGCCCGGGGCGTCTCCAGCCGAGACCTCCACTTTAGGACGGTGGCGCGGCGGGCATCTTCCCGCCAGGCTGAGATTGCGCTTGGCGAGGGGCGGCTGCCCCCCGCCCGCGCCGTCGACGCCCGCCGATAAACGTCGGCGAGCACTTCCGCCTCCAGATCCCACGGGGGGGTTCCGGCCAACGCGCAGGCTGCATCGCACGAGACCGTGCGGTACCCGCGTATTGCCCTGACCGCTACGACCCTCTGTGGACGCCACAGAAGGGCCCTATTGCGAGCGGCCAGGGACTCCGCCCACACGGGCGCGCCGTACAGTGCCATTGACCGTACTACCCCCGCGTAGAGTCGTCGACACGCGAGACTCGGTCCGCCCAAATTCGGCATCAGTCGCCCGAGGGCGGACGCCGTGCCGACGAGCTTTGGCGCAAGACGGCGGAAGTGCTCGTCAAAGTGCCACCGTCCATCCAATACCAGGCCCAGGTACTTGATGTGGGCCTGGATTGGAAAGCCCACACCGTTGACCGTTATCGAGGCGCCGGCGGGTGGGCCGCGTCGGGGCCCATGGAAGAGTAGGGCCTCCGACTTTTCAAGGGCCACCCTAAGCCCCAGCACCTCGATCCGCCTGACCACCTCCGCGGTTCCTGAGGTGGCCAGCGTTGCCGCCTCCTCGAGGGTCCCGCCCCGGGCTGTGACGAGCGTATCGTCTGCGTAGCAAATTACGCCCAGCCCGGGGGGGAGCCGGCCACGGAGGACCCAGTCGTAGCCGATGTCCCACAGGAGCGGCCCTAGAACCGAACCCTGCGGGACGCCGCACGACATAGCCCTCCTTACAACGTCCCCTTCCCGGTCCACGAAGAGGACGCTGCGGCCGTCGAGGTAGTCCGCCACCAGCCGCCTTAGGTAGAGGGGCACTCCATGGTACCGGAGTGCCTCCTTGATGCAGCCGAATGGCAGACTATTGAAGGCGTTGGCGATGTCGAGCGACACCGCCAACAGCACTTCCCTCGAGGTGACGGCCTCCGCAGCCGCGGCCTTCAAGCGCAGGATGGCGTCGACCGTAGACCGACCCGCCCGAAATCCGAACTGGGCATCGGACAGGTCGGGGCCGACCGCGCCTAGGTGCCGGACGATGCGGGCAGCGACTACCCGCTCGAGCAGTTTGCCCGCCTCGTCCAGCAACACGATGGGCCTGAAGGCCGCGACTGTATTCGGAGACCGTCCCGGCTTCGGCAGGAGCACGAGCTTCCCCTCCTTCCAGCAGTCAGGGAACCGTCCGGACACCAGGCAAGCATCGAACAGTCCCCTGAGGCGGGGCTCTAGGTGGTCGAGGACCAGGGCCAGCACTCGGGCGGGAACCCCGTCCGGCCCGGGGGCGGCGCTTCTCCGCATACGCGCTGCCGCCGCCCCCATTTCCGTCGTCGTCACGGGCGGTACCTCCCCGTCGTCGGCCTCCCGGTCGTCATCTGGCGGAGCCATGACCGGGGGCGTGTGCACCGCCCGTGAAGGGAATAGTCCCTCAACCACCTCAGAGAGGAAGCCCGGCTGGAGGGTCTCCGTAAGGGGGGGGCCCTGGGCGCGGAGCTTGTTGAGCGCCGCGCGGTACGGGCGTCCCCAGGGGTCACGCTCGAGACCCTCCAGCATCTCCTGCCTTTTCGCGTCTTTGGCGCGACAGATGGCCAGCTTTAACACGGCGCGCGCACTGCTGTACGCCGCATACAGCCGGCCCTCCCGCTCTTCGTCGCGGATTCGGCGACGGCGGCTGCGGGTGTAGGACCTCCGGGCATGAATACAGGCCGCACGGAGGTCCGCCAGCTCCGGGGACCACCAGTAGACCCCCTTCCGTCGGGGCGGGCGCCGCACGCGGGGCATGGCCGCATCGCAGATCTGCGTAAGCATGCCGCGTATGCGGCCAGCCTCGGCGCCCACGTCTTCCGTCAGGGGGGGAGGCAGCCAAGATTGAAAGATGGCCGCCTCCACCAGCAGCTCCCGGTCGAGCCTACCCACAGCCCAACGCGGAAAAGCGGGAGTTCTGTCCGCCACGTGACCCCTGCTGGCGCACTGAAGGGTCCGGGAGACCTCTATCTGAATGTATCTGTGGTCAGATAGGGTCTCGACCTCCACCAGGACTCGCCAGCTCCTTACACGTGCGGCGACACCGGGGCTAGCGAACGAAAGGTCCACTATCGACCCGCCCCCGCGCCGTACGCACGTTAGGGCGGACCCTCGGTTTAGTAACACGAGGTCCGCCGCTTCCGCCCACTCTTGGACCGCCGCACCTCGGGCGTCCGTCCTGGGGGACCCCCACGCCGTTGATTTGGCGTTGAAGTCCCCCAGCACGAGCACAGGGCTCGGTGCCATACGCCGTATCGAGGTCTCCAGGCTGTGCAGGAAGACCTCGAAAGCCGCCAGACTACGATTGGGGGAGAAGTACACGCCATACAGCGTGACCCCTCCCCATTCAGCTGCCACATATCCCGTGCCCTTGTCCTTGACTGACAAGGGCGGGGAATGCGGCGCCGCCGACCGAGGCAAGCCTGTCCTGTGGGTACCTGTTACGATTTACAATTTCTCGGTACCATTACAATCTTGACTCGATCGACATCAATTGACTTATTGATAGAATTTAATCATGATATAGTATTTTAGATCTATATTTTTTAGCAATTGACATGCTCCGCTACTTTTTTAAAGTATAAATTATTTGTGAATAAGGAAAAAGAGGTTTTTAGTACGAGCGGGAATCGAACCCGCATCTTTTCCAATTCGGGGAAGTGCTTTAAGCCACTGAGCTATCCTAACGATCTTTAGATCATCCCAATTTCCTCATCACATTTGTCTTACGACTAACGCCATCTACCGGCAAGCATTACATGCATCCAATATAATAAGTTTAATTTTGCAATTAAAATTCATACTATTTGATGGCGCGATTTTTTTAAACATTTTAGATCTATGTTTTTTAGCAATTGACATGCTCCGCTACTTTTTAAAGTATAAATTATTATAAACACAAAGTGAAAAATGTGAAATCGAAAATAACAGTCACGAGCAGGATTTGAACCTGCATCTATTTATCCCTGCAACTAAACTAAAAATACGTAAGACGAACAGTTTCTGGTCTAGTCCACAAAATCACACATATAGTTCGTTCCACTTCCCGTTCACAAACCCCGATTTTGCCTGAGCGTTTCATTCGTAAACCCATGTGGAACGGGTCTTAGAGTTTTATAGTCATTCACTTCGAATTAAATCTTTAGGTGGGTCATTGTGAGCTTGGCGTGAGTGAAAATAATGACTCATCAATGATGTTTTTGCCACGACTACAATGACCGCTTTCTTCAAGTGGACTGGCTTAATGGCCGTTTTTAGCTTTGTGAGCACCATGTGGAACTCATTTAATGTCAAACCATACCGCCATTGCGATTAAGCATAATCTTTCCAGTAGTAACCCACCAGATAGGGGTGTAATACACCTCTGCCTACCCCTTCGGGGAATACAGGCGTGATGCTATGTCAAACATACCAGATTTACTCCTTTACTAATAAACGTTATATAACCTCTGAATAGTTATTCAATATTGTGTCTTTGTCACTAATATCTAATAATATCATAAATTATTAGTGAATAAGGAAAAAGAGATTTTTAGTAGGAGCGGGAATCGGACCCGCGTCTTTTCGAATCCGGAATAGTGTTCTAAGCCACTGAGCTATCTTACCGATCTTTCGCTCATCCCAATTTCTTCATCACATTTGTCTTACGACCAACGCCATCAATCCAATCCGGGGAAGTGAAAAGACGCGGGTTCGATTCCCGCTCCTACTGAAAATCTCTTTTTCCTTATTCCCAAATAATTTATATTTAGAGAGAGATATTTAGATTTTTATATATATTTTTAGCATTTGACATGCTAAGTACTATACATTAAACACAAAGTGAAAAATGTGAAATCGAAAATAACAGTCACGAGCAGGATTTGAACCTGCATCTCCCGGATACCGTCCAGATGCTTTGCCAATTCAGCCATCGTGACAATTGCTCCTGACTACTAATTTCGATAACACATTCATACTTAACGCCTTTGGGTGACGTCTGCGCCATCTGTCGGAAGTATTTTCCTACATTATACCGACCAGGTAAACTTAATTTTACAATTAAGATTTTTACCTAATAATGACGCAAACCCTATAAATATTTAGATATTTTTATATATATTTTTAGCATTTGACATGCTTAGCACTATACATTAAACACAAAGTGAAAAATGTGAAATCGAAAATAACAGTCTCGAGCAGGATTTGAACCTGCATCTCCTGGATACCGTCCAGATGCTTTGCCAATTCAGCCATCGTGACAATTGCTCCTGACTGCTTTCGATAACACATTCATACTTAACGTCTTTGGGCGACGTCTGCGCCATCTGTCGGAAGTATTTTCATACATTATACCGACCAGGTAAACTTAATTTTACAATTAAGATTTTTACCTATTCATCACGCCTGTATTCCCCGAAGGGGTAGCCAGAGGTGTATTACACCCCCATCTGGTGGGTTACTACTGGAAAGATTATGCTTAATCGCAATGGCGGTATTGTTTGACATTAAATGAGTTCTACATGGTGCTCACAAAGCTAAAAACGGCCATTAAGCCGGTCCACTTGAAGAATGCTGTCATTGTAGTCGTGGCGAAAACATCATTGATGAGTCATTATTTTCGCTCACGCCAAGCTCACAATGACCCATCTAAAGATTTAATTCGAAGTGAATGACTAGAAAACTCTAAGACCCGTTCCACATGGGTTTACAAATGAAACGCTCAGGCAAAATCGGGGTTTGTGAACGGGAATTGGAACGAACTATATGTGTGATTTTGTGGACTAGACCAGAAACTGTTCGTCTTACGTATTTTTAGTTTAGTTGCAGGGATAAATAGCCAATTATATATATTCTCACTGCTGATTCACCTAACCGATATTCAATCGACTACTAGTGATCTCAGTAGACAGCATGTACTAACGATTCGTTTCCAACTTTATTGATTGAAACAAAATCATCAAACTGCTATTCAAAATAAACAGTTTACCTGCACATATGATAGTTATCATCTAAGGACATGTTGACTTCTGAGCTGATATCCTCATTATCACAGTTTCCAATATTACTCCAGATTATGAAGTAAACAGCAACTGAAATTACATTTCTTACATAACACAAAATATTTCAATAAAAAAGCCCTATATTTGTATGTTTTAATTAGTTTAGTTTGTTTCTCCTTATTTATTGTTTTAGAAGAACAAAATTATCGTTTGTAAAATCGAATAAGATTGTATATAAATAAATAAATAATTCTAAGTAATTTTACCATATAATGCTAATAAAATCATTAACTATATATAAAATGGATATTCTGTTTTACTAGATGGAAAAAAACAAACAATCAAAGATCACGAAAACTGGTCTAGCCGTTCTTGATTTATCATTTTGTAGTACTTATATAATATTTTAAAATACTTAAAAGCTCGTGTACCTTAGTCACCGTTAGCAGAAGCCGAAGGAGGTTGGTTATTTTTTTAAGGAATATATATTTAGTCTTGTCGTCTAACAAATAAATAAAAACATTCTTTATTTGTCTAGTAAATGTTCATAATACGTACCAATAAGAATATTAAACTCGACGCTGAACGGGTAGAGGTACGGTGAGAAATTTTCAAATATCGAGTTAATTGTTGCTGAGCCGATGCAGTTCGGATTATACAAATTAGCCACATCAATTATTTTCTGATCAGCGGTCCTTACTGAAATTGGCCATTTGATAAATTAGTTTTTCGTTAATCTATAACCATCCTATATAGGCTGGTCGTACAAATTTATAAAGCGCCAAAAGCTAGTTTTTAGGTCATATCTCCAATTTTCCCAATATAGTAGCCGGATAAAATGTATATCCGTTTTTAAGTCTAACAAAGAGGTATGTGTGATGCGTCAGAAAAACAGACAAACAGACAAAAAAACTTAAAAAAAATTGACACGCCTTCAAACAGTAATTTTTTCTCAAATATCTTAAACGTCTGTACACACAGCTCTGTTACAGCTTTAAAATAATTAGGTTTCTTGTTTCGAAAAAGTATATAATTACTAGCTCACCCGGCGAGCTTCGTACCGCCATATTTTTTTTCGTGAATATTTTGCAATGAAAATTATTAAAGTACTAATATCACTATTAAAAAATAGGGGTTAGTAGTAGAAGGGTGAAAATTTAAGGTTGTATATATTTTTTAATCTTATTTTATAAAATAAAAGTTTTTATCCAGAAAATAAAAAATAAAATTTGAGTTGGACCGCCTTTGTCACTTAGGGGTATGAAAAATAGTTTACTTTCTGTTCTCAGACCTACTGAATATACACACAAAATTTCATAAGAATCGATCAAGCCGTTTCGAAGGAGAATGGCGACAAACACTGTGACACGAGAATATTATATATTAGATTATAAAATGACATAACTACCTCGATCTTCCGTAATCGACACGTTAGTGTTAGCATAGTCTTCGTTGCCATATCGTGAGTTAGCATACAGTGTCAACCCAAGGATAGTTTCACGGACTATAGCCGCTACCCAGAAACAAAGACTGGTGCCGATCAGATGCATAAATGCGAAGTGAGCCAAACCCTAAAAGCATGATTAACTGGCATATATTATAGAAATTATCAAAAAATACTTAATAGGTATAAAATTATTAAAATACTTTGGAAAATCCAAAACTGCACGCCTCATAATCTTCATTTTTCTCAATAAAATTGATTATTTGATAAGTAACTAATAATGTATTGGTCTTACTAAGTAGTTTTCAATAAATCACACAGATAGCGCTAAGTTCAAAAAATGTTAATGTGTTTCTCATGCCTTATACGCCATCTAGCGCTAATTTTAAGAAGTACTAATATATTGGTCTATAGTAGTAGTTCTACGAAATAAGGTATAGGCTATAGCGCTGGTTTTAGTGTATCACTGTGCCATCGAGGCGAGCGTAAATATTCACTATATTTTTTGTTTATTTAATAACAATTAAACCACATCGAATCAGACCGTGAAAAGTAATAGGGCTCTATTCGTAATTATACTCAAGTTAAAAAGAAAAAAAGACTCGATTAGTAAAGTATTTAGGTTGTTATCGTGTTAACATACATTACCTACAACTCTCGGACGCCCAAGACTGAACTTTATTAAACAGTATTTTTAACTAGTTTAAATAACAAAAATGGCATAAAAAATATCATGAGAGTTAAAAATAGTGTTTTTTCTTGATATGTGTGTAAATATATTGTTTTACAAATGCAATATATGATAAATAGAGACATTTTAAGTTTGAAAAAGCAGTTGTTCTGCATAAAACGAGAATAGTACCTACCTCAACGCTTCGCTTATGAGGCGTGCAATAATTTAATCTTTGATTTTATTTAATAATTTATCAAATTAAAAAAGAATATACTCGTTCTTAAACGCATAGTGTATAGGTATTATCTATTATAATCTTTTTTTAAATTTTTTTTGTCTGTCTGTTTGTTCCAGCAAATCTCCAGCTGTTCCAATTTGTATGGAACTTTTTGTTGGGTAGCTGATGTTATATAGGAGTAACTTATACTACTTTTATTTTGGTTCGATCGTGGAACGACCGCTATCTCACAGAAGATCAGCGTGAAATAACGAGGGGTACCCTTACCGTTTCTTAGCCTAAGTTACTCCACATAACATCAGCTATGTGCCAGTAAAAGTCCCATCAGAATCAGTCCAGCCGTTATGAAGATTAGCCGGAAAAAACAGCCAGACAAACAGACTAAAACAAAAACATAAAAAGTTACCTGAGCTTTCAAGACGATGACGTTAGAATATTTGAAGATGAAATAAAGTTGCATGAAGCAGTATGCAGGCGTCATGACATCAAGCACAACTTGTAAGATATTTATGCACTCGTCGTTATCAATATTTTCATCCGTCAAATATCCTATTTGTACGGCGATCAGGAGTAAAGAGTGTACCAAATGCCCTAGTGCAAAACCTGAAATGTATTTTTAATGATAAAAACCAAAACTAAAAATACTACTTGTTTAAAATAATACAACAAAGCGCCGATTTATTTTGACCGACTTCAAAGAACATTTATATATAATATGTTGTCTGTTCTTATTTTTGTTTCATAACGATTTCTCCATGCTTTTGGGCCCAATAGCTTAATTATTTTTTGTCATTACTAACAAAATGGTCTAATAAAAGTATTATGATGATCTGATCATGGGTTCTGGATATAAAGATAATTTAAAGTCAGATTTTATGTTAAATTAATACTATACCTACTTCATTGTACACAAAATTATAAAAACGGGACACTGAGTTATAATGGAACGTTGTCATAGTTTGGTTTATTGGGCCACGGACTATTGGTTTATTAATTCTGACGATAGTAATTTTGCTTGCGAAGAAACTGGGGTTTAAAATTCGAGTGTTTAATGAGGAAATTATAGGCGGTCTTGGTCAGAGCCGTTTAGCTTACCGGCAGCACCGAGTTTTAAGTAGAAACTTCCAGAATGTCTGCCTTGGCTGAAGCAGTATTCGTGTCTATTAGGAATGAGTACCGGTGTGGGTAGACCTTGTCTGTACGAATCAGGAGTACGATCCCCAGGGGAAGCTGGACCATATGTCTCCTAAAAACAAATAATAGAAATAGTGTAATTATCGAAATTTCTGAGCTTAAGAAAGAATATGTGCCCTTTATGTTAGAATAATTTATATATACAAAGCTATATTTAAGTATTTTGTAGGTAAGGTATGCTGTGAGGTCGCGCTAAAAGCAATTCGCCCTATTTTTAAATTTGGAGTTCAACGTATATTCCAAGGCAATTAAAAAAAATCTTACTTTTTTTTATGCATTTAGTGGCAGACGGGCCACGGCCCATGTGATGGTAAATGGTAACCGTCGCTCATGGACTCAACTATACCGAGAGTACTGTCAAGCCGCTGCACACCATTTCATTTCACAGATATGAAATGAAAGAATAAACGGCTATCTCCTGCTACAGCCAAAACGCAAGTATGTGCTTCATGGCCAGCCACACGGGAGATGGTGGTACCAACCCACTCGGGCCCGATACCAAGTGAGTACTCCCAATTGGTACCCAGCCGTACCACCAGTCACGCAATGGACGATAGTTGCTTACTTCCCTTAGTCGCCTCTTACGACACCCGTGGGAAAGAATGGGGTGGTGACATTTGTATTCTTAGTCCGTCACCACACGGACAATTAAGTAAGAAAAAGTGCTAGTTTTAAGATGTGGTTTACTGCACTTATTTTTTTTATCTTATGTGTGTTATTTTACCTATCATACCTACATTGGGTACAGTTTGTTACGCAAACGTAAAAAAATTAAAGGACAAATGACACTTACCTCTTGTTTTAGGAAATATTCCCTAAGTTTTTCTTCGTGTTGAGCTTTAATTTTGTGATTTTTCACAGCAACTGATTTATATCGATGTATATCAAAAACAAGGAAGAATATGTATACAAATCCGAGACTACAGAGTATTATTGAGTATATCTGTAAATTAAACATTTTAATTGAGAAAAGGTATTAATGTATAATTAAATTACTATTTTTTTTTGCATATAGTGGCAGACGAGCCACAGCGCATCTGATAGTAAATGGTAACCGTCGCTCCTGGACTCAACTATACCAAGAGTATTGTCAAGCCGCTGCTCACCATTTCGTTTCACCGATATGAAATGAAAGAATAAACGCCTATCTCCTGCTACAGCCAAAACGCAACAATGTGCTTCATGGC
Source organism: Leucoma salicis (assembly GCA_948253155.1). Taxonomy (NCBI): domain Eukaryota; kingdom Metazoa; phylum Arthropoda; class Insecta; order Lepidoptera; family Erebidae; genus Leucoma; species Leucoma salicis. The sequence goes on along the minus strand of OX411807.1, from coordinate 18,149,192 downwards.
CGGTCACACGGGAAATGGTGTTACCAACCCGCTCGGGCTCCATACCACGTGAGTACTACCACTTGGTACCCAGCCCTACCACCAGTCATACGATGAATGATAATTGCTTATATCCCTTAGTCGCCTCTTACGACACCCGTGGGAAAGAATGGGACACTTGTATTCATAGTCCGTCACCACACGGATCGGTTTTCTATTAAAAGACATATACATACATATATCTAACAATTTTATAATTTTTAATCTACATTATCAAACTAAATTCAAGTATAAACAAATAAAAACAACAATAATGACACTATTATAGTTTTACATACACAAAGTTCTTTTACTTTCTCTATGCATAAAATAAAGCAATACTATTGACATTGCACACGGTATAATTTATGAGATTATTAAATTCTGTCCGCGCTCCATCCGCGTGAGTAGTACCTATATAAATACGTCACTCTATTGCTCACTTAATTACCTCAGATTGGTTCAGTAGCTACAGTTTGAAAGCGTTACAAACAAACTCACATTTATAATATTAGTAAGGACTACACGTCTTTAGAATACAAAAATACATTGTTTTAATGTAAAAAATAAGATAAGAAGAGAATTTAAACTCACTTCAAATATAGGAATGCTGATGAATGAATCGCCAATATATACGATAATCCCAAGCGTGACCAGTAATATGGCGTATATACAACTTAATATCAATGTCATATATTTCCTGAAATAATTTAACTTTAATGTAATTAATCATTCCAAGCAGATGCTCCTTATAAAAATACGATCTCTAAAATACCATAAATATGTTTTAGCAGGCTATGTATAACTCGTTGCGGGTTATTGACACTAATTAGTGATAGAGTTTTGAAGTCAGTTTTAGTTTTCTATAGTGTACCTCCCTATTAATTAAAGATGGATACACATCATTTTACATACTATGTTATTTATTGAGATAATTTACTGAAGAACGCTTAATTTAAAATAGGGTTAATTGCTTTTCTATTTTTTTTTATTGCATGTAGTGGCAGACGAGCCACGGTCCATCTGATGGTAAATGGTAACCGTCGGCCATGGACTCGACAATACCGAGAGTATTGTCAAGCCGCTGCTCACCAATTAATTTCACAGATGAAATGAAATATAAACGGCTATATCCTGCTACGGCCAAAACGCAACGATGTGCTTCATGGCTGGTCACACGGGAGATGGTGGTACCAACCCGCTCGGGCCGGATACCAAGTGAGTACTCCCACTTGGTACCCAGCCCTACCACCAGTCATGCAATGGATGATAATTGCTTACTTCCCTTAGTCGCCTCATACGACACCCGTGGGAAAGAATGGGGTGGTGACACTTGTATTATTAATCCGTCACCACACGAAGAAATTACCTATGCCTGATAAGGGAAGTACCTAATAATCATACTATTTATTTATACCTCATATCGTTTTGAACAGTCCATATAAAGTTGAAAGCATGATTGATTTTTGGTGCGACGGTATAGTATAAGCGATATTTTTTATTACTTCTTATGGCCACATTCACTCTCTTGTCTCCTCCGAGATGGACGCCAGTGGAGCAGTGGTTATATAGTGGGCGGCATCGACAAGCGTCTGTTGGCTGAACAGGGGCTCCGTCAATACCTTTCTTTCAGTAGCCCTGGGGTTGCAGCATAGGTAAGAAACTGGTGCATACTGGACGAGGTAGAGACATTTACCAATCATCGATATATTCGGATTCAGGTTTCCCAGCCCTTCCAGGGCCACAGGGTTACGTGCCGAGTTCACCCCTAGGGACATATTGGCGGAGGCAGCCAACATTTAAATATGGCTGCCCTCACTATCCTAGGGCTGTCTGGTTTCGTATTGTGACGTCGCAGATTTACGACATGGTCTTGACTAGGAGAGGATGTCATCTCAAAGAAAGAAGCGGCGGATAGGGCTTGGGAAGAAAATCCTTCCACTGACCCGAATCGGTGGATGTACCGGAGAACTACCGCCATTCACAAGGGCTCTCGCGACTTTACCATTGTCCCGATTATCTGTATGGCATCACCACAAACGACGATTAGGGTAGTAAAAATAAAATATAATACAAACTTTGTCTGTTTTTTGTTATCCTCAGGACTAGTAGGGGGCGGCGCAAGTGTTTCTACGGAACGTATGGATTGCGCGTCCATTGTTGCCACTGATCTTTTACGCGGCGTAGCACTCCCTCGCATATCATTAGGCATATAAAGGCGATAACTATCTGTAATTAAAAAAACAAAATGTGAATAAAATGGAATAATTGAAGGATATGATTGAATAGTTCATTTCTGTATCCTAAAAAGGGCATAAATATGAAAATCTTAATTAACTTTAAAATTAGAAAATATTCGTACTTTAAACGATCATATTTCACGTCAATTCATTAATTATATTTAATCGCTTTACACTACTATTATTACTATTGTAGTTATTATGCGAGTTAGTTCCTATTAATCTGCCTACCTGTACTTTAGTAAGTGCTTGTATTTTTATTAACACGACTAAAAACCATACTATATTATGAAAACACATGTATACATATGTACGTACAGCATTCAATTGCTTCGTTTTTTGCACTTAAAGGCAATGGATTTATCTGATACTCTTCAGACTTCCAAACTATAGCAGGTTTCATTCTGGCGTAAGTAAAACTAGTAACGATAAATATATTACGCACAATTCTCGTTAATATTTACTGTCAACTTATAATATTATATGGAAATAATATGTACTGTAAATAGAATATTAATTTTTAAACTGCGTATCATTATATCGTCTGCAAAATAATCTTGTTTATCATGATTAATTAGTCGTGTGTTAATTAATCAACTTGGATTGTTTCATTTTGATCTTATCGAAATAAAATGTGTATATCACGTTTTTTTGGCTCAATTATTATTTTTACTTACATACTTATCATCATGACATTCTTGCAGGCTAGGCGGAGAGAACAAGAGTGTCAAATGTCTCTTACATACATCTCTCGCGTTCTCAACATTCGTAATTCTCTTCATACACGCTCGCCGGTTTAGGAGACTCCTGCCTCCACCTTCCTTCAATATATGACTGATTTGGTCTAGGTATGTTAGTCTCGGTCTCCCCCTGTACCTATATCCTTCCACTTTCGCATTGTATATCTTGTTAACTGAGTCTAGTCCGCCGTTCCTTTCCTTTCACATTGGACAAAGCATCGGAGTATTCCCTTTCGCATCTTTACACCAATACTCTCTTTCGTACCTACTCGCTCTCTTAGGTCGTCGTTGCGAATATGATCAGTCAGCCTAACTTCACAGATTTTCCGCATTTCGACGACATTAGTTTTACTAAGCTCCTTTTTGCACATCCAATTTTTGCTTCTTATGGTTTTGCTCACATTCACACGTAGGCCCCTTTTCTTACAATATTCTGTCATTATGTTTTGGAGGTGTGAGAGGAACAGGGTGTAATGTTCCTCATCCCCCATTGAAAAGGGAAGATCCTCCGACCAGACGGGTGTTGTGTCTGGTGGGCTAACTGCCCGACGGTTGTTTGTCGGGTACTTCTATATATGTTGAATCGCTCAGATAACTTTCATATCGCGATGTAGGATACGTCAGTTTTCATGTGTCAGTTCGTATGTGGCAAGAAAGATGTCACTACAACGTCTACTAGGGTTTGCAGATGAGCCGCTGACTTTGCTGTGCTAATAGGACCGCATCGTCTGCATATAGCAATGACTTAACCACTAAGTCGCCCACCTGAACTCCCACATTCATTTCATTTAATCTTAGAGAGACATTTATCCAGATATATGATTATTTTTAATGTATAAAATACTGTATCATCATAATAATTGTCAGAATTTATACTAATAGCGTTTTTATGGCACACAGACACACACAGTTTATATAATTAATTAGGTATCTTGAAGTGAAATATTTATTAACTTTGCAATTTATTCTTTAATGAAACTAAATATTGATTTTAGCCCAATTCTTACCAAAATTATAAATGCGGAAGTGTGTTTTTTTGTTTGTTACATTTTTATGTCTTAACTACTAAACTAATCATCACGAATTTCTTTTGGCACACGCATAGGGCGATATATTTATAGAAATAATTAAAACGTGTTGTAGCGTCAGAAGCATGACATACTCGTATTTCTGTAATATTAACCCGTTTATTTACACTAAATTACAAGTTTACAAAATTATTGTGATCCGCTAAACGTGTATCTTATCTTGCGATATTAAAATACTAAATCTCATTAGCTAGGATTACATCATGTGCACTTCAGATATATTTATCAAGTAAATAGTGTTTTATCTGCACGATGTTTTTCAAACGAGGTTTTATTCTATCAACAAACGTTTAGTAATTTCATTTGAAAGGAACCAACCTAGAATATTTGCATGAAATAAGATGATATGATATTTTGATACATGTTTTATAGATAGAGATTATAACAGTATGAATTTCTGATATTGCTACTAGAAGGCAAAATTTAGGGCAAGAGAGCTATAGGTAGGCCGAGGAAGATATTGTTTGAGTATATAAATACTATATAATACCTTTTTAGAAGTTCAGCTAATAGAGTAGTTCTTATATATTACGAATAATAAGGAATATACGTATATAAAGTTTTGGTATACCTTTTATAACTTTACCTATCGCTAGAGATAGTTTAAGATATGTTCGATCATTTATTGGTTTTATTATATATTTTTTTTATAGTAAGGACTTACTATAAAAAAATATTATGTTTTTACTATAATTAATAATTCTACTATAATAACTAACTAGTAACACAAAAGATTTTATGTTAACACTAGACCACCATTCCGCCGCAGGTAAAAGCTCGTGTTCAATAAAACTAATCTATATCATATTTCAAGCACATGCCTACGTCCTGTGGTTCGTTTTTTAATAATTCCACAAGAATCTAAACTCTATCCTAATATTTTAATAAAAAAAAAAACTTTCACTTTTACAATATAGAAGGCTCATTATTGTAGTCCATCATTTATAATGCTAAAATGAAAAAGGCATTTTTTTAATTGGGTACACTGTTTATGAAATTATTATAAAGATAATGCTCACAGCTCATTTGAAATTATATATACATATTGTCACGCCATTTTCCCGTAGGCAGAGACCACATTTCTCCACTTGCTATAATCCTGCCACATATCTTTCACTTCATCTACTTTCATCAGCGCTTTGTGCATGTTCGTCGGTTACGAGTACTCTTGACCAGGCCTTCCTTAAGAACGTCTCCGATGTGGTCAAAATACGTTTGCCTAAGTTGACCTCTACAAACTTGCCCATTTACAGTCGCCTTGTATATCTGTTTCGTTAATCTTCTTTCATCCACCCTCTCTACGTGCCCGAACCTCCTAAGCATTCCATTTTCTATTTTTGTCACTACATCTTCTTTTACACCACAGCATTCTCGTATCACACTATTTCTCACTATTGATGCTTCTTAGACTTCTCATTCTCATCTTCATTCGAAATTATAAGAAACGAATATTTCATAAAAGATAATAGTTTTATTAATATGGGTTACAAATATGGAGTCATAATATCCAGGTCAGTAGTAAGTATAATTGGGTTATTTCGGCATATAAATTAATATTCACATTATGTCGTTTAACATCACAAAAATTACTTCTATAAGCACTTTATTTAAAGAATTGAATTATAGTACAAATTATTTGTGAATAACGAAAAAGAGATTTTTTGTACGAGCGGGAATCGAACCCACGTCTTTTCCAATCCGGGGAAGTGCTCTAAGCCACTGAGCTATCTATACAGACCTTCCCCGGATTGGAAAAGACGCGGGTTCGATTTCCGCTCATACAAAAATGTATTTTTCCTTATTCACAAATAATTTGTACTATAAAAAGTAGCGGAGCATGTCAAATGCTAAAAAGTATATAGGTATCAAAAATTGAATTATATTCTTCGTACAAAGTATTTTTATTAAGACAACTCCCTTCACTAAGGAATAATTCTTGTATCGCGGGGGACTTTACAAACATACAATTTCCCGGACACAAAGTACACCCAGACTCCAACCATTTGTGGATTTCCTGGGTGGGAATTTAACCCACAACACTCCGATGGGAGGCCGGTATCTAAACCACTCCGCCATCTGTGCAGTAATAATATCTATATCATGTTGAGCAACAGAATCACAAATACATTTTTTTACATTAAAAAGTAACAGTTTATGATGCTTACTTAATGATTTTGCGTCACCATTTCTGTAGTTTCCATTCATCGTATTGTAAGGGAGTGGGCTGTTTCGGTCACCTGAAATATAAATACACTTAATTAATTACTTTTTCGAAATGTTTACCGCTTTTGACGTACTTAAAAATATACGAGTATACTAGTAAGGAAAAATAAGAAGGTGATCGCTCGCATTACAATATTAAAATACGACTGTTTTTAATTTAAAAAATTGTGTTTTTATTTTTACAGTAACGGCCAACGTTTACAAACATTTACGGAATATTTTCTATTTTAAATGTACCTAATTACCAAGTACTCTGACAAAAAAACTATTATATATATTTTCAAGGAGCTATTACTACTAGAAAAATAATTTCTAAACTTAGATGTAAAGTTTTATCACAAACTTATGAAACGTATCTTCATTCCTTGTGGCTTGAGTTAGATTTCTACATAAGGGCTCTTTTATATTTAATCTAAGTATTAAAAAAGAAGTATTAGGTAGACATGATTGGTTAGTATTGTTCTAAGTGCATGGGCCCAAGAAGGCTATCCTTACTAAGTTATAATAATGTCAAGAGTGAGTTTGTTTGTTTGTTACGCTTCCACGTAACTTTACTAAAATATAATATTATATTTAGAATAACTACAAGTGATATTTAAGAAATACACACCAATAGGGGTGGCTGATTCCGATTCATCTCCTCTAAGAGGCAACAGTAATTTAGGCGGTTGTTTGTCGATTGCCGAATCCTGGAAATAAAAAAGTGTCATCATAATCGACGTAATTAATCTGTAAAAATTCATTTTGTAGTTTTCTTAATTGAGTAAAGTAATATTTCCTTAGAAACTGTTGCATTCTGTGTTTGTAAAAAAGACAAAATAAAAATATGAAATTTTGTGCGAGTAATTACTTTTTGATGATTGATTTGTGATAACACACATTGTACATATCTTATTACTTAATTGTATATACACCGTTTATCAAACAGGTATCTTTCGTAACACGTCCCTCAATGGACGGGTATAAATCATCAGCATCTTTAAATGAAACAGTAGATACTTTTTTGCACTCACGATTATGCGTATATTGTCATATGTCGAGTTATAACCAAGCGACTAGTATAAAAAAGAGTTATTAAAAGGTTCAAATAGACGTGTGTATATATTAATATCTATAGGCATAAAAGCTAAAAAACTGGCGAACGTGAACGTGGAAAGCCGTATAAAATCGGATTAATAACTTCATTAGCCGCTTGTTTCTCTCGATCGACACCATCCTGTATTTCACTATAATCCCATTATTGTGTTTCGCAATTCTCTGTAGCATATTTCGGCTAGCGCTGTAAAGGCTGTTTTTAAAAAATGTTTTACCTATATGCCATGATACTTCCAGCGATGTTTACTTAACGTTTCCATTAACATTTTATGCCCGTCTTATTAATGGTACATATCAGTTATTAGGTTTGTGTTGTGTTGTGTGTGTGCGCATTTATTTTGATCTGTATTTTAGCACTTGACGTGCTAGCTGAGTATTTAAAGATTATTTAAAAAATCGCAACATCAAATAGTATGAATTTTAATTGCAAAATTAAACTTACTATATTGGAATAATCTATGCAAATGCATCCGATATGTGGCGTGGATCGTAAAAACATTTAAAACAAATGTAAAGTGGAGATTGGGTGTAACCGTTGGTGACTGCACTGGCTTAGCGGTCCAGAGCACTTCCCCGGATTGGATGGGATGCAGGTTGGAATCCTACTTGCAAAAAAGCTCTCTTTTTCCACTTTTATAAATAATTTGTTTTGTCAATATTTATTTACTACGTCGTTGGTCAAATGGCATAAGTGAGATAATTCTAATTTTGGATTGTGCAATAATTATGCTGGGTTTTCTATTAGTAAATTATTAGTAGTATCACGTAGTCTGGACCTGTACACAGAAGATAAATAGAGTCGATCCCTTTTACGCTGGAACTAAGTTACATAGGCGATATGTGGGTGTGTTATACATTTGCTTATTCATTTAGCGACAACCTTGTGGGATTATATACACTACTGATATTTACGTATGAGTTAAACTGATTACGTTTCCAGATTTAAAGAGAGATTTAAATTATCTATATAAACTAGCAGCTAATCGTATACAAAATATAAAAAGGCGATATTTTTAAACAACACATCATTATCATCCATCCATCAGCCTTTCGGCGTCCACTGCTGCACATAGGATTCCCCAAGAGAACGCCACAACGAGCGGTCCTGTGCCGATTGCATCCAACGGCTTTCCGCGGCTTTGACCAGATCATCGGTTCATCTGGTGGGGGGCCGTCCTACGCAGCGCCATCCGATACGTGGTCGCCACTCGAGAACCTTTCTTCCCCAACGGTTGTTGGTTCGTCGAGCGATGTGGCCTGGCCATTACCACTTCAGCATGTCAACCCGGCGGGCATAAACAACACGTACGTTCCCGTAAATATTTTTAAGTGATCAATAAGATATTCACCAATAAGATTATTTTGCAAGTATAGGCAAGACACTTGCAGAAAACATTACCAGAAATGGACCATATTCATTAAATTCAAAGTTTACAATACCTTCACATCAGACATCCTTGGTGCTTCTTGATACAGACACTAGCGAAATTATCTCTATTATTTCTAATCTGAAAACCGATAGTGCTCCTGGATGGGACAACATTACTACAAAGTGCGGGAAATTAGCTAAAAATGTTGTAGCCCCTGTGATAAGCCATTTTATTAACTTATGTATTTCATCTGGTACCTTTCCAGAACATCTAAAAAGGGCCATAATTACTCCTGTGTACAAGGATGGTAACCGAGACGATGTCAACAACTACAAACCGATTTCTTTCCTTACCGCTTTGTCTAAAGTTGTAGAAAAACTAATTAACACTAGATTGCTTACCTATTTAGATAAATATGACATTATTCCTAGATATCAGTATGGATTTCGAAGAAATAAATCAGCCGAAGATGCAGTTTCTGACCTTACTTCTTTTATTACTCAAGCTTTGGATAATCGCCTCAAGTGCCTTATTGTATTCTTAGATATAAAAAAAGCCTTTGACACGGTCTCTGTTCCTATCCTTGTACATAAATTGGAAAAAGTTGGTATACGTGGTAATAGCCTCCGTTTATTGAAATATTACTTAAATGATAGAAATCAGCAGGTTAAAATTGGCAACACCATTAGTAGTAATGCACCTGTTACTTATGGCGTCCCGCAGGGCAGCGTTTTGGGCCCAACTTTGTTTTTGATTTACATCAACGACCTATATAATCTGAAACTAAGAAATGGGCGCATCTTTGGTTATGCTGATGACACAGCCATAGTTATTACGGGAAATACTTGGGATGAAGTTAAAGTCAGTGCCGAGGAAGGACTAGCAACGGTAGAAAACTGGCTAAATTGAACCTCTTAAATCTTAACATAGCGAAAACAAATTATATGTGTTTTTGTCTTAATAGACGCACTCAACCAAGCAACAACTATATAGTCAAATTACACACTTGTGTTAGTTTACAAAATTGTAACTGTCCTACGATTGAGAGGGTATCATCTTTCAAATATCTTGGTATCATGATAGGCCAATTTATGTCTTGGACAGCACACATAAATATTATTTCAAATAGAATTAGGAAAATGGCCTGGATCTTTAAATTCCTACGGCACACAACTTCTAGTAGGTTGCGATTAAACATATATACTGCTCTAGTTGAGTCCATAATAAGCTATTGTATCCCAGTCTGGGGAGGTGCATTAAAGACCCATTTTTCGGCTATTGAAAGAGCGTAGAGATCACTTCTCAAAATTATGAAACTTAAATCATATAGATTCTCAACAACTGAATTATACTCGATCAGCAAAGTTCTAAGTGTCAGGAAACTATTTGTTCTAAATTGCGTGATACGGAAGCATACATCTTTATCTTTTGATCCAAATAACCTTAAAATAAGAATAAACTTGGCTATTACCCAAAGTCTAACCTTCAAAACAACGTTTTTTAGTCACCAGTATTACAAACTATCTAGTCTTTTATACAACAAAATAAATAAAAACCTGAATATATATCCTTTTTTTTTTTTGTCATGTGTCTATTTGACTGCGCGGGAGGCGAACGCCCCCCATACGCACTTCTGACACCCGCCGATAAACCTCGGCGAGCACCTCCGCCTCCAGATCCCACGGAGGGGTCCCGGCCAATGCGCAAGCGGCCTCGCACGACACCGTGCGGTACCCGCGGATTGCTCTGACCGCCACGACTCTCTGCGGTCTCCATAGAAGGGCCCTATTGCGGGCGGTCAGAGACTGCGCCCCACCGTAAAGTGCCATTGACCGGACCACCCCCGCGTACCAACCAGTCTCGGCGCAAGCTGGCGGAAGTGCTCGTCGAAGTGCCACCGCCCGTCAAGGACCAGGCCCAAATATTTTATGTGGGCCTGGATTCCTACCCCTACACCATTTACCGTAATCGAGGCGCTGGCGGGTGGACCGCGTCGGGGCCCGTGAAATAGTAGGGCCTCTGACTTGTTGAGGGCCACCCTAAGCCCCAGCGCCTCGATACGTCTGACCACCTCCGCGGTACCCGAGGTGGCCAGTCTCGCCGCCTCCTCGAAGTTCCCTCCCCGGGCTGTGACGAGGGTATCGTCTGCGTAACAAATTACGCCCAGCCCGGGGGGAAGCCGGCCACGTAGGACCCAGTCGTACCCGATGTCCCACAGGAGCGGTCCCAGGACAGATCCCTGTGGGACACCGCACGACATGGGCCTCCTCATAGCGTCCCCTTCCCGGCTTACGAAGAGGACGCTGCGGCCTTCGAGGTAGTCTGCCACCAGCCGCCTCAGGTAGGCGGGCACACCGTGGAATCGGAGTGCCTCCCTGATGCAGCCGAATGGCAGACTGTTAAATGCGTTGGCGATGTCCAGCGACACCGCCAACAGCACCCCTCGCTGAGCGACGGCCTCCGTGGCCGCGGCCCTCAGACGCAGGATTGCGTCGACCGTCGAACTCCCCGAACGAAAACCGAACTGAGCGTCCGACAGATCGGGGCCCACCTCCACAAGGTGCTGGACGATACGGGTGGAAATAATCCTCTCGAGTAGCTTACCCGCATCGTCCAGCAGCACGATGGGCCTAAAAGCCGCGACCGAATCCGGGGACCGTCCCGGTTTCGGCAGGAGCACGAGCTTTCCCGCCGTGGGAATAGACCCTCGACCACCTCGGTGAGGAAGCTCGGCTGGAACGTCTCCGTAAGGGGGAGGCCCTGAGTGCGGAGCTTGTTCAGCGCCGCACGGTACGGGCGTCCCCAGGGGTCACGGTCGAGACCCTCAGCATCTCCTGCCGCTTCGCCTCTTTGGCGCGACAGATGGCCAGCTTAAACGCGGCGCGCGCGTTGCGGTACGCTTCGTATAGCCGGCCCTCCCGCTCAAGATCGCGGTTCAGCCGCCGGCTGCGGGTGTAGGACCTCCGGGCACTGATGCAAGCCGCACGGAGGTCCGCCAGCTCGTGGGACCACCAGTAGACCCCCTTCCTTTGGGGTGGTCGTCGTACACGGGGCATGGCCGCGTCGCAGATTTGCGACACTGCCTCGCGCCAACGGCCAGCCTCGGTGTCCACGTCCTCGGTCAGGGGGGTTGGGGACAGCCATGACGACACAATGGCCGCCTCCACTAGCAGGTCCCGGTTCAACCTACCCACAGCCCACCGCGGGAAAGCGGGAGCTCTGTCCGCCGCGTGACCCCTACTGGGGCCCCGGAGGGACCGGGAGACCTCTATCCGAATATAGCGATGATCAGATAGGGTCTCAACCTCCTCTAGGACACACCAGTCCCTTACCCGTGCCGCGACGGCGGGGCTAGCGAACGAAAGGTCCACTATCGACCCGCCCCACCGCCGCACGCACGTATTGGCGGACCCCCTGTTCAGCAAACAGAGGTCCGCCGCTGCCGCCCATTCCTCGACCGCCGCTCCACGGGCATCCGTCCTGGGGGACCCCCACGCCGTGGATTTGGCGTTAAAGTCCCCCAGTACCAAGACATGGCTAGGTGCTAGTCGCCGTATCGAGGTCTCCAGGTTGTGAAGGAAGACCTCGAAGGCAGCCAGACTCCGATTAGGGGAGAAGTAGATGCCATAGAGCGTGACACCCCCCCAATCGGCCGCAACATATCCCGTGCCCTTGTCCCTGACCGACAAGGGCGGGGAATGAGGCGCCGTAGATCCGACTACCGCCACGGAGCCATCACCGCTGCCTGCCCAATTAGGACGGTCAGGAAAGCGATAGGGCTCCGTGGCTACGGCTACACCAATCGACCGCTCCGCCATGAACTGCAGGAAAAGATCCTGCGCAGCAGCGGTGCGGCCGAGATTCGCCTGGAGGAACACAGTATCACGGTCCGTGATCAGACCGTGACAATTGCCTCCTCCACCCGTGCCAGCGGTCGCGCCGCGTTAGGTGGGGCAGCCTGGGCCGATTGGCTGCCCCCACCTATAGGGCCTCGGGCTGGAGGTCTGCACCCCTCCCGCCCCATGCTATGCTTAGCGGGACGATTTCCCGCCGCGCACGCGGGGCAGTACGGGGCTGCGGTGCAGGTCGCCGCCTGATGCCCTGCCTGACCGCAGCGGAAGCAGAGACCGCTGCAGTCAAAGCAGTTCGTACATGTCGGCCGGGTGTGCCTGACCGCCATGCACTTAAAACACCTCGCGGGCCTCGGCTCCAGCACGGTGATGCGTGCGGAGCTCCAGCCCACGAGAAGCCTACCTGCGGTGGCCAAGGAATTGGCCGTCGCGACAGGGCACTGTACCCATACGGCGCCTACACCACCAGGACCGGGGCGAATGGTGCCCACCCGGACGGTTTCTGCAGTGAATCCGGTTTTCAGCGTAATCGCCTCCCGGATATCGTCCACCGTCACGGAGTCGTCCAGTCCAGAAATGCGCAATTCTGCGCACTTCACGAGCCTGGCGACACGGACCCCACTCTCCCCAGCGAACAGACCTTTCAGCTTTTCGGCTATGAGGTCAGCCGTTCTCGGGCCCTCCGCCCCGGGGAACTCAAGTATTCGAGCCCCCGTTCGGGCTTGGCGGGTTCTTGCGGCAACGCTTCCGATTTCGCAGACATCGATCTCCTGCCGCGCCCGTTTTAGAACCGCCTCATAGCTGAGGCCCCTCTCCCTAGCCTCAGGCAGCAGGGTGACGACCACCGCTGCTGTCTTCGGTGTTTTGAGGCTGCGCGGCATTCGCGGCCTTCGCTTCTTTTTCCCACCGCCGGACTCACCCCTAGATGTAGCAGGCGCCACGTCTCGGGCTGCAGCGCCTTTCCGCTTCTTTCCCCGAGACTTTCTTCCACTGGCCACGGTCTGCCAGCCCTCCTCAGAGTGCACAGCGGTAGTGGGGGTAGGATATGGGCCCCGGGATGTATCTGCTTGAGCCCGCGAGGGCCCAGCAGAGCCGGGCAGGGCCGGGAATTCCTCCCGACCCTGTGACTTCTGGGGCTGGGCCCTTGGTAACTGGACCTTGCCGGACTGCCCAGCCTTAGCGCCCTTTTTCCCCTTCGGGGTGCGTTCCAGCGGCGATACTGCCGCTGCCGCAGAGTAAGAGGCCACGCGACCACCCTGACACGGTAATGTCATTGTGCCAGGGATAGCGCGGCTCTCCTCTTGTCCGCAGCCAGTGGTGGACGGACTCGGGGCTCCGGTGGGAGCCGGGCGTCGAGGGCGCTGATCCGCGGACCAAAAACCGCATCGACGCGATCAATTATCTGGCGGAACAGCTCCTCTGACTCATCGGCTCGGGGCGCGGGGCCACCCGAGGTGGTAGCCGAGACTCTTGGGATGGCCTCAGGGAGCCCAAGTTCGGCTCGCAGATTGGCCATCCCGAGGCGCATTTCCTCCACTGTAGCTTCGAGGCGCTGATTGCGCTCCCCGAGCTCGGCCACCTCCATCTCCAGGCGCTCATTCCGCGCCACCAGCCGCTCCACCACGCCGGACAGTTCTGTGGCGGCGGTCTTCAGGCAACGGACAAAGTTGCCTTTCAGATTTTTAGAGCCCATGGCCACCGTCGAAATGATGTCCACGCTGTCCGCGGCTCTCTCAGCAATTTGGGTCGCTGAGGGCGGCCCATTGCTGTCTAAAGGAAGGCGAAGCTTCTCGGACAGGAGCGCCAAGCGCTCCTCCGCAGTCTGCTCCACCTCCGTCCGCTTTAAGTTCGTGCTCTCGGCCCTCTTGGCCGAGACCTTGCGGGGGATTGGTGTCCCCGGCCGGTTAGTTCCTCTACCCCTAACCGCCGTAGCAATTTTCGGGGGAGGCATTTCTACTGAGCTTCCATCAGACTCCGACGCAGCGCCCCCCTGAGACAGGGTGCGCTTGCGCCAGAACCATGACGGGAGCGGCTCCATCGTGACCGCTACCTCCGCCGGTTGCGGTGACATGATTGTGGCGGCCTGACTCGGGCCGCCATCTTCAGTGGCAGACATTTCAGCAGCTGAGGTAACCACCGAGCTGCCTGCCGCCGAGCTGTCCCTGGACTCCTGGGACACTTCGGTCGCCTGTTTTCCCTTGCGGGACTTCCGACCGCCGCGTGTTTTGCGCGCGGTTGCACTAGTAGGGGCCGCATTTACAGCCGGACCCCTATCGGCTGAGGCGTCAGGTGTTACACCTGACTCCGTCAATATTTTATTTAATAAATGATTTTCCATATTGATCCCACGAGTATGGGAGAAAGGAGGTCCACCCGGGCAGAGCTCCCGATACCCGGGCAAGCGTACATTTGTTACCCAACACAGGGGGTCCGCAGGTACCCTGGCTGGGGCCGCGCTCGAGACTGAACTACCCATCAGCCATGCATCTCCTCGCCGCGCGCCAGAGCTTGAGATTCGGGGTAATTTTTATAGAGGTTGTCTTCCTCGCGGTCCGGGCGATTAAGCCAAGACCCTCGTTCCTGTATGCCCGCGAGACGTAACCACAGACACGCGCTCAGGTTTACGATTTGGGATTTTGGGGGGGGGCCGCTGTGGCCCCACTGTCCCCCCTCTCCAGAGCCCGGTGAGCCAGTCTGGTCCCACCGACTCCGACGTCTGGTCTATCCGCCGTGCCCTCTGCTGAGTCAGAGGGACACGCGGAGACCCGTCCTGTCCGGAATTTTAGCCGCCGGCGACTGCCGACGTTGCCCGGGGTGCACCACTAGGAGGTAAACCGGACAAATTAGCACCCCCTGAATATATATCCTAAAACAACTTTCAAGTTAAAAAATGTATGAAGGAGTGGTTAATGCCCTTAATTTATGAAGAAGGGGGAGCCATGACGATACTAAATATCTGATAAATTTATTCAAATGCACTCTCTGACTCTCTCTTATATATCTATATATACTCACACACACACACACGCGCTATCACTACACACACATACGCACACTTTTACACATACACACACACACACACAACGTGCATTAGCATAAGTTTGTTGGTAACACTGTAAGAGGTCAGTCACTAATTATATGTATATTGTAATGGTTGAGATTAAATTTAAAATAAAGAAAGGTCTGTAGATATATACTTAGGAAATGTGGAGACTCCTGCCACAAGTTTTTGCTAAACTTAAAAGGAGTGCTCCATTAAAACTGTAATTAGACCTAAGCAGATAATGAAATCAACTATTATTATTATTAATAAGATCATTAACGTAGTCTCAAATACTGGTCATCATGAAAAATTTATTCTTATTCATGTGTATTTCTTGTACAGGACTAATAGTAATCCAACATTCATAACTTCGATGCGTTCTTACCAACAGGCACATACACCATAAGTCCAAGAATACTGTAAATTGTTCATTATTATATTTCACAGCCGCGAAATAAAATGGTGAGCAACCTAAGTGGTTCACTCAATATACATATAAGAAAATAAATAAGGAAATTCAGTTCTGTTCACAAAATAAGCCAGCTGCTACCTATATAGTACAACGTTATTTAAAGAAGTATATTTTCGAATATAACGAAAATGAATGTTTTTAAGTGGGCAGTGGATGGCCGTTTCATGATTGTGATCCGTTGTCTCTGCCTATCCTTCTAGGAAACAGGTGTGTTGATGTATGTATGTTTTGATGATTCTGTATGTTTGTATCTTTTTGATGACCAAATAAATTTTTATCTTGTAGTTCACCATCATCCAAACAAAAAAAAATTATTATTACAAATTAAAAATGGAGTTTTTTTCCACCTATTTCTGTTCAACTGTGAAGCACGGGTATTCTCTCAGAAGGAGAGGTATTGAGGCCCTAGTCTATCACGCTGGCCCAATGCGGGTTGGCAGACTTCACAAGCCATCGAGAAAATCTCTCAAATGTGCAAGTTTCCTTCCTTTCTTTACCGGGCAGCGATTTTGTAAACAAAAATACAAATAATTTCAAAATAATTTGAAATTTCTGTCTGTGCCATGCGAAGTTTGCGGATCAATTTGACATCACTGTCCTTTATTTTATGACTAGACTATTACTACTTTAAAGTATATCTTAACCAGTGCAAGCAATTGATGATTAAATCAAATTATATCTTGTAGTTCAATATCATGTGAATTTATATTTTGGAAATAGTATTTTACAATCTATATTGTGTATTATGATAAAAACCAATCATATCGGTATAATCACGCATCGTCACATCAGCTTAATAACTTCATCGATCGTTAGAAGCTGCAATTGAAGATTAATTAACAAAATATTGTTACGTGTTACACGTACTTTAATTAATATTTCTTTGTGTTTATGACGTTTACAGAGAATATAAGGGAAATAAAAAGTAGAGATCGAATTTTCATTAGGCGAGGCGTTGGGGCGGCACGATGTCCGCACTCGGTATTAACAGACAGCGGGTGTTGTGGGCTATGGGAATGAGGCATAGTACAGAGGGGAGGTGAGGGTGGCTCGCGGACGGTTGGACTTTAAAGGTTTACAGTTGGTTGCGCGAGAGTGACCCGCCTCACAAACACGGCCCGCGCTCGCCGCTCAACGTTCGATGCTATGGATCTGTTCCCACATATAAAAAAATATTCCTATTATTTTCTATATGCTATACACCTTAATTTTGCTGAATATATTTCGATATTTAACATTTCATACAAATAGTTTGAAAGTTTAACTTGCCTATTTAATTTCGCATTTTACAAAAAATATTTACGTTTACAGGATAATACCATTATAAATACAACAAAAAAATACTTTTTTTATCATTTACTGCTTTAATAAAAGTTGAGTTTATATAATGCTTTACTTAATTTATCAATAATTAGATTATCCGGTTATCAAAACTTGTTTTTAATGCATAGGCATACATAAAATATAAAATATTTTGTAAACAAGTACATATTGTGCACAAAAAATAATTTTATATTTTTGTTTTAACCGCGAACAATAATCGCCTAATATAAACGCATCAATAACAACATCAATACTACTACCTACCTACATACTACCTTTACATATAGTCGAAACCACTACCATTGTTGATCTCTCACAGGCCTAATATTTAAAGGAAAAATGAAACATGGAAACGAAGTAAACACTATACATTAAACACAAAGTGAAAAATGTGAAATCGAAAATAACAGTCAGGAGCAAGATTTGAACCTGCATCTCCTGGATACCGTCCAGATGCTTTACCAATTCAGCCATCCTGACAATTGCTCCTGACTGCTAATTTCGATAACACATCACACAACGTCTTTGGGTGACGCCTGCGCCGTCTGTCGGAAGTATTTTCATACATTATACCGACCAGGTAAACTTAATTTTACAATTAAGATTTTTACCTAATAATGACGCAAACCCTATAAATATTTAGATATTTTTATATATATTTTTAGCATTTGACATGCTTAGCACTATACATTAAACACAAAGTGTAGTAACACAAAGTTTCGAGCCGGGAGCTCGCAGACGCCGCTGCGCACTCGTCCTGATGATGAGCATCGGATATGCTTGAAACCCGGGTCGACGTAATCGATCCTAAACGTGAGTTACTGTCGGTATTATAATAAATCTAATATGTATCAATCTCACGATAATTTCAATACTAAAATTAATTAAATTATACTTCAAAATACTTTTGTATATGAAATCAATAAATGTATGGCGATACACAAGCGGTTTAAATTTTAAAAGAGCATATCCATATGTTTCTGTGGGACAAATCATTACAACTCATTGCGCCCATATATACGAATTCGTTGTTTAAACTACGATCGAGGCTTAAAATAAATTTACTTTGACAACAGGTAAAACACCCTGTTGCAGTATTGATATGCGTTTCAAACTACTTTCATTTAGAAGCAATACTCTAAGATTTAGTTATCGCTTATAATTTCATTCTGTCTACGGTAATATAGTACATTTTTTTAGTATAATATTTATGTATTTTCTATAATTGCATTATATATAAAAAGTTAGAATATTTATTAATTACACATGTACCTACCTCATAAGGAATAATATAAACATGCAATGTCTAGGAATCGAAACCACAAGTCTCAGCACCAAAATCACTTACCAACTGTGCAGTGTAATAATTATTATAACAGTTAAAAATTCTACAGGAACAATGAAATATTTATTTAGTAAGTTGGAATTTAGTTCCCAATTATACAAATATAATTATTATAATGATAAGATATGGTTTCTTGTCCGATTAAGCGATTTATTTGTTAACAACCACTGACTATGGTTCTGACCGTGAATGTTGACCATGTAAAGTATAGTGTTGGATTACATCATTATAACTAATCATTTATAATCTAAGATATACATTACACTATACAAATGTAACATTTTAACGCTACCAGTATATTTATTAGTGTGTAGAGCGGCGTGATGTGTGTGCCCTATATAGGCCAGGTATCTACGTAGTTTCTGAAGCCACTAAACATTCCGCGTCAATAAATTGTTGAACGTCACTATGGCATATCGATAGTGAAACAACTATCTATTATATATGTACCCTGAATGTTTTAACTACCCTAGTGATAGTTGTGCATTGTTGCTTTTACGAGCGCATAACCAATGCTGTGTATAGTAATGTAAGATTATGTACTAGGCCAAGACTTGCAAACATTTCAATTGTTTTTAAAGCTGTAGAATTAATTCTTGATGCCCATTGAGAACAGATTGGTTGAGCTTTGGCTAAATTCACCATCGGCTGCTTGTGCAAAGCAAAAAAAAAATCTTTTATTGTAAAAGATTTTTATTATAAGTGCCTTATAATAGGGTTTCATTTAACATATGTAGGTACTTATAAAGAAAATCATCTCCCATATAAACGTATACCAAAATAATAAACATATACTTTACAAATAATTACTCAACGAACCTTAATAAGACATCAATAAGGAAAATAACTACTTACCATTATCTAAAAGCGTAATATCAATAAAATTATCGAAATTCAAATTGTTTTGTTTTGTGCCACGTATTGTTCGATGTATACCAACTCATATCGTTAGTTAATCATCCCTGTATTTAGATATTTTTATATATATTTTTAGCATTTGACATGGTTAGCACAATTTTTCACTTTGGAGTTGAGAGCTTAACTTTTGAAAGACTAGACTATTTAATATACTTAGGTTCAAAATGTGAGTATAAAGTAGTCTGCTGTGTGACTATCCGTGAAGCACCATTATATGTTGCTGTAGTAGGAGATAGCCACCCATTCATTAATTTCTCATCCGCGAAATGGCATGGTAAACAGCTACGGAAATATTCTTAGTATAACTGAGTTCATGAGTGGCCACTACCGCTTATATCAGCACTATCGTACCACCTACGATAAAAAAAGAAATTGGTGCTTTTTAATATAACGTAATAATCATAATAAATCTTATAAACAGCTACCAATGACCTACCTATTCGTAACATTTGATGGCATCTGACGCTTTTTTACAATAATTATTATCTATCCTACTATAAAGCTGTAACAAAGGTATGTCTGTACATTTAAGATATTTTAGAAAAAATGACTGCAATAGGCTATATAGGCGTGTCTAAACACAAAACTATTTTTTTAGATTTTTTGTCTGTTTGTTTGTTCGCGCATTACGCAAAAACTACTAGCTGGATTTTGATGCAACTTTTTTTATTTGATAGCTCTTGATTAGAATTAACAACTGGTATACATTTTATCCCGCTACTATATTGGGAACCTGAGATATAACGTAAAAACTAGCTTTTGGCTGCGGCGGAGCCGCGGGCAAAGGCAAAGGCTAGTTTATTATAAAACTATGTTGTATTTTAACAAACAATAGAGTGCTTTTCTGATTTTTTTTCACTAAGTATATTTTTCTTATTAATAGCGTGATTTCCTAAAAGGCTGATAGCTATTATTGTACAAGCATCAATATTATGATTTTTATGTTAAAAATAGCAATGATACATATGCAAACTAAAAATAGATGAATTGCGCTGTATGCCTAATTAATTATCAATAAACAATAAAATTATCAATAAACAATAAAATTATCAATATCCTATCGTGATAGGAACACCCCATGTTATGATAAAAAGTCCTATTCATGCGGAGTTTATTACACCTTAATTGATACTATTATTATTTGCACTTTATATACTAGTAGCCTTTACTCGCTAATCAGCCGCATGCAAAAGCTAGTTTTTAGGTTATGTATAAGGTTTCCGACATAGTAGCGGAATAAAATGTGTACTCTCTTTTTACGTGTAATCAAAAGCTATCAAACAGTAAGTTTCTTATCAAAATCCTTTCAGCAACTTTTGCGTGATTTGCGAAAAACAGACAAACAGACGAAAGTTCAAAGAAAAATGTTTTGGATCTATATTTTTTAGCATTTGACATGCTCTGCTACTTTTTAAAGTACAAATTATTTGTGAATAAGGAAAAAGAGATTTTTAGTACGAGCGGGAAGCGAACCCGCGTCTTTTCCAATCCGGGGAAGTGCTCTAAGCCACTGAGCTATCGTACTGACCTATTCGGTCATCCCAATTTCCTCATCATATTTGTCTTTACGACTTACGCCATCTATCGGAATGCATTTACTTTTGCATAATACTTCCTAACATTTAAGCGAATTTTACACATTTTGAAATAAAACTACGTTTAAGAAATCTATCGCGTTTACTTGATTTTTATACTATCCCGACGTTTCGAATACTTTATAGCATTCATGATCACGGGTGGACTTATATGGTAGATGTCCAAAGCTGATATGTTGTTTCAACGGTTTCATCTACCCACAGTCTTTTAGTAATTTTGCAATTAATATTCTTACTATTTGATGGCACGATTTTTGAAACATTTTTGATCTATATTTTTTAGCATTTGACATGCTCCGCTACTTTTTAAAGTACAAATTATTTGTGAATAAGGAAAAAGAGATTTTTAGTACGAGCGGGAATCGAACCCGCGTCTTTTCCAAGCCGGGGAAGTGCTCTAAGCCACTGAGCTATCGTACTGACCTATTTGGTCATCCCAATTTCCTCGTCACATTTCTCTTTACGACCAACGCCATCTATCGGAATGCATTTACATGCATTAATCCAATATAGTAAGTTTAATTTTGCAATTAAAATTCATACTATTTGATGGCGCGATTTTTTAAACACAACAACACACAAAAATATTTTATCGATCTATTAACGAATAAATGTCAAATCAACGCCAATTCGGATATAGTCACGTTAAATCTTATCAGTAGAAAAATAATGTGATTGATATGAAATTAGTAAATGTATCCATTTAATCTTTAAATGATCAGGTGTGTAAATAGAATGGAATGGAATAAAATATTTTGATCAGTATTTTAGCACTTTACGTGCTCAGATACTTTAAAGAACAAATTATTTGTGATAATGTGGAAAAAGAGAAATTAACAGCGAGCTTTGAAACTGCGCGTGCCTTCCAATCCAGGAAAGTGCTCTAGACCGCAAAGCCATCGCAGTGGCCGGTGGTCATACCCAATCTTCACATCACATTTGTCTTTACGACCCACGCCACCTATCGAATGTATTTAGATGAATAAAATTATTCCAATATAGTAAGTTTAATTGTGCAATTAAAATTCATACTATGTGATGGCGCAATTTTTTTAATATTTTGAACTGTGTGATGTATGTATCATGAATACTCATGATACTATTCAAAATTAGATTTTTTTAAAATCAAACTATTCAATCGTAAGCCAAGCAACAGACTGGTTTATTTTACTAAAGGCGACATCTATCAAAACTATAATAATCAATAATCTAAAAAGGTATGTTATGCACCATGAGTGCCAGTACCTACTCATGATACATACACCACACCCCACCACTTAACTAACAGTAAACACAAGTTAATAAGGGTACCTAACAACTGGTTTCCGTAAACGTTTAACCCTGGGCTCAACTGCTCCACGACGACCACGAAGTCTGAGGTCGGTGGTGGCTCAGAGATTGTTTCTCTATTATAGCCAATAACCTCTGGTCCCTGCTCCGGGAATGGACTAACCATAATGGACCGTGCGGACCTCTTACAGAGTTGATCAATGTGACGTTTCAGAGGTGGACCGTTTTCTCTATCAACTATATAAAACCTAGATCCTACTTTTTGCTTAATCTTTCCCTTTACCCATTTATCCTCCCCTCCGAAACCTCGAGCCCATACACTATCACCTATTTCAAATGTCCACAGCTTCCCTGTAGCTTTACCTCCTAACTTATTTCTCACTTCCCTCACACTCTCCTGCATAGCACTATTTTTGATACCAAAATGCAGTAAACTCTAATCGAGATCGTAACGTCCTCTTTTGCAGTAACTGAGCTGGTGATTCGCCCGTTGTGTTATGTACTGTATTCCTGTACATGAACAGATAAGACTTTAACGCTGTGTCTAAGTCTATTTTATCTCTTAAGGCCTTCCTTAACGCGTTCTTAAATAACTTAACCGCATTCTCTGCCGCTCCGTTCGAAGTAGGATGACAAACAGGTGTAAAAGTATGTTTAATACCATTATATCGCATAAATTCAGCCAATTCTGCACTGGTAAAAGGTGGTCCATTATCGGAAACTATTTCCCTAGGTAACCCAAAACGAGCTAAAACGTTTTGAAATAAAACTACGTTTACGGAATCTATCGCGTTTACTTAATTTTTATACTATCCCGACGTTTCGAATACTTTACAGCATTCATGATCACGGGTGGACTTAGATGGTAGATGTCCAAAGCTGATATGTTGTTTCAACGGTTTCATCTACCAACAGTAATATGATTTTACAAATTTTTGGTTTATTTATTTCAAGCCACATAATATTCGTTTAGAAACACAATTAAAAATATCTACTCTAAGATTTATGCTTACAATGTATGAGATTTTAAGCTAGTGTAATAAGATTAGTATAATACTCCTTTAAGTTTTAAAATTTTTGTTTATATTTAGTGCTTAAAAATTCTACCACAAACTACCAATTCAAATTTTTAAGTAATCAAAAAACTACTATTAAGAAGACAATATTGATTATTAGTTTCTATTATTAAATATATTGATTTTAATAGAAGCTAACACTAAAAAGCTACCACCGGATCGAAACGCGGCCTGACTGAGAAAGATCCGGCCAGAAAACTCAGTAGGCAACAACTTGTTATGGATTATTAAATTTATGCGGAAATACCAACTAATCACTACTGTGGGTTTTATCTACACAATAAGCGCTAACTGTGTCTTGCAATCTTGTGATGTGCCTTCTTGTATTATGTTTGGTGAGGCCTATCACAGGATTCCAGCTTGATAGTAAGACCCAGCCGTCTTCTCTATTGAAATTGGGATGTTTCTTAATTTCAATAGCCTCACGTATCATTCTAGGACGATATCGATGTTCTTTTGCGAGGATTTGAGGTTTGTCAAACCTGATGTAATAGTGGGTGTGGTCCTGTGTGTGCTCACAAATTGCAGACTTTGTATAGCGACGGTGCTTCACATTGAGCTAAAACGTCTCTCAAAACCTTTAAAACTTCCTTGCCTGCCGTACTTTTCATTTCAAAAGCTTCGATCCACTTTTTTAACGAATCAACAATAACAAAAAATGTTTTACCACTAAAAGGACCTAAAAAGTCGATATGTAATCTACTCCAAGGTTCTGTTAAATATGACCATGGCTGTGGTGTGCCTTCGATGGTGCTGCCGCTTCTAGTCTATATGTCGTACAACTCTGGCATACCTGTTCTATATCGACATCTATTCCGAGCCACCAGACAACTGCGAGCAATTGACTTCATCTTAACGATCCCCATATGATTAATGTGCAGTTCCTTTAATATGTGCTCTCGCAACGCCAATGGGATTACCATACGGTATCCCCACATTATACAGCCCGAATCCACATACATTTCATTTCTTCTAGTATAATACGGTTGTAAACCTGTTTCCGGGCAAGAACCCGGCCAACCCGACTGCAAATAAATCATTACCTTGCGTAACATAATATCCTTACCAACTTCTTTACAAATGTCGTCGCTGGTAATGGGTAAAAAGTTTTGAACAAATTTCACGTACGTTGACTCCTTACACTCTTTTATTCATCGCCTGACTGGCAATCTTGATAAGGCGTCTACGCTGTTTCTGCCTGTTGGCACATATTGTATGTATATCATATTAGTAACCTGAGAGGATAACAGCTCATCTTTGAAGTCTACTGGCAGCCATAATCGGTATACCTGCTTTGTCACCAAAAATTGATACTAGCGGCTTATGATCTGTTTTTAAAGTAAATCTACGCCCGCATAAGTATTGATGAAATTTGTTTATACCGAAAATAATAGCAAGTGCTTCCCTTTGTATCTGTGAATAATTGCTTTCAGCAACATTCAGGACCCGTGAGGCGTAAGCAATAGGTCGTTCAGATCCATCCGATAAAACATGAGCGATGACTGCCCCGATTCTCGTGGCACTCGCATCAGTAGTCAAAGTAACAGGCTGTTGTGGGTTGTAGTGAACAAGAACTTCGCTAGAAGTTAGTAAATGCTTAACTTTATTAAACGCCGTAGAATACTCCACCGTCCATACAAACTTACTATTTTTCTTAAGCAGAGCGTACAGCGGAGTTAAAACGATACTAATGTTTTTAAAAAACTTCGCATAGTACATCACCAAGCCTAAAAACGACCTTACCTCAGAAACTAGTCGGTGTAGGTGCGTTTTGAATAGCTGTAATTTTCTCCGGACATGTACTAACTCCATCTTTACTAATTATGTATCCCAAATAAGCCACCTGGTCCGCAAATAATGTACATTTTTCAGTCATAATTTTTCAGACTGAAAACATTAAAATTTACTTGTGTTAAGTCATCATTAAAGTCGTTTTCATCTTCATTGATCATCGCTTCTTTCTCATCAATATCCGTGTATATCCACTTTGTACTCTTCATCAAATTAGGACACATTTTCTTCAAGTGATCCACCTGATTGCACACGCGACAAGTATAAGATCTAAATCGACATAAAGCTGCTACGTGTGTCGCTCCACAAGCACTACATCAATCCACTGCTTGTTTTGAGTCTGGCCTGGATGCTTGATGCTGCCACTCCATACTTGTATGGGCGCTTCTGTCAAAGCTGTGTTGCTCTTACGTGTCACCATCTGATATGTCGCTACAGACTTTGTTAAACCACGGCACTGATTGTCCCCACCCTCGTGTGACCGGTCCCGTGTCTCTACCATTGCCGCATCTACTTCAGCTGCCTCCATCGCCGTTCCCAACTGGAAAGCCTTGGTAAAAGTTGGTACTTCTCCCGTGAATAGGCGTTGTCGTATTACCTCGTTCTCTAACCCACATACAAATTGATCCCTGAGAAAAGTTTGCATTCATTTCGAACCCACTACTACTCCACGCTTACCTATATCCGCAACAATTATCATCTAAATCCGTTTTAAATTAACAAAATGTTGTAATTTTTTTTAAATCTGCCACATATGACATGAGGTTTTTGCCTTTCTTTTGTGTTCTTTCGTTCGTTTCGGCCAATTTTTGCTTGCGGCTGTAAATGACATCTCATAATTGTCACAATCTCTTGAAAAGACATGGATGCTGGCTTTTTGGGAGTACATAAATTGACTAGCAGTTCATAACTTGCACTTCCCATAATTGTTATTAAAGTCGGCACTGTCAAAGCCTCTTTAATATCATTTATTACGAAATACTGTTCGAGCCGTTCAATGTACAATGTCCAGTCATCTGAATCGATATCAAAAACTTCTAATTTACCAACTGGCATCTTGCAGCAACCTTCCGCACCTGATGAATTATCCTCATCGCCAAATAGCCCTTTAGAAGCTCTCCCTGACATATGCACTAATCTGCACTTGACATGGTCAGCTACTTTGAAAAACAATTTTTTTGTGAAAATGTGGACAAATTTTTACTGCGAGTGGGTTTCGAACCTGCATCCCTTCTAATCCGGCGAAGTGCTCGAGACCGCTGTGGTGCTAGAGGAGAAAGTATGCATATCCTAGACAGTATATAGGATCAACATATAAATACTGAAACAATTAGAAATCACGATAATAATATAGCTGTACGCGCTACGTATAACAAGAAAGGAAGTAACAACCTGGAGAAGCTTATGGTAAGGCATAGGAAGAAGGTCTCGAGATTGCAGCCCGATGCGTTGTTCGGATTGCACCACACGCGAGACTCTAGTACATGAAGACCTACAAACAAATCTCCAGCAACAGGTCTAGATGGTGCTTTATAATAAAGAGTCGTACTCTGAAAAGGGGTCTCACCTCCCAGTAACATGGGCTATAACTCAAGGAGGAGGAAGAGTAAGCGTTGTTGCCACTTTTATCTTGGTAGATTTTCTGTGACAAAAATATCTAAAACTTTTTAGACTTTATTCAGTCACCAATGAACAATACAACATCGGTAAGAATGAGGCCCCAAAGTTGATTGTAACTTTAAAGTAATTGTGTTAAAAAATTAATGAACCTAACTAATGTACTTAGATAACTTAATGTTTTTTTTTAAAGACAGCAACACCTTGCACTAAGAATAATCCTTGTGATGCGGGGTACTTGACAAACATACAAGTTCACGGACACAAAGCACACCCCGACTCAGAACAACCGTTTGTGGATCACACAAAGAGTTGTCCTGTGTGGGAATCGAACCCACAACACTCGGACGGGAGGCTGGTATCTAAACCACTCCGCCATCTGTGTGTGTTATAAGTTTATAATGACAACTTACGTTTCTCTCGATATCCGCAGCGTACATGACGTTTCTTGGGATCCGTTTTCTGGCAGCTCGAGCAGCTGTAGCAGTTATTAGATTGCCAGAACCTGGTCCGGGCTGTGACACAGTGCGGCGCCTTTCTGTTTGCTCCTGTGATATAAATCCATTCCCCACAGATTCATTTTGTACCTAAAGAACAAGAATACATTTAATACACACATGTATCCAGAAATCCATCAATAAATGTTCACATATTAGAGTAAATTTTGGTGGGTAATTTGGGAAACAAAAAACCTTTAATACTTAGTAATGATGACCAACCCAACTTGCTCCGTAACAAGCAAAGACACACAATAATAATAAGGTAAATTTATTTAAATTGGCTATCCGGTGAAGTAATTTAACACGGCTAATATATGTACCTATATAGATAGAAAATGAAAGTAGTCAGCTTCTATAGAATTTCTACAGACACTTCCAAGGAAATACTCTGAAGAATTATTTGATGTGGTATTATCGTCATATTATTACTAAGATTTGTAGTGTAACTGTTTCTGTGTGAGAGAGAACAATAAATGATTTATGATTATGATTACAGAATTACTTGACTTTCCATTGCTTGATCATTCATTCGAATAGAGTAGAATACAATAAGATTTTTTCTTTGTGGCGATTAATAAAAATTTATTACTATTTAGATACTGCTGGCTTATTTGGCTTCTAATAAAACAAAATTGGAATGGAAATGTTTATCGCCCTTTTCAAACTTAATCATGCCGACGACACAATACAATAATAAAAAACAATTTATTTATTGTTCTCTCTTTCTTAAAAAAATATTTTATTTTATTTTTATAACAGTACGAAGAAAATTACATGAAAACCAAACATGTAGGTATTGCCTATGGATCCTACCAAAGCCGGGACGAGCGCCGGATTCGGTCAGGGCCTTCAGGCCCATCGTCCTGCTGGATGAGGCGGGTAAGCTGCTGGAGAGAATCCTCGCTGCCTGCATTGTCCAGCACCTGCGCGACGTCGGACCCGACTTGTCGGAAGTCCAGTTTCGTTTTCGAGCTGGGTGTCGGCGCGATCATGCGACTGAGGGCCACGGCCGCGGCGGTCGTGACTGGCGGGGAAATGCTGTTGGCGGTGTCGCTTGACATCGCCAACGCATTTAATAGTCTGCCATTCAGCTGCATCAGGGAGGCGCTCCGGTATCACGGGGTACCTGTATACCTGAGGTGGTTGGTGGCGGACTATCTAGAGGGCCGCAGCGTCGTCTATGAGAGCCACATAGGGGACGTTGTGAGGAGACCCATGTCGAGCGGTGTCCCACAGAGTTCGGTCCTGGAGCCGCTCCTGTGGGACATCGGTTACGACTGGGTGTTGCGCTGTCGGCTCCCCCCTGGGCTGGCGGTCATCTGCTATGCGGATGACACGCTGGTCGTGGCCCCGGGTGGAATCTTCGAGGTAGCGGCGTTTCTGGCCACCTTAGGGAGAGGTGGTCAGGAGGATCGGGGCGCTGGGGCTTAGGGTGGCCCTGGACAAGTCGGAGACCCTACTTTTCCTGACGTCGGCCACCTGCTGGCGCCTCGATCACAGTGGACAGGGTCCAGATTGGGGTGGTAGGTGAAGGCTCCATACTACCCTGTTCGTTGCCCCGAACGACGGGGTGTGCGTATAGGAACATTTTTTCCCGCCTTAACAAAAAAAAAGGTATTGCCTATGGAGGGTAGAAGTAAGGAGGACCGTCTTGTATAAGTGGATAAGTTGGGGATAAGTTCAAAAAGTCGACCTTTAAAATTATAGCGCTGTTTTTAAAATCTTTCCACTTGCTATTGTGGCGGCACCTTAATTGGCTCCCGTTAAAAAATGAGCAGTATTTAAAATCTCAACTATAAATTTAGTAAATATAAAATATGCGGTAACAGTGGAAGTTTTTCTTTCTTTCTTAATTTAATATCCTACACTAATAGTTTATGGCGCTGTTTTTTAAATATTTCCACTTGCTACTGTGGCGCCAACTTAATAGGTTCTCTTTCGCCGGACACTTTTTAAACTAAATTAGTCCTTCTTACTTCTACCCTCCATAGTATTGCCTCTAAAATAGGTGTCACCCAAAATATCGAATACTTTTTTCTAGATAAACAAACTGTAATTGAACTTGTACCTACTAGCAAATTTGTCATAAATAAATACAGAGTAGGTATAATAATATATTGACAACGCAAATTCTACTGTACTTACGCCTGGATCAGCTGTTTCTGTATTATCAGCTTCATCTTCACCGAACTGCTGCAAAGATGTTTCCGAATGGAACTTTTTATTACCCAATTTACCTCTATTTATTATTTCATCTAAAACTTCCTTTCTAGGATCCGTCATTGTAGTTAGTAATTCACTTTAATATCAAAATAATTATCACTTAAATAATAGTACATTTAATCACAAAAGGAACTCATTGTTTGTAGACTTGTTTGTGCGATTCGGATTGCAAATGAATTAAAGAATATGATCGATGTCCGTTATCAACTTATGACATATCTATATAAAGGTATAATTATCAGTACGGCTTATAGACGTAATTCGCTTCCTTTTTTAGAATTTGTCACAATATGTTTGAGGCACCTCAAAAAATATTATACTTTATAAGGATTACAAGGATTATTACTTGGTTTAGTAATAAGATCTTAGCTGTAAATACTATATGGAGTAGGTACATACTACATACCTTTAGAGGGGTCAAACTTTAAAGGGTTTTCAAAATGTTGTGCTGTTTATAATAAATAATGATTATGTACCTTCTTATATTTTAAAGGTTTATCTAGTTCTAGAACATTAGATACTCTTTTATAGAAGAAATAATGGCTGAAAGGTTATCTCTTAATTTCTGTGTGTGGCTGCGTCCGTTTGTATGAAGTCAGTTCACAAAACAATTTATACCAAAGGAGTCAGTTACAATAAATCAGTGTGATCTAGCATAGGCGACGAGTACCCACAACGTACTTATATTATACAATGTCAAACCTACAATTTGGTATATTATAATTTTTTCTAAGCCTAACATTAAATTCGTAAATTTTTAGGCCATTTACTTCTGACATATTTAGTGACAGCTACATTCTAATATTAGGTCTTTTCGTCACTGCCTCTGTGGTGCAGCTGTGAGCGACTGCTGATCATCAGGTCTAGGGATCAATTTGCGGGTCAGGCAGTGCTATTGAGCTTTTCGTAAAAAGAAAAATTTTCAGTAGTAGCCCGGAGTTTGGAAATGTCCCCGTTGGCCGGCAATAGGCTCGTCCCCTATGGCGTGGGACTTAAACCTAGCTGGCGAACCGTCAGTGTGTAATACACCTCTGCATACCCCTTCGGGGAATACAGACGCGATGCCATGATGCATATTTTCGCGTAACTCCTTCAGCGTAACAGGACTCCCGTCGATTAAAAAATTGGCGTCTGCGGCGGGGTCGCCAAAGGTGACGCTGCCGATAACAAAGAGTCCATGCAATCGCAATTTGTTACTAATACTCTATGATGTAGTACAACTTCAAGTTGTTTTTAATTTATCTGCCATAGCTTCATAGCTATACAGCTTTAGATATTGACAAGCAAGATTCATCCATCCATCCATCCATCAGCCCATAAACGTTCACTGCTGGACATGGACCTCCCCACGAAGGGGGGGAAATGCCGTAATCGCCACGCTTGGCAGGCGGGTTTGCGATCGCAGAATGGTGTTAAACGTTTTCCAGGAGTATGCTACTGCCCATTCCTCTGCTGCTCCCTTAGTCGGTTTTTACGACATCCGCGGGCAAGTGAAGGATGGTGACATATTGTATTCTTAATCCGTCACCACACGGAATACAACAAGCAAGATTGGCTGTTAATAATTAAAAGATTAACATACTTCTAAATTAATATTATATTATTTCAAAATCTAAACATTCTAACAAATCCAAAGTTTAAAAATCTATAAATACAACAGATTTACTAACTATTCATTCATAAGTTTGCTGAGCACTTGCTTCAGTTCAAGCGACAACTGTGAGACTGGTAGCGCTAGTTCTTGGACGGATTGGGAGGAAGCCTTCTCTTTTACCACGTAATCTGAAGGTACTACGAACAGCTGTTTCTTGTCACCGGCCCCATGCAGGCCTTTAAAACAAGGAGGCATCGGTAGATGAGGATGTAAATGTAACCACCGATGGAATGCTTTTGTTGATCTGAAATACAGAATAACGGATACAATAACGACCAGGGAACATGCTTTATTAGATTTATCAATGTATATTAATAATCATCTTTGTATGTTTGTAATACGCACTGAAAATTTGAGCTTTGTCCAGATGGGTGGTGTCCAGTCCAGAGTGGGAGTAGATACAAGAAAGTGACGAGTGTTGTGGGGTCGATTCTTGCCCAGGACAATTCTTTATGCGATCTGCAAATGACTGTTCTGAGTCTGTGGTACACCCATTTCATTCGTGTCCGTCAATTGTATGTTTGTAAAATCCACCGCGATATCAGAATTATTCCCTAGAGTAGAGCGTGGCTTCAAAAAATGATATCCTTGGAGCTAGTAACAACTCTAGCATCTGTAGGGATACTTAATCTCTGAGATATACGCTAAGAGCCACCTGTGGGCCTAGCCAAGTTGCATTCTTTAATCGCTAACGCTTAAAATGTATGGAAATTTGACATCTTTAACGATATCTATAAAGCTAAGTCATCGTGACTTAATATTAGAGATGTCAAAGTTCCATACATTTTAATAGTTTTCGATAGCGTTAGCTAGCTAGTTAAATCAGAGAATGCAACTTGGCTAGGCCCACTGGTGCCTGTGCGACGCCCAAGTGCGCGAGGCGTCGCTCAAGAGAGGGTGCCCGAAGGGGCTGCCGCCTGCGGATCGCGGTCGTAACGACGCGGTACCCGTGATCCGCCGTAGCAAGGGCGGGTGGAGGCGCACGGTGGGTTTTTAGTGGGTGAGAGCCCCACACTACCCCGTTGTCTCTCCGGTGCGGTAGGACATTTTTGTCCAACTAAAATAAAAATAAAAGGCCCACTGGTGCCAAGTGTAGGTAGAGATAAAGAGTTTTTGACAACAAGGAGGTTCTTCTAAACTGTGTGTGACTTTCTAATAAATATAACTTGAAACAGTTGGGTATATTATAGACCTATTTTATTTTAGATCACAGGTTAATATAGTTTATAAATCTCATCACCACTGTGTATATTGAAGATCTTATTTATAAATAAGACTCACGTGAGATGCTGTATGTCTTCCCAGACGCATGCCATACTGCGTAAGTCCTCTGGTATATTGACACCGTGCCACATATGCTTTGTATTATTTTTAGGCGGGATGTGCTTCATTTTCTGGGGAAGACTGGTTCCAAAGGCCCTTATATGGGCTGGGCTCGTTTCAGCTTTGATATCATACGCAATCTGCCGCTTCAGAGCGTTTGGACAGGAAGCCTTAATAAGAAGGTCATATTATTCTATTATGTAAACCAAATTTACTTTCTAAATATGTAAAGTATTCACACCGCTTCATAAATTATAGTGGACACCGAGACAGACGAGTCAAAGATTCTGGTTGCAATCGATTAACTGCATTCTAATAAAAATTGTCTTAAGTTGTAAATGTGGTGTCTTTTACACTTCATTTAATTAGCTCCGCCTACGTTGAATTCCGTTAGTTACAAAGTTATATATTATGTAAAAATAGTATTTACAATGATAGATCAGAGTAATTTTACAAAGCGTCGTGAAATTTTAGTCAACAAAACTAAAGATCTTACAACAAACCGCATCCCTGTCTTATCCTCGTGACGGGTTGATTTAAAAAATACTATATCTTCTTGTGAGATACACGCTTACCTACTCCATACCAAATTTCATGTAAATCAGTTTAGTGGAATTGTCGTAAACGTGAATAATATAGCTACATAGTTATCTTCTCGTTTATAATGTTTTATTATAGTTTCTTACTGTAATGGGTACAATATAACTATTGAAATTACCCTTCTTGCGCCGGTATACTGAGCTATACTCTTGAGAACGCATGGTATTATCTTCGGATGTAGCATCAGACCACGGGATGCATGCTCGTCGAACCATACCTATGATTAAAATTTATTAAGTTTGTGCGTAGCTCAGGCTTGTATGTAGGTTTCTCATAATAAAGGACATGGTTGGACGACTGCCTTAAGCATGTAAAGATATTTCTCACTAGCTTGTCAAATTTAAATATATTCAGTAATTAATTATTAGGGTTTTATTATTCTCCTAGAAGTTACTACGTTAAGTGTCTAGAAGAACTAATCAAATAATATATTTTTTTCATGGACGTATAATGGTTCCTTTATACGCCCATTTCATGTTTTTTGTTTGACAAGTAGAACATAAGATGAGATAATATATGGCGTTCCATTGACAAAGATGTGGACAATAAACCTACTTTGGAAAATATTTGCGTGAGCTGAAATTATCAGTAGGTAATAATAGGTATATAATAATATAATTATTATATAATTGCGGCACTATTTAATTTATATTTATAATTTTTGCTACATAATGAAAGAATGTACTTAAATGAATAAATGTAATTTTTCTTATTTTATTTCAATACTATATGTGTCCCGTGGTTTCATCCACGTATAATTTAATAATAAAAATACTATAATTTAAAGTACAAATTATAATTTGTGAATAAGGAAAAAGAGTATTTTAGTACGAGCGGGAATCGAACCTGCGTCCCTTCCTTTCCGGGGAAGTGCTCTAATCCATTGAGCTATCTTACCATTTCTAGAAATACCGAATTTCCTCATCACATTTGTCTTAACGACCAACGCCCTCTATCGGCAATGCATTTACATGCATTCATCCAATGTAGTAAGTTTAATTTTGCAATTAAAATTCATACTATTTGATGGCGTGATTTTTCGATAGAGGGCGTTGGTCGTTTTCTAGAAATGGTACGATAGCTCAATGGATTAGAGCACTTCCCCGGAAAGGAAGGGACGCAGGTTCGATTCCCGCTCGTACTAAAATACTCTTTTTCCTTATTCACAAATTATAATTTGTACTTTAAGAGTAGCTGAGCATGTCAAATGCTAAAATATAGATCAAAAAATACTATAATTTACTAATAATATAAATACTAATAATTTTTATTAGTTTGTATATGTATTGACGTAGGAGTTTCTTCGATTTTATTTTCAGGATTGTAACGATATGAAAAGTGCCTGAAACCTTTTCCACACGAAATACTAATATTCAGTATTACATATTACTAGGTGCAATGTTCATTCATTGCTAGGGCAGTCGCTCATATTTTATTTATTCATGTCCTTTTATGTTGTATAGATTTATTGTTAGGTATTTCTATTCGTTATATCATTAATTTATTTTTAATATTGAAATAACATAGCATGAAAATATTTTAAATTTATTTTTTTATTGTTGTTGTGCCGTGTGGGGCCGGCTTTAGGTTGTCCCACCCCTCTCCACCCATGGGAGTCGTAAGAGCCGACTGAGGGAATACCGGGGGAGTGGGCAGCAGCACTCCCTCGAGTATTAATAACATCCACTGCGATCGCCAACCCGCCTGCCAAGCGCGGCGATTACGGCAATATCCCTACAAAAAAATGAGCACCCAGCATAAAACGGCCCCCAGTCACGGCAGTTACGCTATTCCGTGGCCTAACGGTAGCGGGC
This sequence comes from Leucoma salicis, assembly GCA_948253155.1. Classification (NCBI taxonomy): domain Eukaryota; kingdom Metazoa; phylum Arthropoda; class Insecta; order Lepidoptera; family Erebidae; genus Leucoma; species Leucoma salicis. The sequence continues at coordinate 18,113,983 of OX411807.1, read as the reverse complement.
CCGGTAACGGCGGGGCACGGGGTGCGATGAATCTCCGGTCGCGGCAAGGCTACCAAAACCAACGACCTCTGGCCCTGGTAACGCACAACGTTCGAACACTTCGGACTGACGAGAGAATCACCGAGCTGGAAGAGGAATTGAGCAAGACCCACTGGGACATTATAGGGTTGTCAGAAGTCCGAAGAGAGGGTGAGGGCACGGCAATCCTCCAGTCCGGGAACTTGCTGTTCCACCGGGAGGGCGACCACCAGTCCCAAGGGGGTGTCGGGTTTATCGTTCGCAGGTCTCTCGTAGGCAACGTGGAGAGGATTGAAAGTGTGTCGAGTAGGGTAGCATACCTTGTACTCAGAATAACCAACCGGTATTCGTTGAAGGTCATACAGGTTTACGCACCGACCTCGACACACTCCAATGACGAGGTGGAGGCCCTATATGAGGATATCTCGAAGGCCATCCACTTATCTAAAACCTATTTCACGGTGGTTATGGGAGACTTTAACGCGAAACTGGGCAAAAGGACAGACGATGAGCTGAAGGTACTATGGATTTGTGCAGAGGAACCACAGGGGCCAGATGCTGGCTGATTTTCTGGAGAAGGAAGGCCTCTTTATGATGAATTCCTTCTTTAGGAAGCAGCCCCAGTGAAAATGGACCTGGATTAGCCCTGATGGTTCAGTGAAAAACGAGATTGACTTCATCCTGTTGGACAAACGACACATATTCAATGATGTCTCAGTGATCAGCAGGATTAAAACTGGGAGTGATCACCGACTAGTCAGGGGTATCTTGAATATTAGAACAAAAGTCGAGAGGTCGCGCTTGATGAAGTCTACGCTCCGACCAACACCTGCCCAATACCAGAACCCCGAGAGCTTTCAGCTCCAACTACAAAATCGCTTCCAATGTCTAGATAAGTGTGAATCAGCGAGCCATATGAACAGCAGGTTCGTACAAACTGTCCACGCGATCGGGTCGACTTACTTTAAGGCCCGTCGCGTCAGTAGGACCCGTAAACTCTCGGACCATACTCTCAAACTCATGGAGAGGAGAAAAGAAATGATAGTCCAGTCCTCAGCCGATTGGTCCTGCCTAAGGCGGTTAAACAGACAGATCTCCAAGGCTGTGCGGCACGATATTCGCCAATTTAATACTACCCATATTAAAGAGGCGATAGAGCGGAACCAAGGCTCAAAAGTGTTCGCAAGAGATCTGTCTGTTGGCCAAAGTCAGTTGACTAAACTGAGGACCAACAACGGCACTGTCATTTCTTCTCGAGATGAGATCTTGGGAGAGGTCCCAGAGCCCTGCTGTTGGCTTGGTCCAAGACCCCAGATCCAAGCTAACTCGGCACTTTACCGAAGATATCCCGGACATCAGCCTGTACGAGATCAGAATGGCTCTCAAACAACTAAAGAACGGAAAGGCACCGGGAGACGACGGAATCCCCACAGAGCTTCTGAGAGCAGGCGGGAAGCCGGTCTTAAAAGCTCTTCAGAGGCTGTTCAATTCCGTCGTTCTAGGGGGCGACGTTCCAGAGTCGTGGACCAGAAGCGTGGTGGTGCTGTTCTTCAAGAAAGGTGACAGAACCCTCTTGAAGAACTATAGACCCATCTCGCTCTTGAGCCACGTCTATAAGTTGTCTTCGAGGGTCATTACAAATCGACTCACGCGCAGGCTTGACGACTTCCAGCCTCCCGAATAAGCTGGTTTCCGAAAAGGCTATAGTACCATAGACCACATCCACACGCTACGCCAGATTATACAGAAAGCCGAGGAATACAATCGGCCTCTGTGTCTGGCGTTTGTGGACTATGAGAAAGCCTTCGATTCGATCGAAACTTGGGCGGTGCTGCAGTCCCTTCAGCGGTGCCAAATTGACAATCGGTACATCGAAGTGCTGAAGTGCTTGTATAGAAACGCCACCATGTCAGTCCGTGTTCAGGACAGGAGTACGAAACCGATCCAACTGCTGAGAGGTGTTAGACAGGGAGACGTTATGTCCCCGAAACTCTTCACTGCTGCATTGGAAGATGTCTTCAAGCTCTTGGACTGGACCGGATTCGGCATCAACATCAATGGCGAATACATCACTCACCTTAGATATGCCGACGACATCGTAGTCATGGCAGAATCGCTGGAGGACCTTGGCACCATGCTCGATGATCTCAGCAGGGTTTCCCGACTAGTGGGTCTCAAAATGAACATGGATAAGACGAAAGTCATGTCTAATGTCCATGTCATTTCAGCACCGGTCCTAGTCGGGAGTGTGCTTCTCGAAGTTGTCGACCATTATGTCTACCTGGGACAAACAGTCCAGTTAGGTAGGCCCAACTTCGAGAAAGAGATCAATCGACGAATCCAACTCGGCTGGGCAGCGTTCGGGAAGCTAAGGGAGATCTTCTCGTCCAATATTCCGCAGTGTCTGAAAACGAAGGTCTACGACTAGTGTGTGTTACCAGTGATGACATACTAGCCTATGTCCAGCAGTGGACGTTGAAAGGCTGATGGATGGATGGATTGTTGTTGTACAATTGCACTCGAATAACAAAAGCTTTATTAGTAGGTCAGAAATACCTCGCTCTCACAGATATCAGCGTGAAATATCGGTAGATATACTGTTGTGTATCGTATGATGATTGAGAGCGGAGGCCCAGTCACCCTCGTTATCTTCTCCTTATTATTTGTTCACTCCACCTCATATCCCTTTTCTCAAAGTTGGCGACGCGTGAATGATGCCCTTGGTATCGATAGCGGGTGATGGTAAGTGGTTGTCGTAGCTTATATCCTCAACTATGCTATTAGTACTCTCAAGACGCTGCTCACCATTTAATTTCCCGGATGTGAAATGAAAGAATGAATGGCTATCTTCTGCTACAATCAAAATACTCTAAAACGCAATGGACCCACGGGAGGCGGTGGCATCAATTCGCTCGGGTCTGATAAAACGTGAGTACTCCCACTTGGTACCCAAACCTACCACCAGTAATAAAATGAGCGATAACTGCTTACTTCCCTTAATCGCCTCATACCACACCTATGTGAAAGAATAGGATGGTGACACTTGTATTTATAGTCCGTCACCACACGGACATAGGAAGATACTTCAATAATTGACAAGTCCGAAAAAAGGTTACCCCTGTTCTGATAATTTTGAAAAGAAATCTATTATAGAAATGGGTCTCGCAGAAAAGCCTTTATACATTATAATTTATATTACATTATATATAAAAATTATATATATAAAAATAAATCTCTATTACCCTTGGTCATCCCATCACGTGTGAACGGATGGAACAATTTCGCCAATTATTTTTTTGTTGTTTTTATTATTGTCAAGAGAAGGTTCTTATGAAAGAAAAAATAAGAAAGTTGAGTTTAAAAAATTTAAGAAACCTTAATGACATTATTTTTTATTATTATTATTAATTATACCAATTCAAATACAGAAATAAAACGAACCTAGTGGAGTGCCGTTATATAGTAAATCCATTGCCTATTTATAGAGGAAATCTATGTACAATAGTGGTCGCAGTGATTTTGTACTAAATGCAGACTGGGACAATGAATACCTGGAATAGAGCTTCAATATCTTCAGGCCGTTTGATTTCACTTTTGAATTCCACATTCCCTAAGCCAACCCACCAGTCATAAAATTCTTTCGCGATCTGAAAAGGTATAAAGTTTAGGTATTTTTTTTTATTATAAAGACTACACCCTGCACTAAGGAATACTTTGTATCGCGGGGGACTTTACAATCATACAATTTCACGGACACAAAGTACACTGAGACTCAGAGAAATTATTTGTGGATCACACAAAGACTTGACAAGTCAAGTGTGTGAGAAATGAACCCACAACACTCGGATGGAAGGCCGGTATCTAAACTATTCCGCCATCTGTGTAGGCACCATTTGGTGACTGCGATAACTTAACGGTCCAGAGCACTTCTCTGAATTGGATGGAATACAGGTTCGAATCCTGCTCGCTGTAAAGATCTCTTTTTCCAGTTTCACAAACAATTTGTTTCATAAAGTAGCTGAGTGTATCATGTGCTAAAATACAGATCAAAATAACAATAAGGGTAAATAACTTCATGCAGACTACCTATAACTAACTTCACAATATTTTGATATTTTTATATACTTTTTAGCATTTGACATGCTTAGCCATATAAATTAACACAAAGTGTGAAAATGTGAAATCAAATATAAGTCACAAGTAGAATTTGAACCTGCATCTCCTGGAACACCGTCCCAGGTCCTTGATGCGTTGGCAATTCAGCCATCGTGAGCATCGAGCAATTGTCATATTATCGGTATTCTAGGATATGCAGGTTCAAATCTTGCTCGTGACTGTTTTTTTTGAGTTCACATTTTCACACTTTGTGTTAAAGTATAAATTATTTGTGAATGTGGAAAAAGAGAACTTTAGTGCGAGCGAGAATTGAACCTGCGTCCCTTCCAATCCGGGGAAATGCTCTGAGCCGCTGAGCTATCGCACTGACCTTCCGCCATACCCAATCTCCACATCACATTTGTCTTTACGACCCACGCCACCTATCAGATTAATGCATGTAAATGCATCCATACAGATAAAAGATGTTATGTTAATTTAACTTCACAGTCTAGAAATAAATGTCAACCTACCTTCTTCGTTAAAATTTCTGCTCTTTTACTGAATTCATCTGAAGCTGACACCTCAAAAGTCTTTTGTTTGTAGTTAGATTGCCATTTGATCATATCTGTTTCTGATTCATTACAATACAGCATCTCAAAATGTGGGTTCTCAAGCAGCTTTTTATAGGAATATGGTCTTTTATCACTACAAAATTCATAAGTTTTATTATACTATTATGTTACACTGATTTATAAAGCGTGTTAGTCAAAGATTGGGCGGCGGAATTCTATATAATTATTTAAATTTTCTTTTCAACTCAAATGAATGATTGAGGACATTACAATATATTGCTTACATACAGCTTCCTTACGATGTTTTCTTTCTATTTCTTTTTAATTATTAAACAATACACAGATACTTTGGGAAATTTTCGAACATTCAGACGTGTCTGTGTGTGCCTTTGAAGTTTTTGGTTTTACTTCTACTTAACCTATAGATACTAGAATAACTTGGAACAAAGTATGTAAACATATCCAACAGAAGATGCAAGTGCACCCAAGATTGTAAAAAAAATGTGAGATGAAAATCGATGGCAGAAAGTCTCGAACAGTAATCCAGAAGTCACGAGGTCAAACCTCGCTCGTGGCTATAATTTTCTATTCTACATTTTCACACTTTGTGATCTGATAAGTCAGATAATCACTTCAAAAATCACAAAGATTTTATAAGGAAATACACCCGTGCGAAGCAAGGTTAGTCACAAATTATAATATAAAATAGGTTTTTGAAATATTTTAGATAAATAAAACCTATTAGGCTGGAAGTATGAGAACATCACACGCGGCAGCAAGCAATCACCGCAGCTGGCAGATGGACTCCGACCAAATTAATAAAATAATTGGACCTTACATGGGATCAAGTAAATTGAGGACATGTGTATCGTCTATAAAAACAATATATATTTACATGAAAGATGAGCTCTGTTGTACGTGCAAATCATCGCGAGTGTGAGCACTTGAGCCAAGTGAAGACTTTGCAGACTGATCATTTGCTCCTTTATCTGTGAAGGTTTTGGACATTGTTTTCGATATGCATCTTGAGAAAGACTTTGATAATAACTTCGAGAGAGATTTCGATATAATTATTGATTTAGAAGACATGTCAGTTTTTGACTTGAACTCCTTTTTTTCGACAGTTTGGCTCATCACTGATGAAATTGTCCATGCCTCGGTTTCTTCTTCAACCTGCTCTTCTTCCAACGTTGTTGGCTCATAATTACTTATGGACAGTTGAGGTCGTGGTTGAAACTGAGAAAATTAATCTATACTATTATAAAGCTGTAACAGAGCTGTGTCTGTACATTCAAAATATTTGAGAAAAAACGGCTGTAATGTAATATAATATATATAATATATTATAGGCGTGTCCAAATCCAAAACATTTTTTTTTAGATTTTTTGTGTGTTTGTCTGAACAAACGTTCATGCATCATGGAAAAACTATTAAACGGATTTTGATGCAACTATTTTTATTCATTTTTTATACATTTTATCCCACTACTATATCGGAAACCTAGAAAATTATTAAACTAGACTTTTTTTGAATTAATTAAAAAAAAACTACTAGACAGATTTTGATAAAACTTTTTTAATTTGAAAGGCCTTGATTATACTTAAAAACTGGTATACATTTTATCCTGCTACTATATGGGAAACCTGAGATATAACCGCAATACTAGTTTTTGGCGCGGGCAAAGGCTAGTTTTAAATATTTACAAAAGAATCACTAAAAGTTTTTAATATTAATAGTACTCATTAAAAGGGCGAAATACTTAGCTAAATCTATAGATAACATTAATTAAAGACCTTTTTTTTGTGACCTTTTTTTTATTGTCCTTACCATATGAGATTTAGTGACATAGAACTGGCTAGACGATGGCAAAGTACTCGACGGTTCTGATTTCGGTGCGTATGCGGTCGCTTCAAGGGGTAGGTCAAAAATTATTGCAAGCCTTTGGTAAATTGTCGGCCCCACTAGATCCCGAACAATATCAACCTGGGTATCCCAAAACTGAAAAAAAAGTGACATCATATACATTTTAATTCTATATTAATGGGAATAAAAAAATATCAAAAAGCATGCACTCTAAAACATTTAAATGGCCAGAGTTATGTAAGTATGTTTTATTAAAATTTATAAAATTGACTTGGATCCTGAGTTAGGACAGCAGCGCGCGTCACTGGCTCCCTCGAGTAATGTAGGTACACATTTTTAGTTTTAAATTATATCTTGTCCCGTGCCTATGTAAATTACAGTTATGAAGAACAAAACTCTCGTCACGACAGTCGTCATGAGAAGTCGGTATCCTTAAAAATTATAACTTGCCCCCTGTGAGGCAGAATGTCATATTTCATATGTGTCGTTATTTTCATATGTATTTCATATGTGTCGTTATTTTCATATGTGTGTATTTCATATGTGTCGTTATTTTCATATGTGTGTTCATATGTGTCGACCATATCGAGATCACTGTGATTGGTTGAGAAACCGACGCGTGGTGTCACAATAATCCGTTGGCCAATCACGGTGATCGTACAAGCGAGACGATACGATCGACATATGAGATATGAGATTCTGCCTAACCCCCCCCTCATATGTCGATCGTATCGTGATCACTGTGATTGGTTGAGAGATCACCGTGATTGGCCAACGAATTATTGCGACATCACGCGTCGGTTTCTCAACCAATCACAGTGATCACGATACGATCGACATGACATATCTCACATTGTAAGATATGACATTCTGCCTAACCCCGGCCCATTTCTAAATTCTGATTCTCACTTACTTACTTACTAATCATCACGCCATTTCCCTTATGGGGTAGGCAGAGAGAACAGAGTGCCATAAGGCTCTATTCTTGCATACATCGCTCGCTTCTTCAACATTCATAGTTCTCTTCATACACGCTCGCCGGTTTCGGAGATTCCTGACTCCTTCCATACATGACCGATTTGGTCTAGGTAGGCGAGTCTCGGTCTCCTCCTGTCATCACATCCTTCCGCTTTCGCATTGTATATCTTCTTAACCAGTCGAAAAAAAAATCTGATTCTCTTATTAATAAATTGATTCATTAATACAGAGAGTAATCAACATTAGTCTCCAGTTAATTTTATGAATATAAATTTAATAAGCGGTAAAATCAAGGACTGCAAAGACAGTGGTATCGAGTTCGATCCCTAGTCCAAGGTTCAGACCTCGTGCGGAACACACCTCTGACTCTGACTTTTTCGAAATTATGTGTGTATTTGTTTACAGTTTATCACTGCTTGGTGAAGGAAAACATTGTGAGGAAACCTGCATGCCTGAGAGATGATCTCGTCGGCTTGTGAGATCTGCCAAGCCACATTGGGCCAGCGTTGTGGGCTATGACCTCATCTCTTTCACCATGAGAGAAGACCCGTGCTTAATAGTAGGACAGAAAAAGGGTTGGGAAAAAATCTTTAAGTGGTAAAAGGCGGGCTTTGACCTAATTCCATCTCATCATGCAAGTGCGAGTATATCCTTGCTCCAGTGATGACAGCGATGGCATAATAGTATCCTCTTCAGGATTGTAAAAAAAATACAGTAGTTAAGTAACAAAATTTTTCAGGAAAGTATATTTGAAATGCTTACTTATATTTTTTTCGTCGAAATTAAAAAGTAACATCAAAGAGAACCGAACTCTATGAAAGGAAACCCACATTATTAAGAAGTCCTTTTGTAGATTATGTGGGTATACCAACACATATTTATACAAATCTTTTTTTAAAACATTTTAAACAATCTACTTGAGCAAAAAATATCTTAGCTATTTGAATTCGTCGTAGGAAGGAATTTAACTGACATTAACTTAAACATAGGATAGTCTTTATCCCGACTATATTCTTTTGTGGCATAATTAATAATTTTTATCCGGAAAGAGAACCATAGTAAAAGGAAACTTTACTATGCTAATACTTGAACGAATTATAAGTATACCATAGCAGCGCGTGGCCGGATCTGCTAGCACTGTTTGAATAATACTTATGTGGAATTGTCATCTATAGGTACTATTATAAAGCTGTAACAGAGCTGTGTCTGTACATTTAAGATATTTGAGAAAAAATGTCTGAACTAAGCTATAAAGGCGTCTAAACACAAAACGATTTTTATTTTATTTTTTGTCTGTTTATCTGTTTGTTTGTTCGCGCATCACGCAAAAATACAGAACGGATTTTGATGAAACTTTTTTGTTTGATAGCTATTGATTAGACTTAACAACTGGTATACATTTTATCCCGCTACCATATCGGGAACCTGAGATATATCCTAAAACCTAGCTTTTGGCTGCGACGAAGCCGCGGACAAAGGCTAGTCTTAAATAAAATAGTTGTTGTTGCCGTTGTTAAAGTATCCGTAGAAAGGTTTATTTTTATTTTGGAGAGCACGAGAATACTGACTGTTTGATGTAAACAGTCTGTTGATGGTAAGTGGTAACAGTTGCCCATGGTCTTAGCTATACTAAGGCAGCAAGCTCAGGAGAGGGAAGCATTTCATCAATTTTCTACAAATAAAATGACAGGAAGAAGTTTCTATCTATTATTGTTACATATTTTTAATATATACTGTTATAAAGCTGTAACAGAGCTGTGTCTGTACATTTAATATATTTAAGAAAAAATGATTTTAATAAACTATATAGGCGTGTCTAAACACAAAACAATTTTTTTAGATTTTTTTGTCTTTTTGTCTGTTTGTTTGTTCGCGCATCACGCAAAAACTACTGAACGGATTTGGATACAACTTTTTCTATGTGATAGCTCTCGATTAGACTTAACAACTGGTATACATTTTATCCCGCTACTATATCGGGAACCTGAGATATAAGCTAAAAACTAGCTTTTGGCTGCGGCGGAGCCGCGGGCAAAGGCTAGTTATGAAATAAAACTACGTTTACGGAATTATTGCGTTTACTTGATGTTCCACTATCCCGACGTTTCAAATGCTTTACAGCATTATATATTTTTTTCAACACTTGCTCCGCGCTGAAAAAAATCGACTAAGGCCCACGTGCGCATTCCAGAGTTAATGTATATAACTCCGAGCGTACTGCTATTGCTAACGCAGGGCTAAACAATTATTTTTGCTTGCACTACTAAGAGTTAACACTATACCATGCGTAAAATAATTAACTATTAAACCCACCAAACTTGGAGGGTTAAATGTCTATCTCTGGGTTTATTACGTCAATATTGTGAGTCTACGCTAGTTTGTGTTTTGTATTTAAAAAACAACAACATAATAACATTGCATCGTTTATTTTTATTGTCCTGATGAGTGACTTTTTGGTTTCTGACGATGTGTTCATGGGTGTTCAGCCCCCCCCCCCCCTTTTTTTTTTGTTTAGGCGGGAAAAAATGTACCTAACCGCACACCCCGTCGAGGCGCGCATATGTATGCCGGAGGGCGGGTGAAGCCGGCGCAACCGGACCCGTAGGGCAGCTGCAACCCGGTAGGCCGTGGCCTGGATCTCGAGCGCAGCCAGGAACGGTATTTGAACTTCTTGAGTCGAAGTCTTGACTTAAAATTCTTACTGGAAAACCCCAGGAGCTTTTATTCGGGTGTTATTGACTAAATATGGGGGGCGGTATATTTAAGACCGGCGCTCCCTTCCGCTCGGTTCATTGGGGTTTTCTAAGTCACGCACTTATTTGTTTGAATGTTATTAATTTCCTTAATACACTTAATATAAATCAATTTACAGTATTCTTGTGGGCAACGTTATCGGCCTTGACACATACGATAATTCAGTCAGAGAAAAAAAAAATACCTGCTGTTCTATATATTATGTTTTTATCTAATAATACCCCTTTCTATGATTATACTTGCCATCTCGTTTTAGCGTTGTTGCCCCGACTTACTCATTGGTGGATAGTTTTTTGTTCTAGAACATTCCCTATCCATACGCCTGCGATTGGAGTAGCCATCGAATGTTCTCGAACCCCGGCGTACTCTGCTCGCATCCGAGATCGCATGCTGGCCATATATGGTAATAATATTTGATTCTGGCCTTTGTGGGAGTGGATTCATGCGATCCATTGGCGATAATCTAACTGGGTAGGGAGAATAGGCAACCGCGCGTATTTTAAATTTGCGGATATGGTATCCGGTACCAATTGAATATGCGTCTTTGCAATTTATATAGTAATTTGTTCAGTTACATCGTAACAATAGCACCACCAGTTTCTTATTTATTGTCAATAACATGTTTACCTATATTTGGTTATTATATCACAAAGAAGTAAACTGCTCCCACTTGTTAAAATAGGGCCACATTATATAAGATTTCCTTCACATTTCACAAAATAATACAGATAAATATTGTCACATTATTACACTCGTGATAGTAAACAAATAATATGACAACAATTTGGCGTAGGATCGGGTCAGTTTCCAATTAGGAGGTGGATAGGAAGGATAATAAGGAAAGGATGGGGAGGGGGTTTGGGCCTCTAGCGCTCTCACTCACCATACGAAACACAACGGTAGGCGTAACTATCGTCGTTACACACTGATCTTTTGTGAGTGGGTGGTACTTCCTCGATCGAACTGGCCCATTCGTGTTGGGATAAGCAAGGCTCTACCACTAAAGATTAGTGCTATTTAGTGTTGTTTACTATATATAGGCAAATAGCCGCAATGTAATGCAAGCGGAATTTTCTCTACGGCTTGTAAAGTGCCCACATTGGGCTTGTGTTATGGAATGAATCCCTCTTGTAGTAGAATCGTGTAGGAGACCCGTGTCAATGAGCAATTAGAAAATATAACTTCTATATTACTTACTTGATCATCCTTGTATGACAATTCTAAAGCTTTAATAACATTTTTCCAATGCACTTTGACAGAGGCTTCGTTTTGTTGGTATTTTGAGGGTCTCACAACCCTTAGGTTTTTTGGTTTATCCCAAAGTTTGCGAACTGGTCGCTTTCCACAGGCCATGGCAAACTAAGTTTCCCTGTTTCTTCAGCTCAATAAAATTATGCTAGTAAATATAAAACTGGAGTACCTAGGTATACAAAATATTCTTTATTGAGAATGACAATAGAATGACAATACATATAAATGAGATCAAATACTTTTTAATACCTTCAAATTGCAATTTCTATCTATCAAAAGGTGTTTGATATTTCTATAATTTTAATATTCGTAGCACAAAGAATACTCGATATAAAATAAAAATATGTTTATATTAAAACAACAATTTTGCTAAAGCGCCATCTGTTTAATTTCCTTTATACTACTCACAACATTAAACAGCGCTGAGCATCAAAAGCACTTGTATATTATTGCATTATACTAGCAACCATCTGCTACACTATTAGGCGGTCTTTCTTGTATCTATAAGCTTTGTTCATATTAAAAAACATAGATGGTGCTTTACAACAAATTATAAGCTTTGTATAGTCACGAGATAAATAAAGGTGTGTGCAGCATATCCACATTTTATCAATGTAGTCTAGTACCAACGAAATATAAAGTAAACCCTGTTGCCATCCTCAGAACATTTCTTGGTGAAAGAACCTTACATTGTATTGCTAAAAAACCTAGTAAGATATTAAATACCTACACGAGTCAAGATCGAACCCTCGTGTTTAGAAGTAATCTATATCTACTATTATAAAAGTGTAACAGAGCTATGTCTGTACATTTAAGATATTTGAGAAAAAAATACTGATTTAGGCTATATAGGCGTGTCTGAACACCAAAGGATTTTTTTTAGATTTTTTGTCTGTTTGTCTGTTTATCTGTGTGTCTGTTTGTTTGTTCGCGCATCACGCAAAAACTACTGAACGGATTTTGATGCAACTTTGTTTGTTTTGATAGCTCTTGATTAGACTTTACAACTGGTATACATTTTATTCCGCTACTATATCGGGAACCTGAGATATAGCCTAAAAACTAGTTTTTGGCTGCAGCGAAGCCGCGGGCAAACGCTAGTACACTTATAAAAAGCCCAAATGAGGCATACCAAACATATTTTATTAAGATCAAATTATGTTTTATTCGTCAGTGGGTTTCATAAATTATTGTAAACAAATCAACTTTTAACTAATTTATTATGAAACAATATTTTATTTACATTGTTCTATAGTTTTACCGAGCCGCTCTGCATCTTCAATCGTATCTGGTACCTTTAATCCTCTGGTTTCAGGTTGCGTCAGAACCAATACAGAAGATATTAATGCAGTTACTGCAAACATCATAGAAGGTATCCCTGACCAGTATACCATTAGAGGCGGGGTTAGTGGGGCAATAATTGAACCTATGCGTCCTAACATAGAAGAAAAGCCTAAAAATGCATGCCGATTCCTAGTCGGGTATAGTTCTGCAGTAAACAAATATAATGATGTCATAACTAACCCTATACAATATTTTCCTGTTAAATAAAGAATTAAGGACACCACGTAATATTCTTTCGGAATAAATGCAAATGCTACACAACACACTCCACAAATAAAATAACCTCCAAATAAAGTGAGTCTTCTACCAATTCTGTCAAGTAGTAACACGGCTGTCCAAAAACCAGGTATCTCGATCGCAGCTGTCGCTATAAAATTTAAATGAATATTGCCTGATAAGCCAACTGAATTTATTGATAAACCGTAATAAATGAACGTGGTCGACATCCAAAGGAACGGTGTTGTACAGCATCGACGCAAAAGGACGGGTGACTTTATAACGCGATACAAAATATTACTTTCGTTCAAATGTTTATTTTTTTCTATCTGGCGAGGTATTGCTGTTAATAGAAAGTTCATATTTTGCTCCGAAATATGTTTTCCGTTCAATCTGGCAGCATATTCGAGAGTGGATTTTCCTTCACATTGCATATTTTTACTCAGCAACCAACGGTAACTTTCAGCTAGGAACCAGTGGTAAGATATTATTAAGAAAACAGGCGTGTATAAAACTAGAGTCAAGGTCCGCCATGCGGGAATGAGGTAAGCTAGAACTCCCATAATGGCCTGACCAAGAGCAAACACACTGGATATTATAGCACTTGTCCTGACTCTATATTCGCGTCCAACTATTTCAGCAGCCAGAATATAAGCAGCGCTAAAAGCTCCTCCACCAATTGCAGTTTGTAAAAATTGTAGCGTAGCATACATTGCCAAATTCACAGAAAATGCTCGTATTACTCCTGTTAATGCTAAATTAAAAGAAAAAAACACTATAGACATGCGCCGACCTAAGCGATCGGATATAAAGCCTGCGAGAAAGAGCGCAACCATTCCTCCGGCACTGTTCAACGTACCAGGTAGGGCCCTCAGCCATTCTTTACACTCTATGTTAAAATCATAGACAGCTGTATTGGTTCTCTCGTAAACATAGGTTACACATGCCACTGTAGTGGTTTTATTGAATAAGCTAGCGGGACATACTTCGTTGATTTCTGGCGATACTGCATTATCGGTAGTGTTGTAACGATTACAATTATCAAAACCGGATGATGTCATCGGTATGGCGTTTGACAACCAAAGTGGTGAAAACTCCGGTTCTATATCTTCGCATTCTGGTATCATACATCTATATGGCAGGCTGCCGATGGTGAATATGTAGTCCGTTGCCATAAAACCACATACAAGAGCTGGAAAAGCCACTAATGTTATTGAGATTAATTGAAATTTTCCAAATGGGCTCACTTCTCGGTATAACACTGATTCAAAATTGATGTCGCGATCACTATCACAATTTTCCTTATCCATGCTGGTAGACAATATACACAGCAAATATTGTGAGTAATAGTAATCTTAGTGTAATTCTTTTTATATATGAACGAGATAGTATTCAATTATTATCAGAAGAGCAAATAAACCTTATCTATCGTATGATTACCATATTTTATCATTTGATATTAACTACTGCAGTTTGTCACAGTACCGTATATTATTATAATAACAAAATTGTATATTTGCTACAGTAAACACAGCTTTTTGACTAGTTGTTATAACAAAAAGTTGAATGATACTATTATTGTTGTTGAATTAAAATAAGATGTCATAGTAAAACACATATTGGAATTTCTCCTCGAAACACAGTTATTTTAACTTTATAAATTTAGAATGATTACAAACATAATATGATAATAGATATTTTTAGTAGGTACTTTTATAGTAACCTAGTAATAGTCTGGTAATATATTAATAACTCTTAACTAGAATCGACTAATTCCGACAACTTTCTGTGTATAAGATCGATGGGAGCTGGAGTATCATATACTTGAGGCGTCAGCTGATATTCCGCTTCAAAGGTAAGCCTTGCCTCCAATACCGCTGGGTCGAATAAACCTAGGCTGCTTAAGTATGGCGGCCGACGATACTCCGGGTGTTCAATCATCCAACGACAATATTCTTTGACACTCCTATATAATATAAAACAATTTATGTAATGATATAACATGCGAATAGTTCATAATTAAATTCCATTCTGACATCTATATGTTATTTTAAAATAAATAATTCTTATTTCTTTCACAAAGTACCTAAGGTTTGTAATTCCTTCCCATACAGTCTTCAGTGTGACGAGATCTCTAGGAACATGGCGTGCTGATCGCCACAGTTTCTTGGTGTGATTTTTCGGCCCGTGATATTGGCAGCGCCTGGGTAGACTCTGTCCAAATGCCGATACAAGGTCACCACGCTGTTCAGCTTTTATATCTCTTGTTATTTCACGCTCCAACACTGCACTGCGTGATTTCTGAAGTAATTTTAATCTTAATTAAAAAGTTAATTTTAATTTAGTATTCCGATGATAGTGAGTTATTAATCTACGGACTTTTTTTTTGTTCCATGTAGTTGCAGACGAGCCACGGCCCACTAATGGCAAATGGTAACCGTCGCTCATAGACTAAACTATATCGAGAGTATTGTCAAGCCGCTGCTTACCATTTTAATTCACCGATATGAAATGAAAGAATAAACGGCTATCTCTTGCTACAGCCAAAACGCAACGATGTGCTTCATGGCCGGTCACACGGGAGATGGTGGTACCAAGAAATAGCCGTTGCGAACACTCCTAGTACCAACCCGATCGGGCCCGATACCAAGTGAGTACTCCCAATTGGGAACCCAGCCTTACCACCAGTCATGCAATGGATGATAATTGCTTACTTCCCTTAGTCGCCTCATACGACACCCGTGGGAAAGAATGGGGTGGTGACACTTGTATTCCTAGTCCGTCACCACACGGACTAAGAATACAAGTGTCACCACCCCATTATGCATGTATTTTTAGATACCCAAAGCTTAGGTTCTAATAATAGTAATCTTCCTTCGATTTAATACATCAATGTTAAGTTAAATTAATATTTAATTTAAAATTTGTTTATAAAATTGAACACTAACCCAAAACCTACCCGGGTTTGGAACACATAACATTTTAAATTTTAGCTACCTTTCTACAAGGTTACCAATTTACCTAATTAAAAAAAACATACAAATTCTGGTAGTAGATTACCTCAGGGTTTCCAGTAATGCAGGCTATTTTATCTTCTATACATGGTAGTTCTTTTGGCACTACCCTCAGACTTTGCGCTACGTGCGTATCGAATTCTATCTGAAAGATGCGAATGTTCTCGCATGATTTTTCTGTTCACAACATACTATTATGTTTTCTTTATGTGATAGCAATGGTTAAATTAAAGTAAGAGATTTTAAATAATGTAATCGTGCAAAAACCATATCTATTATTCTTTTACAAATTAAGTAGGTAACATGTCTCTAAGGAACAAACCGTTGTTTAGTTTTCAATTTATAGATAAAAATGACTACTATTATAGAATAGATATTTTAGGAGCAGAGGCCACCACTCACCCACGGATTGTCAATCCCGGTTATCTTTGGACAGAATAACCTAAGATTGCCAATCCGCACTCTCACAGATAGAGGAGAATGTGATAATAGCAAAGTAGCATGCACGATTATGACAAAAAACTCTCCAACGTGACACAACCATGCGATACGGTAGAACTCTCACAACCACAATATTGCAATATTCCGCAAAAATCCGAACATAAATTCGACAGGTGTTTCACCTCTAAACGAGGCATTCTCAAGAACGCTCGGCAACAAGCCAGTCTCATTTGACTTTGGCTCTCTATTGCAGTATTGTGGTTCTGAGAGTTCTACCGTATCGCATAGTTGTGTCGTGTTGGTAAGTTTTTTGTCATTATCGTGCATGCAACTTTGCTATTATCACATTCTCCTCTATCTGTGAGAGTGCAGATTGGCAATCTTAGGTTATTCTGTCCACCGAAGGAATGTAACATAGTTCCAGTGGCCCCCCAATAAAGGCGGAGAGACGGCACACGGCGGGTTTCTTTAGTGGGTGAGGGCCCCACACTACCCTGTTCGTTGCCCCGAACGACGGGGTGTGCGGTTAGGTACATTTTTTCCCGCCTAAACAAAAAAAAAAAAAAAAAAAGGTTATTCTGTCCAAAGATAATCGGGATTGACAATCCGTGGGTGAGTGGTGGGCTCTCCTAATAAAATATCCATTCTATAATAGTAACAATGGACTTCCGCCAAATGTCGCCTCATTCAAGTAATTATGATAAAAATGACGATAAATTATGCATCAGGTCATTGCAAGTCCCATAATTATGTCACTTGTGTGATCAAACTCTCGCACATACACACTGAGTAGGAAACCCATCCATTAGATGACCTTGTAGCATATTTGGAGAGGCCTATGTCCACCAGTAAACGGTGATTGGCCGATTAATCGATTAAATAAAATGACTACGAACTTAACTATCATCCAACGAGAATATTATTCACACAACACTTAAAATAGTATTTTGCACGCCTCATAAGCGAAGCGCTGAGGTGGGTACTACTCTCGTTTCACGCAGAACAACTGATTTTTTAAACTTAAAATGTCTCTATTTATTATATAATTGCATTTGTAAAATAATATATACACGCACATATCAAGAAAAGACACTATTTTTAACACTCATGATATTTTTTGTGTCATTTTTGTTATTTAAACTAGTTAAAAAACTGTTTAAAAAAGTTATGTCTTAGACATCCGTGTGTTGTAGGTAATGTATGTTAACACGATAACGATCGATGTGGTTTAATTGTTATTAAATAAACAAAAAATTGAGATCTACGCTTGACTCGATGGCACAATGGTACACTATGACCAGCGCTAAACCTTATTTCGTGAAAACTATTTGAACTACTTCTATAGACCAATATATAAGTACATCTTAAAATTAGCGCTAGATGGCGTATAAGACATGAGAGCCACATTAGTATTTTTTGAAGTTAGCGCTATCTATGTGATTTATTGAAAACTACTTAGTAAGACCAATACATTATTAGTTACTTATCAAATAATCAATTTTATTGTGAAAAATGAAGATTATGAGGCGTGCACTTTTGGATTTTCCAAAGTATTTTTTATTTTTACCTGGAACAATTCCTTGATAGCTTTAGGTGTAAACAGTTGAGATTGTTGGTCTCCGCCAAGTTTATTCATGTATTCGCAGAATTCATTTGCAATCTACAATAATTTTAAACATTACTGAGAACGAGTACGGTTCTTCTTTAAATCGAAAGTTGATTATCCTTTTTATTAATATTGGATATAAATATTTTGATATATTTTTTAGCATTTGACATGCTTAGGCATATAAATTAACACAAAGTGTGAAAATGTGAAATCGAAAAGAACACTCACGAGCAGGATTAGAACCTGCACCTCCTGGAGTACCGTCTCAGATGCTTTGACAATTCAGAATTGGTACTCGTGACCGTTATTACCGATTTCACATTTTCACACTTTGTGTTAATTTATTTGGATACAAATATTTTTGGTGGTCATATTATTCAAATTATTCGATAATTTTTGGATCCATTACCACGCCACTGCCCACTAGTAGTGATCCTGGTTAACACATTAGTGAGTAAAAACATAAGTTTTAGTTCCTACCAGGTTATAAGTTGTGCTGGTAAAATAATTTGATAAAGTAACTTATGTATTTAAAAGTATTGGTATCACGGAGTACGGAAAAAGAGATTGGTATCTATATAGCAAGTTAGTCAAGCAAAGTTACCAACTTCGTAGATTTTTTTCATAATTAATGTCTTATTATAAAGTATAAAAACATTATTCATGTATTTTATATGCCCTAGGGAAATTATTTAATCAATGTGTAACTGTACTCTGTTGGTCAAGTCATCAGCCTTTTTAACAAGACTTTTCTCATCTTCCTTTTCCGGTTGCAAGTAGTGAGTAGCCCAAGTTATTTGTTCTCGCTCCGGTTTACTCAGCAGTACTTGGTGAATATTTGGCTGGTCATCTTCGTCACTGAAATAATAATCGAGGGAGAGTGATCATAGTAGCGAAATAATACTTCAAAATACTGGTATGAGAGTACAGTATCTTTGTTTAGGTTGTTTAATAGAAAAGGCAATGCTTATTCCCAAACACGGTTTCGATAAGTGTTATTGTACGATTGTAAAACATACATCAGTAAATATGGTAAGTTACTTAGTTTTACTAATCTCTTCCCTGTTAGATATTGTATGTTGTTAATTTCATCACAAGTTATGTACATTTTCGTTTTATTATAAATGTCTATAAGTTTATAATAGTGGAATAACTCGTGTTTCTCTTTTTTATATTGCACGCCTCATAAGCGAAGCGTTGAGGTGTGTACTATTCTCGCTTCACTGACAAACTGATTTTTCTAACTTAAAATTTCTCTATTTATCATATATTGAACTTTTAAAATAATATATACACACACATATCAAGAAAAATAGTACATTGTTACCCTAGGGGTGAAAGTAACCTCGAACTATAGGCGCCTCGGGACTAAATAAGTCTTTAACCCGAGGTAAACACAGTGCTTTTCTTTAAGAATACAAGGAAAGTAAAAATAAAAACATGCAAAAATGAGTGAATTTTAATTTACATCAACTGCTGAGATAATTATTTATTTAAAGATTTCTTTTTGTGGCCAGCCAGCATAACAGCCTTTATTTTTCATTTTCAACATTGAAAAAATAGTAAAATATTTTAGCCAAATCGATATTATTTTAAAGAAATATTTGAAAGTAAGTAAATTATAATAGGTGGTCGTTTAAAAAAAATCTTTATTGAATACTTAACTTTGTTATTTCAATTAAACATCACGCCGTGATTGTGTGGCTGTAGTAAGTTAGAATAAGGTTCAATAGAAATGTGAAAAAATAACTAGTTTTTTTAAAATAATTTGACAGCTGTCAGTTGAAAACGATTCTCCCTAGGGCTGAAAAGTATTACTTTCAACCCGCTCTTCAGGCAACTTCAAATCTACTTTCCAAGTATGAGTAATGAAAACACTATTTTTAACACTCATGATATTTTTTGTGCCATTTTTGTTATTTAAACTAGTTAAAAAACTGTTTGAAAAAGTTCTGTCTTGGACGTCCGTTTGTTGTTGGTAATGTATGTTAACACGATAACGACCAAAATACTTTACTAATCGAGTCTTTTTTTTTTACGAATTAGTATGATTATGAATAGAGCCCTATCACTTTTCACGGTCTGATTCGATGTGGTTTAATTATTATTAAATAAACAAAAAAAATAGTGAATATTTACGCTCGACTCGACACTGAAACCAGGGCTACGCTATACCTTATTTCGTGAGAACTACTTGAACTATTTCTATAGACCAATATAGAAGTACTTCTTAAAATTAGCCCTAGATGGGGTATAAGACATGAAAAACCTCATTAGTACTTTTTGAAATTAGCGCTATCTATGTGATTTATTGAAAACTACTTAGTAAGACCAATACCTTATCAAATAATCAATTTTATTGTGAAAAATGAAGATTATGAGGCGTGCACTTTTGGATTTTCCAAAGTAGTATTTATATTTAGTATTTGATGGCACGATCGAATTTAGTAGTTTTACTTCCAATTTTTAATTTATAAATATTATGTAAGTAAGTCTTGTATGTTCTACCATAGCTACTTATTAACTTATGGCTGAGTCTGCCAGTACACTATATAAGATTCTATGTATGGTCTCCAATTAAATTTGTCGTCTATTATAAGACCCATATAGGTATGCTGATAAATTACATCTAATGATGTACAATTACAATTATGACTTACTGCTAAGGATTGATTATGCAGACATTGATGGGAGTTCGCCCGTATAATTGGTCTTATTTTAGGTAGGAGATGGGTAGAATGAATGTGCATACTCTTCGTTTTTTCGAAGTTTAAAATCAAACCTACGTCCTGCCTAACCTGCGCCCATTTGCATAGCGAATTAAAGTTATTTTATATAATGTTTTGTGCTCTTTCTATATTTCTGTCAGCTATTGTTAATATATACCTATAATATACGAGTATAATCATGTGTGGTCAGCAAATTGGTATACGAAGTATCCCTCGAATATGTTACACATCGTATAATTACAGTATAATAGGTATTCAGTCGGCCCGATCACCGAACCTTCTTCAGTTGGTATGCAATTACTGAATTTTTAGTTTTACTGTTGTGATTCGATATCGTGATATTTTTTTAATAAATTTAGAAGAGGACCCCGGTTACTATTTTGTGAGAGTTTCGTGTAAAGAGTAGTAAATAGTAAAGTTTCCGAAGCCAACAACAAAAATAAAATAAACAAACATAGCCAATACATGTTTTTTATCATCTAAGTGTGTGTTGACCTCACTCGTGAATTTACATAACAATTTAGTAGTATTTTTAATCTTCTAGAGACATATTTCCGTTCGTGAATAATGTTATTGCTAGCTAAATATGTATTTATTTCACTACCCAGATATTTCTTAATAATTTTATTTATATATGAAAGTATGGCCTGTAATTATTTATCACTTCGCATCTACCTTTTTATATATCGGCCTTATAATGCCTATTTTTAATTTATCGGGATATATGGATTTATTAATACGAGTATTTATTAAATCAGTAATAATTGGACTTACCTATTTCCTTTGATAAATATTTTAAAACAGAGAAGCACGAATATCAAATCAAACCTGAACTTTTTTTGTCATATAAATGTTTAATTGTAGTTTCAATAAACTCATTTTCCGCCCTCTTTAACCTCATAGTAATATTAGAGTGATTTATGTATGTTTGTTCATCACCTAATGGTTTATCACAGTAATAGCAAATATTTATTACATTATTTCTAAATTACGTAGCAAAAGTGAGTGCATTTATCCAGATTTTTAACAATTCGTTCGTCCCTCTTAGAACACATATACAACATTATTTGATTCACCCATTTACACAAGTTTCGTTATTTATTATAATTTTATACTTGTACTTACATTGATCATAAACACTATTAAACTTATTCATTATAAAATCTAGTATGTCGTTTTAGTACGAGTTTTTATATTGCTTTCCGAATGTGTGCTATTTGGTATCGCGAAACCGGTTACAAAGTGATCAGTTAATGCGTTGTTTATTGTGTTTTTGACGCAATATTGACTCACAAATAAAGATGTGATCTATACAGGAACTACTTATGCGTTCGTTTGTTATTTCTATGCGCGTAAACTGACTGATGCAAACCCGTGCTCACTTAATGTATTGGGTAACTGCTGCGCAGTGCTTAGACACATCAATGTTCATATCGCTACGTAGAACATAGTTGTTACTAGTTGGCCATGAAGATATATGCCGAGCCAGTTCCAATATGAAGAGACACTTATTCAAACGTGGCGGTCAATACACGGCACTTATATCTAATTTCTAATTATAGCTTGTCGTAATTGTGCCAGCCACACATTCGAAGCTATGTGTAGAGTTGTTCCTGATAAATATTAAATTTTTGTGGACATTATTACTCCTCCTCCTCTTCTATTCTCCCGTAATTCATGATACATTTACGTAATTATTTAGCTTATACGTAAATATTTAGCTCAAATAGCACATCTAACTGTGATATTTGCAACTATGTATTTAGCTGGGCAACATTTTTTACTTTATACAGGCTATAACATAAGCCCTGTTGGAAAATTTAGGGTTAGATATGTAATCATATAGGTGTTTTATATATAATTATAATTAAAATAAAATAAAATGGTATATAGCCAGTTACAGTTGACAATCAAAATTATTTATAAAACCGACACAAGCAAAAAAATTTATTAGCTCCTATATTTACAACTACTTGTCGATCCATAAATAGACATAATTTATGCCGGCAGTCTTCGAAAAATTAAAAATAAGAAATCGGAAAAAATATCAAACCATGCCGCCGCCTGTCGCATGCACTGCTATTGTACCAGTTCCTTTTGTAAGCCGACCCTTACCCCTTAATCTCCCGCGCAGATTTCTTTCGAAAGGTTGTCTGTATTTTCACATAATATATACTGTGAGTGTCTTGTGTTTTACGAGATGTCGTATTCAATCGAGGAGTATTTTAATATGTTGATGTGTCTTTTAAAATGTGACTGCAATTACGCAGAGGCGCGCAGAATTTACGAGGAACTCTTCAGTGTTCCACGGAACATTGCATTGCCGTTAGCGATGGCATTTCAGCGTTTACACGTACGCATGTACAATACTGGCAGTGTGCACGGTCATGAACAATAGTGTATTGACGCAGGAAGGCCAAGACCGCATGACAATGTCGAAGAACAAATCTTGGATACATTTGGGGAAGATCTCACGTGAAGCACGCGTTCAATAGGACGCCAGCTCAGTGTAAACCACATGCGCGTTTGGCGAGCACTCAAATATGATGGCGAGTACCCATATCACTATCTTCGAGTTCAGTATCTACTTCCTACTGACTACGAGCCTAGAATGGAGTACAGCAGATGGATCTTAGATAAAGTTTAAGAAGATTTTGAAACCAGATACTGTTCAATGATGAGTGCTCCTTCGTTAAAACAGGAATCTTTAATGCACACAATTAACACGTATGATCTACCATTAACATTCATTGCATAAAACTCAGTCGCTTCCAACATCGATGGGAGATAAATGTTTGGGCGGGAATTATTGATAATAACGTTATCGGACCTTATATTCTAGAAAGAAACATGAGTGGTAGCAACTACTTTCGTTTCTTGCGAGAAGAACTCGGTAAAGAACTTGATGAGTTAAATCTCGATCTTGTGTGTCGTATGTGGTTTCAACACGACGGCGCGCCACTGCATTTTTCCCGGACTGTGAGAGAATATTTAAATACAGTATATGGGGAAATGTGTGTATGTGTCGGTGTGGGGCCGGCTTTAGAATTGTCCCACCCCTCTCTACCCACGGGAGTCGTAAGAGCCGACTGAGGGAATACCGGGGGAGTGGGCAGCAGCACTTCCTTGAGTATAAACAACATCCACTGCGATCGCCAACCCGCCTGCCAAGCGTGGCGATTACGGCATTGTCCCCCATGACGGGACCGCTCGTGGCGTTCTCTTGGGGAGGCCTATGTTGGTGTTTTCTTCTTCTTTCGGCGTTTGAACAAATTAAATCCGATACATCAGTGTTACAACATGTTTGTCAAAACATTCGTAAACGATGCGAAAAATGCGTAGATTTACAAGGAGAACATCTCCGTCAAGTTGATGTGATAATAAATTATTGTTATTGTGTGTGGTATTATCGGACATTATGACATGGAACGCCAATGGCTTGACAGAGCGTCGTCAAGAACTCTACACATTTTTAGTAACGGAGACAATTGATATAGCATTAATAGCAGAAACCAGATTCACTGCAAAATCAGACATTGTATTAAAACACTTCAATATCTATACCACAAATCACCCATCAGGTAATAGCCATGGAGGAACTGCAGTAATCATAAAAGAAAACCTAAATCATCATGTACTGGAGGAATACAGAAAAAATACAAGCGACTACTATTAAAGTGTTGCTTAAAGATAAATCACATATAACACTATCCGTTGTGTACTGTCCACCTAGGCACACAATATCTGAACTAGATTTTGTTACGTACTTCTCAACGCTAGGACCCAAATACATATGTGGAGGTGATTGGAATGTCAAACACACACAGTGGGGATCACGATTAATCACTCCTAGGGGCATACAATTATACAAAACAATACAGACGCTTAAATTAGAATGCATGACTCACTGTAAACCAACTTACTGGCCAGCAGATCGAAATAAGATACCTGATCTTCTTGACTTCTATGTAACCAAAAACATCAGCCGCAACTACATGACTACAGAATCCTGTACTGATTTATCATCTGACCATACACCTGTTATATTGAAAGTCAACTTGACAGTTGTACTCATGGATCCCCCTATCAAAATTTATAACAAAAACACTAATTGGGAACAATTACAAGAACAAATAAATTCTAAATTAAGCATACAGAATTACGAATTTACACATTACGAATCCAGACGACAGATGACATTGAGACAGATGACAGATGATATTGACAAACTGAGCAAAATCATACACAGTGCAGCTAAAATTGCAACTAAAGCAAAGAAAAGACTGCCTCTAACACTAGACGAATATCCCAAAATAATAAAGGACTTAATAGCAGAACGCCGACACCTCAGAACTATATGGCATAGGACCAGATATCCATCGGACAAAACAGCTTTTAACAGATCCTCTGAGTCATTGAAAAAGTTAATTAAAACTTACCAAAATGAGAACATGCAAACATTCCTTTCAAGGTTAACCCCAACTATTGATACAAATTACTCATTATGGAAGGCTACTAAAAACCTGAATCGTCCGAAATCACAGATTCCACCAATCAAAAATACCATCGGAGACTGGGCCAGAAGACGCAGAAAAAGTTAACGTTTTCTCAGAGCACCTCTGTAAAGTATTTCAACCATTTTAGGAAACAACTCCAGAATATAGTACTAAAATAAAATAGTACCTGATAAGCGCATTACAAATGTATCCACCAATAGGAATGACAAGTTCTCAGGAAGTATTACAAGAAGAAAAGAAATACAAAAGCTGCAAGAAGGAAAATCTCCAGGATATGACTTAATAGACGCAACTCTCTTGAAAAGACTACCAAAAAAGGGAATTAAGCAAATAGTTAAGATTTTTAACGCCTATCTCAGACTCTTGTATTTTCCTGGATACTGGAAGATAGCTCCGGTTGTAATGGTTCCCAAACCCGGTAAACCACCACAAGATGTTACCTCGTATAGACCCATAAGTCTCTTGTCTGTCATTGGGAAACTCTTTGAAAGAATCCTGTTAAGCAGAATAAAAGTTCACCTCAAGGACATCATTTCGAACCACCAGTTCGGGTTCCGAGAATACCATGGGACCATAGAACAGATACATCGTATCGTGGACACTATAAATAGAGCGCTAGATAGCAAGCAATTTTGTTCTGCTGTCTTCCTGGATATTAGTCAAGCTTTGATAAAGTCTGGCATGAGGGTCTGGTCTATAAAGTAAAAAAAATGATACCAAACTCATTCTACCTCATAATAAAATCGTACCTCCAAGACCGATACTTTGAAGTGAAACTGAACAATGACCTCTCAGACTTGCACGAGATAAAATCGGCTGTACCCCAAGGTAGTATTTTAGGGCCAGTATTGTACACCATATATACGTCTGACCTACCAACCATGGACCAAACCATGGTTGCCACATATGCAGATGATACCGCAATACTGTCCACACACTCTAATCCAGTAACAGCATCGGCACAGCTTCAATTACATCTGTACGAACTAGAGAAATGGCTAAAAATCTGGCGAATAAAAGCTAACCAAAATAAGTCAACCCATGTCACTTTCAGACTCTAAAAAGAAACTTGTCCCCTAGTGACACTAAACGCTGAAGGAATCCCACAGGAACAAGATGCAAAATACTTAGGCATGTATCTGGACAGAAGACTAACGTGGAAAAAACACATATGGACCAAACGAAAGCAACTGGACACCAAACTACGTAACTTGTACTGGATAATAGGTCAACATTCTCGTCTGAGCTATGCCAGCAAAATTATGGTCTACAAAGCCATACTGAAACCAATATGGACTTATGGCATCCAGCTGTGGGGCACGGCCAGCAATAGCAACATTGAAATACTGGAGAGATTCCAAACTAAAACAATGAGAGCAATCTTCAAAATTCCGTATTACATAAGCAATAAATATATCTACAATGATTTAAAACTAAGCACTGTTAAGGAAGAGATTACTAACAATAGTATTAAATATCAAGAAAGACTTTCTGGACACAAGAATACACTAGTTATAAAACTAAGTGGATGCGGATCGATTCAGCATAAGTGATTAAAAAGACACAGTGTCCCTACGCTCATGTATAGATTCTGCCACAAGAAGTGAAAGCCGTCCAATATAACTGGCTAGGCTCACTGTGACTCAAATCATTACAGATGAATGTATCAGACAAAATCAAGGCTTATTGTTACTTAAAAACAAATTGCCATGACGCAGAAAAAAAGCAAAAAATATTATCAGACAAACCAAATTAAAAGTTACAAACAATCGCCTAGTAACGTGATGAAATTAAAAAAATCTAGTTACACGTGACAAGGTCATGACCATTAGTGTAGGCATAGTTGGCAGGAGGGTCTCAAGCGAGACCCATGGGGACGCCAGTACCGCGCGTCGCTTAACAAGCTCAGCGCCCCCCATTACGGAGACCCTCCGGCCAGGCTTCCTCTCTGAGGTGGTCGAGGGACTTCTCCCTATATATAGGTACCGCCCGTGATGACGACGGAAATGGGGGCGGCGGCAGCGCGTATGCGGAGAGGTACCGCTCCCGGGCCGGATGGGGTTCCCGCCCGAGTGCTGGCTCTGGTCCTCGACCACCTTGAACCCTGCCTCAGAGGACTGTTCGACGCTTCCCTGGTGTCCGGATGGTTCCCTGACTGCTGGAAGGAGGGGAAGCTCATGTTCCTGCCGAAGCCGGGACGGTCTCCGAATACAATCGCAGCCTTCAGGCCCATTGTGTTGCTGGACGAGGTGGGCAAACTCCTTGAGCGGGTAGTTGCTGCCCGCATCGTCTGGAATCTAGGTATGGTCGGCCTCGACCTGTCCGACGCCCAGTTCGGATTTCGGGCGGGCCGGTCTACGGTCGACGCCATTCTGCGCTTGAAGGCCGCGGCTGCGGAGGCCGTCACCTCGAGGGAAGTGCTGTTGGCGGTGTCACTCGACATCGCCAACGCCTTTAATAGTCTGCCATTTGGCTGCATCAAGGAGCCACTCCGGTACCATGGAGTGCCCCTCTACCTAAGGCGGCTGGTGGCAGACTACCTCGACGGCCGCAGCGTCCTCTTCGTGAACCGTGAAGGGGACGTTGTCAGGAGGGCTATGTCGTGCGGCGTCCCACAGGGTTCTTTTCTAGGGCCGCTCCTGTGGGACATCGGCTACGACTGGGTCCTCCGTGGCCGGCTCCCCCCCGGGCTGGGCATAATTTACTACGCAGACGATACGCTCGTTACAGCCCGGGGCGGGACCCTCCAGGAGGCGGCAACGCTAGCCACCTCAGGTACCGCGGAGGTGGTTCGGCGGATCGAGGCGCTGGGGCTTAGGGTGGCCTTTGAAAAGTCGGAGGTCCTACTCTTCCATGGGCCCCGACGAGGCCTCGATAACGGTCAATGGTGTGGGTGTGGTTCCCAATCCAGGCCCACATCAAATATCTGGGCCTGGTATTGGATGGGCGGTGGCACTTTGACGAGCACTTCCACCGTCTTGCGCCAAAGTTCGTCGGCACGGCGTCCGCCCTCGGGCGACTGTGGACTGCCGAATTTGGGTGGACCGAGTCTCGCGTGTCGATGACTCTAGGTGGGGGTAGTACGGTCAATGGCACTTTACGGCGCGCCCGTGTTTGCGGAGTCTTATCATCAAAATATATTCCTCTTTTTTTTTCTGGTACGCCGTGAATTTCCAAGTGATCAACAAATGCTGTAAAGTTTTTGTTCAAGTACCTCGTTTTTTAGAGTTAGATTTTTAACCCGGCGTTATAGAGGTTGGGTCAAAATGACCCAAGACGTTTTTATTAGCTTACCGATTCGTACCCATGCAAGCAATGTATCCGCTTCTTTCAGTAGCTGGAGTTTATACCGCTAAGCGTTGTTTACAAGAATCAATTGTGCGACGACCGTTCTTGGAGCTACGTATGCCCAAAGTTAAAAAAAGGTAAATATGACCCATCCCCGTACTCGGTGTAACAATTTTCACAACAGGAGCCAACATTATCGGATTCATAAAGTTTTTCAAGTCATCACAGCATTACCATGGTAAAGATATAGTTTAAAATTATTAATTATGATATAGTTTAAATTTCAGAAGAAAGACCACAAAACAACCCTCACATGTCATGGTTGCAACAAATATATTTGCCCTGAACATGTCGTACATTTTTGCAGTAATTGCATTTATAACGATGGTTCTGATTAGTTTATAGTGAGTTTTTTCTAAAGACGTTGTAGTTGAAATACAAATTATTTGCGAATAAGGAAAAAGAGATTTTTTGTACTAGCGGGAATCGAACCCGCGTCTTTTCCAATCCGGGGAAGTGCTCTAAGCCACTGAGCTATAGTACAGGTCTTTCGACCATCCCACTCTCCTTATTACATTTGTCTTTACGACCAACGCCATCTATCGGAAGCATTTACATGCATTAAACCGATATAGTAAGTTTAATTTTGCAATTAAAATTCATACTAATTGATGGCGTGATTTTTTAAGCATGTCAAATGCTAAAAATATAGATCAAAAACGTTGTAGTTGAGTTTATAAAAGTGCCATAAAAAATTAAATACTTACTATCAATTAATGCTAAAAATGTGAGGTATGGCTAAGAACGCTAATTTTGTTGATCTTTACGTGTGTTTTTAGAAAGTCTTAAAGATTTAATTAAATTTTTTTATCATGCAATTTCTTGTTTCATTTACTAACACCATAAAACAATAAACCCATTACGATAATATAATTAATAATTTATCTTCAAAATATTGAAATAGATTATGTCGAAATATCGGGTAATTATGACCCACCCCTACGTGCGTGTAGTCATTTTCCACCCCCGTGACGCCGGGTTATAGTTGTTTTTGAACTCATTGATTGATTCTCGTAACTTTTAATCTTAATTTCATAATCATCAATTTTGTCCAAGTTTTTTTTTAATATCTTGGATGTGTAATGTACATCTCTGTTACAATTTTATAATAGCACCAGTGACCTGACTCCCATCACGCTGATGTATTTGGCCAATGCAAATATATTTAGGTTTCTTTGAAGAACTAATATAATTACGTCAACATACAAATATATTTTACACATCTTTAGTAGTTTAAAATATATATAAAGGTGTAGCAAGCGTATGTTGCAAATTAACGTAATTAAAACCTTTGGTTTGTCCAGTTAAAAAAGTAATTAGGATGAATAATACATATACCTAAGTCTTCGTTGTAAAATTTTCGAAACGACAGTGAAAACAGTATCTAAATCATTTTTTTTAAAAGAAGAAAGCGGATAGAATACGGTTGATGTTTAAGAAGACGCGGATATCAACATGACTTTATACTATGTATAGAGAGATATATAAAACTTATTGAATAAAACACTAGAAAAACATAATTGCGCCTAGTTGTAATATAGTTATATTTGTAAAATACAACTAAAGGAGAGAGTAGTAAAGAGAGATATGGATCACCCATACAAAAAAATGCCTGAAATGTACAATAATGAAATATACGGTAAAACGTCCTACAAATCATAAGAAACCCATTATAATATCAATAATTATCAAAAAACTAGTCCAAAGCCAGTTCCAGACATTTTTTAAATTATAGGTTAGGTTATGTTCAAGGATTAATATGCCATAATAAAACAACAATAGGTTATCATTTTTGTTGTTTCATTATTCTTAAATCAACTAATATCATCATTTTCAAGAAACTGTGCAAGAGGATAGATATTGGATTGGTATCGCGCTCATGCTAAAAATAAAAAGTATAAAAGTAATGCAGAATTACCTGTTTATTCTGCATTACCAGTCTGTCATTAAGGTAAAGGGGATGTGTTTCATACAGCCACGATACGTTTTCTATTTTGAAAATACTTTGATTTTAATTGATATTGACACGCATATATTATTTTAGTTAGATTTACGGTACATATAGGTTGAATTATATTAAAATAATGATAACTGTGGACTAATTCTATCCTACTTCAAAAATCAATAAGAATGGATTAGGCGGATATCAAGTTTAATATTTTAATTGTCTTAAACACAAAGAGAAAAATGTAAAATCCAAAATTTCACGTTGTGTTTAATGTATAGTGCTAAGCATGTAAAATGCTAAAAATAAATATAAAATATTTAGATATTTTTATATAAATATATATAAAAATATCTAAATATTTTAATAGTCGTTATATTTTTGCCCTAGTCAAACAAACTTGAGAATTATTTTATTATACATATTTTATTGTAAATAGAATTAAGGACTATAATAAGTTACTGTCCATTTCAGGCATTTTTTGGACATATCCCTTTAATTTTCTATTAACATATGTAAACGTAAAAATAATCTATAAAAATTGAAGTCTCTTAAATTACAATTAAGACAATTTTATTCATCTCCTTTTTATTTTTTTGTCAAGGCGGAAAAAACCGCACGCCTCGTCGTTTGGGACAACGAACGGTTAGTGTGGGGCCATCACCCACTAAATAAACCCATTATTGATCTTACCTGGGGA
This sequence comes from Leucoma salicis, assembly GCA_948253155.1. Classification (NCBI taxonomy): domain Eukaryota; kingdom Metazoa; phylum Arthropoda; class Insecta; order Lepidoptera; family Erebidae; genus Leucoma; species Leucoma salicis. The sequence goes on along the minus strand of OX411807.1, from coordinate 18,082,586 downwards.
TAAATTCCACATCAGTATCAGATTCCAGTTCTTTTTCTATGTGAAGACACTTTCTGTAAGATAGTTGTGGTTCCTTTACTCGATGTCGACCTTGTTTAACTGTAAATGTATATCATCTCATCTGGCCAGTATAGCTAGTAGGGTAACCCGATTTCCTTGTGGTTGTGAATCAGTCTCGTACCCCGAAGTTGATTATTTTTTTACACTAATAATTAACACGAGCGCCTGAGGCGAGTGCATCCGCAATAACAAAGTTGCGATTGTAAACGCCACAAGCGGCTGGATTCCGTAGTAAAGCCTTTCATGCAAGAAACTCATGGGTCACTTTTTTAAATTGCCGTTTTATAACAATTTAATATAATTCTTATAACTAAAATGATATAAATTTAAAAAAATAGGCAAAGTTATAATTAAAAATTTATAACACGGAACATTAGTTATTTACTCGTACATGTAGGTGCTCGTATATCATTTGAATTTAGGCACTTAGAACTTATTAAGCAAGCTCAATCAGCAGGTGTGATATTCATATATAACTACTATGCCAAAGATGCGATTACAGACTAAATGTCTCCGAAATACCTTTTTTTTTGTTAAGGCGGAAAAAAAAATCCTAACCGCCCACCCCGTCGTTCTGGGCAACTAACAGTGTAGTATGGGGCTCTCACCCATTAAAGAAACCCGCCGTGTGCCGTCACCTTTATTGGTGGGGGTCACTGGAACTATGTTACATTACTTCAGTGGTGTCACTGAAATAGGTACCTGGAATAATTTCTTCGTTATTTACATCGATATTTACTACGGGAATGTCCAAAGTAGTGCATACTTTCCAATATAATTCGCCAGGTAGCACTTCAGCTAATATTTTGCTTTCATCGACCTGAAAAAATAAAATTTTAATGAATTAGAACCAATGTATCAAGCCGTACGAAATACTCGGCACAATTTCACGTTGTCACTGATAAGAATATCAGTTCATTTTTAGGAAATAATGGCTAAGTTATGATGATGATTAAAAAGGTGTATATTTTTGTAAACCAAGGTGATTAATAGGTACTACTAAGATTTAGAATACCAAATTTTGCCGACCACTTTCTTGTTTCAACCATGTCTATTTGGCTTATTTAATGAGATCGGGATGACGATATGTATATCGAATGCATTCAGTCAGTACATACAGCATGTAACTATAACTAGGTACTCAGTAGAAATTTTAGCTTTTTTAAATAATTTTATAATAGACTAGCCTTTACCCCGGCTCTGGCGCAGCCAAAAGCTAGCTAGTTTTAGGTTATATCTCAGGTTCCCGATAAAGTAGCGTAATGTATACCAGTTTTTAAGTTTAATCAAGAGCAATCAAATAGAAAAAATGCATCAAAATCCGTTCAGTAGTTTTTGCTTGATGCACGAACGAACATACAAAAAATCTAAAAATAATTGTTTCGGGTTTAGACACGCTTATATATACGAATATAGCTTATTACAGTCATTTTTTCTCCAATATCTTAAATTTACAGACACAGATCTGTTACATCTTTTTAATAGTATAGATAGATAGATTCTGCCGGCAACTTCACCGGCGTAGACTTCATTATTATGTCAAATAACATAAAAACATCACCCTACGGAACAATAAGTATCTGTATGCATAAAAACATTTTGTCCGTGTGGTGACAGATTAAGATTACAAGTGTCACCACCTTTCCCACGGGTGTCGTATGAGACGACTAAGGGAAGTAAGCAATTATCATCCATTGCATAACTGGTGGTAGGGCTGGGTATCAAGTGGGAGTATTATACTCACTTGGTATCCGGCCCGAGCGGGTTGGTACCACCATCTCTCGTGTGACCGGCCATGAAGCACATCGTTGCGTTTTGGCTGTAGCAGGAGATAGCCGTTTATATTTCATTTCATCTGTGAAATGAATTGGTGAGCAGCGGCTTGACAATACTCTCGGTATAGTCAATTCCATGGGCGACGGTTACCATTTACCATCAGATGGACCGTGGCTCGTCTGCCACTACATGCAATATAAAAAAAAAACATAAACACATATTATATTCGAGTTGCTATGGTGTAAAAGAATAACAAACATAGATACGCACTTTCGCATTTATAATAGGTATTAGTAAAGATAGATTAGTCGAAGGCTACATTGAAATTTGATTACAAGATCGAAACGTCATGCACGCGAAGCGATCTCCACAGAATCTTCGTACCTTCTCGTGATACTAGTATCAGGAGAATATATCCGAGAAATGATTGGATATAAGATAACTTTTGTTCTTTTTAAGTCTTTATACACCACTGTTTATAAACGAGGGTTTCTGCATGTGGCATCATAGGTTCGGTATACAGGTTTCTTCTACATTTTCCCGTGGGTATCGCAAGAAGAATAAATATAAAATAAATTTAAATATTCAGGGACATTATCACACAACGTCCTCTGGTCCCAAATTAAGCTTAACGCTTGTGCTATGGGTACCAGATTACGGATATAATACATATACTACTTTTTTTTTTGTAAATACATACATATTATAGATAGAAATACATATAATATAATAGAAATAATGAAAAACAAATATAAACTATTACAAGAAAAAAATGCAATTGAAGTACCTAAGTACGGAATACTAACGGCGGTGACTCGGTTGGAAAATACACACATCATTATTTATGAATTGTGTGGTTCGTCTATAGAATTTTCGTAAAAACAAAAAATTAAATATTTAGAGCAATAATTATTACGTAAGAAAAAAAAAATATTTAAAGCAATAATTATTAAAATTTTGAACAATAAATTTTGTAAGATATAGAACTATTGCATCACTTAAGCTACCTTAATAATTCATTATTAAAACCTCACGTTATTTCACTTTATCACTAATAAACTAAAGAACACTTTTTTTATAGGTATCTAGTACCTATTTAATTTATAATTTTAGTTTTTTTTTGTACAAGTACAATAAATACTTATTACGATAACATGTAATATGAGTTTATAACATAGCAATAATGTTGTGAATAACTAATAAATAAAATATAGATAATGACTATGTGTTATATTAACTTACCAAGGATGTATCACTAGAACCGATATCACGCATTACACGCTGCCAATATTTTCTATTAGCTCGTACATAGTCAGTTTGCAGATTGCAGGACTCATTTACCTTCATTAGCTGGCGTGGTTTCCTCTTTTCTGTATAAAAACCATTCATATTCATGTTGAATGTGGATTTTCAATGCCGCATAGATTTAATAAAAAGCTGTCGGCGTACGCTCGGTAGGCCTGTCAAGTGATTCCAATGAACGCTACCGGTAAACAAAATGCTCACTATTTGTACGTAGAGCCTAGTATGATTACAGCTCTCATTGTTACTTTAATGATAACTATTTTTTTTTAATACTCGTATATTTATAACCCTAATATATTTATTCATAATGCTCATCATTTGTTGCCTCCATTTTTATATATATATGTGTTGGTTAAATAGTTAAGGACAGCTAACAAACGGACAAACAAAGTAACTTCATATTTATAATATTAATAATATAATATTAGTAATAAATTGTTTTGTTTTGACATCTCATTAACACGGATATTGTTTTTGTCCTTTTCAAAATCTTATCTAATAATCGAGTTTTTACCTATTTAACGTAAGGTGTATGAGTTCTAAGGACTGTAGTCTGTTGATTGGTTTCCATGAGTACCGCAAAAACACGCAGTAGATATCTACATATAATACCTAATTATGTTAAATTGCTTATCTATTTAATTTGCGGAAATAACTTTATAATTTTATAACTAGAAGATACGTCTATAGTTTCTTTTTCGAAATTTAAAAGCTATCATACAACTATTCATATTATGTTCGTGTAAAAAACACAACCACATTGTACAAACTCCAAAAGAATGGTTCCGGGAACCAGTTTAACAATCCAGAATATATTTTTAATTATAAAATTTTTAAAGTTTTTTCACTAAATTTTTATCTATAATTTCATGTACTTTTTGATGATACAAAAATGTTTAGCTTTATAATATAATAGGAACGCTCCAACGAACAATATTGACATATTAACTTAATTCAGTTACTTGTTAATAAGACGAAAAACAATGCATTAAATTTTAGAGATATAAAATAAACAAACATGTTACTCGTATGTATTTCGATATGTAACATCGTGTGGTGTCTCGTTGTTTGATCAATATTGTGTTGACGTTGCTGCTCTACTGTTGTATATTGTATAAGTATAGCACATACATTTTAACTAACGCACATCATGTCATGAATTCGTTTAAGCCCAATTTAGTTATAGAAAGAGATATTTAAAAAATCAATAGAATATTTTAAAGAACTAACACTTTTTGTATTAAATTCATAACTGATGAAAGTCCTGCATGGTCTATTTTTTACAGTAAAACAAAATTAAAATATATAGCGTCTTACTGAACTGAAACGAAGAACTTCCGTGTGGTGATGGTCTAAGAATACAAGTGTCACCACCCCATTCTTTCCCACGGGTCGTACGAGGCGGCTAAGGGAAGTAAGCAATTATCACCATCAATTATCATGACTGATGGTAGAGCTGGGTACCAAGTGGGAGTACTCACTTGCTATCGGGCTCGAGCGGGTTGGTACCACCATCTCCCGTGTGCCCGGCCATGAAAAACATCAGTGTGTTTTGCTTGTAGCAGCAGATAGCCATTTATTCTTTCATTTCATATCTGTGAAATGAAATGGTGCGCAGCAGCTTTACAATAATCTCGGCATAGTTAAATCCATGAGCGACGGTTACCACTTATCAACACGTGGGTCCTGTCACTATACGCAATAAAAAAACATTAGAAATGATCTGTAGTCCACTATTAATGTAAGAAATTATAAGTATTTCAGTGAGGGTTGTTAATAAAATCTTATTCTATATTTATTATGTACCGGTGAAGTTAAACTGTGTTATGTTAAGTCGACGTTTCGCCATTCCACAATATTGCATTAAGCGCTAGTTCCTGTGAAATCTGACACAACTGCGCAATTTGAACAAACTTGCCAACTTCAACGCAAAGAGTTTACTCGTCTTGAGATTATGTTTCTACATAACATAATATTTCATATTAATATTTCATATTATGTTATGTCATATTATGTTATGTAGAACTAAATGAAACAAGTAATAAAAACAAATATTAGTATATTTGTTTATGAGTGTATAAGATACAACACAACATACGAATGCACATATAACGGAGTGGTTTATATAACTAATCTCTCGGACAATTCTTTGTGTGTTCCACAAATGGTTGATCTGAGTTTGGGTATAGGTACTTTGTGTTAAATTGTTTGTTTGTAAAGTGCCCTTCGGTATAGGAATATTAAAAAAAAATGCATTAATATTAAACAGATATCCCCGACAATGTACTCATTGATTCAGGACAATACTGCGCATTCAAATGATGACCGTTAAGATGGTTTGATTATGTTTGTTTCTTCAAACGGACATTGATAAAGGATTGTATTGTATTATATATTGTTATAAAGTATAATCAAATTATTATGTCAATGATTTGGCTTATTTTGTACTTCGATGTAATAATATTGAACAAAAATGGAAGTAATATTTAATTCATTGAATTTAATTTCAGCATAATTATATTAATTTTATGTTTATTAGTCTTTTAATGGAACACTTATTAAGACAGAAGTTCTAAAACATAAAATTTCATAATTATCACTAATAATCAGAATCTTTAAATATCAGTAACAAAACCGGCTGAAAACTACAAAAGTGCAATAATATTAAATTTTAGCAGCTGATATAGCAATATTTATTCACATCTAAACCAAATCATGAAGAAGGTAATACGGTTACTACTTAAACTCCTAAATTATTTTTTCTTGCGAAAATAAAAAGGAAAATAGAAAAAAATATAAAAAAATAGCATTTTAATCCTATGTGAACGTTATAAAGTTTTTAGTAATAATCACCAGAATGGCGGTGACAAGGTTCGCCATGCACCATATCTATTTTTTTTTATTGCATGTAGTGGCAGACGAGCCACGACCCATCTGATGGTAACTGTCGCTCATGGACTCACTATACCGAGATTATTGTCAAGCCGCTGCTCACCGTTTCATTTCGCAGATATGAAATGAAAGAATAAACGGCTATCTCCTGCTACAGCCAAAACGCAACGATATTTATGGCCGGTCACACGGGAGATGGTGGTACCAACCCGCTCTGGCCCGATGACCCAGCCCTACCACCAGTCATGCAATGGGTAATAATTACTTACTTCCCTTAGTTGCCTCATACGGCACCCGTGGGAAAGAATGTGGGTGACAATTGTATTGTTAGTCCGTCACCACACGGACAAAATCTAGTCCCCAGGGGGGTGAAAAGTGGACAGTGGAAGGCTGTTTTATAATAAGTGGAAATCCATTGTCTCTGCCTAGCCCTCTGGGAAACAGGTGTGAATGTATTGACTGCACAGATGGCGGAGTAGTTTAGACACCGGCCTCTCACCCGAGTGTTGCCGGCTCGATTCCCACACAGGAAAGAAAGGAGTCTGGATGTACTTTGTGTCCATTAAATTGTATGTATGTAAAATCCCCCGCCAATCAAGCATTATACCTTAGTGCAGCGTGTTTAACAAAAAAAGGAAAAGAATGTATGAATTTTTGACAACATTATTACTGTCCTACTATTGAACACAGGTCTCTTATGAAGATTGTTATCGTTTAAAGTTACAGTGCTATAGGATTTTAGTTGATCACTAGTATTTACACGGAGCGACTGGCTACACTGACTTCCACCACCCAACTAGTGTCTTGACTACTACTCACCTCAGAAAAAGATTGGTGACAGATTTTCATTCAGGATTTGGCAACCACTGGAGTAATTTAATATGGTTCCAGTAGGCCACTAACACAGGCGGAGAGACGGCACACGACGGGTTTATTTAGTGGGTTAGGGCCCCACACTACCCTGTTTGTTGACCCAAAAGACGGGGTGTGCGGTAAGGTAATTTTTTTCCCGCCATAGCAAAAAATAAAAAAGGGTGTTATTTGGTAGCCGGGACACACTACTTCACATGCCTTCCTGAGCACAGATTCTGGTATACACAAATAGGTGTCACTTTTTGGTGCCTCATGCCGGCGGAGAAAAATATGCTTATATTTTGAGTGACAAGTGCGCAACTTAGCTGCAACCTTGGTGAGAAAGAATGTGAACTACGCTATAAGCCCCTCTCTCACTTTGGGAGGAGACTCGTGCCCAATGGCGGACAGTAATGGATGGATTAGGTATATTTGACTATAACGTGATAATACTTGCATCAGCTAAATTAGTCTAATATTTAGATATTGTGATCTGTATTTTAGCACTTGAAATGCCCCGCTACTTTAAATAAAAAATTATTTGTGAAAGTAGAAAAATAGAGGTTTACCGCGAGTGAGAACCTGCGTCCCGTCCAATCTGGGGAAGAGCTCTAGACCCCTAAGCCATCTAAGTCACCAACTGTGATTCCCAATCTCCACTTCACAATATTGCTTTTAGATGTCTTTACGACTCACGCCACCTATCGGATGCATTTACATATATTATTCTAATATAGTACAAATTTTAATTGCAAAATTAAACTTTCACAAATTATTTGTTTTCATATTTAGCTTAGAGTAAACTAGATTCTTGTCTTATATGCACAGATTTAGAGCGAAGAAGTCTTAGTCTCCTGTAATGATATACATTTTAATTGCTGTCTATATATATTTCTGTTCTCATCATGCAATAATGGCTGCACGTAACGAAATGGTAATTAAATGATACGACAACCGGAGTGATCTTATGCTAAATGCGAGCCACGTTAGGAATGCGATAAGTCGCGTTGAGTCACGCCTCGCCTCGTCGCATTGAAGACTTAATAAGTTACCTTATTACGGGACTTGTGTAAATTTACCTTAACACCCAATATACCCGCTCACACCCGACTCTAAATTATTTCTTAGCTTACGATAAAATTTATGTGATTGTTCTGTATATGCTTGATACTAATGAAACTTGACGAAAATAATTACATTTCTCGTTTATTAATTTAATGAGATTAAGTAATGAATTTGGAAAATTATATGATTGAATCTGTTTTGAAAAATCTCGTACCCTATTAGTCATTATTACAAGCTTCCGTATGCATAGGATGATCATAGTCCGGAGCGTGCTCGTCGCGATCACTGCCAGCCTGTAATCCACAGGCTGCAATCCGGCTCGAATGCGTACCGCAGTGCGGGTTAGGGCGTGCCCCAGAGGCGACGCGTACCGACCCGCCCCCGTCGGTACGAACAACGGTAGATGCGGCGATGGGAGCCGACCCATCACGCCTTGCCCAGTTTGGCGAGTCGAGGGGAGCAGAGTGTCGAGTAGGCACGTGGAATGTAAGAGGTGGTGTGGAAGATAAGTTACACGAGCTGGTAACCGTCATGTCGGACAGACAGCTTGATGTGCTCTGTGTAACAGAGACCAAGCGGAAGGGTAGCGATGCCTGTGATCTTCCTGGTGGCGGGATAGCTCTGTGGTCTGGTGTACCGCAGAGCGATCGGGCCAATATGGGAGTGGGGGTGTTGCTGTCCGCTCGCTTGGCCACAGTTGTGAAAGACTACGGAATGATTGATCCCAGACTTCTATGGGTCCGAATAAAACTAGGTGTCACCAGGGTCTTCATGGTCGCAGCTTATGCTCCCGTAGGCTCTTCGGTGGCATCGGATCTAGAGAAGTTCTGGGATAATGTTAGGGAAGTTATGGATTTGGCAGAAGCTAGTGAACGCGTGATCGTATGCGGAGACTTACATGGATGGGTTGGGACCAAGCGTCCAGACTTCGAGGACGTGCTTGGTTCATTTGGTGATAAGAGAGTGAACGATGCAGGTAGGCTCATTGCGGATGTATGTATGGAGAGAAACCTTATTATGTCAAACACATTTTTTCAACAAAAGGACATCCATATGTATACACGGAGAAGGAATGAACAGAGAAGTATGATAGATTTAATTCTGGTAGACAGTCGCCTCCGAAGTAAAATTCTGGATACAAGAGCCTACAGGGGTCCCACTGGCGACACGGACCACTATCTCGTTATTGCGAGATTTGGTGGTCTGTTCAGAAAGTGGAGACACTGGCGAGAGCGTGTCCACTTCGGAGGGCTTGAGAGAATAAAGATTGAAAAGTTGCAAGAAGAGAGTGTAAGAGCAAAGTATGTAGAGGGTGTCCGTGAACGGCTGACAATGGCAAGTCAGCCGGGATCTGACATAGAAGAATGTTGGAGGGTATTGAAAGATAGTATGGTAGATACAGCGAAAGTAGTATGTGGATGCTCAAAGAAGTATAGGAAAGTGAAAGGTGATGCATGGTGGGATACTGAAGTAGCAGCTTCCGTAGACCAAAAGAAGAAAACGTGGCTGGAATATGTATATTCTTTGAACCTAAGTGCAAGTATGAAAGAACATAAGACAGAAATATACCTGCAACGTAAGAATAACACCAAAGCCTTAGTGAAAGAGAAGCGTGATAGAGCAAATATGATTGCAGAAGAAAGGCTGACCAAAAACTTCGAGAGCAACACCAAACTTTTCTGGAGGGAGGTGAAGAAATCTCGGAGTGGTTGGTCAGCCTTCAGAATGAATAAAATAAGGTCTAAAGGTGGAGACATTCTTACGCAAACACAAAATGTGTTAAGCCGATGGAGTGAATATTTTGGAGATATGTATGCGGATGTTCAGGGTGATGCTGGTGCCACATGTGGTCTAACAGATCAGCATTCGGTACCGGCTTCCTCTGATGACATTAGTATGGATGAAGTTGAATGGGCTATTAGAAGTTTGAAAAATGGTAAGGCAGCGGGTATTGATATGGTGTCTGCTGAGATGATCAAGCTTGGAGGCTCATGTGTCTGGGAATCCTTCCTGATGCTTCTCAATTTATGTTGGAGCTCAGGAATAGTTCCCAAGGACGGCAGAAGCGCAGTCATCGTGCCCTTGTTTAAAAACAAGGGTTCACGTTATGACTGTGCAAACTACAGAGCCATAAGCTTGACTAGTTTGGCAGCCAAAGAGTATGGTAAGATTGTTGAAAGGAGAATGAGGATGGTGTCTGATGAATTTTTGTGTGAGGCACAAGGAGGTTTCAGGTGTGGAAGAGGATGTATGGATCAAGTGTTTTCTTTGCGCAACATTGTGGAGAAGCATCTGGCTGTAGGCCAGAGGGTTTTCTGCAGTTTTGTGGATTTGGAGAAAGCATTTGACACTGTTGTACGAAAGGAACTTTGGGACATATAATACTTTCTGATATTTACGCGAATGTTACACATTTTGAAATAAAACTACGTTTACGGAATCTATCGCGTTTACTTGATTTTACTACTATCCCGACGTTTCGAATACTTTACAGCATTCATGGTCACGGGTGGACTTAGATGATAGACCTCTAACCGTACCGTCGAACAAAGAGTTTGTCTTAAATTTTACATCGCCAATGGAATTTCGTATTAGGAGTCACTGGAAATGTTACAGAAGGCTTACGGTGAATCGACTTTATCAAAAACACGTGCTTATGAGATGTACAAAGCGTTTAAAAGCGGTCGAGATCTGATGGAAGATTTGCCTCGCTCTGGTAGGCCATCAACGTCTGCAACTGAAGTTAACATTGCAAAAGTGAAGGAAATAGTGACTGCTCATTCAACTTTGAGAGAGATAGCCGCTGAACTTTCTGTGTCTCACGAGTCAATCCGTACTATTTTAAATAATCACTGGGGTATGAAACATGTTTCCGCTCAGCTAGTCCCAAAAGACCTGAATTTTCTCCAAAAACTCAATCGCATGAGAGTCGCTGAGGACATGCTAGAACGAGTGAATTCCGACCCAACATTCATGAAACGCATTGTTACTGGTTACGAGACGTGGGTTTACGAGTTTGACATGCAAACTAGTCAACAAGCTTCGGAGTGGCGACTTCCAACTGAACCGAAACTGAAAACCCACGCCAAAGTCGATCAAAACACAAAGTCATGTTACTGTTTTCTTTGACTATCGCGGTGTTATGCACTCGGAATTCTTGCCAGTAGGTCAAACGGTAAAAAAAGAAAATTATTTGAGCGTTATGCGGCGTTTAAGAGAGCAAATTCGACGAAAAAGGCCAGATTTGTTGAAAGAAAATTCTTGGATTTTGCACCACGATAATGCGCCTTCGCACAAGGCCATCATTGTGAATGAATTTTTATCCAAACACTTAACAAAGACCATCGAGCAACCACCATATTCACCAGATATGGCTCCAGTCGACTTCTTTCTTTTTCCTAAACTCAAACAACCACTTCGTGGCACCCGTTCTCAATCGGTAGAAAACATAAAGTAGAATTCGCGGCGAGAACTGAACTCAATTCCGGAAACAGCGTTTAAAAAATGTTTTGATGATTGGATTATTCGTTGGCGTAAGTCTATCGTTTCTGAAGGAGCATACTTTGAAGGTGATAAAATATTTAGATATTTTTATATATATTTTTAGCATTTGACATGCTTAGCACTATACGAGTACATTAAACACAAAGTTAAGAATGTGAAATCGAAAATAACAGTCAGGAGCAGGATTTGAACCTGCATCTTCTGGATACCGTCCAGATGCTATACCAATTCAGCCATCCTGACATTGTGTTTAATGTATAGTGCTAAGCATGTCAAATGCTAAAAATATATATAAAAATATCTAAATATTTAAAGGGTTTGCGTCATTATTAGGTAAAATCTTAATTGTAAAATTAAGTTTACCTGGTCGGTATAATGTATGAAAATACTTTCCGACAGATGGCGCAGGCATCACCCAAAGACGTTAAGTATGATGTGTTATCGAAATTAGCAGTCAGGAGCAATTGTCAGGATGGCTGAATTGGTAAAGCATCTGGACGGTATCCAGAAGATGCAGGTTCAAATCCTGCTCCTGACTGTTATTTTCGATTTCACATTTTTCACTTTGTGTTTAATGGTCATAAAATAAATTTAGATGAATAACAAAAATTTTGTGTATTATTGATCTTTTCCCGGTACTTTCTTAACAGAGTATTATATATACATATTGATTGTAAAAAATAACCATTCAACCGATCATCATGAAAATTTGTAGTTTAAGGGTTCCAGAGGCAGGAAATATTAGTATTATATTTTCTGTTGTTTAAATTTATATTATTATAAAGGTGTAATAGAGTTGTGTCTGTACAATTGAGCTATTGGAAAAAAAATTACTGTATTCAGTGGCTTAGGCGTCTCTATATTCTACGGACTCTTTATTAAAATTATGTTCTGTTTGTCTGTTTGTTTGTTCACATTTCACGCAAAAACAACTAAACGGATTTTGTTTCTTAGCTATTAATCATACTTAAAACCTGGTACACGTTTTGTCCCAAAAACAGACTTCGTTCGCGGACGTGCCCCGGGCAAAGGCTAGTCTTTTAGATTCGTAAGTAAATAAACATATTCAGTATGTATAAATAAACATATTCAGTAAGTAAATAAACATATTCAGTATGTATAAGAAAAAAAAACAATGTTTTTTTTTATATTTATTAATCTAAAATGGAATTTGTTAAATATTTAGAGCAGATAGCTTATAAAAACTACACATAACACACGCTAACGATCACCGGTTTCGCAAATAGGTACTACTTTCAAACTTTATTCGTAAACTGAAATCTTATAGCAAGCTGAACCAAATGTATAGAGTCTAACGAATAACCGCAATGATACATAAGTAAATCATAGATTGGGTAATGTTATTTGCACCAGCAGTTTACATTTACACACGAATAAATTGAATCTCCATATTGTTAAAGTAGTCAATTCGTAGAAATATAGATTACAAACGATCCCCCTTATTTTGCGCGGGTGTAATTTCAGAAACTTTAGGGCGACTAGTTTAAAAATCATTGAATTTCTCTGCCTAATATTAGGTCCTTATATAATTATGCAATTAGCCTTTTGTCAAACTGGCCACTTTGATCACAAATATCTGGCGTTTGATTGGGAATACTAAATTAAAATTTATTTTAAACTTAGGCTTGTGTATTTGTATATAGGCGCTGGTTCCAAGTATAGTTATTTATTTATGGGAGCTGGCCTGAGGGCGACGAGCCTAGGACAGTCTGTCACCCTAGCAGAAGCAGGCTCGAGATGGCGGCGCAAGTGTTCCGCGAGTGCCTCTCAATGAGGGAGGGGTTGGCCCTCCAAAACAGACGGAACGGAGCCACCAGAAATGGAGGCCCATACCTGCTAGGGATAGAGGAACTCATGCATAGAGCGTAGGTATACCTCACCCCTGGCTAAAGGACGTCTGAAGGAACATCACGTGGTTTTAGCAGGGAGACCAGTTCCACTGGGTGTTCGGCATAACCCATCCATCTGGCCGTCGGACGGGTATCCATAAAGGATTTCCATGCGTAAAAAAAAATGTGTGTGTTTCTAATTTAGCGATTCATTTGTTTTCGTACTATTTGATTTTATTTGACATCGTTCTATCCACTATATGGAAAATTTAAAATATTGGGTCATTTACGAATGCGAGTTTCCACCGTGGCATCAGCGCCGCAGAAACAGCTTGAACGTTTAATGATGTATATGGGTTATGGGTAGCTACCGTAAAATGAAACACGGTACATTTTTAATTTCAACGTTTTCGTTCAAGAAATTTTGATCTAGTGAACAAACCCCGTGGACGGCCGAAGACCCTAGTTGACAATGAAGAATTAAAAGTGATCGTGGAAGCGGATCTATCGCAAACCACATCAGAGTTAGCGGCAGGCTTCGGTGTGAGAAATACAACAGTTTTAAGTCATCCATCCATCCATCCATCAGCCTATCGACGTCCACTGCTGGACATAGGCCTCCCCAAGACAACGCTACAACGTGTGTTTCGCTCATATGGGGCCGTAATCGCCACATTTGGCAGGCAGGTTGGCGATCGCAGTGGATGTTGTTAATACTCGAGGGAGTGCTGCTGCCCACTCCCCCGGTATTCCCTCAGTCAGCTCTTACGACTCCCATGGGTGGAGAGAGTTTGGTTTGTTTCAAGTGAATTAAAATTGGTCCCCAATTTTAATACACTTGAAACAAATTGGAAAAATGAAATAGCTCGAAAAATGGGTACAGCATGAATTGAGTGAAGCAAACCAACAAACACAAGTCGAGTGCTGCGTTACATAACTCAACCATCACAATAACGAGACGATTTTGAATCGTATTGTTACTTGTGATGAAAAATGGATCCTCTACGCTAATCGGAAGCGCTTTATCACAATGGTTGAACCCAGGAGAACCGGGGGAAAAAAAAAAAAGGATTTCCTTTTTTTTTGTTAACGCTGTGGAAATGCATTTACGCATCCCCTCCATCAGTGACAGATGGGTATGTACCACTCACTAAAACCACAGCAGCCCCTTCCACGCCTATTAGCGGGGCGCCGGAGGGTCGTCTTATGATATTCTACTCCGACGCCCCAGGCGGATGGCCAGCTGGCGACACCCTGTCGTCATCAAGGTGGTGGGAGGAGGTGGGCGTAGCGATGCCTCCTCTTCCCTGGCCGCCGCCGGCGGAGTGAGTCAGCATGAGCTGACGCCTCGCGTTCCTGCTCCGCGGCCTCCTTCCCTGAAATAATAGCCTCACAGAAGGAGACCATGGACGACCAGCACCTGTCACTGCGGCGCTGAGGCCCCAGGCAGGGCATTCCGCCAGAGCGTGACGCGCGTCATCGACTAGCTCGCCATATCATGATATCCCGGGGCGCCTTCTCTCCCAATACGGTGCAGATACTTACCGAAGCACCCATGTCTGGTAAGTACCTGCGTCAGCCTAAAGCTGAGGCTGCCGTGCCTTCGATTTAACCAGCGATGGAGGTGTGGCACAACCACCTCTACGGTCCCCCGTCCTGCTCCGGGGGACTCCAACTCTTCCCTCCACCGCCGGATCATCGCCCTTCGGGCCGCTTCGTGTGCTCTGCCCATATTCCTTACGGAGACTTCCTCGCCCCTAGCCCGCACCGCAGCATGGAACCAGTAGGCCTCTGCCAGCACCTCGGCTTGGAGATGCCAAGGCGGGTCGCCTGCCAGCAGCGTCGCCGCGGCCCATGACACCGTATGGTACCCCCTTATGACCCTCACCGCTATAACCCTCTGCGGACGTCGCAAAAGGGCCCTGTTGGACGCGGTGAGGGCATCCGCTCAGATTGGGGCGCCATACAGTGCCATAGACCGCAATATACCGCTATACAGGCGGCGGCAGGACGATCCCGGACCTCCAATATTTGGCAGAAGCCTACCCAATGCCGCGCCAGAGTTGATGAGCCTAGGGGCGAGCTGGGCAAAGTGCGGCCCGAATCCCCACTTACTATCGATGTGCAGGCCCAGATACTTCATATGGGCCTGCACTGGCACGGTAACCCCCTGTACAGCGAGGCACGCTCCTCGGGGGGGACCTCGGCGAGGGCCGTGAAACAGGAGGGCCTCGGTTTTAGGCAACGAGACCCTCAAGCCCAACATACCGATCCAGTCGACAACGAGCGCGACTCCAACCTCCGCCGATCGGGCGGCTTCCTGGAAGCCGGCCCTCCTCACAGTGACGAGAGTGTGGTCCGCATAACAAATCACTCCCATCCCGGGAAGGAGCCGGCCCCGCAGGACCCAGTCGAACCCGACGTTCCACAGGCTCGGGCCCAGGACGGATCCCTGTGGAACGCCGCGTTCCACCCGATGGCGGTATAGACGCCCGTCGCCCCCCTCCCAGATCACGTGCCTCCCCTCGAGGTACGCCTCCAACAGCCTCCGGAGATTTGGAGGCACTCCATGAAACCGGAATGCCTCCTTTAACGTCTCGTGAGGGAGACTGTTGAAAGCGTTCTCTATGTCGAGCGAGACTGCCAGAACGACCTGCTTTTCGGCCACCGCCGCAGTGGTTTTCAGGGCGGCCAACGCATCAATAGTGGAGCGGCCAAACCGGGCAAAGATCGGGCTAGACGATTATGGCAGATCTGTATTGTTAACAATTGCAAATCAAGATGAAAAAGCTAGTCGTTAAACAACACTGTTCAATTGCCCTAGCCCACTGATGCTTCAGGACAACGTTAGACCACACACTGCCCAACACACAGTCGCTATGCGATTGGAATGTCTCCGACACCCACCGTACTCCCCGGACATAGGCTCAAACTGATTACCACTTTTTCCAATTTCTACAACTTCTTCCGAGGCAAAAAAATCAATTGCGATGAGGCTGTCAAAACCGCCTTCAAAGATTTTATTGATTCTCGCTCCCATAATTTTTTCAGCAGAGGAATCAATGAACGTTCGATAAAAAGGCAAAAGTGAAACAATGGTTAGTTTGATTAATTAAAACAATTACATTAAAAAAATCGTTTTGAAGTTTCCATACATAAAACCAATTTTATTTGTAAGGACCTATTAGAAATGTTACCCTTTTTAGAACGACAGTGAAAGGCGCTTTTAAACCCGTTGCGTGGTTTAGTATATATAAGTCAGCAAAGGAACAGACATCCGCGGACACCGACTTTATTTTTCACTATTTATGGATAGTGTTGTAGATGGTTGTTACACGAAAATTTTACCCTTAATAAACGCAAAAAATAGCTTATAAAAATTTAACTTTTATTGTTTAAATTATATAAAAGCATGTAACTTTTATTTAATAGAGTAAACAAAATCAAAACTTTCATCAGTAAACACTTTTAATAAATTTGGATTCTCATGAATAAGTCGTTGCAGTGAACGTTTGCGTTTCATTAAAATTTGATTTAATTCTTTGCTTAGCGATTCTTTCACCTTACTTGAAGGAGCGTTTATTTTTGCAGTGGCTTCTTCTGTGCACGGGCATATCAGTAGCTCAGGTATATCTTCTTGGCTTGAATATTGTGTCCCTACATTATGAAATTTTTCATGAGTTGCAGAGAAAGGTAATTCTTGCACAATAATGTCCCTAGGATTAATTATTTTCGGCACAGCATCCTTTTGTGGCGGTTTACTAAAAATGGTCTTTATTTGTTTATACTTATCTTCTGTATAATCTAGATAATTATTTAAGTTAGGAAAAGAATATCGTTGCTCCCAATTTTCACAGCGTCTTGCAGGGCAATCATGATAAATTTCTATATCATCCATAAGTAGAGGCTCATTTGATGACTCACTCTCTGCACTTGGAGATTTAGTCAAGATCGGAGTATTGGAATGATCAGATTGGGGCGATAGAGGTTTTCGTGGTCCATCTCTGCATTTGCATCGCTTAGCTTCCAAAAGTGCTTTGACTTCCTCAAATCTTTCACATTTTGCATAAATGAGTTGTCTTGGGGGCATATAAGGCCAATTCAATTTGATTATGGGAAGTTCGAGATCGGAAGCAAGAGTTTCTCTACTAGAATGTGGCGTTGGAATTGAATCTGATGTATCACCTATTATAAGAAAAGGTTCTCCACAAACAGCTTCTGCTTTTTCAGCCTTCTCAAAGCTAAAATAATTACATTCTTTTTCGTTTATTAATATAGAAGACGTTGCGCTTGGATTTTTTTGCATTTCATTCAGTTGTAATACAACCATTTTTTCTAAATCAAGTAAGAATGTAGTTTGTTCAGGTAATAATTTTAAGCTGAAACTCACAAATTTTAAAAATAGATGCAGAATTTTCTTTATCTTTTCTTCCCATTCCCTATTAATGCTTGAAATATATTTTTCTCTTGATTTAAAAGCATTTAATACTTCTTGCCGTTCTTTAATCTTTTGGCGCTTGTCTGCTATCTCAGCATTTTGGTAATTACTAAGTAGAAATTGTTTAATGCGACATTTTTTTCGTTCTGTACACATCATATACATTGTACCAGTAATATTTTCAGCCTCGACCTGCCTATAAAATGCTTTTAAAGCGTCATTTCTATCATGCAGAGCTTTATTAATAAGTTTGTTATTTCTGTATTCTTCATTATCTTGTAAAAGTTTATAAAAATGTTTTACTTTTTGAATTTCAAAATTGTATTTTTTTTTCAGTATATTTTCGAGACTTTCTCTCTCTTTTTTTAGGTTTTCTTTTATCCGTATATTCAAATCACTTATGATATTTGCATGGGCACTATCTAGTACAGTAGCAACTTCTTTGCGTATATGATCTTCCAAATCTTGTAATGTATTTTCATAAAATTTATTAATTTCAGTCATTAAAATTTTACTTTTAGACACAAAAATATCTTCGTATATTTTTTTTACCTTCTTAGCTACTGAAACTTTTTCATGTTCTAAGATTTGACTCCAAGCTATGTCATTTTCACTGATTAGATTTGTTATACACTCTGAAAACTTACTCTGTTCCGTTTCTAACACAGCATTTCCAATTTCAAGAATACCTTCATGGGTTTTCCCTCTTGTAATTTTTGATGTAAATGGTGGTATTAAGTCTATTATGCCAATTAATAAATCACTTGGGGATTTCCACTCATCTTCAATCAAAATGTCGTCCGATTTCACTACAACGGTTTCAGCAGATTTTTCTTCAAGGTTCTTATAGTTGCAATGATTGTCACTAAAATATGTGTCTGCGTATATGCTAGCTACACGTTCTTTGCTGTGTATAGTATGAATAATATTACGTTTGTCCATGTTTAAAAGATATTCAAGATTCAAGATATAATATGTACTTTTGCTAAAAAACCTGAGAACCTGAGTAAAAAACTATATTATTATATTGTTATGTCAAGTTTTTCTTTTAAATTGTAGCTTCAAATATTGGCTAAAATTCTTACCAGCATGCTATGTTTATGATAACATGCGAGCTTTTTAAATATATTGCACATTATTTATACAATATACGAGTATATACGTAATCTGGACCTTGGATTTGGGGTTCGAACTAGATATAGCTGTTTTTGCAGAGTAGTAAGTTTTGTTATAAGAAAAAGATAATACCCTGCACTAGGGAATAATTAAATCGCGGAGGGCTTTACAAAACATTTCACGTACACAAAGACGCTGTACAACCATATTTTGTGGATCACAGAAAGAATTTTCCTATATGGGCATCGAACCTACAACACTCCGTAAACGTTAAAAGGTTGGGGACTAAACCGCACGCATGCATCTATATCACACGCTAGTACTTGTACTTAGCAGACTAGTAACGAAATAGGTGAACATGTCAAAGATATACCTGTGATTAGCGGTCGTGACGCAAAGCGGTCTGAAGTACCCGGCGGTAGATTTAATTAAATATTTCCTGGCACCACCCACCTAACTACTATTTCACTTTATCTACTGCTCGCTTTATTGCTTTCTACATTGTATCATTATTGCTGCCTCTGCATATAGTTTTCAAGTAATGAATACTTACAGCAATCACAACACGTATATATATTACAACCATCAATATCTTTAGGAAATCGTAAATATACTAGTATGCTATGATAAATCACAGACATACATATCTCGACTTTATTTTCATTACGGATGCGGCAATGTCCGTCGGAGTTTTGTCATAATTCAGTCTCGGTTGAAATTATTTCCGTTGGGCCTGATGAGAAAACTAGAGGTGGAGAGCTCGAAATGTAAGTATTCGCGCAACAAGCCGTGGAATAACGACGGGACATATTTCATTCTTAACGAAGTTAAATTTCCGGGAAGGTCCTGTGAGAGCGTGCGTAACTCTGATAAAAGGCTGCACTGACACAATACGAATTCCTGTTTATATGATATTAGTGGCCGTAAATATACACTGATAGGTCTATTATCTATAATTTAGGGTACCTTTAAATTGTAGTGACGCTGTAATGCTACATCAAATATCTTTAAGCGAGCAATTCTTGTATATGTATATATATATATATATATATAATCTAAATCTCGGAAACGGCTCCAATGATTTTCATGAAATTTCGGAGGCGATAAATCGATCTAGCTAGGTTTCATTTTTAGAAAACGTCGTTTTATCCGTGTTTTCAGGCAATGAAAAAAGAACCACCAACCATTTTTATTATTATGTCGGTAAGATCGAAAAATATTATTCATAAAAAATATACAAAAAAAAATTCAGTATGTAATTCGTATCCAAATATAATTCCCAAAAAAACAAGATTTACCAACAAAAAAAATACCGAGCAAAGCTCGGTCGTCCGGGTGCTATATATTTTTGCTATAAACATACTAATGAATAATATCTATAATATTTTTTTCGCTAGTTTGTGCCTAGGTATTCCCTTATTGTAATTAACTGGACCATATATTACATATCCTTTAGTTATATTATTATCTTTATAGCCCAGTATAGGCATAATTCCAATGCCTTATACCCAAGAAAAAAAATACTAAATAGCTCCCAGTTTCCATTTGGCTAACAATGTTTTAATAATACTTTCTGATATTTACGCGAATGTTACACATTTTGAAATAAAACTACGTTTACGGAATCTATCGCGTTTACTTGATTTTACTCCTATCCCGACGTTTCGAATACTTTACAGCATTCATGATCACGGGTGGACTTAGATGATAGACGTCCAAGGTTGATATGTTATTTCAACGGTTTCATCTACCCACAGTATATGATTTTACAAAATTTTTGGTTTATTTATTTTAACCCACCTAATATTCGTTTAGAAACACAGTGAAAATATCTACTTCAAATGTTTATGCTTACAATGTATGAGACTTTAAATTAGTATATTAAAATGAGTATAATACTCCTCTTTAAATTGTAAAATTTTTGTTTTTATTTAGTGCTCAAAAATTCTACCACAAACTACCAATTACTACCAGTAAGAAGACAATCTTGGTTATTAGTTTATATTATTAAATATATTGAAATTTCCAAAAGCTAAGACTAAGAAGCTACCACCGGATCGGAACGCGGCCTGACTGAGAAAGATCCGGCCAGAAAACTCAGTAGGCAACAACTGTTATGGATTATTAAATTTTGTACGGAATTACTGAGATCTAATAAGGTTTAAATTTTAAATTTTTTATAAAAGGCAAAAACTAATCACTACTGTGGGTTTTATCTACACAATAAGCGCTAACTGTGTCTTGCAATCTTGTGGTGTGCCTTCTTGTATTCTGTTTGGTGAGGCCTATCACAGGATTCCAGCTTGATGGTAAGACCCAGCCGTCTTGTCTATTGAAATTGGGATGTTTCTTAATTTCAATAGCCTCACGTATCATTCTAGGGCGATATCGATGTTCTTTTGCGAGGATTTGAGGTTTGTCAAACCTAATGTAATGGCGGGTGTGGTCCTGTGTGTGTTCACAAATTGCAGACTTTGTATAGCGACTGTGCTTCACATCAGCTATGTGTTCTTTGACCCGAGTTGTTATGGATCTCTTTGTTTGCCCAATGTAGGAGAGACCACAATCACAATCCAGCTTGTATACTCCTGCATCCTGTAAGGGTATATGGCACTTGACTGGTGGTAAAAATTGACTAATTCTTTTGAGTGGCTTATAGTAGGTTTTAATTGAAGCTTTTTTAAGAATGTAGCCAATCTTGTCAGTGACTCCTTTAACATAGGGCAGGACTGCAGGGAGGCGCTCAACTGTGGGTGGCTTCACTCGGTTTCTGTGACGGCGGCGTGGAACCTGCAGCTTATTTGCATGTAAAACTTTCTTTACATGCTGCAACTCTCCAGCCAGGTGTTCTTCATCACAGATTCCTTGTGCTCTCTGAAACAAAGATTTAGACACGGTAGCCAACTGTGAAGGATGGTGGTGAGACTCTCCATTCAGGTACTTATCGGTATGGGTTTTCTTTCGATACACTGTATGACTCAAGGTGTTGTTGGGGTTACGGATTACCATAACATCTAAGAAAGCTAAAGAGTTATTTGACTCCAGTTCCATAGTGAATTCACTATGGAACTCACCGAGAGTCTCACCACCATCCTTCACAGTTGGCTACCGTGTCTAAATCTTTGTTTCAGAGAGCACAAGGAATCTGTGATGAAGAACACCTGGCTGGAGAGTTGCAGCATGTAAAGAAAGTTTTACATGCAAATAAGCTGCAGGTTCCACGCCGCCGTCACAGAAACCGAGTGAAGCCACCCACAGTTGAGCGCCTCCCTGCAGTCCTGCCCTATGTTAAAGGAGTCACTGACAAGATTGGCTACATTCTTAAAAAAGCTTCAATTAAAACCTACTATAAGCCACTCAAAAGAATTAGTCAATTTTTACCACCAGTCAAGTGCCATATACCCTTACAGGATGCAGGAGTATACAAGCTGGATTGTGATTGTGGTCTCTCCTACATTGGGCAAACAAAGAGATCCATAACAACTCGGGTCAAAGAACACATAGCTGATGTGAAGCACAGTCGCTATACAAAGTCTGCAATTTGTGAACACACACAGGACCACACCCGCCATTACATTAGGTTTGACAAACCTCAAATCCTCGCAAAAGAACATCGATATCGCCCTAGAATGATACGTGAGGCTATTGAAATTAAGAAACATCCCAATTTCAATAGACAAGACGGCTGGGTCTTACCATCAAGCTGGAATCCTGTGATAGGCCTCACCAAACAGAATACAAGAAGGCACACCACAAGATTGCAAGACACAGTTAGCGCTTATTGTGTAGATAAAACCCACAGTAGTGATTAGTTTTTGCCTTTTATAAAAAATTTAAAATTTAAACCTTATTAGATCTCAGTAATTCCGTACAAAATTTAATAATCCATAACAGTTGTTGCCTACTGAGTTTTCTGGCCGGATCTTTCTCAGTCAGGCCGCGTTCCGATCCGGTGGTAGCTTCTTAGTCTTAGCTTTTGGAAATTTCAATATATTTAATAATATAAACTAATAACCAAGATTGTCTTCTTACTGGTAGTAATTGGTAGTTTGTGGTAGAATTTTTGAGCACTAAATAAAAACAAAAATTTTACAATTTAAAGAGGAGTATTATACTCATTTTAATATACTAATTTAAAGTCTCATACATTGTAAGCATAAACATTTGAAGTAGATATTTTCACTGTGTTTCTAAACGAATATTAGGTGGGTTAAAATAAATAAACCAAAAATTTTGTAAAATCATATACTGTGGGTAGATGAAACCGTTGAAATAACATATCAACCTTGGACGTCTATCATCTAAGTCCACCCGTGATCATGAATGCTGTAAAGTATTCCAAACGTCGGGATAGGAGTAAAATCAAGTAAACGCGATAGATTCCGTAAACGTAGTTTTATTTCAAAATGTTTTAATAATTTATATTGGGCAAAATGCTGCAAATGGTTTGAGATGACTGTCAAAGTTTACCAAATGTTTGATGTGCTAACAATAAAACAACGTCCATAATTCAGAAAGTGGGAACAACTTGGATTGTTTTCTACACATCATATCGGGAAATAAATCTTTGGGCCGCTTATCTGCCGTCAAACTTAATTCTCATGCATAATTCATTCTGTCGATTCACATGAAGAGGGAAAGTTGTTCAACTCGATACACCTTTGCAGCCCAGCTACCAAGGAGTTACTAATACTTTTGCATCTATAACTACAGTGTTTATTTATTAAAATAGATCATAATTGTTTGTTGTTTATCATATATTGCGTATAATACCTCCAAAATGTGAATAAATTGGCTTATTATAATCCAGCTTATTACTAGATATAGGAGGCTCATACTAAGACAGAGTTAAATAAATAAATATTCACGGACATTTTTCACACAACGGGTATGGGTACCAGATTACGGATATAATACATATTATAGGTTTTTTTTTGTAAATACATACATATAATAGATAGAAAACACCCAGACGCAGTACAAATATCTGTGTTCATCACACAAATAATTGTCCTGAGTGGGAATCGAACCCACGACCTCGTGTACGGAAGTCGGTTACACTACCGACTACGCCACAAGGCCCGTCAAATAGTTGAGTAGAAAGAGTGATGTGCAGTATGTGAGATATGCAATTCAGTATTAAAATACTACTATTTATTATGAGTATCTTTGCATACTTTATCCGTGTGGTGACGTGCTAAGAATACAAGTGTCTCCACCCCATTCTTTCTCACGGGTGTCGTACGAGGCGACTAAAGGAAGTAGGTAAGCAGTTATCACCCATTGCATGACTGGTGGTAGGGCTGGGTACCAAACCAAGTGGGAGTGCTCACTTGGTATCGGGCCCGAGTGGGTTAGTACCACAATCTCCAGTGTGACTGGTCCTGAAGCACATGGTGTGTTTTGGGTGTAGCAGGAGATGATTGTTTATATCTGTGAAATGAAAGAATAAACCCTACCGCGGACCCTTGACAAGGTTTTTGTGTTATATCTCAGGTTCCTGATATATTAACGAGACAAAATGAATACCAGTTATTAAATATAAAAAAGTTTAATCAAAATCCGTTTAGATTGTGTTGCAGACAAATAGGCAAAACATCCAAAAAAAATTGGGTCCTGGGACGCTTAAGCAGGTTATAATGCATTATGTTTATTTTCTATCTAGACACGAGTTGCATTTAATTTATTAATCGGATAGATTTACTTACTATGTATTCAGTCTTATAATTTTGCAACTTTGAATAGCTATTTATAACATAAATAATATTTTTGCCTAAAATTCCACAGAATGAAAAAATACAATCTTGTTTGGATTTCAATAGCTCAAGATACAGCGCTTCAAGTAGGTGGATATATTTTATATTAATATCTTTTTAAAATAAATTTACTAAACCAACTCTATTCTTTTGTTTACTTTTTTAGTGATGACAAAAATGCAAGCATAGGATTTGCAGTAATAATATTTTATCTAACTGCGCTCAGATCGCTTTTTCGGCTACGTTCAGAAATATATACTATATTTCATACTTACAGAAAACCAGTTTATGAAATAGTTGTCAGAAAACACAGCGTGCTACCAACAGATAAAGAAGCTTCATACTTATGACATTACCTCCGCGGGCGACGAGCTGGCATATCTCTGACGAGAACATTTAAGATAAATTGTATTTATATGTAGACTAGCTGGTGCCAGCATCTTTACTTGCGTGCTTCAGACGACATAAAAAGATTTATATAATAAATATCAACAATATTCATCTAAATTGCACTATATTTAAAGTTCTATTAAAATTGTGTGTATCACATATTAATCGCAAGACATTTAAAATTTATTTTACACAATTCACACGTAGAGTAACTATTCCGATAAAAACCGATTACATTGAAAAACATCTAAAATTCTGTAAACGTATGTAACCAGCTAAAGAGGAGCTTGTACACACATACATACCAATAGGCACATAAAAATCTATCGGGCATATAAAGCGTGCGACATTTAATTTGATCGGTACATTTGAATTTAGCTCAGCAACTAAACCAACTCACGAATATTTTTTCTCTGTTTCCTGCTTGACTGTTCCTGACCTATCTTTTTAAATACATATTTTTGTAAATTTGCATGTCATAATGAAATGACAGATGTGTGCGACTCTATTGCCATAATTTTAAGACCATATTCTGTACCAAATTTTTGCAAATAAACGATTATGATTATGATTACCGTTATTAAAGTCCTATTTTTGTTTATAATTTAATGCACCTATAGTCATTTAATTTTGATTCCTACTTTAAGCTATAAATTATTAGCTCACATTGTATCCTTAATCTATACTATTATAAAGCTGTAACAGAGCTGTGTCTGTCATTTAAGATATTTAAGATAAAATGTCTGTATTAGGCTATATAGGCGTGTCTGTACACAAAATTTTTTTTTTAGATTTTTTGTCTGTTTGTCTGTTTATGTAGTTGTCTTCTTGTCTAATATTCCACAGTGTCTGAAGACGAAGGTCTAAGACCAGTGTGTGTTACCGGTGATAACTTACGGAACAGAGGCGTGGTCTCTGAATGTTGGCCTTATATCAAGGCTCAAAGTCGCTCAGCGTGCCATAGAGCAGGATATGCTTGAGATCTCTCTACATGATAAGATCCGTAATGCGGAAATTATTCGTAGGAGAACGGGTGTAACTGACATAGCCTACCGGGTCAGCATGCTGAAGTGGCAATGGGCAGGCAACATAGCTCGACGAACCGACAACCGTTGGGAAGAAAGGTTCTTGAGTGGCGACCGCGTATCGGACGGCGCAGCGTAGGACGGCCTTCCACCAGGTGGACCGATGACCTGGTCAAAGTCTTCTCTTGGGGAGGCCTATGTCCAGCAGTGGACGGTGAAGGGCTGATGGATCGATGGATGGTTTGTTTGTCTGTTTGTTCATTCGCGCATCACGCGAAAACTACCAAATGGATTTTGATGCAACTTTTTTATTTTAGAGTTGTTGATTAGACTTAAAAACTGGTATTCAATTTATCCCGCTACTATATCGGGAACTTGAAATATTAGCTAAAAACTAGCTTTTGCCTGCGGCGAAGCCATCGTGACAACTGCTCCTGACTGCTGGTCGGTATAATGTATGTAAATACTTCCGACAGATGGCGCAGGCGTCACCCAGGACCTTAAGAATTAATGTGTTATCGAAATTATCAGTCAGGAGCAGTTGTCACGATGGCTGAATTGGCAAAGCAACTGGACGGTATCCAGAAGATGCAGGTTCAAATCCTGCTCGTGACTGTTATTTTCGTTTTCACATTTTCCACTTTGAGTTTAATGCCTTGATTAGACTTAAAAACTGGTATACATTTTATCCCGCTACTATATCGGGAACTTGAGATATAACCGAAAAACTAGCTTTTGGCTGCGGCGAAGCCGCGGGCTAAGGCTAGTATTATTAAAAATGCGAAAGGGAGTTTGTTTGTTGACTTGTTTGTTTGTTTATTACACGACGTAGCTACTAAACTAAACATACGAGAATTTGGGATACGATGTATATGTATTCTCGAGCCCATAAAAGGAAGAAGAAGAAGGAAGGCTACTTTTTATTCAGGAATAATGGATGGTACCTGTGGGATAGCTATTTATACATAAAGATAATTGGTTTACTGTAGAGTGACGCATTATATCCTGAAGTGCACGTGGAAGAAGTCGCAGGCATAATCTATCTAATATCACTCATATAATTTTATCTTGTGGTGTGAGCCGTTTGGGGCCGGTTTTAGAATTGTTCCACCCCTCTCCACCCATGGGAGTCGTAAGAGCCGACTGAGGGAATATCGGGGCGAGTGGGAAGCAGCACTCCCTCGAGTAGTAACAACATCCACTGCGATCGCCAACCCGCCTGCCAAGCCGCCTTACGGCACTGTACCCCTAATTTGGGGAGGCCTATGTCCAGCAGAGGACGTCGAAAGGCTGATGGATGAATTTTATCCTATTTACCAGTTTTTAGTAAATACGCTTTATCATCTAGGGCAAGGATCTTCTATAATTGTGCGTGGAAGATTTCATGTTTAGGTCAAAATCTAGGTAATACATAGCATGTTGTAGCTTTTTGGTTATATTACCAAAATAGTGATTTTAAGTGAGTAGCTGATACGAACAGACGCTTCATATATTTTTCTCTTTCTACACGATCAATACGATTCCTCCAAAAAATATGTTTATTTTAGTTTTATAATTGTTTATGATGATATTTTTCTAAGGACAACCCTCTGCTCTTGGTAATAATCACTGTATCGCGGGTATTTTACAAACATACAATTTTACAGGCACAAAGTACACCCAGACTACAAAGAATTCCTCTGCGTGGGAATCGCATCGATAACACAGGCAAAGAAAAAAAAAACTGTGCATATTGGAAAATATATTTACCAACAAAAACTCTATATATTTTCTGAATAAAATAAATGATAGTGATAATTTTAACAAACTATTTCATTTTTCTCGTAGTTTTTTATGTTTAATTTAATGTAATTTACCAATCCTTTAGGTAAATGTAAAAAAAAAACATACCATCACGCCTGTATCCCCGAAGGGATAGGCGGGAAGGGACAAATGCGTATTACACACCCACGGTAAAAGTACAATAAATATTTTAATAGATCTGCTTACTCTTCATAAAGATACAGTATATTTTCAACTTTTATCCCAAATAATATACGTGTAAATCGAAATAGATTTAATTAATCCGCAAAACACTCGACATCACTGGCAGTAGTCACTCTTAACGTCACACCAATAATTTTAATTTATACGAGTATATGCACTGTGTGACGTCATTGATCTATCCCACAATAGACTTCTACGAACACCACAAGATGACAACGAGACTTTAATAATCATGCTATAATACTTAAAATATAATGTTGTAGCGCGACGTCCGCTCACTTATTGGAGTCGGTGTTATTGCTTCTAGACACGACATGAGTAGGTGTTACTTATAATTTTGCCGGTGTAAGATTGCGCTGTAATGTCGGGTAGGGGTCTTAGAATTGCTGTATTTCCTTAATAGTCTGCATTTACCCTCGCCGACAATTTGTGACAAGAGCGTGAGCTAAATTGTCGCCAAGAGGAAATAAACTAATTTACTTATACAGCATAAACTACGGCCATAGTTGTAACACAAAATGGGTACCTGCTCAAAAATAAATAATATAATTAGGTGGAGACTATACTATATTTAAAACGATTTTTTCATTATAAAGTATGGGATATACAAACGTATCTATTTAAAACGACTTTTTCATTATAAAGTATGGGATATACAAATTATTTACGTTATCACACACGTTTTAAGCTTTATTAATATGATTTTTATTACTTTATAAAACATGATGGGCTTGAGCTGCTCCTCATTCACTTACTTTCAAAATTGGTTTATGTCATATACGTAGTACCTGTGTCATCTTGGTATCAACATTTATTTCGTGTCATTTTAGTTATAAGAATTATATTATACTGTAATAAATCGGCAAATTAAAAAAGTGGCCCATGAGTTTCTTGCCAGGTTCTTCTCATGAAAGGCTTTGCTGCGGAGACCGGCCGCTTATGATTGTTTGGGGATAATAAATATATATCTATAAATTTTGATGTAATAGTGTAAATAAAGAGCATTGAACATGATACAAATTAAATGTATTTTAAATGCCTTAACAAGCCTTGTAATAATATTTATGTTATCGCAAGATATATTCTACCTACACAAACTTCCTAAGGTAAAAAAGCGTTTTTAATCTCGAAAAATTTGCACGTACTGCGTCTTAAATCTTAGCTCACATTAACAAAGACAGTTGTAGTCACAAGGGTATTTTCATAATGAATTCTTTTTAACAGGCACGTAGTTAATGCCCGCGTCTCCATTTTAATGAAAGTTGCCATAAAATGTGTCATTGTTGCTTGTAAGTGAAGTTGGCGTCCGAGTTTAATGTACCGCATTAACAGTTAACACTATCGCTGGCGCGCGTTGGGTTAGGTTGTAGTTGTACTCTATAAGCTTTCGTATACATTTCTCGTGTGATATGGTGGCTCATATGGTGTAAATATGCCAGACTTCCATTTACTGCCTCTGTGGTGCAGCGGTAGTGTGAGTGACTGCTGATCATGAGGTCTCGGGTTCGATCCCCGGATAGGGCCGGATAGTCCTATTAAGGTTTTTAATAAAAAGCAAAATTCTCAGTAGCAGCCCGGAGTTTGGAAATGTGCCCGGTAGACGGCAATAGGCTCGCCCCCAATTGCGTAGGACTTAAACATGGCTGGCGAACCGTGGATGTGTAATACACCTCTGCCTAATCCTTCGGGGATTACAGGCGTCTGGCTAAGTTTACTTCCATTTAAAAATAAGAAATGAATTGGTAAAAATCGACTAAAGAAGATGTGTTTAGTATAACAACATTGCAGGTAAAAGCAAGCGCATTCCTAGCAGTACAATACTTTCCAAGAAACATGTAGAATTTGATGTTATAATTTAATCCCCATAAAGCCATTCCAGGGTAGTATAAAAAAACGTTGTTATCCACTTTTGGATTACTCATTTTTCTCGTGTTTATTATATAAATATGCTGTTAGCATCTGTTTCTATTTATTTGATTAAAATTATTCAAAAATAACATTTATATTCGCCGTGTGGGGCCGGCTTTAGAATTGTTCCACCCCTCTCCACCCATGGGAGTCGTAAGAGCCGACTGAGGGAATACCGGGGGAGCGGGCAGCAGCACTCCCTCGAGTATTAACAACATCCACTGCGATCGCCAACTCGCCTGCCAAGCGTGGCGATTACGGCACTATCCCCCATATGAGCGAAACACATGTTGTGGCGTTCTCTTGGGGAGGCCTATGTACAGCAGTGGACTTCGAAATGTTGATGGATGGATGGATGGAACATTTATATGCTTGGCCATTTACCTATTATGGCTCTAATCATTTCAATTTAAGTTTGACTGGATTGACTAAACCTGGTTTAATTAATACCTCTACATAATAAGACGGTACTGAGAATTCGTGTTATTGCCCATATGATAATATAGTAATGTTTTAGTGGTAGAGCAATGCTTGTCTCAGCACAAATTGGCCAGGTCGATAGGGGAAGTAGCACCTTCTTACAGAATATCAGCGTACAATAACGGTAGATAACTCTTACAGTTGTGTTTCGTATGAGAGCTCTGATTGCCTACGCCTCCAACTTTTCCTCTCCTTATTATACTTCCTCTACACTTCCTATACCTTTCCCTGGATCTGACGTACGAGTGATGCTTCTGATGTGCTAACATCTATAGGCTACGGTAACCGCTTACCATCAGGTGGCCCGTATGCTTGCTTGCACGCCAAGTAATATAAAAAAAAAGTAAAAAAGTAATTTTCAACCAAAGGAAATTGTGTTAATCTGTTCTAATATATACTTATCCTACAAAAAATTTAGAATATTTTTATAGTTTTGTGCAATAATTATTTAAGCATTTGGTAGCCCAACAACTGCCTCTATGGTGCAGTGGTAGTGTTAGCGACTGCTGATCATGAGGTCTCCGGTTCGATCCCCGAGCAGCAGTATTGAGATTTTTCGAAAAAAAAAAAGAAAAAATTCTCAGTAGCGGCCCGGAGCTTGGAAATGTGCCCAGTAGACGTTAATAGGCTCACCCCTATTACGTGGGACTTAAACATAGCTGGCGAATCGTGGGTGTGTAATACTGCCTACCCCTTCGGGGAATACAGGCATGATGCTATGTTCTTTTGGTAGCCCAATGGGGACGTGAGAGACACAGGTTAGAATCTTGCTCACAGATACCTGTTTGCACATTCATAAAATTAGTTTCTTGTTATTTATTTATTTACGTAAAGTTTTTAATTTTGTAGACGTCAATAGGCTCGCCCCCTATTACGTGGGACTTAAACATAGCTGGCGAGTCGTAGGTGTGTAATACACCTCTGCCTACCCCTTCGGAGAATACAGGCGTGATGCTATGTTTTTATGTTTTGTTGAATTTGAAAACACGTACCTACGTAAAACGTAAAAAAATGAGCAAATACCTAAAATATTATCTGGCGCTTTTCCTAAAGGCCACGTGAATCATTACAAATTAACCATCTAAACCAAAGTTTTACAGAATAAATTGGGTTGACCGTCTTTAAGTGTCAGATTAATTAGGGTGTCAAAATCTGAATCAATTTAAACGGCATCAGAATATATATTAGGCCTGAGCAACTTGCTTTTACAGATTTTGATTTGCCGTTTAACAAGGAATAGATGTATATGTAACCCTAAATTGCTTGAAGTCTAGATGCTTGCTCGGAATCCGATTCCATCCCATTGCCTACTGTCCGGAGTTTGGTAGCATTACATTAGATTAGAAACAGCTCGCATTCCTCTTACTAGAATGTAACAGTACATCTTTAGGTAGTGCAGACGATAGATAGACCTTAAATATACAACATGAAGATTATGCTAGGCGACATCGTTAAAGTTGACGAAGCCTCCTCAATAAAAGAATAAAAAAAAAAAAGATTATGCTCTAATTTGCAATATGCAATCAAAAATACTTGTTTTTATTTTATACTGGTTATTAATACTGTTGAACTTGTGGTCTGAATAAATAAAAAATATATTATTATTAAAGATGTATATCATTTTTAATTATATGGTGCATCAATAAATTATCATCCTAAATTTATAAAATTTAGAGATTCAACTTTATAAAATCACATTTGTCCTTATACTTTTCGATCCCGTCAAATACTGTTTGATTCCAGTGCTCCTTTCTACCGCGCACGTGTAGGGTCTGGAATATACTTTCTGCTGCAGTGCTTCCTCATCGCCAGATGTCCTTCTTTAAACGAGGTTTGAGAGGAGCACTTTACTCACGTTACGCGGTGGCTTAACTGTACCCCCGTTGTTGTACATGAGCGGCGGTTGGCAATAAAAAAAAAAGTCTTTAGATAATATGTTTGTATGTTTAATGTACACATGAGTTCATAGCATTAATAATAAATTACTCTCGGTATAGTCGAGTCCATGGGCGACGGTTACCATTTACCATCAGATGGACCGTGGCTCGTCTGCCAATACATGCAATAAAAAAATAATAATAATAAATTTCACTGAGCACTTAAATATATTAAATGAATACACTTACTTCAGGATAGGCTAGGCTCTTACAGTACAAAAAAGTACTAAGTATAGCTTTTCTAAATTACGCAACAACGCCCGATTCTCCGAATGTCACACCATCAGCCTTTCGACGTCCACTGCTGGACGTAGGCCTTCCCAAAGGGGGATAGTGCCGTAATCGCCACGCTTGGCAGGCGGGTTGGCGATCGCAGTGGATGTTGTTAATACTCGAGAGAGTACTGCTGCCCGGGGGAGTCCCGGTATTCCCTCAGTCGACTCTTACGACTCCCATGGGTAGAGAGGGGTGGGGCAATTCTAAAGCCGGCCCCACACAACAATAGATCCTAGAACATTTCTAATAAAACAATTATCTTTTCTCCGGATATTTTATTACAATACGCGGGCGGCAAACCAGCATACGGCCTATAATGGTGGTAAGCAGTTACCGTAGCCTATACATGCTAACAACACCAGAGGCATCACTCGCCCGTCTCAAACTCCAAGCAAAGGGATAGGAGATGATTTTGTCCATGTGGTGACGTACTAAGGATACAAGTGTCACCACTCCATTCTTTCCCACGAGTTTCGTATGAGGCGACTAAGGGAAGTAACTAATTATCATCCCTTGCATGACTGGTGGTAGGGCTGGGTACCAAGTAGGAGTACTCACTTGGTATCGGGCCCGAGCGGGTTGGTACCACCATCTCCCGAGTGACCGGCCATGAAGCATATCGTTGCGTTTTGGTTGTAGCAGGAGATAGCCGTTTAATCTTTCATTTCATATCGGTGAAACGAAATGGTGAGCAGCGGCTTGACAATACTTTCGGTATAGTTGAGCCCATGAGCGACGGTTACCATTTATCATCAGATGGGCCGTGGCTCGTCTACCACTACATAAGAATAAGTTAAAGGAAGAGGATTAAAAGCATTATGTATTTAGATATTTTTATATATATTTTTTCCAGGAGATGCAAGTTCGAATCCTGCTCGTGACTGTTATTTTCGATTTCACATTTTTCACTTTGTGTTTAATGTATGTTGCTAAGCATGTCAAATGCTAAAAATATATATAAAAATATCTAAATGTTTATAGGGTTTGCGTCATTATTAGGTAAAATCTTAATTGTAAAATTAAGTTTACCTGGTCGGTATAATGTATGAAAAGACTTCCGACAGATGGTGCAGGCGTCACCCAAAGACGTTAAGTATGAATGTGTTATCGAAATTAGCAGTCGGGAGCAAGGGTTACGATAGCTGAATTGGCAAAGCATCTGGACGGTATCCAGGAGATGCAGGTTCGAATCCTGCTCGGGACTGTTATTTTCGATTTCACATTTTTCACTTTGTGTTTAAAAGCATTATGATTAAATTACATAACTATATTAAATGTAGATAAGAATGTGTAGCCTCGGCTTATCCATACCTACATCTATATGTGTATATTTTTTTATAATTTGAACAGCCTTTTCCACAGGTTTGCGTTGTTTACAAGAAAATGGAAAAACATACTTAATATGTAAATAATGCTAAGACTATTATTTAACTACATGTATTAATATGATCTAAACCGGAATTTAATTTGCAAGTACCAATATATTATATAATTTTAATAGTTACCTATAACATTATTGATTATAACTTTTCAATATAATATGACTGCACCGATGGCGCAATGTATTTTGCCTACGCACTGTACGATTCTCGCGCAGGAAAATTATTAGTATGATACATAAATGGTTTGTATGTTTGTAAAATATCTACGATACAGGGATAATTCCCAATTCAAGGTTTTCTCTCTTTATTGTATATTAAAGAGATTTGTGACTTGTAACAAGTAGCAACACAATATAGTTATAATGACTAATACAAACAAAATTCTCCTCTAATTCCAATGTTATTGTGTAGAAGGTTACTGTTCAAAGCGTACAAAGCTTAGGTACATAAAGAGAACAACATTGTATAGATACTTAGATAGTGTAGTACATCAAAGCGTATTTATTCACGTTTAAGTGTATTCACGTAGTTGGTAATGTCCGAATATACGTGTTAATTTTATAGGAGGGGCGGTGACGTTTGGCTGACATGACGCAGGTCGGTTTGAAGACGGTCACTCGACAATTGAATCATAAAGGCACACGTGACCCGTTCTTTACCCAGTTTACATTGTGCTACTTTATTTGGACTAATATTGTGTACATCGCTTGTTTAATACTGTTGTTCTGTTTGATCATGTCTGGTGGGTTGAAGTTATCACGATGTTTTTGTTGTGAAATCAGAAGGCATGAAGTGTTGATAACTTGATATAGTTGGTATGACAGTGGGATTCCTGCTACTGTCATTAAGATAAAAGTAACCGAAAAAACTAACTTCTTTATGAATTGTCTAAAAAGTCGTGATAATAAGGTTGAGTACCCAGTGAGCTTACTCATTTGTTTTTGAGCCTAAACGGATCGGTGCCAGCACCTGCCATGATTCAATAAATATCAATAGAGATTAACACCATCAGAATATAGAGAATATGTTATCACCAAGACTGTTACGAAGAAAAACCTAATTCTTAGTAGAGAGCTTGTTACTGCTGGGTTGTCCGTGTGGTGACAGACTAAGAATACAAGTGTCACCACCCCATTTTTTCCCATGGGTGTCGTATGAGGCGACTAAGAGAAGTAAGCAATTATCATCCATTGCATGACTGGTGGTAGGGCTGGTTACGAAATGGGAGTACTCACTTAGTATCGGGCCCGAGCGGGTTGGTACCATCATCTTCCGTGTGACCAGCCATGAAGCACATCGTTGCGTTTTGACTGTAGCAGGGGATAGCCGTTTATTCTTTCATTTCATATCTGTGAAATGAAATGGTGAGCAGCGGCTTGACAATACTCTCGGTATAGTCGAATTCATGAGCGAGAGTTACCATTAACCATCAGATGAGCCGTGGCTCATCTGCCACTAAACACAATATAAAAAAAGGGTTATAAATAACATGGTATTATGACATCCCTGTGGTTACGGAGTTTAAAACATTTAATGTCAGTAACTCATTATATTTTAAATGTGTGCACAATAGTGTACATGGTTTAGGAAGAGAAAATAATAATGGTATAATTGTATTTACAACTAGTATAAGTATTATGGTTAAGAAGATTATATTGCTTTTTAAATATAGGGCGGAATATGTAGAGTTTTTGTCATGTTACTTTAAAAACCTCTCAGGAGAATCAGAGCCAGATTTATCGTAACAACTTGATATAAATGTGTGGTCCATGATAATCCTCGGTAGCTGCCGGGTGTCGTAATCAAATCCTGTCGGAGTGAGAGGCCTAATCGAGGCAGACCACGCTCGACCTCCATCAAATCCGGCTAAGGAACATGACCTGAGTGTCACTGAGATACAGATAACTGTGTCCACTATATCCAACGATTGACCCGTTATCCGTACCATAGTTAAAATTTCCCAAGGAATTGTGTATAATAATTTTTTTTTTTTTTTGATCCAAGTGTTTTTCACTTTCAAAATTTTAAGCTTATGACCATAGTACTATAAGTTGAGAATGAATGAATTGAATGATTAGTTTTTGCTTTTTAAAAATTTAAATGATATAGCTTTCAGTAATTCCGTACAAAATTCAATAATCCATAACAGTTGTTGCCTACTGAGTTTTCTGGCCAGTTCTTTCTCAGTCAGGCCGCGTTCCGATCCGGTGGTAGCTTTTTAGTTTTAGCTTCTGGTAAAATCAATACTTATATTTAATAATATAAACTAATAATCAAGATTATCTTCTTACTGGTAGTTATTTTGTTACTAAAAATTTTAATTGGTAGTTTGTGGTAGAATTTTTTGAGCACTAAATAAAAACAAAAGTTTTACCATTTAAAGAGGAGTATTTTAATATAGTAGCTTAAAGTCTCATACATTGTAAGCCTGAAATTTGAAGTAGATATTTTAATTGTGTTTCTAAACGAATATTAGGTGGGTTAAAATAAATAAAACATTAATTTTGTAAATTCATATTACTGTGGGTAGATGAAACCGTTGAAATAACATATCAGCTTTGGACGTCTACCATCTAAGTCCACCCGTGATCATGAATGAAGTATTCGAAACGTCGGGATAGTAGAAAATCAAGTAAACGCAATAGATTCCGTAAACGTAGTTTTATTTCAATATATCATTTTTATACCGCCGAAACATTTAATTTCATGCCACAATTTATTTATCTGTATACCAGATTACGTTCAAATCCGTTTAGTATTCATGTATATCCCAAAAATAGCTTTCCTTTGGGAACTGTTAATATTTTTGGGAAAAAAATGTCCTATATGTAAATCCAGTGTCTCATTTATCTACGTGTTACATTACGTGTGATTCACGGACTAACATCCAAACATCGTCACAAACATACACATTTTTAATACTAGTAGTTTTTATGGTATATCTCAGGTTCCTGATAAAGTAGCGGGATAAAAAATGTATACCAGTTTTAAGTCTGATCAAAATTTATCATATAAAAAGTCACATCAAAGTCCGTTCAGAAGTTTTTGTGTGATGCGCGAACGAACAAAAATACAAACAGACAAAAAATCTAAAAAATAGATACGCCTATACATATATAGCCTAATACAGTCAGTTTTTCTTAAATATCTCAAATGTACAGACACAGCTCTGTTACAGCTTTATAATAGTATAGATTAATAGTAGTCATTTAACGCTAGTTGAAAAGATTTTATAAATAAAAAAATATTTATCAACGCAATTGTCTTATCGTATTGCTTCGAATTTATGTTCTCAGTGACAGGAGGCGTCGGCCGCGGAGGGTGCGGTGAGCTTAGAGTGGAGGCCTCCTATAACATATTTCACTACATAAATCATAACTTTATTTCCTCTCGTTCGTGGATACCAACTCGAGAAACGAGGTGTCTTTGAAATAGCTTTAAGAGTTCCGGCACGGCTGTACCGCAACAAAGGACGTTCAAATTCAATTAGGTGTAGATGAGAATTGAAAATGTGGTTATTTCTAAATATTTATGAAATAATATACTTCTCATGAATAAAATATTTAGCTTAACTTATATAGATGATTAATTTGGAGAATAACGTACAAGATGTAAATGATTATACATCTCTACAATCCTACTAATATTAAAAATGTGAAGGATTGTGTTTGAATGTTAATAACTCCTCAATCACGCAAAAACAGCTCATCAGATTTAGATGATATTTGGCACACGTGGATTGAGACACTGGATACTTTTTATCCTGGAAAAATTTTAGTTTCCTGTTCCTTCTAAAAGACAATGCCAAAAACCAGGCTATATTGTGCCCGTCTTGCGTCTTAACTATCTAAACATAAAAAAACGTCTTTTGAATAATGATGTTATATGTATTTATTTTAGTCATAAGCGAAGTGGGGTTTCAAAGTTATAAAAAAAAGATATACATAAATTCGAAATAAGCGGAACTGCCATATTTATTAGAAGGCTTGGATAGTCAATGTCGCCCACCACATACATTTTTAAAGCCAGATAGTATCTAAGAATATTGATATGAAATACCTAAATAAAAGAAAACCCACATGAGCTCCTATTATAATACTTAGTTAGTCGAAGATTATTTTAAGAAATCATAATTATGAAGTTTTGTTTTAATTAAAAATATACTAACATTTATTATCTATTTCTAAAAATATTTTAGGATATATATTGTTATTTTACTAGCAACCCTTATTGATTTGAATTTGATTGACAATTTGACATGATTTGACATATGTACTGCCAATAACGTGTTATGTACGTTTATGTATTGCTTCATTTGTGGAAAAGCAGTGGTTTTTTTTATTATTGTTCAGTGTTTTCTTTAACGTTGAGTACAGCAAATTCTCCGTTGAGTAACTAAAAAAAAGAGCGTGACGTCGTGTGAGATAGACTTTTTAGTGGTACTAAGACCAGGACTCTTAGAATGTAATCTAGATCCAGAGTAGTTAGCCGTAGCTAATATTCTAAGGCCGTAGCATTATATCCTATCTATATTCTTACATAGGTACTCTAAAATACTATTGATACTACATTTTATACTATAATAGAATAAAAGTTATGGATTTCAACGCATAATATATAACCTATATACTAAAAACATACTGAAAAATTAAAAGTCAGATTTCTCTAAACTCCCATTAGATATCTTAATGATATTTTTATTTAAAGACCCTGAGTACATTTACAATGTTCTGGTTCTACAGTTAATTTGGTTAAGACGCAACAATAGCTCAACTCTCATAGAAAAATCGGCATTCCCCTTTGATGTCAATAAAAAGTTAAGATAAAACTAAAGTTTACGTAGACAAAGTCGCGGGCATCAGCTAGTTTTAAAGTAAAACTACTTTTCGCAGTAAACGCAACAGATTAAAAAAAATGGTTTTATTTTATACCACTAATAGTTTTTTTTATACCACGTCTAGATGCTGGCTCGTCGCCAAATTCACAACAACAATAACCAACTCGTCGGAAAGGCGTAGGAGGTGGAGAGGAAGGATTATAAGGAAAGGATAAATAGGGAGTTTGGGCCTCTGACGCACACTGGCCATAAAATACGAAGAACAATTGGTGTTCCTACCACTATTTCACGCAAATACATCAAACGAATACGATCAAAACGAATTAATGGGAGTTTGTTTTTTTGTTACTTCTTGACGCCGTAATTACTTTATCGATCGTCAATTATTGGCATACATATAGTCCGGAGTACAGAGAAGCTAAAAAATGAAGGGTTCCTGTGGGACGACTATTTTTGTGTAGATGGATAGAGATTATTTTTGTATCTGAAAGTGAATTATTTAAAAGAGAGGTGGCTAGCTTAGATAATTAATAATAAAATATACTTATATATACTTTCCTTACTCGTATATTTCACTAATATGTTAATAGTATTTACACGCTAGCCAAGCTTCTCCTATAGACCATGATGTTAATGTTTCGTCTTGTTGTTTTGGCTGATTATTTCTTCATAACAGAGTAGGTACATTGTCTTACATGATACACAAACAACGAACCTTACTAATTTGGGACCATTTTAGCGGTATTTCCTGCCAATTACGCGCGTTAAAACATTACGCTGCTTAACAAAGGGGAGCGGGCGTCGTGAATTTATTGTTAGGTGACTGTCTTAAGTTATTTAAGTGTTTACAGTACAGTGTTATTCACGTGCGAGACGTGGAGAATGCAGCTTCCTGGGACAATTTATCATGAATCTTTAATTAAACTTTAGTCGTGACTGTTCAGTTCCAGTGTGTTTTACAATAAATCCAAAGTGTCGATACGGTGTTATTAATTGCCACCTTGTAATGTTAAAGTATGGCAAGATATTTAATTTAATTTAATGATTGCATGTTCGACTGGCTCTGTGGTGCAGCGGTAGTGTGAGCGACTGCTGATCATGAGGTCTCGGGCTTGATCCCCAGGTGGGCGGTATTATTGAGCTTTTTCGTAAAAAGAAAAGTTCTCAGTAGCACCCCGGAGTTTGGAAATGTGCCCGGTAGACGGCAGTAGGCTCGCTCCCTATTACGTGGGACTTAAACATAGCTGGCAAACCGTGGATGTGTAATATACCTCTGCCTACTCCTTCGGGGAATACAGGCGAAATGTAATGTAATGTCTATGTATTCTAAAAACATGGCATGATATATAATGTAAACTAAATCTAATATATAAAATTCTTGTGTCACAGTGTTTGTCGCCATTCTCCCCCGAAAGGGCTAGACCTATTCTTACGAAATTGTGTGTGCATATTTAGTAGGTCTGAGAATAGGATGAACTATTTTTCATACCCCTAAGTGATAAGGGTGGTCCAAACCAAAAATTTAATTTTTTATTTTTGGGACGAAATTTTTTACTTTATTTTTTAATGATTCGGCATTAAAGTACATACAACCCAAAAATTGAACCCTTTTGCTGCCAACACTTATTTTTTAATAGCGATATTAGTACTTTAATAATTTTCATAAAATTTTCATATTCAAATATTTATGAAAAAAAATATGGCGGTACGAAATTTGCCGGGTGAGCTAGTGTCTATTTAAATTATATGATGTCGAGTTTTAAACCGCTCCTATACTGTTTGAACCACAGAACATTTTTATTTAAAAGAGGTTTGAAGTTTCAGAAATTCCAAACTGTCAACATATTACAAGTTGAGATCGGTGAATTGTCATATAATGTTCGGATAAATGCAGGATTTCTACATCCCTCAAGCCAAAGGTGGGAGCATCGGTGAACCGTTGAGCATATAACCGAGACAGTGAACTTACAAACCTTTTGTCGTTCAAACATTTATTGAATCTTAAAATGATAATTTATTTTAGTTTTTCTTCATATGAGAAATTATTTTTATGTAATTTGAAATGCTGATGATTTATCACTAAATAATATCTTCTATAGCCGTGGCATTGATGATAAAAAAAATCCTAAAATTTTGATATAATGTTTTTTAAAATAGTACTTTGTCCGTATCCAATAAAGTAATAATATAGAAACTATCTAAACACTACATCACTGTTATCCTTCCTGCACTTTATATAGCTTCTGGTAGGTCTTTCTAGCAATATTTTCGCCACCAAAACCAAATTATGATATTGTTGTTAGCTATAATCGACCATTTGCCGTGTGGGGCCGGCTTTAGAATTGTCCCACCCCTTTCCACCCATGGGAGTCGTAAGAGCCGACTGAGGGAATACCGGGGGAGTGGGCAGCAGCACTCCGTGGCGATTACGGCACTATCCCCCATATGAGCGAAACACATGTTGTGGCGTTCTCTTGGGGAGGCTTATGTCCAGCAGTGTACGTCGAAAGGCTGATGGATGGATGGATGGACATCGATGGTCGATAAGCTACGAGCTACGCTGTACCGTAGCGCGTAGGACCGACAATAGCATCATATAGACAAGTGATTATAACCAACATGCTTTCAGTACGTTGTATTTTTCTATTATTGCTATATTGAAAATAAAGAGAAATTAAAGCTTAACTTAAACCTTTTATTATTTTTTGTTTGCCCCTCTGGACTCGCTT
Organism: Leucoma salicis; assembly: GCA_948253155.1. NCBI lineage: Eukaryota > Metazoa > Arthropoda > Insecta > Lepidoptera > Erebidae > Leucoma > Leucoma salicis. The sequence continues at coordinate 18,041,022 of OX411807.1, read as the reverse complement.
ATATTGGATCGGATATGCTCGAAACCTGGGACGACGTAATTCTAAACGCGAGTTACTTTCAGTATAAGATGTCTAACATAGGAAATCTCACAATAATTTCAATACAAAAATATAACCTAGTTTAGCAAAGACTGCTACTAATCTGCATATAAAACAAGATACAAAAGTGGGACTTAATAAGTATCTGCTACAAAGGCTTGAATTTTAATTTATAAGTGTGTAAAGCTGCATAAAGATAGCAATGCTCTTTGCATACACAGGGAAAGGACAAACATTTTTTATTAAAACTCCTCTAATCTTAAGAATAAAACTAAGCACACATATTATGTTAACATTAATGTTAAAACCTTTTTTCTTACGTGAAGCAACCAAGGGATGTAAGCAGTAAAATACTTACCTACTGTCAAAGAAGGCAAATTCAAAACAGTGGATGTGGAGTGGTGCAGCTTATAAATACCATAGCCTTTTCTGACCGATCGTGAAGTATTTAGGTGCCTCCAGATGTTAATTATAAACTTTTAACTGCCTCGGTGATGTAGCGGTATTGTATGCGAGTGCTAATCATGAGGTCTTGGGTTCGATCTCCGGGCCGGGCAATGTTATTGAGATTTTTCCTAAAAAGAAAAATTCTCAGTAGCAGCCCGGAGTTTGGAAATGTGCCCGGTAGACGTCAATAGGCTCGCCCCCTATTACGTGGGACTTAAACATAGCTGGCGAGTCGTGGCTGTGTAATACACCTCTGCCTACCCCTTCGGGGAATACAGGCGTGATGCTATGTTTATATAACAAAAGTGGCAATCAAATAAAAGTTAAGTACGCCTTATTTTTTGTAAGGCGGGAAAAAATATTACTAACCGCACACTTCGTCGTTCGGAGCAACGAGCAGGGTAGTGTGGGGCCCTCTTCTATTAAATAAACCCGCCATGGGATAAGATAACAAGTTGGAGAGTAATGGCCGTCTATTTAAACGAACGATATGAAAGTGTGTGGTCACACCTATACCGTCCAGCGAGATGTGTTAACATCCATATTGCACAAGCGCAGACGTCGGATTGATCCACGGGGTTAAAGGTTTATCAGTATTTAAAAATTTTTATATATATTTTTATCATTTGACATGCTTAGCCATATGTACATAAAACACAAAGTGGAAAATGTGAAATCGAAAATAACAGTCACGAGCAGGATTTGAACCTGCATCTCCTGGATACCGTCCAGATGCTAGATGATGTTATCGAAATTAGCAATCTGGAGCAAGTGTCACGATGGCTGAATTGGCAAAGCATCGGAACGGTATCCAGGAGATACAGATTCAAATCCTGCTCGTGACTGTTATTTTCGATTTCACATTTTCCACTTTGTGTTTAAGGTTTATCATAGTTATATCATTGGCGGACTCCGGTCCGAACGTTTAGACAGCTTTTCACAGTGACTGCACGTTCATTTAAAACCCTGATCCATTCTTTTTCTCAGATACGTCTAATGTTGTCCCTTTCATATAATTTGTACTGCCACTGGTATTTCTGTCTTTGTAGATAGACCGAGAAAACAGGCGGTCCAACTTACTGGGAACGAGGTCTTAGGATTACAGAGCAGTCATGAGGCTCTGTTTAACCTGGTTTGAGCGGTGATTGCACTCCCCGAATGAAACGTTACTAGACGTCAATATTATTTAATAAGGGAGTCTTGGTGGACTGGTCGAGCCGGATTTTTTACGCCGGAATCAGCAATACTCTTCCAACATAACTTGGATAGCAATTGCAAATGGGGTGACGGACTAAGTATAGTTTGACCAGTACTAGATAACAATATCAATACGAGAGTACCACAACGGAAAATAGTTTTTTTTAAGTACCACAACCTAATTTTTTTGCGCCAGTTTATCTAAGAACTCTAGGTACTGTTATTGTAAAGTCAGGTTTAAATATATTCAAAATATAAAATCACATAGATTTAATATGCACGTTTACTTAAAACCATAAATTACATGTATTTACATTAACATCAACAAACAATGACGATGACTATTATAATATACATTCTCCTATAAGTAACAGATTAGCTATACACGTCAAAACCTCTACTTCAAGTCTATACATAAATTTTCTACAATATGCGTACAATTGTTACATAATGTTCCCTATGGCACACTGACTCATTAACTTACCCTTTTAGCCGAAAAAAATAATTTTACTAAAATAAGTAAGTATATTTTTATGGTGGATATTAATTTGACCTTTCAAAATATTAATGAATTAAAACTGCATGTACACAAACTTTTGTAAAATCATATAACTGTGACGTCTAACATCTAAGTCCACCCGTGATCATGAATGCTGTAAAGTATTTAAAACGTCGGGATAGTAGAAAATCAAGTAAACGCGATAGATTCTGTAAACGTAGTTTCATTTCATGATGTGTAACATTCGCGTAAATATCAGGAAGTATTATTTTTCAAGATATTTTTAAATGGGTACTGTTATTTATTTTTTAACTTATAAGAAGGTTGCAAAACAAAATCTGTTAAGTAATAATGCAATGATACTTCAAGTCTAAACATAAAAAGAACAGGCGACATGGAGATAAGAAGACAATCAGTAACAACCCTTAGGTACTCACTGCTGAAAAAAGTTAACACCTAATTTTGCTTCAATTAAAATAATATAGTGGAATTTTGACACTTTATTTCCATAACGTTAATTATTTTAATTTCAGTCAGATAAACTTTAGTTGTGTTAAAAAAAAATATATATCAGTCCACGGTCATTCGAGACAGACACAGACATACATCAAAAGGCACTAGATTTATAATTTTAGTAGATTTAATGCAAAAAGTCGTTGTATTTATAATTCGTGAAGTAATTTATAATCAAGGGCTAAAATAAAGTATGTAGTATCAAATTTTCTTTTTGGGTCTCAATCAAAGTTCCCTTTGCCATTAATAACTTCGTAATTTACAAATAACTTTTAATTTGTTGTTTTTAATCGGCGTCTTGAAAGCCTACCATATACGTATACCAAAACAAATGAGTCTTATATTTAGAAAATAACAAAACAAACACTGATTATAGGTATATAGTTAAACAACTTTTAGTTAGTGTAGAACAAAAGATAGATTACATTATGAATTAGAATACTTTCATACAATTGCCTTAAGTAAGCACAAGCTCACCGGTAATATGATAAAGCACCTTGTACTATGGTATTATGCCTTTGATTAATTTTCTTTATCTTATAGAGTAAAATTTTAATTAATTTAATTCATCTCTCTGTCTGTAATGTTATATTTCCCAAAAAAAAGTCCAAGTAATCGAACCCTTCTGATTTAGTATTGAAATAATTAAGTAATAATTACGAAGAATACTTTATTTATTTAAAAAAAGTTTTATTGTGATGTTAAAGATCAAGGTGTTTCCTTTTTATTTTACGTAATTTTCGTATGGAAATTCAAAACTAGATAGGTACCTATTATGTTTGTATCAATATGGGGATATTTTATCATGCCCACATTTACTAAAACTAATATACATTTTATTTTTAAATACTGTTAGTAATTATGTGTTTTGAAAGCAAATATTTTGAGAAATAAAATCTCTATATTGATCTTTATATATCACTAAAACATAACAAGCGTAACTAAATAAAAATGTACAAACATACATTTATCTAATTAATTATATGATACTCGTGGTCTGTATATATAAAAATCAATTGGTGTTCGTTAGTCTCGCTAAAACGCAAAAATGGCTTGACCGAGTTGAATAACTGTTTTTTGTATTGTTCGCTCTAGTACAGGGATGGTTTAAAAGATTTAAAAAAAAGGGAAACCCTTTATTACAGTTAAAAAAAAATTAAATCTGAATTGATAGTTTTGAATTGCCTTTTTGGATTATGGGACTGACAAAAGACGATAAAATGACACCTACTGTCATTCTAATTCATTTGAATTACGAGCAAGTTTCATTTATAATCGAAATTCAAATGATAAAATAAATTGTAGGAAGTTCACCGGATCATCTAAGTAGTTTCTGTTTTGTCATTCAAAATAGGTATACCTACTTATTGCATTAGGTTTAGCATTAGGTATATTGTCAAAATAACTGTCAAGTGTATGCTGTAAATGAGTTCATTACTATTAATGTAATAGAAAGAAGGATAAATGTATCGGTACGTACAAATGACAATTTAAATTCATGATCTACATATGAGGCTCTCCTCTCTGGCTGCACAGGCACCGTGTGGTGGTGCAAGAAACAGCTTGCCGTTAGCGCATGCGCATAACTGATAAATATTCTGATGATGAGGGTCGTGCGTGTGCGGTGCTGAAGGTGGTAATGGAAGCGCAGATTTCAACTTTGGCATGAATATACTGGGTGCTTCCAAGTGTATCTGTAAACAGAAAAACATGGATTAATCGTAACATTGAATAAACCATGTGAAGGTTATCTATTATAAATCGCATAGACAAGAAAATGTTTAATATCTGTGAAATGAATTGGTGAGCAGCGTCTTGACAATACTCTCGGTATAGTCGAGTCCATGGGCGACGGTAACCATTTACCATCAGATGGACCGTGGCTCGTCTGCCACTCCATGCAATAAAAAAAATAAAAAAATAATAATACGCCCATTAATTTTTAAACCAACTTTGATTTAGATGGCAACTATCTATTGATTCTTGTATTTCACTAATAATAGAACGTTATTATCTTATTATCACATATTCACAGTCAATATGACTAGATAATCATAAATTTACATACATAATCATATATTTAATTTGCGTAGGGTTCAAAGTGGAACTTCATGATAGAAATCGACTAATTATGCTGGCATCTCTAAATTCATAAAATAGTATTTTCTAATGCAGATCCGTCGCAGAAAAGTGAAGTAAAATGAAATAAGTAAAATTTTCTCGAAGGCACAAAAATATTATCTTTTTTTTCTCGTAAATGGGCTAAGGAACTCCAGAAATAATATTGCGTTTTTTGTTTGATACAGTGTACTTAATCTGATTGCTTACCGAGCCAGCGACAGATCTGAGTCGAAAGGTAGTAAGGCAGCTGGCACTAATGTCACCAGCCCGTGATTCTAATACAATTTTCTGAGCCGCGTGCATCTCCAATGAACGCGTCGGGGATTCCAGACTATATTTAAAAACATTATTATGATTAATATAACATATAGGTACTATCAGATTGAGTTGCGAGAAATACAATAAAACCATTGTAAAAAATATAGTCTATACAACAACATCTCTCAAACATAACACTATATTTTATCCATTATTATACGGCTCTATACGGGCATCATACTTATGAAAATATTATTTTTTATTTTGACTAACCTCGACGTTCCAGCTGAGTTGCATCAGCAGTGGTCACGAGTGAACTCTGGGTGGATAGTGTCGCATGTATGTATCATTTTTATAAATATACATAGGAATAATACAAACATTTTCATATCAAATTTATTGTTTTTTATATTATTTAAGTGTGTGATGAAAAACTGTTTTCCTTGAGAGATCTTAAATTTTTGATTGATGTATGTATTTAATATGTACCTATTAGAAATAGTTCTGAAGAGTTTTAATAAATTAATTTCAGTGATAAACAAATCTGAATTCTTGTAATCTATAATACATTATGTGTAGTCTGTTAATGTAGATCTTAAGTAGGTATGTAAGTAACCTAGTATACACTATCCGGCTTAGAGTAGGTACCCGAGTTTCCTTCACCCAGACGTTTAAGTTTCATTTTGAATGTATCGGAAATATGCAGTCATGGATACTTACGGTGAAATTCGGGTTTAACGCGTACTTTATATTGACTTAAAATTTTGATGTATATATTGGAAAAATGGTTAGCAGTTAACAGTACAATTAGTACCTATGGTTGAGTCCATACGAGTAGTATATAGTTATGTCATAATCTTTATCCTCAAAGGAGAGGGCAGCGGTGTACTACGTTCACGCTTTTCCACGTAAGTTTACACACAAAACATAGTTACAGACATTTTCCTTAAAGAAAAACCTAAGATTGTTTATTAGGTTGCCCGGGATCCGAACTCGGGACCTTGAGGTTCCATGACTTCTATGTATATTTACAGTACAGGTGTGTAACCTGTGCTATGATTATGGACTACATTTATGTGTATCTACATATTGTTTTATTTATGTGAAAATGTATTCAAATCAATTTAACTTTTATATTTATTAATATAGTTAGCTATTACTCACATTAGTGGCTTGGAAGGTGGCGCCTTAACCAGAGGAGTTTGTGCAGCAGTCTGTAAGGTTACGCCAGCAGGACTAGCTATAGTTAAGGTTTCGGCGCCTACTGTGACAGAGTCCTGCCCTGCACCCAGAAGCAAAACTCCTCGAGAATCTCGAACTTCCAGTCGAGCTACATTCACCTCGACACGATCATGACCTACGAATAATTAAATTTATTGTATTCAAAAAGCAATTTATTTTAACCTTGACCATATTCTCTTCACTTTCTCTTGACCAGTAAAGTTCAGAGATACATAATAAAATTGTTATTATTAAATAACAACAAATTTTGTGCAAGAACAATCTGAAATAGACTAGTACTTGTGATTTTTGTTATTTTAAGTACAAATTATTTTTGAATAAGGAAAAAGAGATTTTTAGTACGAGCGGGAAAAACAATATCTCTTTTTTTTCTTTTTCACAAATAATTTGTACTTAAAAAGTAGCGCAGCATGTCAAATGCTAAGAAATATAGATTAAAAATGTTTTGTTATTTTTATATACCTAGGTATACATAGTCTTTCAATAGAGGGTACCCGAAAGGGTAAGCCACCGGCGGACCACCGAAGGAATGTAACATAGGTCAAGTGGCCCGCCAATAAAGGCGGAGAGATGGCACACGGCGGGTTTCTTTAGTGGGTGCAGGCCCCACACGACGGGGTGTGCGATTAGAAATATTTTTTCCCGCCTTAATAAAAAAAGGTATACATAGTCTTGCCATAAATATGTTAAAAGAAAACGGTCTTTTGTTTTTCTGTTGTATAAAATTGTATTTTACTATTGTAGTGTGCGTTAGCTTATACATTAATATACCTAATAACATAAAAAAAAATATGCAGCTCGTTCAAAATTATCTCCATTGGTCATCTCTTATAAGCAACTGTATTTTAAAAGATAACTTAGGATTGAAAGTCTATCTTTTAAAATACACGACATGGTTCTAGGTAATGTCTCGGGGTAAAATCTTTTGCTTTCGGACAGGATGTCTTCGAATTCTTTTCTTAACTACTTTGATCGTCTCTTTAGTACGAGTAATACAAGGACGGCCAGATTTTTTTCTATCTCAAAGGACAGGAACATTCAACCAATATACCAAGCGGATGCTTGCATTTGGCTCCATACCTACTTTGTGTAATGATATAACAGCAATTCGGTTCTATTCATCACCCCACTCCATCTTAATATCACAAAAATATTTAACACAGATTGGCGTGACAGTGAGAAAACACAATGAATATTCATTTAAGAATGACAGGGTCCAAATTTAAATGGAATATTATTATATTTTTAATTGTAACAATATTTATGACCAGACTGTGTATTTCCGACAGATGTCGCGTAAGAACGAATGTTTAATGAAAATTGATAGTCCCTAGCAGATGTCACGATAGCTTAGCTGGCTAAAGTCTCTGGAACGGTTATACAGGAGACGCAGGTTCAAATCCTGTTCGGATCTAATACTTTCAGTTTCACATTTTTTCACTTTGTATTCTATCTATAATTTACAAATTAAAAAGCCACCCGACTAACCCTGGTCACCATCTATTTCTTACATATTCATTGAGATCGCGTAATACACGATAACACCACTGTAATCTGCAAATGGCTGAACAACTACACAGATGCACACGGTCAAGGATTAAAATGCGTTTAAGCTGTCCTAAGTGTTGGGGAGAATAAATTAAATCCTAAGTCACATTTTATTTCTCGCGCGCGGCGAAGCAATAGCTTTTTACAAAGTAAGTCATCGTTTTCTGATATTTATATGTAGATACTAATTACTTACCAAGATATAATCTACTTTGAAGCATTCCATGCGAATCTCTTGTAGAGACGGTAAAATTTCTAGAAGCTTCCATGTAAATTGGATGTCCTCTGCGTGACTTGATAGTTGATGCAAATAGAGAATCTAACATCAAAGCTTGACCAAGAAGTTGTAAGCCTCCTGGTACTATACGAAGTTGGCCCATACCTTCCTACAAATATAGGCTAATATATGCTTTCTGAATTTGTCAAATTGTGTATGAAATAAATTGGGTGGATACATACTAAATTCTATTACGCGACTGCAACGTAAACTAAAAAAAGTGTGTGTGTACTTATGTACACGCGTTAGAAGTTATACTTCTTTGGCGTAACAAGATAAAAATCTTTTCAAAAATTTTATCTTTCGCCTTATTCTACGTTTGTAGAAAAAACGACACTAACAATAGAAATAAGGTATTTAATACATTGAAAGATTTATTATAACGCATTATCTAGTTAAATAAAGTTTATTTAAATATCACAAAAAAACTAAAATGTTGACTATAGCTAACTTCGGGGTGTCTAACTTCAGGGTGTCGGTTTTTCGTGACAGTGTGCGCGCGCATCGTAAAAATGTATCTCTCATCATTTGTCCCTCACGCGCCAAAAGAAGTATAACTTCAAAAAGAATTATGTACTAGATCAGCCACCCAAAGACATGGTAATTTAGTGATTGAAACTTATACTTATTTAATAAAGTTTTATTTCGTAGTTTTAGTAAAATAATAAAATAGAACTATGATAGAATTTTAGTAGCGTGCCCAACATATTGGTCATCTTTCTATGTGGAATATATTATAGATCTCAGATGCTGGTGCTGACATTGGTGAACTCTCTATTGCATCACTCTTGAATATACTAGGATAGGTGACGGAATAGGGACCAAATGCTTCCACTAATTACATAGAGCTATTAGGCTAAGCACGCACGGTGAATTTTATTTGCGCGATTTTTTCTTCTAAATTCTGTCACATAGGAAATTATAATGTGTGAAGCTGTACTTTTTGCACTTGCAAAGATAAAATCGCGCAAATTATGTTCCAGTACGCGGATTAAATACCGCCAAAAAAAAAATGGCGTGAATAAAATCCGTAGTGCTAAGGCTTACTGTAATTATGTTATAATTATAATTAAGTGGGCAGCGGAAGGTTGCTTCATGATAAGTGGCAATCCGTTGTCTCTGCTTACCCCTCTAAGAAACAGGAGGGATGGTTATAAATTTATGTTTTAAGGCAAATTAATGCAACTCACAGAATTAAAATCCAATACTTTTAAAACCCAAAGCGTCAATGCAAGATTGATGATCATCATAAACATAAGTGCCATGACAAGAATGTACAGACATTTCTTCCTCCAACCATAGATCCCCACTTTGAATTGGCTATTATAACTGTTCCTGATAGAGTCTGCTTTTGTGTCTCTGCTGGTATTGTTATGCAAGATCGGCTCGGGGGTAATCTTGTCAGCGTAGGGTATCCTGGAAGAAAAATTATTCTTTAGAACAATAAGTTATTTCCTGTACAATATAGCGATTGTTATTCGTTGTGAGATTGCTTTTCTGTCTACTTATATATAGTTTAAAGTTGGGAGTTTCCTTTTTATAAAGCATGTGTCGCATATTAAAATGGTTTCAATATTTTTTTAAAAAAATAGCGAGTAAATTTTTCAGGTACTATTTATTTGGTGATTTCGAATTTCTGCTTGTTGTATGGGATCTGTAGGTAGAAGGAAATACTTTTTATTACGAGAGAATCTCTGAGTCCTAAAGTAAGATAAATTATAAATAAATAAATATTCACGGACATTTTTACACAACGTCCTCGGGTCCCAAACTAAGCTTAACGCTTGTGCTATAAAATAGAACTATGACTATGCCTCGTGGCATAGTCGGTAGTGTAACCTACTTCCGTGCACGAGGTCGTAGGTTCGATTCCCACTCAGGACAATTATTTGTGTGATGAACACAGATATTTGTACTGCGTCTGGGTGTTTTCTATCTATTGTTTTTACAAAACAAAAGTAGTATATGTATTATATCCGTAATCCGGTAACTATAAATTTACAAAAAAAAGTAGTCCATCCATCCATCCATCAGCCTTCCAACGTCCACTGCTGGACATAGGCCTCCCCAAGAATGGGGGATAAAAAATGGGAGGAAAAAAGTAGCATATGTATTATATCCGTAATCTGGTACTATAAACAAATAAATAAAATAAATAAATATTCACGGACATTTTCACACAACGTCCTCTGGTCCCAAACTAAGCTTAACGCTTGTGCAGTGGTCTTGAGTGGTAATCAAACCCACGACCTCGTGCACGGAAGTCGGTTACAGTACCGACTACACCACGAGGCCCGTTGTTAATTAACTGATGATCGCATATCGTGATGGTTCATGTAAATAGGTACAATCACATAATAATATGCAGTAGTAAATAAATAAATACCTAAAAAAATATTAATTTTATTATAATCAATTAGAATAATATCATTATGTATAAACTTCAAATTAAAACTTTTAGGTGTACTAGTTCAAGTTACTGTATTAGAGAAATGTAATACTATACATCTTTCATAAAAACAAGCTCCCTCATACCACTGAAAAATACGTATACGTTTCATACCACTACTATATCGAACCTGAGATAAAACCTCAAAACTAGCTTTGGGCAGCGGCGGAAGCTGCGGGCAAACGCTATCGTAAAATAAAAATCAGAATAACAATAAATTCATTAATTGTGTAATAATAACACTTAATTTAATTCTATTAATCTTCTCTTCTCTTCAATTAATCAAATATATTTCCCTAAATGAGCAATTAGGTGTTAGCATACTAGTATCTTAAAAATCTATGAGATATCGTTATAAAACTAATGTTATAAAACTAATCGTTATAAAAATAATGTTATATTTTTAAATTTGTCTTAATTAGTATCTTCTTCAAAGAAACACAATAATAAAAAGTCGAGCGAAGCTCGGTTGCTCAGGTACTTCTTCTTATATAAAAACAATATTTTGATTTAAATATTCTATTTATAAAAGAAACTCATTTTGTGTCTTATCGAATCTTCTTTAAAGTTCAAATATAAGGTAAAATCTGTGCAAGAATACTCATTCACTTTATCTCCCAGTCCACTCTTCCAACACGTTTAGAGGGTTTACGCGGCATTAGAAACCAATTACAGGAATAATACCTACGGTTTGCCCCTGTTTTTATTCGGAGCAGCACAGATCAGTGTCGTAAACATTATGATTACACGGTTTATTTAATGTGTAAGAATGTTTTACTATAAATAACAAAGTTAATAATAATTAACACATTCTTCCGCTTACGATCAGTTAACGTTACGATGTGTCGGGAATGTTATATTATTGCATTAAACACATAATAGAGATAAAAGGTAGAAATGGGGTGGAATCTAATAAATTCTCTGTGCGGAAGCGTAAACGATGTACCTACGCAGAGACGGGCACGTAGCATTACCTCGTAGCGGCACGCCGTGCTCCGTACCTACCCAGCTCTCGGCGGCCGAAGGGGCGCGTACCGCAAATGAGCCATATTAATCATCCCCATCACAGCAACTCGGCTTTTGAGCTTCCTCTGCATCCAGATTCTCCTTAATATAGCAACGTTTTTCCTCTCGTTAAAATAAATTGAGCTAATAAAAAAGAGTCGATCTAATTATATATAGTGATCTTATTTATTAAAATATCTTATAGCATTTGAATATTGTGAAACTGTGAGTGTGAGTGGCTTTTACAAAACAGCTGCTATATATTTTAAAACGCCTTTTTCAATATAACATTACAGAGAAAAAAATACCAATTTTTAGGTCCACTCGTGTTTTAAGGTTTAGTTTACTTTTCAAGATAACAGCGCAAATTGCATAACAGGTTTTAAAAAATGAAAAAATATGTATTGAAAGGTATCTGATTATTTTTCCAGTTAGGAACATATTCATATTTTGTTGGCTTTTTGGCGGGACACCAACGACGAGGGCCTATCACAAAATTTTATAAATTTTATAAATTTTAAAATATATATACCTACTTACGATACGATAACAAAATAATTTCTCAGAAAAATTAGATTTAAATTTTATTGAACACACCCAAATTGACACTCAAGTTATTTGTGCCTAATATTATAGTTGTATCGATTGATTGTTAAATATAACACTTTAAAAAAATGACCTACATTTGAAATGTTTTTGAATACTCAATAATGTTTTTGAGTACTGGCATACAGAAATGTAGGAAATGATTAGTGTTTTGTATAAAGCGCTAGGTGGGATAGTTTAGCAATGTGTGCTAATTGAGTGTTTCAGCACGCACTAGCGACCGGAATGCGCGCCCGCCGCACATTCGTTAGCAATATTCCACTAACGAACCAAACTAATGGCTATTAAGTTGAATAACATAGCACTTTACGCCATGTATACATTCTCGCTGGCAGATGTATCGAAATCCAAACAAACGAGTAGTTCAATCACACGACTGTTCAAAAACTTTTTTCAATCATGCATCATTGGGGATGTTTACCGCCATCAATTCACGGCAGATGCCTATTATCGATATGGCCATTGAAAATTGTTATTTTCATACAATTTGTAAACTGTAATTTGGTAAATTTTAATTTAGCCGTATTATGCCACTGTGTGCTATACCAAAATATTTATAATAACCCTGATGTACATTTATTTTCCAAAGATCCAATATTGAAAAAAATATAAAATGTCGCAAAAATATACAGCACTTTCAATTCTTCAGTCTTCCAGGAACATAATATTAAGTTAGAATATCGCTTATCAACCGGACTAATCATAAAAATAGCAAACAATTCTCAGGCAAACAAAGCAACTACAGTTTGACAGTGGCCATCTCGCCGATAGCGCCATCTTCGCTTGGCTTTGCCCGTGGATCCCCAATGGCGGAACTGTTTTGATACTGACCTCCCATCCCAGTGTTATGCATTTAGTTCCCACATAAAAGAACTCTTTTTTTATACACAAATGGTTGTTCTAAGTCTGGGTATACTATGCATTCGTGACATTTATATGTTTATAAAGTCCCCCGCGCGGTACAAGAATCATCTCCAGGTCTGTCTTTAAAAAAATTTTTGTTTTTTATTATAAAATGTAGTGATGTTATTTTTATACAAAATATTATATAATTCATTTTATTTTATAAATATACAACTGAATGGACGCAAAGTACACGCAGACTCGGAACAACCATAATTAGATCACACAAAGGTTTGACCTGTGTGTGAATCGAACCAACAGCAATGGGACTTAGAGGTCGATATTTAAAACGCTCAGCGGTCTGTGATATCATAGGGGTTGCAATCCACATACACCTAAAAGAGGAGATCCTGGTCCCAAAAAGCCCAAATTATGCTATAGATATAGTTCTTTAATAGAAATCCCTTGCCTAATCATGATGGTATACTTATATGAGATAATTATATGATAGTAACGGATTTTTAAATGTTGCTACATTTAGCATCTGTTATCCTCTTTTCTCAACAGGCCCAATGGAAGTCAAGTATATTCAGAATTGTGCTTAATATTCTAAAAGAATTTTCGGTAACAAATGTTTGCCGTTAAATATAAGTGCGAGCTGTTTTCATAATGTTACTTTTGAATAATCATAAACTACTAGCGTCCAGGTCGGGCTTCGTATTGGTGTAATGTACTAATAACATGCATATGTATAACATATAAACGTTCCGGAAGAAATTATATAACTGACGGTGAAAACCACATCAAAATCCGTTGCGTAATTTAGGAGTTAGCGGATACACGGATAGAGGAAAGCGACTTTGTTCCTATACTATGTAAGGAACCGCCAATCCATCTCTCGACTGGTTTGTACTATAATGCACACAAGCACAACGCTTAATTGATTATAACGTTCTGGGCACTACTTCAATCATAAACGGACAATAACCTTGGTCTACATAGTTGGTACAGCATGATAAAGCAACATCCGAAATTCTAAACTTTCACATAATTGTTTTGGTGAACCAAGTTCCAGGAGCAATTTGGACAATTTATATACCTCTGACTTATGCTTATAAGACAGCGTAGGTTATTTAGTGTATATTTTATCGCTAGGTAATTGGCTATGCTTGGAGTAAGTTGTACTTTAATTTTTCTTATTTAACTTTGCGTAGGTGAGTAACATCACTTAATTAAAATATGCGTATCTGCAATCTAGTTGACCCATATTGTACCTACATATATACAGAAAGTATTACACAATACAACAACTGAATGAAATTGACTAAAACTAAATAAAATTACCTCGGGCGTGGAATAGGTTGCAGTATTTGTCAATTCATATTATCCACATAGCTATAAAAAGAGGAACTGAATACCCTATTTAAGACGGGCCTTCCACTGAAATAATAACCAGTGAAATACTAAAATAATGCTCAATTTGAAGTCGCTTTTAAGTATAAGAAGTAGGTTATAATTGCTATTAGTCGGCGAATAATATAACTGTGTAAGGCAAGGATTTATTTTATCGGTCGTTATAGCGTATAGTTATTAGTAAAGTAATAAACAAATTGACGGGCATCGTGGCGTAGTCGGTAGTGTAACCGACTTCCGTGCACGAGGTCGTGTGTTCAATTCCCACTCAGGACAATTATTTGTGTGATGAACACAGATATTTGTACTGCATCTGGGTGTTTTCTATCTATATTATATATATAATTACAAAAAAAAGTAATATTATTATATATTATATACGTAATCTGGTACCCATAGCACAAGCTTAGTTTGGGACCAAAAGTTGTGTGAAATTTCCGTGAATATCTATTTATTTATTTATTTAATAATACATTATTTCACTAATCTCCCTACACTAAAATATGTCATCTGATTTTCTATAAACATTTACACTTAATATAACTTCTAAAGTACTACAAATGTCACACAATAAGCTCTGTAAGCTCAGACGATGAGAGAGCTATAAATTAAGTTTTCAATTTGCCAATGGCGCATCGCTAAGTCTTGAAACGACGACCCAGCTAAATTTATTAAAAGGTGCTTTTACAAAATTTCTAATAACAGTTGTTTCTATTGTACCTACGTATGATCATAAAATTTATTAAAGCTTTAATATATATTTGTGATATTCAGGATTCTATTCAGGTGTTTTAGTCCA
Source organism: Leucoma salicis (assembly GCA_948253155.1). NCBI lineage: Eukaryota > Metazoa > Arthropoda > Insecta > Lepidoptera > Erebidae > Leucoma > Leucoma salicis. The sequence continues at coordinate 18,025,766 of OX411807.1, read as the reverse complement.
TGCCTTTTTATGTTGGTTTCATACTTTAAGTTATCCATAATTGATAATGTATTGATGATAAAAATCTTTTTAAACAGAGTAAAATATCTACGAACGGTCTAGTATAAATATCAGAAGGTCGACTGCCCTTAAAAATGTTTTTATACTTAAGATTTGAAATAATACACAATTTATTGAACATATATGTATTATCATAGTCGTAGATAAGTAAAATAGTCATGTTATCATCTTCAGCTCAGGAGGCCTGCGGATGCTCTTAAGTGTATCTACGGAATTTAATTTCTGAGGATACATTGACGAAGCGTGACATAATAAAATATTTGTGTTCGAGGTTCTATGAAGATTTGCAGTGAATGTTTAATACAACTATATATTAAGAAATTAAGAGGTTTTTGACCTATACTTTTTAGCATTTGACATGCTCCGCCACTTTTTAAAGTACAAATTATTTGTGAATAAGGACAAATGTGATAAGGAGATTGGGATGATCAAAAGATCTGTATGACAGCTCAGTGACTTTGAGCACTTCCCCGGATTGGAAAAGACGCGGGTTCGATTCCCGCTCGTACAAAAAATCTCTTTTTCCTTATTCACAAATAATTTGTACTTTAATTTAAAAGGTTGTTATTTTAGTATAAGAAAACATATTTGAGTTAAGTTCTCCAACTATTTTTTTAAGGTAATATTTTTAATTAAAATTTTTACTACAGTCAGAATCTATACTATTATAAAGCTGTAACAGCGCTGTATCTGTACATTTAAGATAATTGAGAAAAAAATACTGTAATCGGCTATATAGACGTGTCTAAACAGAAAACAATTTTTTTAGATTTTTTGTCTGTTTATCTGTTTGTTTGTTCGCGTATCACGCAAAAACTACTAAACAGATTTTGATGCAATTTTTTTATTTGAGAGCTGATGATTAGACTTAAAAACTAGTATATATTTCATCCCGCTACTATATCGGAGACTTGAGATATAACCGAAAATATAAAGCCGCGGGCAAAAGCTAGTATTAAATAAATATGCAGCCAAGAACGTACTACTTCAATAACATTACCAAAAGGTTGCACAACTTTAAAAATAAACTTACGTATTGTATAAGTGTTTTAGTTCAAATAAGATTCGTGTAGCGACATGCGGAGGCATTAAGGCCCATCCACATTCATAACTTTAGTAGTTATTATGTACAGAATTACATTCGACTATGAACATTTCATAAATAAAGAGTACATTTAACAAAGAACGTTGAGTGTTGGCGGTTGCATGCAGCAAAATGCAGCCTAGAGCTCCATTATACGGATCATAAATCAAGCGCATTGAAATCTCCTTCCTCCTTCGTGTCCGTGAGGCATCGCCAAGCGACGGATATTTGAACCAATGCACCACTGCACCAACAGCGCTACCTACTATGTTACTAACCTACTTTGTAAGAACCATTATAGCCTAATTCTGACTACTGGTATGTAAATTGATATATTTTTTTGTTTATTTTCAAACAAAATTTGTTTATTTAAAATGATGATGATGAACGATGAGGTAGAAATAAGGACTAATAAGGACGACTCAATTCAGAAATCAACGCTGATGAAGCTGCAATAAGAAACTAGTTTAGTTAAAACTCATTAGTATATTTTTAATTAAATTTCTTCTTACCAAAATTACGTAAAGGAATCAAATGCTTGACAATATATTATACCTATTTAATTTAATTAGCAGCTACCCGCAACTTCAGTAGCGTGTTTTTTTTAGTTATAGTCTTTTTTTCGAAACCCTAATTATATTTCCAAAATAAAAGTTACTCCTGATAACATCAGCTATCTGCCAGTGAAATTCCGTCCCAATCGGTCCAGCCGTTTCAGAAATTAGCTGTAACAAACAGATACATAGACAGACAGACAAAGAGACAAAAACTTTAAAAATTGCTATTTTGTTATAGGTAACGTTACCTATATTCTTTCTGCTGTTATTTAGACATTATAAAAAAAAATTCAAAGCAATCTTGAGGACTGCCGACAGAAGTGAAAACTTAAAACTATAAACAAACATTTTGAAATAAAACTACGTTTACGGAATCTGTCGCGTTTACTTGATTTTTATACTATCCCGACGTTTCGAATACTTTACAGCATTCATGATCACGGGTGGACTTAGATGGTAGATGTCCAAAGCTGATATGTTGTTTCAACGGTTTCATCTACCCACAGTAATATGATTTTACAAATTTTTGGTTTATTTATTTCAACCCACATAATATTCGTTTAGAAACACAATTAAAAATATCTACTCTAAGATTTATGCTTACAATGTATGAGATTTTAAGATAGTGTAATAAAATTAGCATAAGTATCCTTTAAGGTTTAAAAATTGTTGTTTATATTAAGTGCTTAAAAACAGAAAACAACAGTTAGAAAGTATTATAAACAAACAGTTGTTATTTTTGCATATTCAAATGAATTGTTTGATATTAAATTAAAACTTGTAAATCAAAATTATTTATTCATTAAACACAAAGTGAAAAATGTGAAATCGAAAATAACAGTCAGGAGCAGGATTTGAACCTGCATCTTCTGGATACCGTCCAGATGCTTTACCAATTCAGCCATCCTGACAATTGCTCCTGACTGCTAATTTCGATAACACATCACACTTAACGTCTTTGGGTGACGCCTGCGCCATCTGTAGGACGTATTTTCATACATTATACCGACCAGGTAAACTTAATTTTACAATTAAGATTTTACCTAATAATGACGCAAACCCTTTAAATATTTAGATATTTTTTATATATATTTTTAGCATTTGACATGCTTAGCACTATACATTAAACACAAAGTGAAAAATGTGAAATCGAAAATAACAGTCAGGAGCAGGATTTGAACCTTCATCTTCTGGATACCATCCAGATGCTTTACCAATTCAGCCATCCTGACAATTGCTCCTGACTGCTAATTTCGATAACACATCACACTTAACGTCTTTGGGTGACGCCTGCGCCATCTGTAGGACGTATTTTCATACATTATACCGACCAGGTAAACTTAATTTTACAATTAAGATTTTACCTAATAATGACGCAAACCCTTTAAATATTTAGATATTTTTTATATATATTTTTAGCATTTGACATGCTTAGCACTATACATTAAACACAAAGTGAAAAATGTGAAATCGAAAATAACAGTCAGGAGCAGGATTTGAACCTTCATCTTCTGGATACCGTCCAGATGCTTTACCAATTCAGCCATCCTGACAATTGCTCCTGACTGCTAATTTCGATAACACATCACACTTAACGTCTTTGGGTGACGCCTGCGCCATCTGTCGGACGTATTTTCATACATTATACCGACCAGGTAAACTTAATTTTACAATTAAGATTTTACCTAATAATGACGCAAACCCTTTAAATATTTAGATATTTTTTATATATATTTTTAGCATTTGACATGCTTAGCACTATACATTAAACACATAGTGAAAAATGTGAAATCGAAAATAACAGTCAGGAGCAGGATTTGAACCTGCATCTTCTGGATACCGTCCAGATGCTTTACCAATTCAGCCATCCTGACAATTGCTCCTGACTGCTAATTTCGATAACACATCACACTTAACGTCTTTGGGTGACGCCTGCGCCATCTGTCGGACGTATTTTCATACATTATACCGACCAGGTAAACTTAATTTTCACCACCCAAAGACGTTAAGTGTGATGTGTTATCGAAATTAGCAGTCAGGAGCAATTGTCAGGATGGCTGAATTGGTAAAGCATCTGGACGGTATCCAGAAGATGAAGGTTCAAATCCTGCTCCTGACTGTTATTTTCGATTTCACATTTTTCACTTTGTGTTTAATGTATAGTGCTAAGCATGTCAAATGCTAAAAATATATATAAAAAATATCTAAATATTTAAAGGGTTTGCGTCATTATTAGGTAAAATCTTAATTGTAAAATTAAGTTTACCTGGTCGGTATAATGTATGAAAATACGTCCGACAGATGGCGCAGGCGTCACCCAAAGACGTTAAGTGTGATGTGTTATCGAAATTAGCAGTCAGGAGCAATTGTCAGGATGGCTGAATTGGTAAAGCATCTGGACGGTATCCAGAAGATGCAGGTTCAAATCCTGCTCCTGATTGTTATTTTCGATTTCACATTTTTCACTTTGTGTTTAATGTATAGTGCTAAGCATGTCAAATGCTAAAAATATATATAAAAAATATCTAAATATTTAAAGGGTTTGCGTCATTATTAGGTAAAATCTTAATTGTAAAATTAAGTTTACCTGGTCGGTATAATGTATGAAAATACGTCCGACAGATGGCGCAGGCGTCACCCAAAGACGTTAAGTGTGATGTGTTATCGAAATTAGCAGTCAGGAGCAATTGTCAGGATGGCTGAATTGGTAAAGCATCTGGACGGTATCCAGAAGATGCAGGTTCAAATCCTGCTCCTGACTGTTATTTTCGATTTCACATTTTTCACTTTGTGTTTAATGTATAGTGCTAAGCATGTCAAATGCTAAAAATATATATAAAAAATATCTAAATATTTAAAGGGTTTGCGTCATTATTAGGTAAAATCTTAATTGTAAAATTAAGTTTACCTGGTCGGTATAATGTATGAAAATACGTCCGACAGATGGCGCAGGCGTCACCCAAAGACGTTAAGTGTGATGTGTTATCGAAATTAGCAGTCAGGAGCAATTGTCAGGATGGCTGAATTGGTAAAGCATCTGGACGGTATCCAGAAGATGCAGGTTCAAATCCTGCTCCTGACTGTTATTTTCAAATCCTGCTCCTGACTGTTATTGGGTGGTAAAAATTAAGTTTACCTGGTCGGTATAATGTATGAAAATACGTCCGACAGATGGCGCAGGCGTCACCCAAAGACGTTAAGTGTGATGTGTTATCGAAATTAGCAGTCAGGAGCAATTGTCAGGATGGCTGAATTGGTAAAGCATCTGGACGGTATCCAGAAGATGCAGGTTCAAATCCTGCTCCTGATTGTTATTTTCGATTTCACATTTTTCACTTTGTGTTTAATGTATAGTGCTAAGCATGTCAAATGCTAAAAATATATATAAAAAATATCTAAATATTTAAAGGGTTTGCGTCATTATTAGGTAAAATCTTAATTGTAAAATTAAGTTTACCTGGTCGGTATAATGTATGAAAATACGTCCGACAGATGGCGCAGGCGTCACCCAAAGACGTTAAGTGTGATGTGTTATCGAAATTAGCAGTCAGGAGCAATTGTCAGGATGGCTGAATTGGTAAAGCATCTGGACGGTATCCAGAAGATGCAGGTTCAAATCCTGCTCCTGACTGTTATTTTCGATTTCACATTTTTCACTTTGTGTTTAATGTATAGTGCTAAGCATGTCAAATGCTAAAAATATATATAAAAAATATCTAAATATTTAAAGGGTTTGCGTCATTATTAGGTAAAATCTTAATTGTAAAATTAAGTTTACCTGGTCGGTATAATGTATGAAAATACGTCCGACAGATGGCGCAGGCGTCACCCAAAGACGTTAAGTGTGATGTGTTATCGAAATTAGCAGTCAGGAGCAATTGTCAGGATGGCTGAATTGGTAAAGCATCTGGACGGTATCCAGAAGATGCAGGTTCAAATCCTGCTCCTGACTGTTATTTTCAAATCCTGCTCCTGACTGTTATTGGGTGGTAAAAATTAAGTTTACCTGGTCGGTATAATGTATGAAAATACGTCCGACAGATGGCGCAGGCGTCACCCAAAGACGTTAAGTGTGATGTGTTATCGAAATTAGCAGTCAGGAGCAATTGTCAGGATGGCTGAATTGGTAAAGCATCTGGACGGTATCCAGAAGATGCAGGTTCAAATCCTGCTCCTGATTGTTATTTTCGATTTCACATTTTTCACTTTGTGTTTAATGTATAGTGCTAAGCATGTCAAATGCTAAAAATATATATAAAAAATATCTAAATATTTAAAGGGTTTGCGTCATTATTAGGTAAAATCTTAATTGTAAAATTAAGTTTACCTGGTCGGTATAATGTATGAAAATACGTCCGACAGATGGCGCAGGCGTCACCCAAAGACGTTAAGTGTGATGTGTTATCGAAATTAGCAGTCAGGAGCAATTGTCAGGATGGCTGAATTGGTAAAGCATCTGGACGGTATCCAGAAGATGCAGGTTCAAATCCTGCTCCTGACTGTTATTTTCGATTTCACATTTTTCACTTTGTGTTTAATGTATAGTGCTAAGCATGTCAAATGCTAAAAATATATATAAAAAATATCTAAATATTTAAAGGGTTTGCGTCATTATTAGGTAAAATCTTAATTGTAAAATTAAGTTTACCTGGTCGGTATAATGTATGAAAATACGTCCGACAGATGGCGCAGGCGTCACCCAAAGACGTTAAGTGTGATGTGTTATCGAAATTAGCAGTCAGGAGCAATTGTCAGGATGGCTGAATTGGTAAAGCATCTGGACGGTATCCAGAAGATGCAGGTTCAAATCCTGCTCCTGACTGTTATTTTCGATTTCACATTTTTCACTTTGTGTTTAATGTATAGTGCTAAGCATGTCAAAAGCTAAAAATATATATAAAAATATCTAAATTATTTATTTATTCATAAAAAAAGATATTATTTAAATTATTCATTTCTTTATTCACAGCTGGCCCAGCGCAATAAGTTATACTAATAGGAACAGATATAGTGTTATCGTTAACACGTCACGTGACCAAAGCATTCGGTGACGATGACGCGAGAATGATTTTTGTTCACCCAAAAAGTGCTCAACGCGCCTAAAGAAGTTTACACTTCAAAAACACTTTAATTCTTTCGATCATCCCAATTTCCTCATCACATTTGTCTTACGACCAACACTATCTATCGGCAAGCATTTACATACATTAATCCAATATAGTAAGTTTAATTTTGCAATTAAAATTCATACTATTTGATGGCGCGATTTGTAATCGCAAATTATATAATGTTATTTTATATATCAATGTGTTATTCATAAATAATTTATACTTTAAAAAGTAGCGGAGCATGTCATATGCTAAAAAATATAGATCTATAATATTTAACATATTGTTTTTCTATGTAATAACAAGGGAGGCACCTACGTACATTGCAATAGACATCCATTCACTCAGTGCTACTCAATGGCTTTTGCATGTTGTATTCAACAGAACATTCAAGTTGGGTGCTTTATTTCCACCGCAACTAAATTATTACCTTTTGACGACTTCGGTCTTCAATTTCTATAAATAACACGTGTAAAGGTTTATTATTGATATTCGTACTACGCTACGACTAAGGTCCATTAAAATGTAAATATCGTGACGGATTTAATAGTTATATACAATATCCCACCCCATTCATTCTTGCAGATGCCGTATCAGACGACTGAGTTTTTATACAAAAAAGGGGCTACACTTAACACATAACTTTAGCAATGAGATATTTGGTTTATTGACATAAATAATACATGTATTTTCTAGGTTTTGAGATAGAGCACACATCGACGAACGTTGTTCTGATTCGTAGTATGAAAATCTAACTAAATGGCAGATAGGTACTTGATTTTGTAGCCGATATTTACAGCTACGTTTCGAACTATCGACCTGAAATAGAACCACTCATTTATTGTGTTCTAACACGAAACTGTTTATAACCTTTCGCAATCACAATTAGTTCAACGATCCAACTATATATAATATTTTCAAAAATAAACATTTAGCCTACTCTGCAATATAAACATGTTTTAAGGAAACCCCTATACTTATTATTATAAGAGGACGACTTGCTTTCAGATCTCTATTTATCTATATGGCAATGCAATGTCACGTTAATAAAAAGTTTTTTTTTAAAAAAGACTACGCAATGCGAATAATAATAGCTAATTAAGCAGTAGTTACTGCTTTCTTTATAGATTCACCTCTACGTTCTAAAGACGTAAATGGAGTTACTTTACAGACCGAAAGATACTAAGCACGTTAAGCACGTTACTCTTAACTCATTTATAACTAAAAAAAACTGAAAAGTCACACTCAGTTAAGCTAGCTGCCTTAGTGTTGCGACTTTTACTTCTTCCTGCGCTATTTCGTAATTTTCTGAAAGTTTTGTTTGAGCGTAAGCTAGAAATTAATAATATTACATAATTGTTCCACATTTTAGTATCGAGTAATAGGTAAATAGATTAGCGTCGGTAAACTGTTTCAATTGCTGGATTATTTTTTCAATGATAGAGCCTTGCTTGTCGTAGTATGAATGGGCCGGCTCGATCAGGGAGGTAGGTACTAACCACCGAAGGAATGTAACATAGTTAAAGTGGCCCGCCAATAAAGACGGAGAGATGGCACACGGGGGGCTCCTTAAGTGGGTGAAGGCCCCACACTACCCTGTTCGTTGCCCCGAACGACGGGGTGTGCGGTTAGGATCATTTTTTCCCGCATTAACAAAAAATAAAAAAATAAATAGGGAAGTAGGTACTATCCTCTCACAGAAGGCCAGCATGAAACAATGGAAAGTACTCCTACAGTTTCGTTTCGTATGATGAGTGAAAGCGCTGAAGGCCTAATCCATCCATCCATCAGCCTTTTAACGTCCACTGCTGGACATAGGCCTCCCCGAGAATGGGGGATAGTGCCGTTATCGCCACGCTTGGCAGGTGGGTTGGCGATCGCAGTGGATGTTGTTAATACTCGAGGGAGTGCTGCTGCCCACTCCCCTGGTATTCCCTCAGTCGGCTCTTACGACTCCCATGGGTGGAGAGGGGTGGGACAATTCTAAAGCCGGCCCCACACGGCCTAAGCCCCCTCCTTATTAACCTTTCTATCTACCTGCTGTTTCTTTATTTGACCATACCATCAGGTGAGCGGTGTGATTGTGTGCTACTCACGTAGTATAAAAGATAAATTTTGTTTATTAACCCAGGTTTTCATCTAAATCGTCGCCGTCGTTTTTATGTGATTGAATAACAAATATCAATTCCATACATTTTATCATCCATAATGTTAGTAAGATAGTATTTTCACACGTACATCGTGTAGGCTGTGGCAGTGTCATGTATAGGTTAATAACTTGCGTCGGAGATACGTTGCCAGGCTCAGCGATACGTCAAAGGGAAATTGAAAATTAATTTATGCCTGTAAACATTATAGTAGATAGATATACTGGAAGATAACGAAGACTGTAAATTACAGACTGAACTGCTCACGTATCTAACGTTTATTTACTGGTCAGTAACGTGTTGTTTATATATATTAGAGCACTTGAGAATATCAGAATCTTGAGAATATCACTAGCACAAATTATGTGAAAAATTGAATTAGAAAACAATCGGAGATCGACCTTTGAGAATGTGGGTCTAAAACCAAGATGATAAGAAAGGAGTGCTAAAGAAATTGGTAGCTTTGAGCAATTGCTGCGACAGCTCAGTGGCAGAGCTATTAATTAAATTTATTTTAATTGTACTTTTTTGTCCCCATAATAGTTTTATTATTACTCGTTTAAAGTTTTTTTATGACGACACCCTGCAACATTCTTGTATCGCGGGGGACTTTACAAACATACCATTTCACGGGCACAAAGTACACCCAGACTCTGAACAACCATTTGTGGATCACACAAAGAGCTGCGCTGTGTGGGAATCGACCCCACTCAGGAGGGACGGTATCTAAATCACTCCGCCGTCTGTGCAGTCAATTCGCTAAATGAATAATCTAGAAGTTGAACGAAAATGCGAAAATGTGAGTCGAAAGTAATGTTTTATTGTTCTATGATAAAAACATACATAAAAATAGCATCACGCCTGTATCCCCGAAGGGGTAGGCAGAAGTGTATTTCACACCTACGGTTTGCCATATACCAACCTCATGATCAGCAGTTGCACACACTACCGCTGCACTACCGAGGAAGTTCTATGATAACAGAATATTTATATATCCAATGTCACAAAAAAATTACTATCAGTTAAAAGATAGATAGATAATCATATAAAAGTAAAATTCTTCATGCCTTGTTTACTAACAATCCGACTTACACAAAAACGTAATTATTTAGCATAGCATATAAGCAGTAAGTCGACGAACATATAACTTGGAGCTGAACGCACTCGCGGGACGACTCCCAAAAAGAGTCGTAAATACTGCCGGCACCGCTCACTTATAAATTAGGATCATAAAGCAGTTGCCGAACTTCGTTGGCGCACGACGATCATAAAACAACACTTACGCTCAAAGGGGATCGACTGCGGTACCACTTGTCTCACCATCGCTCCTGATCTTTGAATTTCAACGGCTTATAATGCACCGCTTATAGTAGATTAATTTAAACGGCTGTACAAAGAGATTAAGTTACTGAAGAAAGAAGAAGAGAGTTCATTGAGACTCGAAGAAAATGGGGACAAAATCAGAAAATGTTTCTATTCGACATAGGCATTACCAAATAGGCCAAGTTACATAAATAATCCCTCAGAATAATAATTTTGATCGGAATCGTGAGATACTTTATACACACATGTACTCGTAGTTAATACCTCGTCACAAGACCGAATCATAAAAATGTTTTCTGTGGACAGAATGACCAGTGCTTCACTGCAACACGCACTAATGTTTATGCTAACTTCATACTAGACCTTTGTCGAGCGTTATCAGTTCACGCTTAGTTTATCTATATAATATCAAATGAATTCCAATAGTACATCTTGCATGATATAAATTAACTCCTATAGGTATTTATTGACTTCCCCCTTCCCTACCTTAACTGCCTCTGTGGTGCAGCGGTAGTGTAAGCGACTGCTGATCATGAGGTCTCGGGTTCGATCCCCGTGTCGGGCAGCGTTATTGAGCTTTTTCGTAAAAAGAAAAATTCTCAGTAGCAGCCCGGAGTTTAGAAATGTGCCCGGTAGGCAATTTTTTTTATCTATTTTTTTAATAAATATTCACGGAAATTTTCACACAACGTCCTCTGGTCCCAAAGTAAGCTTAACGCTTGTGCTATGGGTACCAGATTACGGATGTTATACATATACTACTTTTTTTTTGTAAATACATACATATAATAGATAGAAAACACCCAGACGCAGTACAAATATCTGTGTTCATCACACAAATAATTGTCCTGAGTGGGAATTGAACCCGTGACCTCGTTCGTGCTCGGAAGTCGGTTACACTACGCCACGAAGCCCGTCAAAAGCAATAGGCTCGCCCCCTATTACGTGGGACCTAAACATAGCTGGCGAACCGTGGGTTAATACACCTCTGCCTGATTTTACAAAATTTTTGGTTTATTTATTTTAACCCACCTAATATTCGTTTAGAAACACAATTAAAATATCTACTTCAAATTTATGCTTGCAATGTATGAGACTTTCAGCTAGTATCCTAGCTATCTAAAATCATATACTGTGGGTAGATGAAACCGTTGAATCAACATATCAGCCTTGGACATCTACCATCTAAGTCCACCCGTGATCATGAATGCTGTAAAGTATTCGAAACGTCGGGATAGTATAAAATCAAGTAAACGCGATAGATTCTGTAAACGTCGTTTTATTTCAAAATGTGTAACATTCGCGTAAATATCAGAAAGTATTAACTAAGTAAAATGTCAATCATTTTATTTGCTTTTGAAGCACCACTATATGTTACAAAAATAATTTCAATTTTACGCTTCATTCATTAATTCATTCAAACACCATCAATTCTTCTAATAGTTAACTAATAATAATAATATTGTGGTAGTATTTCATTTTTGAAATGGAAATTAACATGCGATTTCGTAAGAAATATCGCAATAATTTTAATAAATTTGTATATCAATCAATTAAGTGATTCAGACTCGTACTAAAATAGATAATTTTATATCTGATACAATGTTTGATATCGTGCCTTCAGGCAAATTTTGTCGTATGAACTTTGTAGTCATTACCTGCATTCAACGTACCACGCTAAACGGTAACGTCATTAAAACGAGTGGAACAAATCATTAAGTCTGTCATTAATATATCAATTAATGTTTCATGGATTATATAATTAAATTATATTTCATAATAGCTAACCACAATTTTATTCACATAAAGTCGCAGCCCGATTAACGATTTTATATTAGATGGTTTAACTATGAAATGTTAACTCCTGTTTAACTTCAATCATTAATAAAAACAAATTCAACGTACTGCAAAGAAGTAACTAACTAAAAAGAAAATATGGAGTAGATTAAATGCATACGTAATTTTATAATAACGGAGTTAAATGTAGATGATGTTAAATCTATATCTACAAGTTTAAACTAATGCGAAGGAATTTGTTGAACGTGAAATGAAGGACAGACTAGTTCATTTTTTAAAAGCTTTAATTTTATTCTCTAAAGGCAGTTCCCGTCACTTTTTCCATTAAATTCATTAACTAATAAAACTACTGTACCAACTATAGAAGAAGTCTGCCTTCTCACTTCAAAACATTCAAGACACTAACTAAAACACTGGTGATGTGCTTAGAAGAAATGCTTAAAAAACACTATTATATTTTTTTACAGATCGAAAGTTGGAACTACAATTCCTTTTTTGATCTATCTATACAAAGATTGAATACTTCCTCAAAGTACAATATAAAACAAAAAAGAGACCTAAAATATAATACTAAAAGTACAGTATTATTTATTATATATTTTCAAACATTTTATTAACCATTTTTTCTATATAACATAGTATAAAGATATTGACATTGTTATTCAACATAGCAGATGTGAAAATTTTACTCATCATTTCGACATCGCGAAATCGCTTGGAAGTAATTCGAGAAGACGCGTTCACCACAGACGCTTTACTTACAGCACTTGAAGTTAGTTGGAACGAACTTGGCCTGTTACGGTACTCCTACACACTGTAACGACAACTCACTCACTTTTGCTCACTTGGAGCTTAGTGCTTGGCCGTATGAAGGAGTTTTTAAATGTGTTTACGTGACATTCGTTATTTGTATTTATTAGAAAGTTACATCTGAAATAGTTTTTCTGTCCCACTATTGGGCACGGTCTCCTCTAATGGTAAGAGGAATTAGGCCATAGTCCACCACGCTGGCTCAGTTTGGGTTAGTAGTCTTCAGTCTTTGAGAAAATCTCTCAGGTATGCGTGTTTCCTTATGATATATTCGTTTACCGAGCAGTGATAAATACATAGTAAACAAATACTATGTGACAAATTATTTGTGAATAAGGAAAAAAGATTTTTTGTACTAGTGGGAATCGAACCCGCGTCTTTTCCAATACGGGGAAGTGCTCTAAGCCACTGAGCTATAGTACAGATCTTTCAATCATCCCAATCTCCTTATCACATTTGTCTTTACGACCAGCGCCATCTATCGGAATCATTTACATGCATTAATGTATGACAAATAAATTGTACTTTAATAAATTGTATGAAAAATAAATTGTACTTTAAAAAAGTGGCGGAGCATTTCAAATGCTAAAAAATATAGATCAAAAATACAATGTGTATTTGTTAGAAAAATTTCAAAAAGTCAAAGGAGTGTGCTGTACGAGGTCTGGACCTGGGACTGGGGATCGAACTCCATATCTGTCTTAGCAGTCTTTGGTTTTACCGCTAGGCTGTCACTGCGGTATAAGTTTAGATAATATACGAGCCATGGCCCACCTAATAGTAAATGATTACCGCTCACGGACTCAGTAATACTAAGGAGTACTGTGGTAATGTGAAATTAAAGAATGGACGGCTCTCTCCCGCTACGACCAAAACCACCGAGAAGCTTCACAGTCGGTCATGAGAGATGGTGTACCAACTTGCTAGGCCCAAATAACAAGTGAATACTCCTTTGGTACCCAACCAGTAATGCAATGGGTGATAATTGCTTACTTTATTATTTAATAGGGTGTGGTGACCTTGTTATTGTTAGTCCATCACTACACGAACATAAACAAAACATTTTATTGATATTTAGTGTCCGTTCACACGAACTGACTCGGACAGCATCGGAGAGCGTTTTTATTTCACACAGACCGGCTGTATTTGCTCGGAGCCGACCAAGCCGCTCACATAAACCAGCTAGGAGAGCATGGTTAAGCAGATGCTTTCGAAGCCGGGTTACGATCTTAGAACCGGATCATACATGCCAGTTTTTAAGTCTAATCAAGAGAGCTATCAAACAAGAAAACTCGCACAAAATCCGTTCAGTAGTTTTCGGATGATGTCCGAACAAATAGACAAAAATTGTAAAAAAATGTCTAGTATTTAAAGACACCTAATTAACCTAATAATTTTATTTTCTCTCTGTTACAGCTTTATAATAGTATAGATGTCATTCCAAGCTGCAATGATTTGATTTGTGTGGGTCACAAGGAATATATCAAAGGGAATTGATAGCAACAAATATGTTAACAAATCACATCGATTAAAATGGTCATAATACCGCCTTAAGTAGATATTGTATTAATTATTGCTAGTTAAGTTTGTATAGCTATACATTTATAGTCCAAAGTTAATAGAAAATGCTATTTACTACCAAAGACTTAAACGATTCGATTAATCTGATTAAATGAGGTGAACTAATTTAACTTGTACTAAGAAATGTCTGACATTTTCTAGCCTTTGTTTATTATCTCAAATACAAATAAGTCCTTTTGCTAGCATTTGTCCGCGGCTCTGGCGCAGCCAAAAGCTAGTTGTTAGGTTATATCTCAGGTATCTGATATACCTAGTAGCGGGATAAAAATGTATACCCGTTTATAAGTCTAATCAAGAGCTATCAAACAAACAAAAAAAGTGTGTGTGTACTTATACTTACACGCGTTAGAAGTTATACTTCTTTGGCGTAACAGGAAAAAATCTTTTCAAAAATTTTATCTTTCGCCTTATTCTACGTTTGTAGAAAAAACGACACTAACAATAGAAATAAGGTATTTAATACATTGACAGTTTCATTATAACGCATTATCTAGTTAAATAAAGTTTATTTAAATATCACAAAATGAAAAACTAAAATGTTGACTATAGCTAATTTCAGGGTGTCTGTTTTTCGTGACGGTGTGCGCACGCATCGTAAAAATTTACTCTTATCATTTTTCCCTAACGCGCCAAAAGAAGTATAACTTCAAAAAGATTTATCAAAATTCGCTCAGTCGTCCTACCTCCAGTAATGCAACGGTATTTTAACGTGAAACTTTCCTTAGTTCCTATATCTCTATTGTATACTGAGAGTAGACTGCTATTTTAATCACTTACCACCATGTGCCGTGTGCTTGCTTGATTACCACCCACGTTGTATAAAAAAAATATCAAGATAATTTTGGATTGCAGCTACAGGTAGTTTCCAATAATCATATTATTGCATATTTTTGAGAAAACATATCTGATAAACACATTCTCTGTACTATTACTTTATTGTAATAGAAATATGTTTATTCCATCTTAAAATATTACAATTATAACTCGTATATATGAATGTTAAATTACATTTCAGTTCACACGTGCACCTGTCGTCGTGTCTTTGTACCATACATCCGCACACCTCTAAGAGTAACGGGTGTGTAAATAATTCAGTCGATGCGAAGTCTGCTCCCCGGAGCTTTGCTTGGAATACCAACATTTGATCTGTGATTGCGCATGATAAATCTATTCCTTTCAGCACCTATTGCTGTTTATCCATAATAAATATTCTATTGTAAAGAAATCTTTTCTCACCTTAAGATAACATGTTTGCATAACACGAGTTTGGGAAAATTGTAGACAGATAGAGAATAATGCAAAGAGTGTTGTCTGGTGGGCAAACAGACTAAACCCGTGTGAATACGTGACGTGCAATACAAATCGCGGCCAATGCACGACCTGCACGACAGACTCGTATATAGCATCGTGTTCACGCCTATTCAATTGTTATTTTGACAATTATTGTACTTTGCGGTAACATTGGTTATGCATACTTAATTCAAACATTAATTTGCAATATTAAAAATAAATTTGGGCATAAGAGCTTTATTAACATTATATTATGTCATTGTCTAAACAAATATAAGAGTCGTAGGATATTCAAATCAACGTTTTCCATTTTTAAACTGACCAAAAGGACAGTTGGCCACCACGCAAAAGCTACTGAACGAATTTTGATGCAACTTTTTTGTTTGATAGCTCTTGATTAGTCTTAAAAACATACATTTTATCCTGCTACTATATCGGGAACCTGAGATATAAACTAAAAACTAGCTTTTGGCTACTGCTTCTGGCTTAGCCACGGGCAAAGGCTAGTTTAAGTTTAAGATATTTGAGAAAATATGATTTAGGTCTCTTTGAACACAAAACATTTTTTTTAGAATTTACTTTGACTGTCTGTTTGTCGATTTGTCTGTTTGTTTGTTCGGGCATCACGCAATAACTAGTGAACGGATTTTAATGAAACTCTTTTGTTTGATAGCTCTTGATTAGACTTCAAAACATTTTATCCCGCTACCCAATATAGGGAACCTAAGATATAACCTAAAAACTGGCTTGTCACCGAGGCGACTTTATAATATGTATATTTTTATGAATGTATTGTATGTATGTTCAGGGTATATATTATATTACCTACATTATTTATATTTTTAAATAATCTTCTTATTGTTTATATTATAATTTAATATAAGAAGGGTAATAATTACATAGTAGCAATAGTCTTTCGTCCCATTTGGCACCTACCTGCAATATTTTTTGCATGACGTAAAAGTTGACTAGCAGAGAATGCTTTTAGCATTAAGTTCGCCTTTGTACAAAACATTGTGCATGAAATTTTAAATAAATAAATATAATATGTAGAAGAGTGATAAAAAATAAACATTTATTTTTCTTCTCTGAACCATGCTTAAAAGATTCAGTTAAGCATTAAAATAGGCTCGTTAAAATAAATGAGCTCTTAATATACTAGAGTGCTGACAGGCGGCGTATCGCACTTTTTGATTACAAATTGTGTGTGTATCTGCTCACATTGTCTATACATTTCTGCCATCTAACAGGAAGATTAGATTTTTTTTATAAAGATGGGAAGAAATGTACCTAACCTCACACCCCGTCCACGCAGCATTTTGTATTGCTAAGTGGGATGAAAAAAAGTGGTAGTCGGTTAGGGCAACGTCGGATATAAGGAGTATGGACGATGGCAGATGGTTTCTTACTACAGTTCTTGTAGTGTTAAAACTGTTTCAAATAGTAGTGTGAGGTCAGGTTACCATAAGGCAATAATGGTAAAGACCGATTGACGAGTCGGGGCAGTTTTGCTATCATAATTCGGTACTTCCAGTGGACATCTGCTTGACCGACTATGAGGAAGCTGTAGTGAACTAAGCCCTGAAGTGACAACCAAATAGTTAACTACCATCACTTTTCTGTGGGTAAGCTTCGCTTTAAGTCTTTGTTTTGACGTTTCACCTGGAGCCAGCCATTGCGTTGTTCGCTTGCGATTATCGTAAAGGACCCATTTTCTTCATATGTTACAATTCAGTCTAAAATACCTTCATTTCTGTACCGGTTTAACAAGGTAAGTCATGTCAGTCATAGCCTCATATCTAATACGTAGAGAGGCACCCACGTTTCAAGTTCAAAGTTTTTTTAAGTTTACCTATTTGCTGCAAATATGTCACCATCGCGGTTATGTTATTTTTAGCAATTTGACACGGATTGGTTTCCGTCATGACCAATTCTTTTTTATTTTTCTTAGTATGTGGTCTTCCTCGGGCTTTATTCATGAGCTCGAAGTTTCCACTACGAAAGTGTTTAAAAATATAATAGCCGTTCTTCTACAAACACAGCATTGATATTACGAGCAGCTTCTGCTGCGTTCTGTCCCACCAAATAGTAACGCGTATAACCAGAAATGTCCCACTTTGGAACTCGTATTCGAATATTACCCACGCCTAAGCTGAATGTTAAAACAATTGAAAGTCATATCAAATGTCATGTATTTTTAAATTTATAATGTCATAGATTTCGTGAAAAAAAAATCACTCTATGCAGGTATAACTTTTATTCGTAGTGGTCAGTGGGTTAAAACGGCAACTTTATCATAAAACTTCCTGTGCCTACTTGCTTAAGTTTTTGATAGTTGAAGTGATCAAAATAATAATAAATTGCAATTTTCTGAAACCGAATAATCAAATAAACTGCTACTGAAATGATTTCATGATTCCAAATATTTTAATTGACAAACAGAAATTCTGGAAAATAGCGCTTAAATTGCGCTTGCATTTGCGGGATGTTAATTCAATGAATAAACATCACGTCAGAACAACATCAAAATCCACTTCTACTAGCTATAGCGATACCTCGTATGGAGTGCAATTAAATTAATCATTCACTCACATTTTTATTCACCAATGACATCTGTATCATCGATAAAAGCATACATACTTATTTTATTTATTAGACCAGCGTAACCCTCTATTATTTTTTTCTTGTTATCAATAATATTTTTTCTTGATTGAGACACTTTATATTTTTTCTTTGTAATGTAGACAAACTAAAGTCGACCACGACTACTCACTGTGTGTATTTATAAACTTAAATGAGAGAAATTAATATGAGTCAGTTTCCCACTGAATGCTCACAACAACCCCAGTATTTGCAGAGTAATATAGGTACAAGATATTAAAGATAACAATTTTTGTGACAATACATTTATCCTATATCATAATATCAATAACGAAATGTAGTAGTATAGTCTTCGCATTAACTTGCCATTTTGTAAATGCTCTGTACATCTATATAAATAAAAATGAAATGCCAAAATGTATGAACGCGCATAACTACCGAACGACTGTACCAAGTTGTATATTTTTTTGTTTTGTGTTCGTTATTGCCAGGACAAGGTTTGTATAAAGAAACATTTAAAGAAATCTAACTGATAATTTAAAAAATCTCATATAATGAAAACTAGAAGAGTGAATGAGACGAAAGACTGTTAGTTACTTTGCATACATCAAACGTGTCTGGAAATATTGATAATCCGACTTATTTGAATTTACCGGAAGTGTTAAATTTCCTTAGTCCGCGACTGTACACCACCCGTGTGGAGCCGAGGCGGGCATAGACAAGTCACGCGTCTTTCCGGATTTTAAAAAAATCACGATAAAATTATAGCGCTACAAAGTTCATATGGTCAGCTAGTATAATATGAAATTTGATTTGTGTACAATAATTAAGAAATAATAGTCTACTACCGACACAGATGTGACTGGATCGCGGTATTAATATTTTCTATAGGGAACATTCATGTCTGAATCGTGGTATTAAGATTCTTGTGCATTAGTATTTATAAAGTTTCGTTTCTTGAATACAGCAGTTTTTTCTTTAAGCCAAGATTGTGTTTTAGTTACCAGTAAATAGTGAAAGTAATTAAAGTGAGTAGTGCAAGTGAAGTATGTGTACACCGCGAAACAGGCTCTCACGAGAGGCATAGGCCTATACACTTTGTACATGCTTCCATGTAGTTTATTTCAATTATACACATAAAATATTAAAATGACATTATAAAACAATTATTCCATGATATATATTATTCATATTATTGCAGCTATTGTCCTACGAAGAAAATTTATTGTATTAGTATTCATAGCATCTAAAATCAAGCTTGCGTGACTTTACATAATTATTAGGAAAATGATCACGTTTACTTGAATGCCACATTCAGATTTCATAAAATAAATTGTTGGTTAAACTAAAACTTTCCTTGAATTGTATTAGTTGAAAATTGATCGCTAATGTTGTTCGAAATTTCTGATCGTTAACCCAATTCAGCCGGAAGAGCGGTGATGAATGAACAAGTGCTAATTGATGCGAAGCTGAAAGTGGATTCAGTGAGTCTTTACCTACGGACGCTTACTTCACTCGAACAAAAATTTACATGTACATAAGTTATTTGTGCCGGAGGTGCGTCAGCTCGTAAATCTTACGACAAGGGGATTTCTGTTTGTGAAGTTTCTTTTTTATTTCCACTTTATCTGTGTAACGTAAAAGACTGTGAATACTCAGGCACAAACTCGCGAACCCGCTCAACTTCAATAAATCAATTTGTGCACTTACCCGTACTTATAATGTTCTCAGAAAGTGAAGTTCGGTACGTGTAGAGAGCAATTTTGAATATGTTAAAATAAAATTATGAAAGTATACGTCGTGTGTACAAATTACGTTCTGTTTCACGTTATTCAATATTAATATTTATTTAATAAATACATTTAAAAACATTAATGATTTAATTATTATTTCTGCAATAACTATAATATTACGTAACGATGTTGGCCGTTAGTATAGTGGACGTCTACAAAACAGAGAATATCTAGTAAATTTACCTTGGCAATTATATTTAAAATAAAATTATACTTATAGCATATTTTATGATGTTGCTACACAAATGGGTGTGATTATTAAGTTTAATTGTATATGATTACAATTTAAGTTTGTGCTTAGCTATTATTTTCCCACCTTGTCCCACTTTCAAACAGCTTAATTGTTTTGAGATATTTTAACTTAAATAAAATGAGCAGCAAAGACTTTGTCCAGTTCGTCGTTTTCATTTTGCATCACAAAGTTAGATGTGTTTGTCGTTCTATTTTAAATGCGATAACGCTAACTTTCCAGGCCTCTAAATGTGAATACCTTGTTGCGAAAATGTGACTAACGGAAACTGTGTGCAAGTAACTCGACTGTCCTTCGGCAGACACATATATATAAACTGCATAGTGCCTGCCTGCATGCTACCAGAGCTAGCCATTCACATTTCTTTATTATAACCAGAAACAATAGTACCCGCTGTTGGATAATCCACTTTTTTATTTTTTTATCTGTTACCATATAATTATAGAATCTAATAAATAAAAGTGATTATCAAAAGCGACCAATTGTGAATTAATCTCTCAACTAGGTGCTGCCCGCTAATCACGTAGAAAAAAAAAATATAAATACTCTACGGTATATTAATTGTGTCTATGTAAAAATAGCTATACCATAGGAACTATTCATCTTCCCGGAATAGAAGGCCTGTATAATTTTCTGGGCTCCAAACTATATCCATCCATCCATCAGCCTTTCGAAGTCCACTGCTGGACATAGGCCTCCCCAAGAGAACGCCGCAACATGTGTTTCGCTCATATGGGGGATAGGGCCGTAATCGCCACGCTTGGCAGGCGAGTTGGCGATCGCAGTGGATGTTGTCAATACTCGACGGAGTGCTGCTGCCCACTCCTCCGGTATTCCCTCAGTCGGCTCTTACGACTCCCATGGGTGGAGAGTTGTGGGACAATTCTAAAGCCGGCCCCAAACGGCACCCAAACTATATACTTACTTATCATCACGCCATTTCCCTTGCGGGGTAGGCAGAGAGAACAGAGTGCCAAGAGGCTCTATTCTTGCATACATCTCTCGCTTCCTCAACATTCATAACTCTCTTCATATACGCTCGCCGGTTTCGGAGACTCCTGACTCCACCTTCCTTCAATACATGACCAATTTGGTCTAGGTAGGTAAGTCTCGATCTCCCCCTGTACCTACATCCTTCCACTTTCGCATTGTATATCTTCTTAGCCAATCGCTCGTCCGGCATTCTTTCCACATGTCCGAACCATTGGAGCATTCCCTTTCGCATCTTTACACCAATACTCTCTTTCATACCTACTCGCTCTCTTACGTCATTGTTACGAATGCGGTCAGTCAGCCTCACTCCACAGATTCTCCGCAGAGATCGCATTTCGACCACATTGATTTTGCTCTCATGCTCCTTTTTACATACCCAACTCTCGCTTCCATATAATAACGCTGGGACAAGCACTGCGTTGTGTATTGCGACACGTGCCTTCTGGCTGAAGTGATGACTGCCGAGAAGTTGTCCCAATGCTCCGTTCACTCTATTTCCCGCATTCACTCTTCTTTCTACATCAGTGGTGTACCTTCCATCCCGACTGAATCCACATCCAAGATATACAAATTCATCCACTTGTTCTAGCACACCATTTCCTATTGCTACTCTAACATCTGTTCTGGCTTCTTCTCTTTCAAAAATAATTGCTTTGGTTTGGCTCACATTCACACGTAGGCCCCTTTTCTTACAATCTTCTGCCATTACGTCGACTAGGGTTTGCAGGTCAGTCGCAGACTGCGCTAATAGGACCGCATCGTCTGCATATAGCAGCGAGTTAACCACTGAGTCGCCCATCTGAACTCCCACATTCATTTCATTCAACCTTTGTAGACATTTATCCAGATATATGATAAACAGCCTGGCTGATAGAACGCAGCCCTGTTTAACGCCGATATTGACATCAAACCAGGGTGACATTCCATCATCCAGCCGCACACAAGCTCTGCAGTCCATGTAGTTGGAGTGCGCCGCTTGTAGCAGTCTACCGCTAATACCATACTCCGGCAAAATGTCCCAAAGTTCCTTTCGTACAACAGTGTCAAATTCTTACTCCAAATCCACAAAACTGCAGAAAACCCTCTGGCCTACAGCCAGCTGCTTCTCCACAATGTTGTGCAGAGAAAACACTTGATCCATGCATCCTCGTCCACACCTGAAACCTCCTTGTGCCTCACACAAAAATTCATCAGACACCATCCTCATTCTCCTTTCAATCATTTACGATACACTTTGGCTGCCAAACTGGTCTAGCTTATGGCTCTGTAGTTTGCACAGTCATAACGTGAACCCATGTTTATAAACAAGGGCACGATGACTGCGCTTCTCCAGTCCTTGGGAACCATTTCTGAGCTCCAACATAAATTGAGTTAAAGGATTTCCAGACACATGAGCCTCCAAGCTTGATCATCTTAGCAGACACCATAAATACCAATACCCGCTGCCGTACCATTTTTCAAACTTCTAATTGCCCATTCAACTTCATCCATACTAATGTCATCAGAGGATGCCGGTACCGAATGCTGATCTGTTAGATCACATGTGGTACCAGCATCACCCTGAACATCCACATACATATCTCCAAAATATTCACTCAATCGGCTTAACACATCTTGTGTTTGCGTAAGAATGTCTCCACATTTAGACCTTATTTTATTCATTCTGAAAGCGGAGAGGAGTGAAGTGAAGAGTGAGTGGAGCGGAGTGAAGAGTGGTTGGTCAAACCACTCCGAGATTTATTCACCTCCATCCAGAAAAGTTTGGTGTTGCTGTCGAAGTTTTTGGTCAGCCTTTCTTCTGCAATCATATTTGCTCTATCACGCTTCTCTTTCACTAAGGCTTTGGTGTCATTCTTACGTTATCGGTATATTTCTTTCTTCTGTTCTTTCATACTTGCACTCAGGTTCAAAGAAGATACATAGTCTAGCCACGCTTTCTTCTTTTGGTCTACGCAAGCTGCTACTTCCGTATCCCACCATGCAACACCTTTCACTTTCCTATGCTTCTTTGAGCATCCACATACTTCTTTCGCTGTATCTACCATACCATCTTTCAATACTCTCCAGCATTCTTCTATGTCAGATCTCGGCTGACTTGCCATTGTCAGCCGTTCACGGACACCCTCTACATACTTTGCTCTTACACTCTCTTCTTGCAACTTTTCAATCTTTATTCTTTCAAGCCCTCCGAAGTGGACACGCTCTCGCCAGTGTCTCCACTTTCTGAACAGACCACTAAATCTCGCAATAATGAGGTAGTGGTCCGTGTCGACAGTGGGACCCCTGTAGGCTCTTGTATCCAGAATTTTACTTCGGAGGCGACTGTCTACCAGAATTAAATCTATCATACTTCTCTGTTCATTCCTTCTCCATGTATACATATGGATGTCCTTATGTTGAAAAAATGTTTGACACAATAAGGTTTCTCTCCATACATACATCCGCAATGAGCCTACCTGCATCATTCACTCTCTTATCACCAAATGAACCAAGCACGTCCTCGAAGTCTGGACGCTTGGTCCCAGCCCATCCATTCAAGTCTCCGCATACGATCACGCGTTCACTAGCTTCTGCCAAATCCAGAACTTCCCTAACATTATCCCAGAACTTCTCTAGATCCGATGCCACCGAAGAGCCTACGGGAGCATAAGCTGCGACCATGAAGACACTGGTGACACCTAGTTTTATTCGGACCCATAGAAGTCTGGGATTAAACATTCCGTAGTCTTTCACACCTGAGGCCAAGCGAGTGGACAGCAACACCCCCACTCCCATGCTGGCCCGATCGCTCTGCGGTACACCAGACCACAGAGCTAACCCGCCACCAGGCAGATCACAGGCGTCGCTACCCTTTCGCTTGGTCTCTGTTACACAGAGCACATCAAGCTGTCTGTCCGACATGACGGTTACCATCTCGTGTAACTTATCTTCCACACCACCTCTTACATTCCACGTGCCTACTCGACACTCTGCTCCCATTGACTCACCAAACTGGGCAAGGCGTGATGGGTGGCGGCCCCCATCGCCGCATCTGCCGTTGTTCGTACCGACGGGGGCGGGTCGGTACGCGTCGCGACTGGGGCACGCCCTAACCCGCACTGCGGTACGCATTCGAGTCGGATTGCAGCCTGTGGATTACAGGCTGGCAGGGATCGCGACGAGCACGCTCCGGACTATGATCACCCAAGGTACAGATAACTACCTATGTGTCCAAAATTTCTTGATTATTGTTTCAGTAGTTACGGCGTGAAAGTGAAATAAACTAACTCACTTTCGCATCCTCCTACTAATATTATAAACTAGACTCTGCCCGCGACTTCGTCCGCGTGGACGTCTAAATATAAATAAATCACTCTACGTCACATTATCTATCCACGCTAAAAAATATAATATTTAGAGGGGTTTTTTTTAAAGAGCGTAATTATTAATTCTTTCATTTCATAATATGTGTAAAATGAAATGGTGAGCAGTTTGACAATACTCCCGGTATAGTTAAGTTAATGAGCGGCGGTTACCGTCTACCATCAGGTGGGCCGTGGCTCGTGTACTGGTGGTACACGAGCCACGCAATAAACAAATATCTTGCCCATTTTGAAAATATGAAATATATCCGTGTATATAAAACATTTAATTTTAAAGTATTTATGGAGTAGGTTTAT
The DNA here is from genome assembly GCA_948253155.1 of Leucoma salicis. Classification (NCBI taxonomy): domain Eukaryota; kingdom Metazoa; phylum Arthropoda; class Insecta; order Lepidoptera; family Erebidae; genus Leucoma; species Leucoma salicis. Next base: position 18,000,713 of record OX411807.1, on the reverse strand, counting down.
ATTTGAAATTTAAATTATTTTGATATTATGAGATAATAACGGATGTTAAAATATGTTTAATGCTATTTATATTATATATTTATTTATAAAGATGTTTAACGCTATATTGAGTTTAACACACAAGCTATTTAATGTTGAAACACTCATGATATTGCACAAATTTTAATTATCCGCTAGGTTTACAACCCAGCTGATTTTTATTGGTAAAGGAAATAAACTGATAACACCACTACTACAGAAGGGATACTTAAAACGTTACCACGATGATATGATTTGGCACCGTGCGAGAATAGTCTGTCCATGTGATGACGGACCCATAAACAAAAGTAACCATCCCATTTTACCCCACAGGCTTTGTAGAAAGCGGCGTCTGGTCGGCCCAAATAAAACAAAATAGTAAATAAAACTTAAAAAAATAGAGAGTAACATTTCATTGCCGGACCTGAAGCGGTAGCTACCACGGTTTTATCCGCTTAACTCGAATGTGTTTGTGGAGCATCTTAGTTAGTTAGCTGGCTTTACTTTTGTTATTATTACATACAGGAGCTGCGATTACGTACTCCTAACGAACGGATAAGCCAACGTTCACCTCTCACTATTAGAAATATGAAATACCTACTGAATTTTACTAAACATCTGTGAATTTTCTTAAACTCTAGGCAAGAAAAAAGACGGTGCACATAATTTTGCACGTTTAATTAAGTACAAGTTCAGACGCTGAATAGATTTTTTTGTGAAAATAAAAAAGTAAAAACATTATACAATATCATATTTAAAGTGTAGGTTAAATTGAGAGTAAGAAAAGCAAGTAGGAAGGGTGAAAGTAAAGTTTCTGTTTAAATTAATGAAGATTACAAAATTCACGGCCATTGAGTTCCCCGCCTCGTCGAACCTTTGACTCTAAGTTCCCTGTTAGACTAAATTGAGAGAAATAATAGGACTCATTTGTTTGGTTTAAAGGTTTTCACTTCTAGCCGCTGGCGGAAGTTATTATTTAATCGGAACCAAGCCCAGAAAATTAATTCTAATTTATATTACAATTTATTATGGTTACAAATGTGCATTTTTTATTTGGATTTGGGCTATTATTCGGTTATGCTTTTATTTCTAGAAAAAATTATAAATCACTAACCTTTGCCAAGCTAGTTTTTAAGTTATATCTCAGGTTGCCAATATAGTAATGGGATAAAATGTATACCAGTTTTTAAGTCTAATTAAGAGCTATCAAACAAAAAAGTTGCATCAAAACCCGTTCGGTAGCTTTCGCGTGATGCGCGAACAAACAAACGGATGAACAGACAAACATCTAAAAATATGTTTTGTGTAACACAAAACTGTAATTAAATAATACATATAGTTTTTTGTATAGAACACAGTATCGTTTATATCTTCATGAGATATTTAAAACTATATCAGATCAGTTAGACTATCATCTGTTTCAAAATAACATTGATATAATATTAGATATAAGTAGATGAGATATATTTAGTTGGTGTGCTAATAACCAAGTGTTCCTAAATACAGATAAATGTCATATATCATGTTCACGCGAAGCTGTTATGTAATTAAGTCTCAATATCATATAGATGAGACAAAACTACTAATCTTAAGCAATTTGCTTGTGTTTAATGTATGTGGCTAAGCATGTCAAATGCTAAAAACATCAAAATTTTGCTACTTGCTAAAACTTATTTCTTGAATTAGCACAAGTTTAAGAGAGTTACGACGTGATTCCTTCGTGCTAACGCCAAAACACGACAGTTTTTTTTATATTCATCCAACATACGAATAAATCTGACAGATGTTTTGAGTGTTACAAGGACCGATTTGTGATATTATGCTCTTGTAAATCAATTTGAATAAATCTTTTAATAAATAAAATACATAAATATTAATTATATTTAATACGTAATTTAACCTTAGCGCAAACAGTGCAAAATTGCACTGAATGGAGAAAGTAGACAAGATGGGAAAAGACCGAGACGAAGGAACAATATAATCATTTTATATTGTCACATACCCACAGTAATTATTTAATTAGTTTATTACCGGTAATTGAAAAACTAATAAGTTAAATAAATGGTTGTAACCACAGAGCGTAGCTATTTTAAAATTGATTTAATAATAATTCACTTGAGAGGTGTTTAAAAAGTTAGTTTGTAAAGAAATAGTATGGCTTTATGGTTAATTTTAAATATTATTAATATTAACACAAAGTGTGAAAATGTGAAATTGAAAATAAGTTGCGATTAGGTTTTGAACCTGCATCTCCTGGAATACTGTCCCAGAGGCTTAGCCAATTCAGACGATTCTGAATTCAAATTCTGCTCATAACTGTTATTTTTGATATCACATTTTCACACTTTGTGTTAATTTCTATTGCTAAGCATGCCAAATGCTAAAAAATCTATATAAAATATGAAAAAATTATTTATGTCGTTAGACTTAGTATTTCATTTCTTTTTTTTGGTTTCATTCCAAAATTGTGCTCCTGTGCCTTAACATGGAACAGTAATAAATTGAAAAAATACCTTTTAAGCGGCAAGAGGTAAGTAAAGATATAAAACACCCACATCTTTCCTATATAACTTAATCCTACCGTGCAGTGCAGGTCTACTATTGTTGTCTAGGCATAGTTCCAGACCTTGTGCTGCTACTATTCTCTGATGGAAATACTAAAAATACTTTTTGCCCGATCTAGGATTAGAACCTGGGACCTCTCGGTAAGAAATATCCTTACTACTTATCCTTACTCCTTCACAAAATTCACCAATTGGTATGATTCCTAATTGTAATAATTATGTATATATCGGAATAAAATGTATGCAAATACGATTCAATTGGTGGCGATCTTAAAAGACATCTAATAACAATTTTAGAGCGGAGATATAGAGACCATCATGTAACTGCAATCGCTTAGCTGTCCAGAGTACTCCCCGTATTGGGAAGGCTACAGGTTCGAATCCTGCCCGCAGTAAATCTTCCTATTTCCACTTTCACAAATAATTTGTTCTAGAAAAGTATCTGAGCATGTCAAATGCTAAAATACAAACAAACACAGGACAGGTCAGGACACAACAGACACAGGTCAAATGTAGCTATGGTTTTTTTTACTGGTTAAGTTTATGACAAATGAAACATTCAGGTCTATTAACGCTTTATATTTTCCAAACAAATTATATTAAGCGTTTGTATTTATGTGTTTCATATTGCTGTGCGAGTATACCTATTGCCCCTTTTTATTATTATTTCTAATATGTTGTAATAGTATAAATATACAAACTCAGAAAGAATGTTAACAATTCATAATCATAATTAGGTTTTCCCGGATAGAAGGCAAAACTTATATGAAAAAATAATAATCATAAAAACCTATAACAAATTATTTGTAAATGTGGAAAAAGTGAATTTTAATGCAAGTGGGATTCGAACCTGCGTCCCTTCCAATCCGGGGAGGGCTCTAGATGGCTAAGCCATCGCAGTGACCGACGGCAGTCTCCACATCACATTTGTCTTTAAGACCACTGTCACTGCGATGGCTTAGCGGTCTAGAGCACTTCCCCGGATTGGAAGAGACGCAGGTTCGAATCCCACTCATAGTCAAATTGTCTTTTTCCACATTCACCATTAACTTGTTATTTATAGTAGCTGTGCAAGTCAAGTGCTAAAATATAGATCAAAATACATAAAAACCTATTTTAAAATAAATACACTTAAGTATAATACTTACTTTCGTCCTTTATGATCGGTGTAAACAATGTGGTTGCGAGCGGCAAGAGTCTGTCGACTCCGTCCAAGTTGTTGTGCTTCCATCATCCGACAACCATGCTTTCTTATATATATTTACTTAGTCTTCTCATGTAGGAACAAATCTGTGGCAAGAGAACCGCAAGCACTGCCAAACTGTCCGAGTCCTCAGCTTTTAACCGCTTGGGTGAGTTACTCTTCGGCCACGTTTAACAAGTTAGGATGGTTGGCTTGTTAGAGCGTACTTGCCAACATTGTATATACAGTTTCCACTTCTTAGCTGAGAAAGTTTCTGCCGCTCTACTGATTTTGTTTGTTAGCATTGTCCTGTTCAAGAGCTATTCTAGATTTATTTCCTTTGTATTTGTTCAATTTGTACAGACAACTTTTGTACTGGCGTTTGTAGTTATAATATTTGTTTTAGTAATTGAAGCTAGTAAAGATTCTGATCTGCAAATGTTTCAATATTTTGTGACGAAAAATTTCCAATTTTCATTTATAATAGTGAGAATCGTTTATGTATCATTCTATTCATAACATCTCAAGTTATTACATCAAGGTTTCGGATGGGAGGCAAATTAATTCAGAGGTATATAATTTGAGAAAAAGTACACCTGTATACTGAAGTATATAAAACTGTTTACATAAGTACTTATTTATCTTGTGTCAGTAGGCGGAGCTTGGGATCGAGGCGGGCTTATTTGGAATCGACAAGGAGGTGGAGGCCTACTTGTTTATCAATAGACCTTACGATTTGCCCAAATCATTTCTTAGAAAAATAAGTTTTTTTTTATAAAGACTATATTCTATATTTATAAAGATATATCAGTGTAGAATTTAGCATCTTAGATATTTAATCTAGGTTTATTCTGAATTCTTAATATAATCGTATATTTTATTTAAGTTGCAAAATATTAGCTGAAGGTTAAGACATTTTCTCATTTCATAAATTATAATTCACAAGACAGTGTACAAATGGGCTTTAATTAACTGGGGAATGTCGGGGAAACGGCAAATATGCCGAGATCGCCGGGCCCCCGCACCCTTTGCGCCCGCTCGGTTCCCGCATTTGGCCGCGCTAACTACGATTTACATTAACTCTTATTTATGTACAAGATACACCAACACACTTTAATTTAATTTACCGACTGGGGTATTTTTGTGCAAGAATCAAATAAGAAGTTATTAACAATTTACCCCTGGGAAAACAGAGCTTTCCTCAAACATTTATAGAAAAAATGTAAACCTTTTTATATTTCTATAATTAGAAAATAAATTATATAGTATTAAATAATACATTATATTACCTTACATTAAGTTGATATGTGCGTTAATTAAATGTTAGAGAGTTAAACGCTTAATTTAAATGTACACATAACTCTCATAAAATAAAAAAATGTATTTAACGATATACATCCGATAAACACTGATTCATAAAAATAAAAAAACAGACCGAATTAAAAAGTTCACATTCAATGTATGCTACGAAATAAGTTCGTTTCATTCGCGGAACCTTTAGCTACAGTGTCTCGTACACTCAACTCGAAGGCTCACAGCCGACTGAATACTGTACACGCTAGTTGGCCTGGCGGGCAAAGCTGAACAAACTAAAACCACCTTTATTGCTTAAGCATAAAGTTATTTTTATTAATAAACCACCTAAAGGTGCTACCGAAGCTGGAGTAGGACTTCAGACGAATACGTCACGAAAATCTAATTCTTCGTACGCGAACATAATGACGGCTTTAGAACTCACGATCAAGCAAGGCTCCAAATTTTCGTAAGATGAGTCTCCAAAGTGAAAACCTCTATGTTTAAGATCTGAGGGTTCATATTTCAGGTGATGTGCCCACGAGAGAGGCGGTCGTAAGGCTTCGAGGGGTGGTGCGTAAAATAGGCGCATGCGTAAATCTCATAAATTATTTCTTAAATCCTCAACTAAGTTAAACTGATTAGTGTTTATAATAAAAAAACAATCAGTTGGTCTTATAAAGTAAGTTTATTGTATTCTGTAGCAACTCCGTAAAATATTTCCAATTACTCTTTTTTATGCATAGTCTGAAACTTTAGTCTTCAACTTATTTAACATTAAATTTTGCCTGCGCAAGACTTTCATTAATCTAAAGAACAAATTATTTGTGAATGTGGAAAAATAAAACTAAAGTTCGCCGAAAGTAGCTGAGCATGTCAAGTGCTAAAATACAGATCAAAATGTTTCGATATTTTTTTATTGTTCCGGGATAAAAACTAGCCTATGTCATTTTCTGGTTTCTAGACTATATGTATTCAACATTTCATAATGATTGGTTTAGTAATTAAGGCGTGAAAGCGTAACAAATAAACTCACTTTCATTTTTATAATATTATTTGTAAGTACATTTGACAGATGGCGTAGGTCCACCTAAGACATTAGAGAAGAAATTTGCTATCGAAATTTGCAGCCCTGAGCAATTGTCATCATAACTGAATTAAAAAGCATCTGGGATGGTTTTCCAGGAGCTGCAGGTACAAATCTTGCTCGTGTTATTTTCGGTTTCACATTTTCTGTATTTTTGTTTATTTATAAGCCATGTCAAAAATTTTAAATTATTTTCCGGGTGCTTAGCAAACTTCCCTTGAGAAATTTTGTATATTTTTTGAATACATTTTGTGTCATGGAGATTATTTAAACCATTCAGTTTCATGCTCGCTAAAAGTATAAAGTTTTTATATCCTCCATAATGATTTCTTATAATACTTCACTGATTATGTCAGTATGACATAATCAGTGAAGTTTTAAATTCGATCATATTATACTTAGTCTCATTCTCATTAGAAAACTCATAAGTGTTTTTGTCACAGCTTAATATCTTAGCCAGTTCAACTTATTTTCTTGCGTCACGTAAGTTTACTTTGATTAAAATTATTAGATAAATTTAGCCCACGTTCGGGATACAACTAAACAGAATATTACCCAGGGAGCATAATCCACATAGTGGGATAGTACCCTATTAGACACAGGTTTTTTAAAAGAATAATAATAACTAGAGCGACCACGCTGTGCAAATACGGCGTGACTGTTTTCATAAGAAACTTCTCAGGGGTGCAGGTTTTCTCACCAGGTATTCTTTTACAGATTTGACGAGGAGAGTGTGCCGCCCGTCTCCGAGACGGAAATGGGGACGGCGGTGTCGCGCCGCCCCGGGCCGGATGGGGTTCCCGTCCGAGTTCTGGCGCTGGTCCTCGACCATCTGGAGCCCTGCCTCAGGAGACTGTTTGACGCGAGCCTGGCGTCCGGCCGGTTTCCTGACTGCTGGAAGGATGCTCGAGCCCCTGCCGAAACCGGGATGGCCTTCGGATTCGGTCACGGCCTTTAGGCCCATCGTGCTACTGGACGATGCGGGTAAGCTACTCGAGAGGATTATTGCCGCCCGTATCGTCCGATACCTTATGGAGGTAGGCCCCGATCTGTCGGCCGCTCAGTTTGATTTTCATTCGGGGCGTTCGACGGTCGACGCCATTCTGCGTCTGAGGGCCACAGCCACGGAGACCGTCGCTTAGCGAGGGGTGCTGTTAACGGTGTCGTTGGACATCGCCAACGCATTTAACAGTCTGCCATTTGGCTGCATCAGGGAGGCACTCCGATTCCACGGGGTGCCCGCCTACCTGAGGTGGCTGGTGGCAGACTACCTCGCAGGTCGCAGCGTCCTCTTCGTTAGCCGGGAAGGGGACGCTGGGAGGCGGCCTATGTCGTGCGGTGTCCCACAGGGATCTGTCCTGAGGCCGCTCCTGTGGGACATTAGGTACGACTGGTTCTTACGTGGCCAGCTTCCCACCGGGCTACACGGCTACGGGCCCACATAAAATACTTGGGCCTGGTCCTTGACGGGCGGTGGCACTTCGACGAGCACTTCTGCCAGGTCGCGCCGAGACTGGTTGGCACGACGTCTGCCCTCGGGCGTCTGTTGCCAATCCTGGGTGGACCCAGCATCGCGTGCTTACGGCTGACCGTCCGCGGGGGTGGTCCGGTCGATGGCACTTTACGGTGCACCCGTGTGGGCGGAGTCTCTGACCGCCAGCAATAGGGCTCTTCTGTGGAGACCGCAGAGAGTTGTGGTGGTCAGAGCAATCCGCGGCTACCGCAGGGTATCGTGCGAGGCTGCGTGCTTATTGGCCGGAACCCCTCCGTGGGACCTGGAGGCGGAGATGCTCGCCAACGTTTATCGGCGGGTGTCTGAAATGCGTGCGGGAGGCAGTGGTGGAGAGGGTCAGGGAGGCTGATCTCTCCTCTGGCCCGACCCACCGCCAGCGCGTGCAGCAGCGTGGTCGCGAATATCTGCGCATAATGCTGCCCTAGCCGAGGCCGCGGGCGGTTGGACCGGGGATCTGTCCTCCGCCCACGTAGAGCCTACCGCGAAGCTGCGACGCCCCAGGTGCATGGGGACATCACTCAGAGAGGAAGCCTGACAGGGCTAGCCGCCGCGCGGACCACTGAAGTGAATATACGCGGTACCAGTGGTCCGCCAAGTACGGGCGGGTGAGGGCGCACGGTGGGTTTTTAGTGGGTGAGATCCCCACACTACCCCGCTGTCTACCCGGGCAGCGGGGTGTGCGGTAGGTACATATTTGCCTAATTTAAAAAAAAATGGTGCTGTTTATAATTTATTGGGATTAGTTTATTTGAGAATAAGGACTTAAATATTGATCAAGAATTCGTTACCACGGATAATACTCTATATAATAATCACATGGAAGCGAGGTTTCGAGAACAGGGATCTGCCATCATAGAATATGGATCAATCTTAAAACATACAAATTTTACATCCTCGAAAGAGGTGTAATCTACTAATGTCTTGGTCGTCCTTATGAATCATTTTCGACAGTGTCATATGAACTCATTCATAAGTCCCTTTCCATGACGTGGCCAGATGGACAGCAGGCTTGCATCCATATGTATCTATTCCATTTCCTTACACTTCATTGCATAAATATACAATTGATCGTTTTTGCCTCCCTTGAAAAATTAAAAGAATTTCAAGAGTACTTTTTAATAATTTAAGAGTTGATCAGTTCATAGGAGTCCGTTATTCATTTATCTTATCACATGCAAATATATCGCATTTAATATCAGGTGGAATATTCTCAAACAGAAAACCCTAACCTTTTAGGTAAAAATGGATCATAATATTAAAAAACTATCCACTATAAACCCTCTTACTCTTATAAGATACCAGATAGAGTGCCAATAAGTCAATAAACGTCGAAATAAATAAAATACTGTATCAAAACAACTCCAGTCACCTGCAGTGGGTTTTATTAATATCAGACTTAGAATGAGTAGAAGATTAAAATATGAAAATTAAAACAGTAGACATAAAGTAGACTTTTAATATTGAACGTTATAATATTAACTTTATTAAAACACGTTGTTTTGAAAACACTAATGTTTAATAACTACTATAGGGAAAGAGATGAAATATTTGTGGAGTACGGGCGATGGCACCCCGTGCCCTCCGTCGGCCGCGGCGAGATGTAACTCTCAATATGAGCTTTGTTACCGCTTTGTGCCGCCATTTCTTGTGTCACTGCATTGAATATATCGGGTGCTTTCCTTTGTGCACGGAATATTGCTCGTCTTTTATCGAAATGAACGTTACCTTCCCAAGAGTTGTTTCAGCAAAGAATTTCGCGATTGCAAAGTAATATTTCGCCTTAAGAATTTCGATGTGTTTCTTTCATGTCGAAGATGACTTTACTTTGGATTATATTGTGTCTGGAAATGTTATTCTAACTTTGATTTTCAATATCAACGGTTCTTTTGCAAATTGTTTGAAATATTTTTTAAGTCATTTCTGTATGGTTTATTTTGCTAACAATACTAGCTACACAACACATTTATAGGTCAAATTTAAGAGGCTTAAGAGAGTTTAAAAGCAATTTCAGGGAAAGCATAAATGCAATAAACGAGTGAGTCAAACCAATGTTGTTATAATTACATTGGCTTTGCTATTTCAAGTCCAATAGCCATCTGACCACCAATTAGAAAGGGATTAGCGGCACGATGCGACTCTGGGAAAACGCCTTGTGCAATATACTCTTGAGATTGCTTATTAATTATTAAGGTTTTGTTTCTTTAATACATTTAAGTAACAGGAATAGCTTCCAAAAATGACAATTAGCAAAATAAGTGTTTGTTTACTGTGACAAGTTCTTCTGGGTAATTATTAATGAATATTGAGTATTAACCATCATGATAAATGCGTCGTCATCTTACACCATTCACCCTCACTGCATCCCACTTACTTTTTCTTTCAGAGTGCTAGAAGATGTTATCTATATAGTATATATATTTTGATCTGTATTAGCACTTGACATATTCAGCTACTAAGGAACAAATTATTTGTGAAAGTGGAAAAAGAGAGTAAATCTCTCTGCGAGCAGGATTCGAACTTGCATCCTATCCACCCCTGGTTGGATGCTCTGAACCGTTAAGCTATCGCAGTCACCTAATGGTGACACCAAACTTCCACTTCACTTTTGTTTTAGATGTCTTTAAGGCGAGGTGTTTCAACGCAAGCTAAGATTTTAGGAGGTGAGGTGTGGGGGGCCGCTCGCGTGTCGCGTGACGTTACGCTAGCTCACAGTTTAAATTATTTCAGTTGCAATATGTATGGTGTCGTTGACGCTAGCTTACAGTTTAAATTATTTCAGTTGCAATATGTACAACTAATTACGAATGTAATATAAAATATATTTTTTTTCGGGTTATACATATAAAAATAAGTAAAATATGTATTTAGATATTTTTATAAATGCTAAAAATCATTTTACATGCTTAGCACTATACATTAAACACAATGTGAAAAATGTGAAATCAAAAATAATAGTCACGATCAGGATCCTGCTTGTGACTGTTATTTTCGATTTCACATTTTTCACTTTGTGTTTAATTTATAGCAGAATATGTGTTTATTTCTTCACAAATCTAGTTAAGTAGGCACTTAGGTAATTATATATTTTATTTATTAGGGTTTATTTTTTTATCACCATCTAAATTTTAAAGATGCCGTTCCACTCAAGACACCGAACAACTTTCCTCAAGAAAAATATATGCAAAATCGAAATAAAATTACTCCCAATATAATAATGTGCGTTTAACGTTACGCAGTTTCATAAGTAGAACACGCTTTTAAAATTTCAATGGTAACAAAACTAACCCACAAAGCCATTACGTGAAAAAAACATAAAACCTAATCTCCATATTTATTTGGTTTATTGTTGTATTTATTCTACTTGGATCCATTTTAAAAAGATGTGAAGCATATAGTTAGTATCAGATTTTGATGTTTGATCAGTGATCATCCACTGCAAAAGCGTCACAAGAGTATGAAGTAAATGTTGAATTTGTTGCTCAATATTATATTATTTTTTATATTATACTGATTCATCAGGTTTTTTTGCAAGTGGTTTCTGATGTTTTACGGGCATAATATGTAATAAACTAAACATCAACTGAAGTATTAAGAGTCATTCTGAAATAGGTAGCAGAACATTATTAGGATTTTGTGTATTTTGCGAAGTGATTGGAAAGGTGGGTGCAAATATAATTAAATAAAGTATTTTGTTTAGGTAAATCATTTTTATGAATAATTATCTATTATACCATTATAAAACTGTAACAGAGCTGTCTGTACATTTAAGATATTTGAGAAAAAAATACTGTAATAGGTTATATAGGCGTGTATAAACACACTACTGAAGGAATGTAATATAGTTCCGGTGGCCCGCCAATAAAGGCGGAGAGACGGCGCGCGGCGGGTTTCTTTAGTGGGTAAGGGCCCAAAAAAGGCGTGTATAAACACAAAACATTTTTTTAGAATTATTGTGTTTGTCTGTTTACCTGTTTGTCTGCTTGTTCGTTCGCGCATCACGCAAAAACTACTTAACGGATTTTGATGCAACTTTTTTTATTTGATAGCTCTTGAGTAGACTTAAAAACTGATATAAATTTTATCCCGCTTTTGGCTGCGGCGGAGCCACGGGCAGGCTAGTATTTTTATAAGAATATTAACTCTCCTAGTTAATAAGTTCGTTATATTAAATAACTAATAAAATCACTTGCTATTTATAAATAATCTATAGCCCTATTATTTATTACACCAGGCAAGCGTTATTTTTGTTGAGCGATTATTTTTATTACTTAAACGCTACCACAACCGCTATGCCACGACGTCGATGACACACTTCACTAACAATTCTAACAAAACATCGAAGTCATGTGCACACTTGAACAGTCAGTCACTTCAGTCAGTCATACCGCGAAAGAAAAGGACAGAACGAAATGACCCTGACCCGTTCATATCATTGTCACATGCGAAATTACGCTCCAACTTTACCACTTATGAACTATATTTTATGTCAATTATAAAAAATAACGTGCAAAATAATCTAAGTATCTAAAGAAAGAGAAAGAAAGAAAATATTTATTTCGTGCTACAAAAGACTGCATATTTGTAACAAAAATAAAATTTAATATACCTAAAAACTACCTATAATAAAAAGTTGAAACAGAATTATACAGGATTGGTGTTTGTCTTATGAAGCAGAAAAAGGCCCATTGCTCAGCAAATGTTGCAATGCCGGATCGCATTCCAACGCTGATTTTCAGCAATGTCCTGGACCCTACTTGACACCAACATAGAGGTCATAGAGCATTTAGTGCTCCAATTACTGTACAATTATTATTTCTATTTTCTTATAAATAAATAAATTCTTACAAATAGACATAGTTACATTTAAATACATATATTTGTTTGTTACTAACATATATGGCTAAATCCCACAAAATAAAAAATAAAAATAAATAGCCTGCGCTGTACGTTTTCTACATTCCATGGACATAACAAACCAATCTAATCTGTGTACATAGCGTTGCCGTTCCATAATGCAATAAATAGCCAACGTTGAAAAATATATTTGCCAGTCTAGTCTATGTACTTTCAGTTTTCAATGTTTTCAGCCATTATTATTCATAGAGCAAAGAGAAGAGAATATAACCTAAACTTAACCACTACGTTTAAAATCAGAGTTTCAGTGTCAATCCGAGACGGCTTAACGTAATATTCAGTTTGAAATCTATATTTTACAAAAGAAATTAAATATAAACAGACGTAACCAAACCATACAGAGACATACAAACAATAAAAAACACATTGGAACATGAAAACACATTGGAACCTGTAAGAAGATTACCAGATTTAAGGTTATCCTTTGTTTTCCTGGATTGAAAATTGTAGTCCAATTTATCCATATGAATCAAGAATAATTATGCTCCAAAGCCAAGTCAATTTACAACACATAAAAGTTACGATCCTCTACATTACAGTGATATCTCTACCATGTGAAATACTGACCGGACCACGGTTATTTTGTGCACACTTCTACCCTACCTAAGTTTTATTACAGCCAAAGATTAATAAAGGGCCGAAGGACTTTACACACCCACACTGCTACAGATGTGGGCCTCACCTGATGACTGACAACTGAGAGGTTTGTGTAATTATTTGAATAACTGTATACCAACATTTATTAATTTATTATATATACCTAACTTATATTTATTATATAACTTAAGTAAGTAAATATAGATATCAAATATTTGATTATTATAATAATTTGATAGAATATATATTATAGTTGAGACTGAATTTGATTTTGCAGTAAATATTTTTTTAAGTTAGTATTTCTTTGTTTTCAGTGTACGCCCCGGTGGCCAGAGAACATTCCAGCAGTGTGTGGCTGCATATTTGAAGCTTCCCCTAAATGCTGCAGTTTTGTGCTCTGGATTAGTCAGAGGGCTTACTGCTGACCTAATTGGGTATTTATAATTGTCCTGTTTCCATCTTAATTTTTTATATAAATATATAGGTTTTTGATTGCTAATGATAATGAATGTAAGGGTAGCTAAGTGTACCTTCCTCCTAGTTGTCATTTTTAAAATATTATTAGAATTTAAATAAGGTGTAACATGGGATCTTCGTGGTATCTTGAAGCAAAAACGCGCACAGGCATTCTGAATCCTCTGAATCAGGCATTCTGTCCTCTTCAGCAAGCATGGCCCATAAACTGTGTCACAGTAATCAAGTTTCGAAAGTATGAGGCTATTCATTAGCTGAATCCTTAAAGGTACGCTAATGTAGTCCCGTATTGAATATAGCACCTTCAGTTTATAAAAACATGACTTCAAAGAATGATTAATGTGTCTCTCGAAACGCAACTCTGGGTCTGTTATTAGCCCAAGATTCTTGGCATATTCAACCCTACCAATTTTTGAGGATGAAATAATAACTTCTGGGTTTTCAGAAAGCACTGCACTAATCTGATGTTTGCTTCCAAGTACCATAAACTTTGATTTTAGTGGGTTCAAGACTAATGCATTCTGTTCTGCCCATGAAATAATCCTCTGAAGGTCCTCGTTTATCTTATGAACCGCAACTTGTGTGTCTTTTGGCTTGAAGGATAAGTATAACTGTATATCATCTGCGTACATATGATATTTGCAGTTCACTATAGATTTTGTTATATCTGCACTACAAAGAATATATAGCAAAGGCCCTAGAATGGATCCCTGTGGTACTCCTCTAGTTACCTGACAGGATGAGGATTCAGAGGTCCTACCATCCACTCTACGAATTTCCACATGTTGCTGTCTATTTGTGAGATAACTCCTGTACCACTCCACCGTTCCTTCATCAAAGCCATAATATATTAGTTTGGCAAGCAGTAAATCTCTATTGATACCATCAAAAGCGCGCGAGCAGTCCAGCAAGACAAGTATGGAGCCCTTACTCTGGTCGCGAGCTTCCAACAGGTTTCCCACAACATCCAATAGTGCTGTTGATGTGCTGTGACCTTTTCTAAATCCAGACTGTAATTCTGGCAGAATATTGGTCTGCTCTAAGTATTCTGCAGTCTGCAAATGTACAATCCTTTCCAGAACTTTGGACAACAATGGCAAAATACTGATTGGACGTAGATCTATAGGACTAAGTGGGTTGTTATTTTTTGGTATGGGTCTAATTATTGCATGTTTCCATAACTCTGGGAAAGTGTGGGTAACTATTGATCTGTTCATAATGTCAGTTATGATTTGTAAAGTTGTAGGCAGTGTAAGAACTAACATTTCCAAGCTAATACTATCTATACCTTGGGCATTTGACTCCAAATTATTAATAATATTTAACACTGTATCCCGATCTACTGTCTTTAGCCCAAAAGTAGAGTTGCCAAACCTATTAGATTGAAAATACGACCCTACTACCATGCTATTGCAACATTTACCAGGCACATTGAGAAATTCTTCATTTATATCATCAGGGTTATCAAAGTGATCAGGCAACAGGTAATCTCGATGATCAGGCAACACATCTGACTTGATGTTTTTCCACGATGACCTAGGGTTCTTAATTTTGTTATTGATGTGATTTGTGAAATATGCTTTGTTTTCACTTTCTAGTGCTTGCTTGGCCTGATGCTTGAGATCCAAATAGTACCGTTTGTGCCCTTCCTGATTCGTTCTATGAGCTCTGTACCTGGCCTTGTCTCGCAATTTAAACAATAAACGAACAGTATCAGTGATCCAGGGAGTCTGTCGTTCTTTAAAAGTCTGTATTTTAATAGGGGCATGTAGATCAAACAACTGAATAATAAGAGAGTTGAACATCCCTAGCATAACATTAACATCTAAAGTGCTGTTTATAATGTGCCATGGCATTAAGTCCCTGTCAATAATAAAATATTCTTTCAAAATGTCCCTTATGGGATGATACAACACAACCCTAGGTTTAGGCTTGTCTCTCTATAGCACCGTTTCGCATTTAATGAATGAATGGTGGCCAAGCTCTCCAATTAAAGGTACATATTGTATAACTTGGCTGAGTAGAGGATTGCTGCATAATAGCAGTGTTCAAATTATAATATTGATTGTATAAGTAAGATGTGCACAATATTAAATAAAAGCATATAGTTAGGTAATTTTTACATACATTTTTACATTCATACATTTTTACATTGTATATAAATTGTATATATTTTTTTTTTATATATAAAATTAAATATTTAGTGTGTGTTAGAAAAATGTATATATATAAGAAATTTCTCTTACCTGAACAATAAGTTATCCTGTCAAAGTTGCTAAATTCACATGTGATTGTAGTATAGATTATAATATTTAACCATTGTAGTATTGCAATATTTGACCTTTTTATTATTTTATTGTTCCCTTTATGGGTTTCTATTGTTTCTTTTATGTATTTAAATGATTTTATGATTGTAATAATAAAGAAGTAGGTTTTATAAAATATTGGATAGTAAATATAAAAGTAAGTGATACAAACTAAAATATATGTACGAGTTATAAAGATTGTACGGACCTTGCCCCCATTAGCAATTGTTTGATTATTATTTAAAACATGATATAACAAACTTAAAATTAGGCAAAAATTTTAGCGATATCTTCGTCGCATTTGATTTGTTCCACCTTTTGACCGGTGTCTCTCCGGGCCAGGATACGTCCTTCCTTAGTCCACACGTACTTCCAATTGTGAAGAACGCCTGCCTGCCGTGCTTTATAAAATAGTTGACGGTTTGTTCGGGTCAGGCGCTCATTTATATAGATACGATGTGGTGGACGGGGGAAGTGAAGGTCACCACCGTTAAGTTCACGACGTACGCGAGCCGCGCCTAAGAAGTCATCGCGCGCTGCCCGACGCGCAAAGCGCACAGATATGCTGCGTGGGCGCAAGTCTGATGGTTCAGCTGAATTACCCACAGAGACCTTGTTGCGACGAGATGACCCAACACGTTCAACGTGAACGATATCTCGCTCATCTATGTTAATACCCAGCTTAGTGAAAAGTAACTTTATTACGTGTATGGTGCTCTCATCTTTACTTTCGGTAATGCCAGTTATTTCCACGTCGTTCCGCAGTAGCTCCTGATCGCGCTCGTTGAGCTGCACCTGTAAGCGAGTGATGGTAGCCTCCATTGGGCCTGCATCCTGCACTAATTTTTGGCTCAGTTTGGTCTCCATGGCATCTATTCTTGCATCTAAATTACTAATTCGAGTTTCGTTATTCTTCAAAGACTCTTTAAGTTCAATTATTTCTGTGCGGAACTGCTGAAGATCATGACGCATTAAACCTATGTCTGAGCGCAGCTCCTCCCGGAATACACGAAATTCCTCAGCCAAGTCTGAAATAAGACTTGAGGGAGCGTCTACATGCGCACAACTTAGTTGGCTTGTGTCCATTAATCCATCGTGGTGGTGTACTACAGGCATCTGTGCAATGTCCGACCTGCCTCTCACCGGAGTATCAGCTTTGTTATCCCTGATTAGGTGTTTCGAGCACTCAGGACAGCGCCAACTGGATGCTATGGAGCCTGTCATGGGTAGAAGTACACACCCCCTGTGATAAAGAGCACTGCATTTAGTGCATTTGGCAGCCTCCACGGTCGACAAAAATTTGGCACAGCCACCACATTTCATTGAAGGCATATTGATTAAATAAATGAATAAAAAGTAATATTATCTTTTCAGTAGGATAGTTTCGTCTACTGACAAGAGATGGCGCTGTTTATGAGATTCGTGAAATGTTTATTTGTGCTGTATGTTAGTTTATAATAACACAATAAAGTAATTGATTATATTCAAAATTCACAGGCACACACTCCTAAGATACCTCACAGCACAATATCCTTGATAAAGTATAATAATATTAATTTAGTTGTATACTAAGGGTAGATATAAGTTAACACTATAGTTTTAACTTGTAGTTATTGTTTATTCACTTTATTAAAGCTGTGGATAATAATTAATATTGTATAATTACCCGTATATAACTATATATTAACCAAGAGATCACTACTAGATAACGATTTCTAATTATTTTCGTAATTAAATCGCGATTTGCTACTACCAATGTGAAAGTGTCAAGCAAAACTAAAACATCGTTTGGTTATTTGATTTCTCTTTCGTTATATTTTTGAACGATGATATAATCAATCATAATAACGGTCAATATACGGTACGGATAACTCGCTTAAGCTGGAATAACGTATAATTAACCTGAGTTTTTGAGCGATTGCCGCGCGTTACTTGTTTAGATGTACTTATAGTTTGTGATTTTAAATTATTCGTGGTGTTGGATTGTTGTGTCTGTTTCTTTAGTGTATTATATAACTGTAAATATATTTTTTGTAGTATAGTGTAAATAATTTTCGGTCAGATAATATCTTTAAAAGTCTACTTAAATTTAATCAAAAATGTCATTGAGTCAGTAGTTATGGCGTAAATGCATAACACACATTTTATTGTATAAAGTGTATTAGTAAGGATTGACCCAGTTCTGAAGTCCACGCAGACGAAGCCGCGGGCAGAATCTAAATAATCTTAGATCACAATATCAACTCACTTAGTAGACAGTAATCTATTGTTAAGATTGTTAACTGCTCAACGCGCGTACATAGCTATATTAAATAACGTAACCTCAAATAGCGCACGAAGTACTATACGACGATAATCAAAAGAAATCGTTAATATATTAAAAGCGTAAAAAATAATAGGCGTTTTAAAAATAGTGCATCGTTATTTAACGTTTTTAATAAATAGCCGTTGCGAACACTCCTAGTATTAACTACATGATATTAATATATTATATATATTATTATGTAAGTGTGAAATCTATAATAAAAAAAACATAAAGAAAACTCTTTGTAGGTACATGATATAGGTATACACATTTGTTCATACTGATATTGTTAGTCTGTGTCATTACTATTTTACGAAACTACTTGGTTAGTGTCAAAATTTTAGAAAATTTAGACACTAACCCAACGTTGGCAAGTGCCCGATAGCGACTGGCGGGGCAGCGGGCGTCGCGGTATGTCATCGCATCGCTAGACATCTTTCAAGTTTTGGGATAAGTATTAATTAAATTTCTTCAGTTGAAAATTAAAATTTTGCAGGTTCTCTGTAGTATTTATACGAGTAGAGCAATGTGTCCATATACATATTATGTGAACAGTTTGAAATTTTCTTAACAAATAACTCGTTTTAGATTTTGTTTTAGCTTATATTCAGGATTAAATATAATCAAGTAAAGTACATCCTATCGTGAAATAAATTAGGACATTCCTTAAACAATATACTTAGATATCTTGCATATTTTTTATTACACCGTTATTGTATAGTAAATACCTAAACTATTTGATCTAGTAAAACA
Source organism: Leucoma salicis (assembly GCA_948253155.1). NCBI lineage: Eukaryota > Metazoa > Arthropoda > Insecta > Lepidoptera > Erebidae > Leucoma > Leucoma salicis. The sequence goes on along the minus strand of OX411807.1, from coordinate 17,981,706 downwards.
GTATTTCGCGCTTTCCTGCGGTGAATCGCCTTAAGGCCCAGGCCACCTATCGGATGCATTTACATACATTTTATTAAGTTTAACTTTGCAATTAAAATTCTAACTTACAATGTCACGTAATTAATGTAATTATCTATAATATAATTGCTGAATTAATTGTTACAAAAAATTTGTTTTATAAATATAAATCAACAACCGAAGTCCAAATAAAGCGAAATAAACCAACCACCAAAGTTTATTGATATATTTAGGAAGAAAGCATACAGCGCTATTTCCAGTATTCTTGTTAAATAATTATGTTAGTATCGTCGCACCGCCAGCTTCTTAGATAGACAAGATAAAAGCCGGATCGTATGCGGTACACGTTAGCCAGTTACGTTACTGCGAGCTAAAAGATACACACCCTTTTCAGCGAGACACACACACGGTATAAAAAGTAAGCTGACTTGTGAGGTTAAAAAATTAAAATGCTCTATATTGAGAAGATTGTTTCCCTCCATTTTAACGCAAAAAATACTGTCTATAGTGCCTGTTAATGTTTAAAGTACTGAACTAATTTTAATCAAATACCGCAGGGATCGCAATCACAAGAGGAACTTAGGTAAAACATTAAATTAAACTTGGTCAATCCTTAAATTAGAGAAATAAAAACTCATATTTAGGCTAAAGAACAAATTCCCGTTCGCAGTAAAGCTCTCTTTTTCCACTTTCAGAAAAAGTCTGTTCTTTAAAGTAGCTGAGCATATCAAGTGCTAAAATACAAATCAAAATATCAGAATGATAAAAATTATCAGAAGCCTAAATATGAACTAACTCCATTTACGTTTTACTTTTGCGTGCGGAACCCTAATTTATTTTTCTAAAATTAAAGTAGACTAAGTTACTCTTTGTAACATCAGCTATCTTCCAGTGAAAGTCCCGTCCTACTCAGACCAGCTATTTCGGAGATTAACCGGAACAAAGAGTCAGACCGATAGGCAGACAGGCAAATAGAAATGATAAAAATTGTTTTTGTTATAAGTACTGTATCGAGTACAAGTAATTGATATGCAGAAGAGCAAGTCATGTTGATTGGTTACATAGTTATAGCGTCAAGGAGTAACAAATAAATAAAGTTACTTTAGGTATATTTAAATAAATAAAGTTACTTTAGGTATTCTAACTAGAATGTACCTTTAAAACAAAAATTGGTTTAAGCCTATATGCACTTAAAAAAACATATCACAGGGACAGCATCACTTTCATTTTTTTAAATGCTTAAATAAACTCACCGTGTGCCGTCTCTTGGCCTATATTGACGGACCACGGACGGAACTGTGTGAAATTACTTCAGTGGTAGAGACAGCATCCTAGTATTATTTTATGAGGACATAACATACATTACATTTCAATGAACATGCTGGATCATATATCGGTATATAGGTCCACCTGCCACCACGCTCGGCCAACAGAACTGCTAATTAAGGGTGGATTACGTAGCAGACCCGTCCACGACTACTTACCTGCTGTTTACAACTGGATTTTGAAGCATAAGGAAATAAAGGTTAAGAATACGTTTAATTAACTGCGAATAGTTATCGTTTAACTGCCTCTGTGGTGCAGCAGTAGTGTAAGCGACTGCTGATCATGAGGTCTCGGGTTCGATCCCCGGGTCGGGCAGTGTTATTGAGCTTTTTCGTAAAAAGGAAAATTGTCAGTAGCAGTCCGGAGTTTGGAATTGTTCCCGGTAGACGCCAATAGGCTCGCCCCCTATTACGTGGGACTCAAACATAGCTGGCAAAGCGTGGGTGTGTAATACACCTCTGCCTACCCCTTCGCCGAATACTGGCGTGATGCTATCTTTTTTTTTTTAGTTATCGTTTTACTAATGTTCCCAACTTTATCAAATAAATCCTTCGCTTGCTAAGTGTATATTCACACGTGATAATATCTCATCTCAGACTAAATAAAAAATAAAGACACCGTATTGTCTACCAAAAAGCGAAGCCACTTTTTTAAGAATGTGTGCGTGAAAGTATTGCCACCGGAAAGAAATAATCTTTGTAATATGGGTAAACTTTTAAAAGTTTTATGTTTATTTTGATTTATTTTTTATACAACGTGGGTGGCAAATAAGTATATGGCCCACCTGGTGGTAAGCTGTTACCTATAGGCACTAGCAACACCAGAGATATCGCACGTCGCCATCTCCATGGAAACTGATAGGAGGTGGATAGGAACTATTAAGGAGAGGATAGGTAGGATACTAAGGAGAAGACAGAAAGGATAACAAGGAGAGGATAGGAAGGAAGTTAGGGCCTCCGGCACTCTCACTGACCTTACGAAATACAATAGTATGATTACTACTGTTGGTTTACGCTGATCTTTTGTGAGAGTGCCGGAGTGAGTACCACCCGTACTTGTGGGTGGGATAAGCAAGGCTCTACCACTTTAATATTTAAAACATAAAGAAAGTAAAAAGATAAAGTAAGTTTACAGCAAATCATATAGGGAATATTATGACGCTAACGACGTCACGTATTCATGTACGTAACGTACCTCACTCATCGCTGGGCAGAGGCCTTGGAGGGTGGGGGTTGACGCTTTGGCATTCAGCCTGGACATCGCGAAGGCATTCGACAGGGTCTGGCATAGGGCCCTTCTATCGAAGTTACCATCATACGGAATCCCCGAGGGACTCTGCAAATGGATCGCCGGCTTCCTCCATGGTTGCAGCATCGAAGTCGTTGTAGACGGATGCTGCTCTGATACCATGGAAATTATTGCTGGCGTTCCTCAAGGCTCGGTGCTCTCCCCAACGCTGTTCATCCTGCATAACAATGACTTGCTCTCGATTGAGAGTATGCATTGCTATGCGGATGACAGTACAGGTGATGCGCGATATACCGGCCATCAGAAAGTCCCTCGGAACATGCTGGAGGAGAGGCGGACCCAACTTGTGTCTGAAGTCGAGCGCTCTCTAGGGCGGGCCTCGGAATGGGGAGAAAAGAACTTGGTTCAATTCAACCCTACGAAAACACAGGTATGCGCGTTCACTGCAAAGAAGGACGCATGCGCGCGTTCTTATCTACCACGGGCGCGTTCTTTTCTACCACGTACGTGTAATTTGTAATCATACTCTGGTAATACTCATGAAACTTCATTTTGGCATGTTTTTTTTTTTTTGCGTGAGTGTGTGTAATTACAAGTTTGGCATGGTTTTATATGGCTTCACTGGATTGTTCGTAATGCCCCGTCTATATTTTTTAGTTAGTCTGAGTATCTAATGTGATTAAAGTTTCTTAATTAAAATAAATATGAGTGTAATGGTTTATTGATCTACACACTTTTGCCACACAAATTGTATAAAAAGGGTGGCTTTGATAAAATAATAATAAGTATATTAATAAGAATATCAACAAGTATACGAAATAACGTTGTTTTATGATTCTTACATGGGTAACTCTACTGGTAACTGCACGGAACTTCGTCTTCGTGGACTTTTAAAATTAGAATCATTTAGGTATACCCCACGGGAACTAATAAAAAGTCAAACATATAAACAAATACAAAAACTTTCACATCATTAACAACATTATAAATGCGAAAGTGCGTATTATATTTATTTCTTTGTTACGCTCTCATGCCATAAAACTCAATCCATCATCATTACATTTCGCAAACACACAGTTCAGAAACCAGAAAAGGACATAAGTTACTTTTTATCCCAGATAAATCCTGTGAAATAGTAATTTTTAATATCAAGTTGCCAAGGAATATAACAAAACTCTTCTTTTTATTTCAAATTAGGTTGGAGTGTTATGTACATGTATGTGCATGAATGTGTGTACGTGTGTTGTGGTTCTCTCTCCGAAAGAGCAACTCTGGTATTCACAATAAAATAACCGAATACACTTTAGGGATATGTACTAGGAGATATATGTCATTCTATTTGGTTATTCTTCATTTGCAATTTAAAACATTGTCTTCTTAGATCTTCAGTAAACTATGACGTTATAAGGGCGAAAAAAATGACGAAAGTTTCGTTGTTAGCTAGCTATTCATAGTCTAGACGTAAAACAAGCTAATAATATCGATATCGAACATCAATACGCCATGGTACAGTGAACGTACTTGTTTATTCTACTCACAGCGTCTATGCCAGTACCCGCAAATAACAGAAAGAGCAAGTCCTTAGGGCATCGCTTTAGCTTTTCAATTTCCCTTTCGGAATTATTCGTACTAATCGAATACAACCTCCGGGGTCTCGGGATGCGGTCAGGATGATTCATTCATGAGACTAATGTCGCTATCGCACTTAGATAGCGTCTAATATTGTCGTCAGTAGCACTTAAGTCTCCATTGGTCGCAGTTCTTGTAGAATAAAAATGTAGGACCCGTTTTGTTATTGTTTAAGTAACAAAACATTAGTATGGATGATTTTATATAAACGCTATACTATTATTTTATCACTTTTTTAATTATAAAATTGCATTAGAAATTTATACTGGGTCTTAAATGACTTTAAATGTAGGTATCAGGACAAGTACAAGCAGGTTGCACAAATTCTCTGGTGTGTAAATCGAAATCTTATTTATAAATGGGATAGTTGATCGCTATGCCATTATATTTATAGAAAATTTGAGCACAAGCAAAAGAAGAGCTATATTTAAAATTTAATAATTACTAATCCCTTTTAACAGTGATGGAAAAGTAATCTAGACGCCTGGAAGATTATTTAAAAACCACGTGAAATTTGTGAACTTTTTGTACTTTCTTGAAGTGCACCGAGAACGTGTGCAGTCCAAATCTAAAACTGACAGATTGCCTCGGTGATATAGCGGTAGTATATGCGATTGTAGATCACGAGATCTCGGGTTCGATTCTCAAGTCGGGCCCAAAAATTATTAGGCTTTTCTGCCAAAAATCTCAATAACAGCCCGGAATTAGGAAGGTAGAAATGTAAAGTTGTTTGTACAGTGCTCCGGTCGTGTCCTAAGGCCGAGAGTGAGGGACAGAGACTGCACTTGTGTTTGCTCACATATTCGTTCACTATAATATCAATTGATTGCGTATTTTTTCTATACCCATTTTAATTACTAAAAATTACTTTACTCTTAACTTCAAATGCAAAAAATCTAGACCACAAAAAATCTAATTTGTATGTTTTGAAATGCAAAACAACTCACCACATGTAATCAAATATTAAAGAAAACCATCTATCCATCCATCCATCAGTCTTTCGACGTCCACTGCTGGATATAGGTCTCCCCAAGGAATGGGGGATAGTGCCGTAATCGCCACGCTTGGCAGGCGGGTTGGCGATCGCAGTGGATGTTGTTAATACTAGAGGGAGTGCTGCTGCCCACTCCTCCAGTATTCCCTCAGTCGGTTCTTACGACTCCCATAGGTGGAGAGGGGTGGGACAATTCTAAAGCCGGTCCCACACGGCTAGAAATAGTGTTTGATATTATTTATTTATTTACAGAAATATAAATGTAATACCTACTCCAAATTACATTTTTAAAACGTGTATTGATAAAGTACACATTATCACTAATCACAACTACGTATATGTGATCGATACACATAAACAATCTCCATAGAAAGTTGGAACGCATTGTTCGATATGAGGACGAAGGCATTGCATCGCGAAGCGGCGCCGCGTTGCTACAAATGATGAGGGGTATTGTCGCAGCATTAATGAGTGCAGGCCGGCCGGGACAGCAGTGCGGAAGAGGAAAATTAAACTCCTGGGCCCCGGGCTCGTGTTCATTACTCCACACCCGATTACTTCGCCACTGTTTGTGAATGCACACTGAAGTAGCCTGAAAGAGCTATATTCAAATATTGCAATTAGAAACTTCGATTACTTTACCACATTACGTATGTACGATTTTACTGTTTCTCAATACTGTTACTGAAAACTATTTTTAGTGGAGCTTATTATTTAATGGAGCATCGTTATTTAAAATATGCTAAATAAATTTAATACTAGATTCTGCCCGCGACTTCATCTGGCCCCTTTCGAATAAATTGCAATTATCACTAGCTTGTATTTATTATTTAACACTAGTTTTTGCCAGTGGCTCCGTCGCAGCCAAAATTTAGTTTTTTGCTTATATCTCAGTATCCCGATAGCGATAGCGGAATAAAATGTATACCAGTTGTTAAGTCTAATCGAGAGCTATCACACAGAAAAAGTTGCATCAAATTCCGTTCAGTAGATTTTGCGTGATGCACGAGCAAACAAACAGTTTATATGTATGTATTTATTCTATCTATCTATCTTCTATCTCTATCTATCTATTTATCTTCTTTCTTTTCTTTATTTATTTTGTTCCTTTTTTTTATAAGCTTTATAATAGTATTTAAGAGTGTATATATAATAATCTATGTTGACTTATTGTAGATAATAAAGTTTAATATGATTTCTATCTATTATATGTATGTATTTACAAAAAAAAGTAATACATGTATTATATCCGTAATCTGGTACCCATAGCACAAGCGTTAAGCTTAGTTTCCCAAACTATCCCAACCAGAGGACGTTGTGTGAAAAATGTCCGTGAATATTTATATTTATTGTATTTATTTATTTAGATAAACAGACAAACAGACAAAAATCTAAAAAAAACGTTTTGTGTTTAAACACGCCTATATAGCCTATCACAGTCATTTTTTCTCAAATATCTTAAATGTACAGACACAGCTCTGTTACAGCTTTATAATAGTATAGATGATAACTGATCTATAGATTTTATAACGAATTGATATTCAAGGGATTACGAACACCGTTGGTCTAAAACGCGTTATATTAACGGTACACGTATTTTTTGGTTGTAGTGCTTGCTATATGTGACTAAAACAGTTTTCCTTTTGTTCAAGTAAATTACCATGTCTGTTTTCATTCAGCTATAGTGACAAGTTTTTAAAACAAACTCGACTCCGTGGGACGCTTCGTGTCGTGTGCAGGTGATAAATCGTCGCAAAACATCACTTTTTACTAACGAGACACGGTGTCGACTGCTAGCGAACATATTCAAATAAAGATTGTTAGTGCCACGTCTTGAAGGATTTAAGATTTAGCACAGTATTTTTTGTATTTGACATACTTTCAGAAAATATAGAAAAATATTCACAAATCCTAAGCTATTGTTAGGTAAGTGAACCCCAGCTCACAGTATTTATGTTGTAATGGATTAGCTTTCATTATATAAATTCTCAAAAGAGGACAACGCAAATATAAAAAGTATGAGAACGAAATGAATTTGTTAACGTTACCTATAGGTACACAGATCATTTAGTGTTTCTCGACAAATATGGCCGTAACGTAACCAGCACTATCATTGATCAATTGCTTGTTTAACATCAGTTGTGATACGGGTTGTACCCAAACTCAAACGAATTGGTTATAAAAAGTTTCAGGTTTTGCCGGGCTTCGGAATGTTTTTGTCCGATTGGGGGAATGAAGATTTTTCAGCTCGGTTCAGTAGGTGCTGTGTCGTACAACTGCACCGATGACAATAAATATCGAACGCGGCCAGCCGTGAAATCGAATAGGCTCCGTCTGTGAGCGCTTTACAATCAGCAGCGGGCTGTCGCACGCCTCCGTTCGCACCGTCATAACTTACTGACGTTACCATGCATTAAAAACTTATTTTAAGTCTTTTACCTAGATTCTATTAAATTGCATTTGTTGGAGTTCAAGTTTTGACCGTTATTATATCATAAATGCATAAGATATTATCTTTCTATGATTTTTTCATAAGACATTTTATACTGTCAAGCCATCCATGGAATAACGCTCAAGATTCTATCAATGATTTCGTTGCACTTGTAGAGTTCCATATGTCAGAATGAAAAACGATTCAGTCATGCGTCTGTCTGTCTGTCACAGCAAATTTGCTCCGAAACTACAGGGCTGATTATATTGTAAATGCATCCAATAGGTGGCGTTGGTCGTAAAGACAAATGTGATGTGGAGATTGGGTATGACCGTTGGTCAGTGCGATAGCTTAGCGGCTTAGAGAACTTCCCGGATTGGAAGGTACGCAAGTTCGAATCCCGCTCTCAGTAAAAATATTTTTTTCTACCATCCATCCATCCATCCATCAGCCTTTCAACGTCCACTGCTGGACATAGGGCTCCCCAAGAGAACGCCACAACGACCGGTCCTGGCATGGGGGATAATGCCATAATCGCCACGCTTGGCAGGCGGGTTGGCGATCGCAGTGGATGTTGTTAATACTCGAGGGAGTGCTGCTGCCCACTCCCCCGGTATTTCCTCAGTCGGCTCTTACGACTCCCGTGGGTAGAGAGGGGTGGGACAATTCTAAAGCCGGCCCCACACGGCCAATTTTTCTACATTCACAAATAATTTGTACTTTAGTTATTTATTTTAATAAATATTTAGTATACTCGTAGTAGTTGTTTAAGAAATTCTCCGAAACTACTGAGCCTAGAATAAAAAAAATATCTTTTACTAATAAATCACAGGAAATATAGAAGTGTAGACCATAGGTTCTACATATAATGTTCATGTTGTGCACATGTGCCAATTAGTCTACCTACCAAACAAACGCGAAACAACAAAACTATCACGTACCTACTACCGCGAAACCTAGATTTAGGGCGTATCACCGCGACAAGATCATCGCGGAAGAGCTGATGGTGCAGCGAAGTGCGGCCCAGTGAAATCTGCATGATCGATTTTTGTGTATTATGTGTGTAATTAGTCCATCCATCCATCCATCAGCCTTTTAACGTCCACTGCTGGACATAGGCCTCCCCAAGAATGCGCCGTAATCGCCACGCTTGGCAGGCGGGTTGGCGATCGCAGTGGATGTTGTTAATACTCGAAGGGGTGCTGCTGCCCACTCCTCCGGTATTCCCTCAGTCGGCTCTTACGACTCCCATGGGTGGAGAGGGGTGGTACAATTCTAAAGCCGGCCCCACACGGCCATAGTAAATTAGTACCTAGTTCAAAACAATAGTCACGAGCAGGAGGAAGCTTTTATTAGTTATTGTGTGTAAAAATAAATCCTTGTGTACTTATCACAGTCTCAAGTTTTCAAGAAAAATCGTGTTTACTCTCTTTTTTTTCTCACTTGCTCTTAAAATATAAAAAAAAACATAGCATCACGCCTGTATTCCCAGAAGGGGTAGGCAGAGGTGTATTACACACCCACGACTCGCCAGCTATGTCTAAGTCCCACGTAATAGGGGGCAAGCCTATTGACGTCTACCGGGCACATTTCCAAACTCCGGGCTGTTACTGAGAATTTTTCTTTTAAGGAAAAAGTTCAATAACATTGCCCGACCCGGGGATCGAACCCGAGACCTCATGATTAGCAGTCGCATACACTACCGCTACACCACCGAGGCAGTTTAAAATATAACACGCTGTAATTTGAAAATGTTTATTATTATAGTTAGGTATGTATTTATTTTATGTACTCGTAATAGTCGACAAACTTAATCATCATCAAAAAGTATTTTTTGTTATATATAACAAAAAATGCTATATATAGCACACATCGGCCTATTTGAATTGTCGATGATCCCAATCTCACGGAGAGTCAGAGAGAGTCTTGAGTCGTTGGAGCGGTGGAGAGACTTCGAGTCCCTCTGTGCTCCATTGGCTCTATAATGAAGAGTGCTCAGAGATGTTTGAGGTGGTACCAAAATCACCATTTTTCCACCGAACCACGAGACGTCGTGGTAGGGTTCATCCACACCACCTGGAAACGATTTCATCAAAGAAAGTTCGTTTTCAGCGTTCTTTTCTACCACGTGTGATGTGTGTAAGCTCTGGAATGACCTTCTGCTCTAGAAACACCGCAGCAGGTAGGGCCTGCTACAGTGTTTCTTTAAATGAGGTTTGAGAAGTTATATAATTTGGGTAAATTTTTAAAAGTTTTATGTTTAAAACATAAAGGAAGTATAGGAATTAAGTAAGTTTACAGCAAAACATATAGGTAATACCTATTATGGCACTGACGAAGTATTCATATACGTTACGTACATACGAAATTGTCAAGTCATTTGGGGTAATTTTAAATCATACTTTGGTAACACTCATGGTTTATGGCACTTCGTTTTGGCATGTTTTTTTTTGTATTTTTATGCATGAGCGCGTGTAATTACAAGTGTCCGTCCGTCCGTCCGTGTGGTGACGGACTAAGAATACAATTGTCATCACCCCATTCCTTCCCACGGGTGTCGTATGAGGCGACTAAGGGAAGTAAGCAATTATTATCCATTGCATGACTGGTGGTAGGGCTGGGTACCAAGTGGGAGTAATCACTTGTTATCGGGCCCGAGCGGGTTGGTACCACCATCTCCCGTGTGACCGGCCATGAAGCACATCGTTGCGTTTTGGCTGTAGCAGGAGATAGCCATTTCATTTTATATCTGTGAAATGAATTGGTGAGCAGCGGCTTGACAATACTCTCGGTAAAGTCAAGTCCATGAGCGATGGTTACCATTAACCATCAGATGGACCGTGGCTCGCCTGCCACTACATGCAATAAAAAAAAAGCAATTAATTTGTGGTAGGCCGCGGCTTGGCTGTGCCCTGATGTTGCTAAAGACCTGACCGGCAGTTACCACTTACCATCAGGTGGGCCGCTTGTCGTCTGACACCGTTGGCAGTAAAAAAAAACGTAAATACATATGTTGTTTTTTTGTATAGGAACAGAACGTTTTCCGATAATGGAAAAAGATATAAATATAACGGTAACAAAACAAAACCGTTAAAACTTACTTTAAAACCGAATTTATAAATAGCGATAGAGAATACTCTAATTTAATCGTTTTGAGGTAGATAATGTTTTCATAACTATTTAAATGTATGGGAATTTGACATCTTTAACCATAGATAAAGAACCTATATTTATCCAAGTCTTTGACAATATCTATAACGCTAAGTCACGTGACTTAACGTTAGAGATGTCAAATTTCCATACATTTTAATAGTTTTCTATTAGCGTTAGCGATCATGGAATGCAACTTGGCTAGACTCACTGGGCAGAAATTGGGCATGTTCTTGTGTGATGTATAAAATAGTTTATATAGACTTAAATGGCTATACAGGCTTGTTCTAAAAAGTACATCGATTACTTGAAAGGAATAAATAATTAAAGGTCATTAGACATTAACCCTCGCACAGTAAGAACGACGTTGTAAATATCTTAATAATACATTTTAAACATTCGCACGCAGCGTGCCGAAGTAATTTGCGGTTGTGATGCTCACCCTCCCCCATGTCCCCTGACGCGTGTTCGATTAGAGTACAAGTAATTCCGGAAAGGAAATTGAAATCTTAAAGCAATACCCTATGGACTTTATGTTTCTACCAACGTTCTGAATGAGGAATAAAATGAGAAATAAACAGAGACAAATTCCACAAGTTTGCACAGAGCTTACACAACATTGTTCCGTCTATAATTAATACAGAATTGGTACTGACTACAACCAACAAAGAATCGGATACTTAGCAGGACAAATTGTTTAGAATGTTTAAAGTTATATAAAAAACAACAAATTATTTACAGGGTCGTCATTTGGTAACTCTTAAATGTTATAATTAAGCTTAACTTGTATGTATGCTCATACATCCAATAGATGGCGTAAGCCATCAAATGAGACGGTAAGAAATATGTGATGTAGAAATTGACCACTGCAGATAATAGCTACGATGGCTTAAGGGCAGAGTATTTGTTCGGCTGCTCCAGGAATTTCTCGTTCGCATCCCACTCGCATTTATTATTTTCTATTTCATACACTTTGTCGCAACCTTTTTTAATCCTCGACGAAAACGAATGTAGAGTACACTATCAAGTCATCGCAGTTAATATGCGATCGTTCGACGCAGACCGCATATCGTGACAGGATTAGCAACCGACCCCAAAATCACATGAGGTCAGCAGACTTAATAGTTCAACCAAACATCAATTGAAAAGCCGAGCCAGGTCAAGCATACATTAAAAATTGGACATGACTGAATAGACTATAAAGTCAGTTTCAGCTAAAAGCGTAAATTGTACTGTGTTAACTAAATAGAAGTACTCGTAGAGGATAGCTAATTGGTAAAATGCCAACACGCTTTAATTTTATCGTCTCGAGACTAATGCACTAGGTAAAACAATCTGAACCATGTCCTGTTTGATTATGGTATCTTATCTAGTATCTACATTAAAAACAAACTGCATGAATGGCGTAGTAATTTAAGTACTGAGCCACCCTTCATTCGAATAGTATAAGTTTGGTTCCTACTTAAACATGTTGGCTATGGGCTGAAGCTATTCTGTTAATCTGCTCGTACTTTGTTTCATTCATAAATCCTTATTTTTTTGTTTAAGCGGGGAATAAATGTATCTAACCGCACACCCCGTCGTTCGGGGTAACGAACAGGGTAGTGTGGGGCCCTCACCCACTTAAGAAACCTGCCGTGTCGGCACACTTCGGGTTTCTCTCCGCCTGTGTTGGCGGCCCACTGGTACTATGTTGGATTACTTCAGTGGTCCGCTGGCGGTCATTTATAAATCCTGCAACGGTTAATCGCTGGTTAACAGCCCAAATGAGGTAGCCCACGAATGTTACGATTTTATAAGTCCAGGGAAGTCATGCTGGTTAGCGAACAGTCCTGAGAAGATTCCTATGAAGTTACGGCACCCCATGCTTTCTATTTTCACTTGTTTGAAATTGTATGTACTACGAGATTAATATATTAGAATATAATTTTCAATGAATATTATATTGATACGAAATTCCATTCTGACGTTCACGCTGATCTGTGATATAGCTCCTTTTGCATTTCTTTTCTGTGAGTCTAATTACAATTACCGATGACGAAACATTTATGATAGTATTGATAATTAATTAGATTATGACCGCGACTACGTCTGTGTGTACTTCAGAATATAAATACATCACTCTACGACACTTTAATAATCTCTATGTAATAATTACTATTCCACGGGAACCATTAATTTTTTCCAGAGGAAAAGTGCCCGTTTTCTATGACAAACAAGCAAACTCACTTTCGCAATTATAATATTAAGTAAGGATATTCTATCAAACATACATACGTAAAAACCAGCATACAATTTTTATATGTTTAGGTAACCTTTACTCATTTTATTTTTTGTTAAGGCGGGAAAAAAAAATCCTAACCGCACACCTCGTCGTTCGGGGCAACGAACAGGGTAGTGTGGGGTTACTCGTTGCCCCTAACTTGTAGATTAGCAAAGTACGTAAACGTTTAATAAGAAAAAACTGGAAATATTAGAATCCCGTCTTTAAACAAACGTAATCGTAGGTGAGTTTGGAATCGTAGGTGAGTTTGGAAATATTGAGTAGACAGCAGTTGTTTGCTTAGCCAGTGCAAATTGTCGACAGTTGCAATGCGTCGCCGTAGATACGATCGCTATTGACATACACCAGAAGTCTCTTTACAGCGGTAATTACCGCTTGGTGTTGGTTAATCATTCCCTTTATAACCGTCCTTGTCAAATACGCTGTCTGGGAGCTTAATGTAATAGTATCTGTTCACACCTCAATAGATATTAATTGATTTATCGAATTGTGCGAACACTGTTATGTATAGAGTAATAATCAAACGTAATTGTTGTTGGATACTGATATTAAATAGGATGTTACGTTTTATACATATCTATGTATATATGTATCATCCATCCATCCATCCATCAGCCTTTTATCGTCCACTACTGGAGGCCTAAGTCCAGCAGTGGACGTTGAAAGGCTGATGGATGGATGAGTGTTGTAATACACCTCTGCCTACCCCTTCGAGGATATTGGCGAGATGCTATGTTTATTTAAGATATCAATCTAACGATCACCACAACATTATAATATAACTATTCCAGTAGAAAAACTTAAAATGCTAATGGATTTAATTTGAAATATATTGTGGCGTCTTTGAAGACTTTTTTAGAATTTTTGCCTGTTTATCTCTTTGATTGCTCACACATCACATAAAGGCGACTAAACAGATTATGATAAAACTATTTATTTTTGTTAGTTCTTGATTAGATATTTTAATATGTAGTTTTAGCATTTGACATGCTTAGCCATATAAATGAACATATGTGAAATCGAAAATAACAGTCACGAGCAGGATTTGAACCTGCACCTCCTGGATACCATCCTGATGCTTTGCTGAATTGGCATTCACATTTTGTGTTGAGTTCTTGATTAGATTTAAAACTTGACATACAAATATTTTATATTGCTACTATATAGAGAAACTGAGATATTATCCTAAAACTAGCTGCCTGCAGCGTAGCCCCTTGGAAAATCCTGTATACATATTATAAATTATATTATAGGATTTTTTTTTTTATTTATTGCTTGGTAAAATACATATTTTTCGCATAACAATGATACTCTCAATTTCTATAGGTACAATATACATATACGAGGTGCCTACTTATTTCAGTTTTTACTTTTCCCATAGAAAAATGAAACATTTATACAAAATGTTGAAAATACAATTGCCTAATAGCATTTAAGAGCAACCAGTAAAATATAAAGTACAATAAAATTAAACTGGAGCTTCATGTTAAAATTATAGCTTTATGTTCATCAAGAAAATTTATTACTAGCTTCGAGACAATAATAAGAATCGTCTGCTCACTTACATCGTGATTAAATTATCATTGCAAAGTCAGCTCCCTCGAATTTATTTCTCGGTTTCCGCTCCAACTGGGTTGAAGTGAACATTTTATGATTGTAATACTTAAAGCTATTTAATAAATTAAACATATAAAGCCTGATAACAACACTACGTAATTTAAGGTTTTTGTAATATTACCGTCGTTAACAGCAATAATAGAAGTAAGCATTTACAAATAACCTAGACCATGTATTGAAGGAAGGTGGAGTCAGGAGTCTCCGAAACCAGCGAGTGTGTATGAAGAGTAATTAAGTAAGTACCATTTACAAAAGTTCTGAGACAAACTAGTACGTAGCATTATCTAATGCCTAATTGTACTTCATTTGTTTATGACGACGATGATATCTAGACCAATTTTGATCACATGCAGCGGCCACTATCAATGGACACTAGCCAAATACGCAAGAGATATTATTATAGTGCATTCCGACACAACTGGAAAGAGATCAGGTGCAGGACCATCGGCTTTATGTGCTTTTCGAGGCAAGGAGGTAAAACACCGTCAACTTCCTAACTCCGAGCTACTACTGACAATTTCTTTCACAAAAACTCAATAAGTTCTTGTTGGCTCGACCCGGGTTTTGAACCCGAGAGATGATCCGCAGTGGCATGCAGTATAGCATAGGTGCAACCATTTAATTTTTTAAATTATATTTAGGATTTTAAAAATATACAAAATGTGTTCGCTCAACCTTTTTCGCAGAACTTACATGTAAAAAGCCAAGAAACTCGCACTGGAATCTACCATAATTTTACATCTATATGTTAAATCACTCTATAGTAACAACAATAATTATGCTAAAAGAAGCAATGTAAAATCACTATAAACTGGGTAATATCTTCAGAACTGAATAGCAATAGTTCTTTCCTGAGGACTTACAGACTTATGATATATGAGATGATCCGACAAAATCAGAAAAATCTTGCTATCAGAATTTAGTTATAGTTAACATTAGGGTGCCGTGTGGGGCCGGCTTTAGAATTGTCCCACCCCTCTCCACCCATGGGAGTCGTAAGAGCCGACTAGGGAAATACCAGGGGAGTGGGCAGCAACACTCCCTCGACTATTAACAACATCCACTGCGATCACCAACCGTGGCGATTATGGCACTATCCCTCATATGAGCGAAAGACATGTTGTGACGTTCTCTTGAGGAGGCCTATGTCCAGCAGTTCGAAAGGCTGATGGTAACATTAGGATTTAGTAAAGTTCAACTGTCGTGAAACTTTTTATTGGTAGAGCCATCAGAACAGGAATAGGCCGGCTCGATCGGGAAATACCACCCTCTCAAAAAGATAAGAGTAAAACAACAGTAGGTAGTCCTAGGCTCGAACTCCGTCCTTATCATCTCCTTACTATCCTTCCTCTCCACCTCCTATATCTTTCCTTTGAGCTGGTTACGCACGAATGATGCCTCTGGTGTAACTAGCGGTTATGTCTTTGATTCTTTCTTCTAGATCATGCTGGAACAATCTATAATATAAAATATTGGCAGGCATGTTGGTCTATGAAGGCTTAGTTATAATATGCTTTTCATTAATTTGTCAGAATAAAAAACATTTGCTTCTAATAGCTACGGACATTAAAAAGCTATGAAAGATTTGGCGTTCATGAACCAATCGTAAGATTTTGAACAGGGGCCAACGAAGGCTTGGTAATGATCCGAAAGTGCATGCATAATTTACCCGCAAACAGCTTGTTTTGTAATGTTATTAGTTTGTAATCTCGCCGGCATGCTAACAACATTATTTTGCGCGAGCTAAAATTTTAAAATAATTTATTTTCGGCCCCACTTAGAAACAATTACATACACAACAATTCGTTATATTTGAAATTGAAATATTATTATATTTATTTATTTTTGGTCTTATTAGCAATTTACCAGATTATTGGTGTAATGTAACTAGTTCTATAACATATTATTTTTCATAATGAATCAAATAATTGACATAATTATTGTCCCAAAAAAAAAAAAAAAAGGAATTAGGCCACATAGATTCCATATATTTTACAACGTCGAATTATGCATCTAAAATTAAAAAAAAAATAAAGCAATCCCAATGCAAGTAAAATTGTTTGAAATAAAATAAAAATACACTATTATGTGGAGATAAAGTTTGTTTATACATAATATGTAGGGCATAGACTTTTGAACTAATTATCAAATTTGATATATCACACATATTTTTGCTCAATTTGTAAATAAAATACTAGATGATCTGATGAACTTCGTATCACCTACAATTTATTTTATCAGCGACTATCAATCCTAATCAATCTGCATCGTCTAAAATTTGGATTTTGATAGGTTATTTAATTAGCGCTTGTAATGCAAACGAGTTAGAAATAATGACAGTAGGTGTCATTTTGTCGTCTGTTAGCCAAATACCGTACAAAGTTATCAATTTTTAAAATTTTCTACCTTTTTTATAGGCTTCTCCTTTCTTTTACTTATAAAGTAATTCTGTAGCAAATTGGTCAGGCAAGTTTTGAGTTTTAGCTAGACTAACGAACAGCAACTGATTTATATATATATATATTATTATTATTAGAGATAGAGATTATTTTCTAATTTTTAGTTCAACAAGCTATTACAGCGTGTTTTTATAGTTTTTGAACCTAGAATTTATTTTTTTATTCTTAAAACAGCATCAATGGTACTTCAATTTAAAAGAAATAAGGCCTACTTAGCTGTGATAAGCTACCTTTTAACTTCGTCATATATATGCCTACTACTGCTATTATTTTTTAACATCACATATCCAAAAACAACCATTTAGCTGTCTCACTTGACTTTCACAACTAAAATTAACGCTTTTAGGCAAACGGATCCCTTATTCGACAAAATTGTTTTCATCCCCACTTTACGTGTAGAGGATACCCTATTTTTTTTTCAAGATTGTATTTTATAGTTTTTCTGGCATGACTTATATGTATATTTAAACCAAATTAGAGCTTTCTAGAGCTAAGCTGCAAACAGCTGATGGACGGACATGGTGAAACTGTAAGGGTTCCTTGTTTGCTACGGAACTCTAAAAACGGATAAACTTCTCAAATTATTGTATTGTCATCAACCCATCATTAGTGTGCCAAGTTTTGATTTAATCTAACATTTCGCAGTGGGTCATATTTATGTTCAAAAATATAATTCCAATCAGTATACACTTTTAAAAAAATAATATGTTACATAACACGGAATCCCAAAAATCAATCCCAAAAAATATATTATAGTCGCCAAAGATCATGTTGTCACCTCTTCTTGGACTATAAGATGTATATAACCTGTTATGTGACCAATTACGGGGTTTTACTACACACCTATTTTCATCAAGATTACTCAAGCTGTTTTTGAGATACATATAGATAGATAGATTTAAAAAATAGCAGAACTGGATTCAGTAAGTTTAGCTAAATATAAATTTATAACATGAGAAAAAAAAATATTACAAAGTTCAAATATTTTTACATATTGGTAACTACGGTTTTTTTTTTTAATATAACAATTAAATGACACTCACTAATGTAATTTCAGTATGATATATGTACATTAAAATAACCAGATGTTGCAATAATAAGCAATTTCTTAATTGTGTGAGGTAGGGATCCAAATAACATACGAGATTCAAGAGCTGTTCCATCGGGAGCGGGCGGATTAGCACGATCTTTTTCGAATTGAGGGTAAACATCCGAGAGATCTCATCCCCTGAGTCGACGCAAAGGTGAGTGCCCATTTGTTACATATTGTAAATCGTGTTACTTCGTATTGAGTATCTATGAATGTTCTTAAAGATTATATTTTGAAAACGGACTATTAAATATTAATATTTTAACACTGCCTAACTTTATTAACACTCGTGTGAAATACTGAAAATATAAAAGCAGGGGTTTATCTTAATATCGCATGGAAATTTTTAGTCACAATCATCAGAATGGCGGTGACGTGGTTTGCCACGCGTCACGTCTTGTTCCCATGGAGGCGAAAAGTGGGCAGCGGGCCGCTTTATGATAAGAAGCAATCCATGTCTCTGCTTACCCTACTGAAAAAGGCGAGAGTGTATGTATGTACATATTATCTTAATATGTGTTTGTGAGAACCTTAATTTTTTTTTTTTGCTGTGACAATTATTGTTATTGTAATACCACAATAGAGCCGCGCTAACATAATGTGCAAGAAATTATTTCAAATTGAAATCAAAAAATTACAATTATTAAAAACTGGTGAAAGGCTTCCAGGCAGACCAAATTATTTGTGAAAATCAAAAATCTCCAATTCACATTTGTTTTAGATGTCTTTACCACCCACACCTATCGCAGATTGGGTGTCAACTTTGGGTAACTGCGATAGCTTAGCGGTCCAGAACACTTTCCCGGAATCGAAGGGACATAGGTTCGACTCCTGCTCGCAGTAAAGCTCTCTTTTTCCACTTTCACAATTCATTTATCTTTAAAGTAGCTGAACATGACAAGTGTAATACAGAATAATATCATAATAATAAAAAAGGCTCCATAAAATAGTATGACTTTTAATTGCAAAATTAAACTTAATATATTAAAATAAATATGTAAATTGTAAATACATCTAAAACAAATGTGAAGTGGAGATTGGTTGTCACTGTTGGGTGGCTGCGATAGCTTAGCTTAAAGGGTTTGTGTCATTATTAAGTAAAATCTTAATTGTAAAATTAAGTTTACCTGGTCGGTATAATGTATGAAAATACTTCCGACAGATGGCGCAGGCGTCACCCAAAGACGTTAAGTATGATGTGTTATCGAAATTAGCAGTCAGGAGCAATTGTCAGGATAGCTGAATTGGTAAAGCATCTGGACGGTATCCAGAAGATGCAGGTTCAAATCCTGCTCCTGACTGTTATTTTCGATTTCACATTTTTCACTTTGTGTTTAATGTATAGTGCTAAGCATGTCAAATGCTAAAAATATATATAAAAATATCTAAATATTTAAAGGGTTTGTGTCATTATTAGGTAAAATCTTAATTGTAAAATTAAGTTTACCTGGTCGGTATAATGTATGAAAATACTTCCGACAGATGGCGCAGGCGTCACCCAAAGACGTTAAGTATGATGTGTTATCGAAATTATCAGTCAGGAGCAATTGTCAGGATAGCTGAATTGGTAAAGCATCTGGACGGTATCCAGAAGATGCAGGTTCAAATCCTGCTCCTGACTGTTATTTTCGATTTCACATTTTTCACTTTGTGTTTAATGTATAGTGCTAAGCATGTCAAATGCTAAAAATATATATAAAAATATCTAAAAATCTTGTATTTCGTATAGATTGATATAAATTCAGCATACATCGAAGTTTAAAACAAATAATTTGCATTGAGATCGTTTACCATTCTACTGAGAAAGCCAGAGAAATCCTCCGGAGTGCTCAAATTCTTCGAGCGCAGTGGCGAACCGTCTTTGCCCGACGGGCGGTAATAAAAACGGCTTAAATAGGATTTTAACCGCGAGTTCCTCGCCTTAATTAAATTGGATTTGCGAGTGAAAGAAATATACGTGAAAAATTCGTGTCGATTATATCAGGGGAACGAGTTTTGGAATCCCTTTTAGTAAGCGGATTATGTACGTCTCCCAGAGATTATGTTTGTATTACTCTTGTTTCAATAGGAGTACGTTTGATAAACTCTTAGTTGAAACAATTCCTGTGTTAAACGTTAAGGTACGAGTGTTATACTAGTAAAAGTCTCCGCGCGGTGCCAAACGATTACGATAGGGAGTAACGCAGCCATGCCTTCGCAGTCATCTTGCCTCTACGCACCATGTAATAGCAGGCACCGGCCCCTAATCTTACTTTATGCAGTGAAATATTTACATAGTGACTTTCCAAACACTTTAAATAGAATGAATAGAGCTTAAACTAAATAATGCGACTGTTTCAATCATGGTACCTTATACTAGAAATATTAAAAATAATGCTAGTAACAGCTGCTATAACGGGGTTTTAATTATCACATACAACGCCTTTCACCCACTGAAAATTGCTCCCATAAAACATTCAAAATAGAGAATAGTAAAACGATTTCAAATACCAGTTATTAGAATATATGTTACTTTTTCAGTTAGACGTCAATTATGAGGCCAGTTTGCAAGCAATGACTTTTAGTTTTTATTCGTTCACACTCAATAAGCTTGAAAATAAAATTGATATACCTATTTATCTGGTTTATAAATATATTTTAGTTAAATATGTGTGGTTTCAAGAATGCTTACTATACGAGCTTATCCGGGCCTCGTGGCGTAGTCGGTAGTGTAACCAACTTCCGTGCACGAGGTTGTGGGTTCGATTCCCACTCAGGACAATTATTTGTGTGATGAACACAGATATTTGTACTGTATCTGGGTGTTTTCTATTTATTACATGTATGTATTTACAAAAAAAAAATAAGTAATATATTATGTATTATATCTGTAATCTGGTACCCATAGCACAAGCGTTAAGCTTAGTTTCCCAAACTATCCCAACCAGAGGACGTTATGTGAAATGTCCGTGAATATTTATTTATACATGCAATAGTGAGTTTGTTTATTTATTAGGTAGCTGTTACCCGCGACTTCATCCGCGAGGAATTTCATAAAAATAAATAAAGCAACCCTTGAAATTGAAATCTTGAATTTAAAGGGAAAATTTTGACGTGACCGTCGGTAATACAGTGCAACGGTATTACCTCAGACTAAGAACTAGACGGAGCTACAGCATGGCCGCACTTGAAACAGCCATATTTTTTTTAAAGGTTGCCAGGTTGACAAATATTTAACCATATTTGGGAAAAATAAACGATAGTTAGAATGAGGTCTGTAACTTGATCGTAAATAAGAAACTCTTCGTAACAAATATTTAAATGAAAATCACAACGTTTATCAAAATAATTATTTAAAAGTAAATCTACCACCCCTTCTATTCTTCCAAACATCAGTCTTTAAACGTCCACTGCTGGACATTGGCCTCCCCAAGAGAGCACTGGAACTAGTGGGCTTGTGCTGACTGCATCCAACGGCTCCCTGCAGCTTTGACCATATATTTGGTACATCTGGTGGGAGGCCATACTACGCTGCGCTGTCCGATACGTGGTTGCAACTCGAAAACCTTTTTCC
This sequence comes from Leucoma salicis, assembly GCA_948253155.1. Taxonomy (NCBI): domain Eukaryota; kingdom Metazoa; phylum Arthropoda; class Insecta; order Lepidoptera; family Erebidae; genus Leucoma; species Leucoma salicis. Next base: position 17,959,907 of record OX411807.1, on the reverse strand, counting down.
CCAACGGTTGTTAGTTCGTCGAGCGATATGGCCTGCCCATTGCCCTTCAGCATGCAAACCTGGCAGGCTATGTCAGATATATATAAAAAATATTTTTTTTAAATAAAAGGTATCCTATGTTACTTCTAATACCTCTAGGAATATGTGTACAAAGTTTAATGATGATCGGTTAAGTAGTTTTTTTTTGTTTTAGAAAGCGGTACAAGCAAACTTACGTTCACATTTATAATATTAAAGTATGATACACATCTTGCCACCGTACTCCATTGATTAAAATACCAGGAAATTTGGCATACATATAGTCTAGTGTACCTACAGAAAAGAGCATAAAACTTTTTTTTTCTCTGAAAAGGGTTCCTGTGGATGTTTTGTTTTGTGGATGTTTCCTGTGATGATGTGTTTAGATTATTTTTGTACCAGAGTAGCATATTTAAATAAGAGGTCGCTAACATTTGTCGACGATCCCCCCTAAACTACATTTTGAAATAACCACTATTTAATTTTGTTATCTGGCTACACAACAGAATCCATTCTCTCAAGATGTTATTGTTGGGGAAACCTGTTAATGTTGAACTAATGTTATTAACATCTACGGAGTTCACTTGACTGTGACTAATGAAATCAATGATGGTTTAGAATTGAATAACATTATCCTTAAATTAACATTTGGGGGCCGATTTTTAAAGCTACAAAGGCGAGTCGGTGTAGGCAATAAAACCGCTCGTCCCTTATCCGTCATTCAGCCCTTGGAGATTTCTTCTGGAGGAATAATTTACGTTGATCGCCCGGAAGGGGAGCGTAACTGCCTCACTGAAACTTTAAGCTTTCACTCAGAATGGTTTTGATTCGCTGTGTCTCAACTTTAAGTAATAAATTGGTTTCAGTAGAATACGTAGAGGTGTTATATCAATCTTAAATTAGTTTCTCATTTGCATTTTAATATTTACTGTTTAAGTAGTTTCGGTTGTTATTCTTGTAAATTAGGACTTTCTACTTCCATGATTATTAATATTTAGCTGTTGTCCGAGTTTTCCTTGGATTAATAATTACAAACCAGTAAAATCAACCGAATAAATTCACTATTACAAACATCAGCAGTATGGTCTATCTTTTCTTAATTCTTAATCTCCGTATATATGATAAATATCAGTTATGGCGATAAAATAATAATGAATAAAAAATTTAGGTGGCGTGATGGATTAAATACCTACCTCTCGGTTGAAATCTATTTCTATATATATTCTCTATTCTCAGAAGACAAAGTGCGAAAATGTTAAATAGAAAATGAAAGCCACAAGCAGGATATGAATATACACCTTCTAGATTACCATACTAGATGTTCTGCTAACTGAGTTATCATGACATTTACAACCGACAATCGTAAGTGATATTATCGTGTATCTCACCCATCGTTGGGCAGAGGCCTTGGAGGGTTAGTGTGAGGCTCTGGCATTTAGTCTAGACATTGCGAAGGTGCTCGACAGGATATATAGCTTTCTATCGAAGTTATCATTCTATGGAATCCCTGAAGCACTCTGCAAATGAATCGCCAGCTTCCTGCAAGATCAGACCGCCAAAGTCGTAGTAGACGGTTGTTGCTCCGATAATATGGTTGTTAATGCTGGCGTACCAAGTGATCTCCCCAATGCTCTTCATACTGCATATTAATGCCATGCTCTCGATAGATAATATGCATTGCTATGCAGGTGACAGCGCGGGTGATGCGATATACCGGCCATCAGAAAGTCCCTTGGAACATGCTAAAAAAGAAATAGGCCTAACTTGTATTTGAAATCGAGTGTTCTCTAAGGTAGGCCTGGGGGACCATGGAGCCAAAAGAAGTTGGTTCAAGTCAACCAGGACCCAATAAGGTTTGCACAGTGACTGCAATAAAAGACGCATTTTTAGTTTCAACTCAGTTTCAATGAGTAAGTCTTCCAATCTCCGATAGTACGGTAACCTTTGTCATTGATACAGCAATGTCCAGTTCGTGAGTCATTTGAAGGATAAAGCCAAATTGGTGAGCAAAAACTGGGCGTCCTGAACAGAGCCAAATGACGATTTGCAATAATAGCACATGGATGATTATTGTCTCAAATAAAATATATTTACTTTCTTCATTAATTTAAATCATATAATATCATATATTTAGATAGATAAGTACAAAAATGCTTATTTAATTTTTTTATTTTATTTTGTGGTGTGTTCAAAGCGCTTATAAATTCCGTGAAAAAGGACGCTGGCGCCACGTGTCGATGAGTATGAATAAAGCCTTTGACGCCCTTTGCTGCGTTCATTTCAAACCAGCCGCTTCAATTCCAGTTTACACACAGCTATTGCCAAGAATCACTTTGCAATAAAAATCAAAGACGTTTGAATAGTAAATTATGTTTTACACAGGCGAGTTCTTTTAGTATTTTACAACCAAATTACATTTATATTTGTACGACTTTAAAGGTAATTATGTTCAGTATACGTATACATAAATATTGTTACTGATACTAGATATATGCGTGCCATCTAAGCAATCAGCAACATAATTATATTATGACTTATAGATTAACAAACATCGTCAACCTTTGGTGGTTAATGAAAGTTAGTAAAAGTATTTGAAAGTAAACTAATGATATTTAACATTCCGAAAACCACAACCAGCCTCGAGCGAAGTCTTGTTAAGGAAAAAAGCTCTGTTACATGTCTAATAAAAACGCCTCCTTACTAGATCTTCCTTAAAGATATTTACACAAACGTTTTTAAATTAAACATGTTTTATTTAAAAACGTTTGTGTAAATATAACGTTTGTGTAAATAACATACTTACACAAACGTTTTTGCAAGCCGTAAAATTTGTACTGACATATTTTCTAACATTGTACATATTTTTACATTTGATGTTCTGCTATCTCCAGTCGAATCATTTGTATATATCAATTACTTATGTTATTACGTACTTTTAAGTAAAGCCAACAAGTAACATTTGGTGAAAAAAAACAAGCAAGAAGTAAAAATGCACAATTTATTATTTTTCTTCCAAATATTTTATATAGATTGATTTTGCCGTGTGGGGCCGGCTTTAGAATTGTCCCACCCCTCTCCACCCATGGGAGAAACACATGTTGTGGCGTTATCTTGGGGAGGCCGATGTCCAGCAGTGGACTTCGAAAGGCTGATGGATGGATGGATTTCGAATAGATGCAATATATGTGCTCAACTCCTTTAACAATAATACAGCGCACGAAAATAAGTTATCTATTGTGAAACTAACAAATAATTTATAGATATCAATTTATTAACTAACAATATAACACCTATTCAATACTCATACTAACATCATCTAATTTACACCATGTCAATAGTTCTTTGAAGTATGGACGTTATCACACCATGGGTAGTAGTGGGATTTGTTATCACGGGCCCATAAAAGGGCGTGTGGTAGCCACTGAGCTACACTAATCCCTCTTTACGAGCACCGATGGGTCGACTAGATATAAACATGCTAACCTTTTTCTTATTGCTGAAATAAAAGAGATCATATGAATTGGTGCGTGGTTTATTAAAATCTTCTTAGTATTAATACCTAGATATGCTTCACACGGAGTGTGAGGTAGTGTAACGTTCGTCAGCTCTGAAAACGGAGAGCTTTTATCATGCCACCATAAAGGAGAGTGCAGTGGTCGATGCAGGTTTGGCGTTAATTCTTGTTTACGACGATTCGCTTTTAGTGGCCCTGTTCAAAGCGCTGCCGACTGGTATCACGTGGCGCGTGAGCCTCGATAGATTCAATTCACGCGTCTGGTTTGAGGAACCGACTAAAACACCATTACACTTACAAAATCCAAACCGTGATAACACGGTTTAGATTTTGTAGTTAACTCCTAACACCTTTCTTGTCAATTAACACTAAATTTACTCTGACAATACTTATGTCATGACAATCTTTTACAGCTGTAAACTCCCAACAACAGCCAAGTCTATAAATATTTTAAAAGAAAGCAGAATGAAAAACAACAGCTGAAAATATTTTTTCCCCTAATCCATAATTTAATATTAATTTATAGTCGAAAATCACCATCTCGCCGTCATCGAGTTGGAAAATAACGGAAGTATTAAAAAGAATAAGGCGGTGTTTTGAAGAGGTCGGAAGAACAATTAATCATTCTGCTCTTTTATGGAGGTAAAGGTTGGACACGATTGTTCTATAATACTAGGGTGGTTCCTTTGTTATCATAAAACCAAATGTATCACAATCAAAAACTCATAGACAATATAATAATGGCTTAAATACCATTTGTCTGCCGTCATCGAGTTGGTGCTATTATAAAACGCTTCTAAATCAAAGTGACGAAATTCAACGTCCTTGTTTAGATAATACCACCAAATAATGGACGCCGCGATGCGCATTAATATTGAGGTAAATCTTATTAGGACCGTCTAAACGTTGCGATAATATCATATTGTTTTGGAACTTACCATCCGCGATTTCTCTCTTATGCTTCGAAGGGTTCCATCCTCTGGGACAACCGAAGCCTTTGAATATTCATAGTATTATCACAAACCGACTTACAGAACTGAGCAGCTTCGTAAATACATAATGCCTTTCATTTTGAGATAAGAATCATTTATGTAAGTTTCATTATAACTGTGTATTTGTATCGAATGTTGATTCATTTCGAACAAAACAATTATTCATGTAGTTAGGTATAGGTGCACGTCACTTGGATGGTTTTTAAAGGTTTGCCGGGTGTTATTGGAAGTAGCTTTCGCGATGTAATTGTTGTGTTGATTTCCCCTGGGGGACGCAGGTTTCTCAGGCCCGGTTCGGAAGCTACCTGTGGTGGCGCCCACGTGCAACCTCTGTAAACAATAATCTGGCCGTTGTTGTTTCATTTATACTCCTATTATAGTACTACTCCATATTTTTATATACATATATATTATATTTAACAATACAAATTTCTAATAGCTTATTATAGAAATACTATCTTCATTTACTCAGTATATTTAAATTAATTAAACTATATCATCTCTACTAATAAAGTTTCCACAAATACGATATGAATATTTGTAATACTCATTCATTTTCATCTGTGAAGGGAGCTTAGAGCAATTAAATCTATTATTGGAAACAGTTGTCAGCATGTCCATCAAAGAAACAATTCCAGTTCGTAAATTAAATTAGATTTATAATAATTTCGTACTTCGTAAATTTAACCTAGAAAAGGTAAGCATTTTACATCGGTTTCAGTGATCGGTTAGTAATAATTGTAGACATAATATTATAAATTAAGTATTTTAGTTATTTGTAACGGATCTACATTAGGTGTAATTACCAATTTTTCTTTGCTTCTTAAACAATATAATTCCTAATAAAAAAATCTTAACGAATATTTCTGCTTTAGCTTTCTTGTTGAGTATGAGTAGTTCTCATAGTCTCGTAGTTTTATTTAATTATCTATACAAATACTGAAATGATAGGATACGTTATATCTGTACATTAGGTGTATCAGTAGTGGAGAGGAAAGGGGCAATTAGAGAAAAGTAATAAAACATATTGCACGCCTCATAAGCGAAGCGTTGAGGTATGTACTATTCTCGTTTCACGCAGAAAAACTGATTTTTCTAACTTAAAATGTCTCTATTTATCATACATTGTACTTGTAAAATAATATCTACACACAAATATAAAGAACAAACACTATTTTTAACACTCATGATACTTTTGATGCCATTTTTGTTATTTAAACTAGTTAAAAAACTGTTTGAAAAAGTTCTGTCTTGGACGTCCGTTTGTTGTAACTAATGTATGTTAACACGATAACGACCAAAATACTTTAATAATCGAGTCTTTTTTTTCTTTATACGAATTATTATGATTACGAATAGAGCCCTATCACTTTTCAGGGTCTGATTCGATGTGGTTTAATTGTTATTAAATAAACAAAAAAAATAGTGAATATTTACGCTCGACTCGACACTAAAGCCAGCGCTACGCTATACCTTATTTCGTGAGTACTACTTGAACTATTTCTATAGACCAATATAGAAGTACTTCTTAAAATTAGCGCTAGATGGCGTATAAGACATGAAAACCTCATTAGTACTTTTTGATATTAGCGCTATCTATGTGATTTATTGAAAACTACTTAGTAAGACCAATACATTATTAGTTACTTATTAAATAATCAATTTTATTGTAAACAATGAAGAATATGAGGCGTGCACTTTTGGATTTTCCAAAGTATTTTTTTAATATTTAAGCTCGGAAGTATTTATGTTAAAATATGCAAGAAATAAAAAAGCTTTTTTAGTTGATTTTTATTATATTTATTTATTTAATAAAACATAGTTAACGATTGTATATTTTTTAAGAGGTGGATAGCTCGAGCCAAATATCGGCTATTAATTAAGATAAAACTATATTCCACTTAAACGATTGAAGAACTTCGTTATATAACCAAAATTATTTCTCGGGTGAAAAATAGTTCACAAACAATGAAACAATGAAACTTATATATGTGGTATAAGTGACATATTTTCATTGCATTACAAAAACATATCCATCCATCCATCCATCAGCCTTTCAATGTCCACTGCTGGACATAGGCCTCCCCAAGAGAACGCCACAGCGAGCGGTCCCGTCATGGGGGATAATGCCGTAATCGCCACGCTTGGCAGGCGGGTTGGCGATCGCAGTGGATGTTGTAAATACTCGAGGGAGTGCTGCTGCCCACTCCCCCGGTATTCCCTCAGTCAGCTTTTACGACTCCCGTGGGTAGAGAGGGGTGGGACAATTCTAAAGCCGGCCCCACACGGCAACAAAAACATATATCCTATTAATATTTTTTTACTTATTACACACCATTAAACGTCCATTTTGAATTATTGTACACATTATTCCGCGTCAAAAGTATCACAAACTGTTGTTAATTCCGCCTAATATCCACAACAACCTTTACATGGCTGTCACAGCGGGGTCCGATATAAAGATGATGGATATCCCCCATATAAAATGAAGCTTATAGCTTTATGTACAAAGACCATATATTATGTTGTTTACTGTATTCCTAACAAACGATATGTTTTCTTTTCATTTTCAAGACAAGCGATACGCCATACCCGAGCATGTCCTTATGACCGTGGATCATTACTAAAATATAATTAACAAACATAAAATACATACAAATATTCAAGTTGGTATACTATTATAATTTAACACAACAATGTAGATAATGACAAGATGATATTTGTATGTATCCTTAACTAACATAAATAATACACATTATCTATATAAATAATTAAATATTAAATTGTAAATCTTGTTTTTTGTAACTTTTTGTAACATTAATTGTTGAGATGACGTATTCCACGTCTAGATCTTACAAAAACAAATCAGCGCTATCTTGCAGAAAACAGCGTAATATTTTGCTATCATAAAAACAACATAGCATCACGCCTCTATTCCCCGAAGCGGTAGGCAGAGGTGTATCTATTTCACACCCACGATTCGCCAATTATGTTTAGGTCCCACATAATAGGGGGCGAGCCTATTGCCGTCTACCGGGCACATTTACAAACTCCAGACTGCTACTGAGAATTTTTCTTTTTAAGAAAAAGCTCAATAACATTGCCCGACCCGGGGATCGAACCCGAGACCTCATGATCAGTAGTCACACACACTGCCGCTGCACCACCGAGGAGAGAGCGAGGGAGTAAAACAAAAAAAAGTAATGATCTCTATGCAAAAATGGCTATCCCACTGGACTTATCCCGAGATAAAAGTCAACGTCCTTTTCTGGGTTCTAAACTATGAATACTAAGTCTCATGATGATTGGTTAAGTAGTTATGAGGTAAAAGCGTAACAAACAAACTCACTCATAACATATTGGCAAGGATGCCATATAATATTTTAAGTATTACATACGATTTATGATGGCACGTCACTTTAGCAACTGATAGAATAAAAAGAAACAATAAGTTAGGTTTTGGGTGTACAAAAGACAGTCATTCCCTAACAAAAGATCAATGTTAAGCTCAAGAAATTATTAAAAAGGAAAATTTTGTTGGGGTGCTATCAACACTATCAATCATACGTATAATAGGCCACGTTCCCTAACACACGTTCTTAAATAATTTGTCAAAAGTCGCACCCTGCCCATACTGCGAACATTCTACTTATTCCCGTTTCTCTTGACACTTGTATAGGTAATTTTTCACTTAAACGACACAAATTTTGGGAACGTCCGTTATATGTTGTGTCCTCAAAAACCAAGATTTATTAAAATCAAAAAGTCAATCAACAGAACTTTGCAAATGCATCGCACTAAATCATAAAATAGAAAAAGTATTTAATTAGACCTTACGTCGAATATAGTATGCATATTTTTAGAAAGGACGCCAAATCAAACATGCTAGGACGAATATTAGATTCGATACGATGAGCAGTAAGAGCTAACGTAGATACACATTTTTTAAATTGGATCTCGCTTGGATATTACTCATAGATCAAGCGCGCGCTAGCACAAAACCATTACACTTTGTTGACATCAACGAATGCCCTTTTACATATTCACCCCGAACACACAAAGATTGAGCCGTGAAATTGAAAATGGTTTCTATGAACAAAAATTATTCCATGCACGTACATGGCATATCGTAACAACTTCAACTGAAGCTTGTTATAGCTTTACAAGGCCATCGTATCAACTTTGATAGATTTATTTTTGGTGATTTAATAATTTCAACATAGTCAATTCCAGCTAGCTTAGAACACAATAACCAAGAATTGCCTAGCCAATCTACACTACTTAAGGAAATAAGCGATTTAACAAAAGTAAAATAATAGGTACATATATATGCTTAAATTAGTATTCTGTTGCCGAGCGGTCGCAATAGTGCACCTTCTCCTTAAAGTGCACATCACCTATTTGCTAAGAACAATTTGACAGTGACGGCTTACCACCAGGTGGGGCACACGGCCCACCTGATAGTAATATGTTGTTTGCCACTGATGGTTGTTTGCCACCCGAGTAGTATAAAAAATAAATAATAATAAGTAAAGAAAAAATCCTGAGCATTGCAAATTTATAACATAAGTACCTAAAATAAATTAAATTTTCCTTAAAACAGAGATTTAAATACTTAGACCAGATGGCTGGTAGAGCATATAAAATATTGAAATTAGGGACGCTTTCTAGGTTATTCCAAGATTAAAATTCACACTAAAAAATGACGTAGTATTATAAATATTTTGAGATATGATTTGCGCTAAAAATATATAAAATCTCAAAATTAAAATTCATCTATAAAACAACATCTACTTAGTGATACTGAGTGATTACATCAACAATCGCTCGCTTGATCGCTATAGTCTAATATCAAACTTAGAAATCCTTATAAATATCCTTACTAATACTATAAATGTGAAAGATTGTTTGTTTATTACGCTTTCACGCCGTAACTACTGAATAAAAAATGATCATAAAATTTTGCATACCAACCCGGAAAAGGGCATAGCTTTGATCCAGGAAAAATGAATGGTTCCCGCGCGATTGCTATTTTTGTATAGAGATAATTAGTGTGCCGAAAAGTGATGCATTTATATTCTAAAGTCGTCGCGGACAGAGTCACGGGCAGAATCTAGTTGATTATAAAATATTCATTTTTGTATACAACAATGTAAATGAGGAAGTGTCGTATTAAAAAACTAATTTTGCAAATTCATCTGCCTATGAATGAACTACGAGTATAACATAATCTATACGCGGTAGGAAGTGCCGAGCTTGCATTTAGCCGAATTTTATTACCGGTCCGGTTCTACTTCATAATAATGTAGCAGTTTCTAAATTAAAAATGTAGTCTTCAGTTTACTGCAGAACTTTTAATAGAAGTTTCGTAATAGAATGCTACTCATTATTTTATACTAAATAAAATAGTGTACGTACCTGGGGTCATACCATATATAACTGATTTAATACAGCAATATCTCGTGAATATTAGAATTTCATATTCTGACTAAAAGTGTACTATTTGAATTTCGAACTCAGCACGTTATTATCTTTCAATTGAAATAAATGTTGTGAAAATAAAAGCAGTGATAGCTTCGTGGTAAGACCAAGGACTGCAAAGACAATGGTATCGAGTTCGATCGCCAGTCTAAGGTCACGGCACACACCTCTAACTTTTCGATATTTTTCTAGAATATATGTGTATTTGTTTACACATTAATACTGATCGGTGAAGGAAAATATCGTGTGGAAAACTGCATGCCTGTGAGTTTCTCAACGGCTTGTGAAGTATGCTAACCCGCACTTTCCACAATTTTTAATAAATTAAAAATTGTGGTACTGTTGTATTATGGGAAGCTCTACGTCATAAATTAAACGTTTTTGCATAAATTGTTATAATTAGGTAAGCCTGTAATTATCACAATTAAGATTCCCACCAAGAGCGCTCGATGGTTAAAAACGTTTAATAACTCAAACATATTAGAGAGCTACAAAAATTATAAGTAATAGAGTTTATGTTCTTATTATAAATAATAATAAAGGCAACAGTTTGTACTTATAAAAGCAGTTTGATACAGGTATGCTGGGAGACGGCGCAAGCTGTTTACTCTGTAAGCATTGCGAAAAGATCGAACTTAATCCCAGTGGGTTCGAGATGGCGCATCGTAGCGCTGGATGTGATAGATACTGAAAATTGCATAAAATCCATCAACACAACTACTTTGTGCTAAAGTTTAGTTGCTTTTGGACGGCTTCATAACACAATCGAAATACGAGTAAACTGACTTACTACGCGACTTGGCGCTTCTGTGAAACGAAGCATGTTCTTAATTTTTAGATTTTTTTTTTTAAATATTCGTAGATTTTGGTATAATATAATATTTTATGGATTTAAGCTGTAGAAATTATGATAGATTAAACATTTAATATACTTTGTTGATGTACTCGTAAAATGAAAGAATGTATGGCCATCTCCCGCTACAACCAAAATACATTGAGGTGGTGGTCCTACGGCAGATGGTGGTACATGACAAGTGAGTAATCCCACTTGGTACTCAAGCCTACCACCAGTTTTTTTTTATAACGTGGGTGGCAACCAAGCATAGATACGGCTCACCTGACCTATTTTAGCACTAGAAATGCTCAGCTACTTTAGAGAACTAATGAGAAAAGAGAGCGGCCGCTCGCGGAAGTTTCACAAATAATTTGTTCTTTATGTTAATACAATTATGTGATATATAGGTACCTATTGTTGTAAGTAGAGCACTCTAAATTTGAGTTCTATGTTTGTAAGTCAATTTATTGTACGAAATCTTTTTCCCATATAAATATTGTAAAGTAGTGTAAAGTATTCGAAACGTCGGGATAGTAGTAAAATCAAGTAAACGCGATAGATTCCGTAAACGTAGTTTTATTTCAAAACTTTGGAACATTTTGCCGGAGTATGGTATTAACGGTAGGCTGCTACAAGCGGTGCAGTCCAACTACATGGACTGCAGAGCTTGTGTGCGGCTGGATGATGGAATGTCACCCTGGTTTGACGTCAATATCGGCGTTAAACAGGGCTGCGTTCTATCAGCCAGACTGTTTATCATATATCTGGATAAATGTCTACAAAGGTTGAATGAAATGAATGTGGGAGTTCAGATGGGCGACTCAGTGGATAACTCGCTGCTATATGCAGACGATGCGGTCCTATTAGCGCAGTCTGCGACAGACCTGCAAACCCTAGTCGATGTAATGGCAGAAGATTGTAAGAAAAGGGGCTTACGTGTGAATGTGAGCAAAACCAAAGTAATGGTTTTTGAAAGAGAAGAAGCCAGAACAGATGTTAGAGTAGCAATAGGAAATGGTGTGCTAGAACAAGTGGATGAATTTGTATATCTTGGATGTGGATTCAGTCGGGATGGAAGGTACACCACTGATGTAGAGAGAAGAGTGTATGCGGGAAATAGAGTGAACGGAGCATTGGGACAACTTCTCGGCAGCCACCACCTCAGCCAGAAGGCACGTGTCGCAATACACAACGCAGTGCTTGTCCCAACGTTATTATATGGAAGCGAGAGTTGGGTATGTAAAAAGGAGCATGAGAGTAAAATCAATGCAGTCGAAATGCGATCTCTGCGGAGAATCTGTGAAGTGAGGCTGACTGACCGCATTCGTAACAATGACCTAAGAGAGCGAGTAGGTATGAAAGAGAGTATTGGTGTAAAGATGCGAAAGGGAATGCTCCGATGGTTCGGACATGTGGAAAGAATGCGGGACGAGCGACTGGCTAAGAAGATATACAATGCGAAAGTGGAAGGATGTAGGTACAGGGGGAAACCGAGACATACCTACCTAGACTAAATTGGTCTTGTATTGAAGGAAGGTGGAGTCAGGAGTCTCCGAAACCGGCGAGCGTGTATGAAGAGAGTTATGAATGTTGAGGAAGCGAGAAATGTATGCAAGAATAGAGCCTCTTGGCACTCTGTTCTCTCAGCCTACCCCGTAAGAGAAATGGCGTCATGATAAGTAAGTAAGTAAGCTGCTCACTATTTCATTCCACAGATATGAAATGAAAGAATAAACGGCTATCTCCTGCTACAGCCAAAACGCAACGATGTGCTTCGTGGCCGATCACACGGGAGATGGTGGTACCAACCCGCTTGGGCTCGATACCAAGTGAATACTCCCACTTGGTACCCAGCCCTACTCCCAGTCATGCAATGGATGATAATTACTTACTTCCCTTAGTCGCCTCATACGACACCCGTGGGATAGAATGGAGTGGTGACACTGGTATTCTTAGTCAGTCACCACACGGACAAAATTAGTTCAATACTACTGCTAAAATTCATTCGTCATTGTGTTTGTAGACTTATGTACTCGCAAGTGAACAGATTTCAAGAGCCATCAAGGAAAGTTCACTCTCTTCAATGAAACATCACTAAAACTAATTCTATATACAACCATGTTTGTTTCAGACAGACAAATAATATAATATTTCAGCAGCCAACGTACGAATCAAATAACATATTTTTCTAAACGCTTGTGTGGCAAAATAGAATCGGTAAGTAAGCGTTTCACCCGAGGTCGGCCATCGCCATATGTGGCCGTGTTGTGGTTTCGATGGCCCATAGTTACACTTGTAATAGAAATGTGTACAAACATACATTGCGCTACTATTTTAACTCTACACCTACCTATTTGTTAAAATTGGTTGTCTAATATAATGACTGTATACGAATACTAACTTTATGAACTATATCGCGTATATTCGATTTTTACTTTCAGTTTTAGGGACAGTTAATAAAGTAAAAAATAAATGCTACAATACTTATAATTAGCGAGTATTACTTACTAGATTTTTTAAATATCTCATAACCGAATAAAAATGGTTTTCTATGTCATATTAAGTGTTTAAATATATAATAATAAACATAAGCCGTGCCAATAAATTTCATTAAAACGAACGTATGATGTTATTCGATATCAAAAACGGAGGTTCTGAATTCGTCTGTGCATAATGTATGTTTTTATATTTTTTGTGCCTAGGCAACTCTTTTAATTAAGACTCGATTCTGTCTCTTGTAAACGATTTTCAAGTATTTTATTAGAATCACTAGAACTCCAAGGAGGTTTCATAAAATTTTAGAATGGTATTAGACATTATAGTTTATAAAAAAATCTAAGGTACTCTTTAACATAAGCAGTGTTATTGTGAAGATTGAGTTTTTATGGTTGATAGGTACCACCGTCTTCCACGTGACCGACTGTGAAGCGCTCCAATGTGTTTTAGTTGAAACTGCAGATAGCCATTTATTCATTCATTTTCTATGCTCGAAATAAGCGGTAACTAGCGGTTAGGCATAGGAACGACATTATAACTTAACTTCAGGTGGGCCGTGTCTCATCTGTCATCATGGCAAATGAAAAAAATCTGTAAAAGAAATTGCAATTACCGAGTAAGTAAGTACCTAAGTCTGCTTACTGGGACAAATCGTGTAAAATAAAAAAAGAGGATAATTACCACAAGCAGGATTAGAAATAGCACCTCATTTCACTCAAATTATCCCACTACTCAGTGGGATAGCCGAGTATGTCGGGTGCTTAAAAACAAAAATAAAATAGCAATATATGAGTGGTGTTTCTAACAACGGGTTTACTCACACACTATAGTTACGAGTACAAGTGGCATAAGCTATAATTCCCTCGCCACCAAAGAGAACCATTATAACTAGACAACAACAAAAGCAAAGTTAGACACAACACATTCCGGATTAAACTATACTTCTAAATATGGAATCACTTGCATGCCAAATGTTCACAGAAATTTTGTGTGATAATGTTAACATTTTGTTTTGTACAAATTTCTTTAATATATTTGAATAAATTACTTTATGATCATACAAAAACGGTCATTCTATAAATTCTCAGCTCACATAAACTGAATTGTACTACGTATGTACTAATAATAATAGCCGAAATATGTAGATACAGTTACTATCATCCTACTCGTATATAAGCACTAAAGTTAAATTTTTCTGGGTTGAGCTAAAAAAATCGCTAACATTTATATACGTAACTAGTCCTGTTACTTACAATTAAATTAGGATGAGCGATCCCTCAACTTCACCGTATTTCATATACATCATTGACATGGGCTATGATGGATAGCGAACTAAACTGAGTTTTAAATTCCACATCCTTTGCGTGCGAATGGTAAATGCAAAATCGAACATAAATAATAAATGTACACAACCAAATAAGTAAGAAATACCATACCACAAACATTGCGACAGCTAGCGTTTCGGAACAATTCATTCCCCGAAATCCCTAACATCTGAATTCTTAATGGAACAAAAATTGCAAATGTCGCACCATATCTCTGCCAGACCCATGAATACTAAAGACGCTATTGTGGATCGTTCACGTGTATAAAATTGAGTCTGCCACTCATAGCACAAATGATACTGATATGTCATGCGAGCTTACGAGGAGCAATACATATACCAAAGGCCGGCAATTGCCTTCTTAAAATAAAATAAAAACCAGCATGTATAACCACAAAACGATGTATTTAAATCAATCTTAACAATCATTACAGTGTTGTAAAAGTACCGATCAACGATGCTACGACAAATCATGAATCTGATTTAAAAGAATGATACACGTCCTCAGAAAACAATTGGAAAAACGTGACTGGAGCGTCGATCTCGACGTGGGGCGATCGCTACACGCCGCGGCGCCCAATGCATACTAAGTAATGACGCCAGTTTCAATTTAACCTCCCATTTTCTTCAAAACATATTTTAGAGAAAGAATAATAAGATGAGTACATCTTAGTACTAAAAACTTGAATATGTGATAAATATTTAATCTTGTGATTGGCATTTTACGGCTGTCTGAGGGAAGAACCTAGAGACAAATAAATTAAAACAACTCAAATAAAACAAATAAAATTAAACAAAATGAATTCAACAAACTTTAATGATAATAAATTATTGAAGGGCAAGTCAAAAATATTGTAAACTCATACCATTTTTCAATCATCTTCTACGTCTATACTATCATAAAGCTGTAACAGAGCTTTGTCTATACATTAAGATATATGAAAAAAAAATGAATGTATGATATGCTATTTAGGGGCCTCTGAACACTAAACAATTTATTTTATTAAAATTTCTGTCTGTTTGTTTCTTGGGCACCACGCTAAAATTACTAAACGGATTATGATGAACCTTTTGTTTTCCTTTTTTATAGATAAAACCATGCAGTAACAAATAATCCCTTTGGGGGACTTTACAAACATACAATTTCAGGGACACAAAGTACACCCAGACTCAGAACAACCATTTGTGAGTCACACCAAGACTTGTCCAGTATGGTGAATCTAACTCACAACATTCGGGTGAGAGGCCGGTATCTAAGCCACTTCTGTACAGTGTTTCTTGTTTGATAGCTCTTGATTAGACTTAAAAAGTGGATACATTTTATCCCGATACTATACCGGGACCTGAGATATAACCTAAAGACTAACTTTTGGCTGCGGCGAAACTTTTGGAGAGGCTAGTCTATTATAAAGCTGTAACAAAGCTGTGTCTGTACATCTCAGATATTTGAGTAAAAATGACTTTATTAGACTATATAGTCGTGTCTAAACACAAAACATTTTTTTTTAGATTTTTGTCTATTTGTCTGTTAGTTTGTTCACTCATCACGCAAAAACTACTAAACGGATTTTGAGGCAATTTTCAGTGTTTTTTTATTTATTAGCTCTTGATTAGACTTAAAAACTGGTATACATTTTATCCCGCTAATATTTCGGAAACCTGAGATATAAACTAAAAAGTTTATAAAATTGATTTGTAGTTAATTTGAAAACTATTGCAATCAAATTTTAATTAAAGAACTTAGTCTTTTTTAATATTATATCGAGTGTTGTGGGTACGATTGCTATACAGGACAATAAATTATGAGTATGACAACAAAACCCATCAAAAAAAAATTAAACCCGCGTTTTCACATTGAACACAAAGTAGAAATATTAAGCATAAATTGGACTATTCAATTAAAGTAGCTTCAAACCGTGACGTTGTGAATACTTAGTATTCAAACGTATGCAAATTACAGACGTGCTATGCAATAAATGCCGACACACGGATCACAATTCGACAATTGGCATTTATGTCGCAATCGCGTTGTATGGATACGCCGTGGTTTCATGGCTCGCCTCTAATTACAAAATTACTTATGTGTGAACAATTTATTGTTTTAACGGGTAAAATAAATTTTGGTTATGAAGTTAAATTAAACAATTTTAATTTTAAATTATATTGCGTACTGTACAGTTATTGCGTATCAAATATTTGTTATTCAGTCAAAAATAAACATTATATTTGCTCCCTAAAGTAATAATGTTGCTTACAGTAAAAATAATATAACATATAATGCAAATTCAGCAGTAGGATATACATAATGTTATCTAAATTAAGAATGATTGAAGCACCTATGTGTATTTTGTAAAATAGGGTTAAAGGTAGGTGTAAAGGTTTTGCAAAATAGGTTTTTGACAGATTAGGTGTCCATCCATCCATCCATCAGCCTTTCAAAGTCCACTGCTGGACATAGGCCTCCCCAAGATTGGGGGATAGTGCCGTAATCGCCACGCTTGGCAGGCGGGTTCGCGATTTGGAGATTAGGTGTGGCAGACCACAAATCCTCGCAAGAGGACATCAGTATCAGCCTAGAATGATACGCGAGGCTATTAAAATCCCAACTTTGATATAGAAATGGGGACCAGGTATTGCCATTTTCCTGGAATCATGTTGTTATAAGCCTCATCAAACTGAACACAGGGGTCATACCGCCTGTCTGTCACACACAATTAGCAATTATTCTATTAAAATTAAATTAAAATTAGGAGTATTCCATAGTCTTTTTAATAACGTATAAAAAAAACGATTGCACATGTTGCTTAATTTAATTAAACAGCCTGCAGTTGAAACTATTTTTTTAATAAACACAAAGTGCTAAGCACGTCAAATGCTAAAAATATATATAAAAATATCTAAATATTTTTTTTTTTTATTTAATCTCAGGTTCATGATCTAGCAGCGAGATAAAACTTTTGGTAATCAAGAGCGAAATTAGAGAGAGAGCTACTATTTCAGTCTAATCAAGAGCTATTAAACAATAGAAGGTTCTACAAAATCCATTTAGTAATTTTTGCATGATGTGAGTATAAACAAACAGACGAAATGACAAGCCAACAAAAATTTAAAAAAGGTCAGGGGTACCTAATACAGGCATTTTTTCTCAAATATCTTAAATATACAGAAATACCTTTGTTGCAGCATTATTTTTGTAAGTATGGATAACATGAGCTAAGAAGAATCCGCTAGCCTGTCCAGCATTTGTTGTAGATCCTCTAGCAACTCAGCCATAATGAACATGTCATCCGCAAAAAAACCAAGTAAGGTGCCATATTGTGCTCTTTGGGCTTCTGTACTATTTGGTGTACCGTGTATATATGATTTATGGTACGGTACCCAGCTCTAAACTCGTACCATAAACAAAAACCCCTTTTCAAAATTATTTATTGCAAAATTTTTGACTTTGATTGTTGAGTCGACCGACTCAACTATTTTACTATTGTAGGTACATTACTGTTTTAATGTGCTCGTAACATATAATATCATACATATTAATAATATGCCTCGGCAAAAAAACACTATGGAAAGCCCGCTAAAGCCAAGAAGCATTTGCTTTCCATAGTAATATTAGTATTTAGTAATACGATAAAGTTTCTGAGAAGCAGATAAGATTAAAACAGTGGAAATTGTTTGTGTGTTCGGCAGTGATAAAGCGGATCTTGTAAATCGCGTGCCTGCTGTCTGCACGCTGTGCAATGAGCTTAAGCGGCGCCCACACAATACTATTTTTTTTACTGAATTATTGATACAGTGACTATATCACTACTGATACAAAAAGGCCTTAAGAATAATAATTAAGTAAAGCATTGTAGCTACAGGTAATCGTTTTGTATGTTAAGTATTACGTTGTTGATTTTAGTCTAGTCTAGGCTAAGTCTGCGTTGGCACTGTACGGCGCGCCCGTGTGGGCGGAGTCCCTGGCCGCTCGCAATAGGGCCCTTCTGTGGCGTCCACAGAGGGTCGTAGTGGTCAGGGCAATACGCGGGTACCGCACGGTCTCGACCGATGCAGCCTGCGCGTTGGCCGGAACCCCCCCATGGGATCTGGAGGCGGAAGTGCTCGCCGACGTCTATCGGCGGGCGTCGACGGCGCGGACGGGGGGCAGCCGCCCCTCGCCGAGCGCAATGTCATCGTGGCGGGAAGATGCCCGCCGCGCCACCGTCCTAAAGTGGAAGTCTCGGCTGGAGACGCCCCGGGCTGGTCTCTGGACCGTGGGGGCGCTCCAGCCGATTTTGGAAGAATGGGCGGGGCGACAGCACGGGATCCTCACCTTCCGGTTGGTACAGGTTTTGTCGGGGCATGGTTGCTTCGGCAAATACCTGCACATGATCGCTAGGAGGGAGACGACCCCAGGCTGTCATCACTGCGGCTGCGACGAGGACTCGGCGCAGCACACGCTCGAGTCGTGCCCGGCCTGGGATGTGCAGCGCCGGGAACTCGTTGCAGTCATTGGCGTGGACCTGTTGCTGCTGGCCGTTGCGCGAGCGATGGTTGGCAGTGACAGGGCCTGGACCGCGGTCGCCGCCTTCTACGAGGCTGTCATCTCGCGGAAGGAGGTGGCGGAGAGGGCCCGGGAGGAATCCTCCTTCGCGGACCTGATTCGCCGCCAGCGCGCGGGGCGGCGTGCACGCGCTTACCTGCGCCTGATGCCGCCCTAGCCGAGGCCGCGGACGGTGGGGTCGGGAAGTACCCTGCCGTCCGCGGAAGCCTACCACGAAGGTGCGATGCCCAAGTGCGCGAGGCGTCGCTCAAAAGAGGGTGCCCGAAAGGGCTGCCGCCTGCGGATCACGGTTGAAACGATGCGGTACCCGTGATCCGCCGTAGTAAGGGCGGGTGGAGGCGCACGGTGGGTTTTTAGTGGGTGAGAGCCCCACACTACCCCGTTGTCTCCCCGGGCAGTGGGGTGTGCGGTAGGACACTTTTGCCCACCTAAAACAAAAAAAAATAAAAAAAAAAGAAAGGCTAAGTCTGCGTGTAACGCGCATTAATGCACATCAGCGCAATCTAATTTAAAAAGAGTTTGTTTAAAGCATAATGTCCGAGACGGTCAATTTAATATTATAAATACCGTTGTTAGCCGCTGTTTGTTGTTTGAGCGACGTGGGCTGCCTACGATACTACGGCGTAGCTGCACTGTGTTAAAAAATGCTACACATCTATTATATGCTACATCGGGATTGGAATCTACATAACAATATTTCATTTTCAAGATGATATTTTTTAATAATCTACCAGTATATCTTCCTATAAGAGTAATTTCAAGAGCTTTTCCTAGTATTTCCAAGAGCAATTCTTGTCTATAATGTGTTGTGTCTATAATTTAATTTAGTTTTAAAACTGATCAGTAGAGTTAATAGTTTAGCTTTGGAAATAGCACATCTTATGCTTGTGAATATAATTATCGTGCTTGAAGATTATGATTTGTATTAAATTCCTTGTGTTTATAATGTTATATGATTAAACAAAGTATCCATATATGAAACTTGGGAAAGGTGTCCGATATCATAATAATGTTCAGCAGGCAATGAAAATATTTTTGTTCAATGTTAATATTACTCACAAAATTAATGTAATTATTTAGTTACTTATAGCACATGAAAATATAATGGAATAGCCCGAATAGTTGTTATGACTTCAGAGATATGAAATGATTAATAAGCTTTTCAAAAACTCAAAAGCCTTTTAAGTATCACCTTTTAAATGGGAATAATGATTTAAAATTGGCTTGCTATTTTTGGAGCTTCATTACAAAGCGACAAATAAATTAAAATTATTCACTAACTTTAACTTTATTAACTAACCGTCGGGGTTAGACGGAATCTCATATCTCACATGTCGATCGTATCGTGATAACTGTGATTGTTTGAGAGATCACCGTGATTGGCCAACGGATTATTGCTACATCACGCGTCGGTTTCTCTACCAATCACTAGCGAGTCGATACGATGTCGATTGTGAGATATGAGATTCCGTCTAACCCCCCCGTGAGATCTCAGTATCAAAGCTTGGGTCGTTCAAAAAGTGGAGTAGGAGGATTAATGTATAAAAAAGAGAAGATTCACAATTAGGCACTAAAGATGTTCACTATAAATGAGTGCAGATTACGCTACTCTGCACTCATTTCGATTAGTTTTGTTTCGCGCGAGCAGCCACAACGTATCAACATGCCTGTACTTAATTCTCTTTTCAAAAACTCATTGACTGAATTGATTTAAAGTTAACACAAAGTGTGAAAATGGGAAATCGAAAATAACAGTCACGAGCAAGATTTGAACCTGCATCTCCTGGACACTGTCCAGATGCATTGCCAATTCAGCCATCGTGACAATTGCTCATGACTGCTAGTTTCAATAACACATTCATACTTAACGTCTTGCCGTGTGGGGCCGGCTTTAGAATTGTCCCACCCCTCTCCACCCATCACGACTCAGGGAATTCTGGGGCAGTGGGCATCACAGCACTCCCTCGAGTATTAACAACATCCACTGCGATCGCCAACCCGCCTGCCAAGCGTGGCGATTACGGCACTATCCCTCATTTTGGGGAGGCCTACGTCCAGCAGTGGACGTCGAAACGCTGATGGATGGATGGACTTAACGTCTTGGGTAACGCCTGCACCATCTGTCGGAAGTATTTATTTATTTATCCTGCTCGTGACTGTTATTTTCGATGTCACATTTTCACACTTTGTGTTTAATTGTCATTAAATCAATGATCTCAATTCACAATTACTACGTGAGAACTTTCGAAAATCAAACAAATGCATTGATGAAGTATTACAGACTGGATATTTGAAATCGACAAAAATACCTTTAAGGCATTATATAATATATTTATTATAGATCACAATTCATTAAGAATTGTATAAAAAGGTTCTGAAACAATACAATACCTGATAATTTCTGAAATTGAAACCTTGAAATGGCAGTCTTAGGAAACAAGAGTGTATAATCAGCTTTGTGTCGATTAATATCATGATAGCCGGCGGCGGAGTCCTTGTCTACTTTCTCGATATTGCCAGGACAAAGAACTATATTACTTCCACTATTTCTTTATGATCTCGTTTTAGATACAAGCCTATATATTGGAATAAATACTTTTTAACCTTTTAAAAATAAATTTATTGCGTTATATTGTACTTAGTCAACTGTATAGAAAACTTATCAAAGAAGACTTGTACTTATTCTAACTAATATTATAAATGCGAATGTGCATTGGTTTATTTGTCTATTTAATTTTATAGTGATTTTTTAGCATTTGACATGATCAGCATTTTACTAGATACAAATTTTTGTGAAAGTAGAAAAAGAGTACTATTCGAACTTGCACCTTCCTCTATCCAGGCGACCTATGGCCATACATTTTATTCCAAATATAGTAAGTTTAATTATTACAATTAAAATTCATAATTAATCAGTGCCGTGATTTTTAAGTATATTGTAACCTTTATTTTAGCACTTGACATGCTCGGCTACTTTAAAGCACTTATTGAAATAAAATATATGTAATTACATCCGATAGGTCGCGTGGGTCTTAAAGACATCTTAAACAAATGTAAAGTGGAGATTGAGCGTCACCATTAGGTGACTGCGATAGCTTAGCGGTCTAGAGCACTTCCCTGGATTGGATGGGACGCAGATATTCTTATTCATAATTTATATTATGCGTCGTGTAAAAAATCTTTTGCGCTATAAAACATAGTTATAAATTTGCTGTCATTTAACAATTAAATATGGGTTTATATAGATAGAATATACACATATTAAAAACATTTCTCTTATAATAAATCTGTGCGGCAAGGTGGCTATACAATAACTTTTCAAACTTCATTCTTTTTGTCTGGTTAAAACTACACTGTGTTTATCAAAGTATTCAGAGTGAAAGCACATATATTTCTAAAATACATGCACCCTTGTGGCAAGACAAACACAAAAAAAAATCAATTAAAACACCTTACATTTAACATACCTTGCATTTTTAAATAAAGTTTTATAGCTATCCAGGAACCATGACCTATTTATAACCCTTAAGCATCATTATTGGAATTTAAATAGCCGTTTTACTTCGATGTAGTTTCCCCACACAATTAGCCCATAGCTTAGATGACACATAGTCATCGTAGGCCGTCAGTGCTGCTTCATTTAATAACGTATGTCTCAAGTTTTTAAGTGCAAATACGAATCTATTTAGTTTATGGCATGTTCATTCAATGCGTACCTAAGATTATACCTGGAAATTTTGGCGGGAACATAAAGAAGATCATGTCATCATTCTCCATTATTTTCCTAAACTTGTGTTATTTCAAGTATTAATGTGTAAAAGTGGTGGCCTTTTGCTTATTAACTATTTGTGTATGTGCATAAGTGTTGGCAAGATATGCAATGCGGCATAACTCTTATTTTCGTCTTGCCTCCAATACTCCATAGAAGCTTCAGTAAACTCGCGGCCGCTTTGCTGAGGCGTGACTTTGACTTGACTATGAGTAATTTATAACTTTGACTTCGACTTATTTGATGAATTAAACTTTCCTGTGAATAAAAAATATACCTACTCCGCTACTACATTAAATAATCGAATCAATAAAAAGAATTCAAAAACAACTACACACGTAAGTGAATACTATGTAGTATATTTTGATTTTAAAAAGGTAGTCATTTGGTTTTATTTATTGTAGTATTACAATGTAAGCAGAATGTGCACAATGTACAATTTAAAAACAGAATGTTTCGTTTTAGCGCGCATTCATTTTGTCTCGACAACAACTTTTACTTTGTACATGGTCAATCGTAAAACAGCTATCGATTTGCCACTTCGTAAGGAGAACTATAAGCTTAAATTTTACATAGAATAACAGTTTCAAATAGTCGATTATGTTTAACGTGTATTCACATTGGTTCGGTGCCAAACTATGCATATACAGCAAGTGTAATTCTTTGCTGCTACGACTAATGCTCTGGTAACGATGGAGGCAGTTATCGCAATTGCTATCCGCTTCTGAAAATAATACAGTTAAATAGTATATTCGATTACTGTGGTTTTACGGCACTAGTACAATATATACATACACTAACCGGCAATAAATATTGCACATCGACTTTTGGAAAAAGACAATCGGCTAATGTCAGCTTCGTAGAGCGTTATCTGTGTCACACACGACCTATGTGGCGTTTGTCAGTCGTTGTTTAAGTGTGGTAGAGTGAGGTCGCGTCCATTTCAATATATATATATAGAGTTGTAAAAACACCTAACTTAAAATAATTTAAAATTGTTCGATGGCATCTTTAGGGAAAAGAGGTAAACCTTTACGAGGTCAGTCACGCGAAATTATCTACAATGTTTTTAAATATTTTGTAAACGAAGCCGATAGATTTAAAATAATTGTTTTAAGAAGGTTCAGCAAGTTGCAAATGCTACTGGAATTTCAAAAAGAACTTTGAACAATATATTAAATGAAGTTAGTACTGAAACACCTTCCACTGCAATTATGTTCAGCTCTCCGAAAAAAGAGAGACCAAAAAGCAATTTTGTTTAGATATGGACAATTTTGATTATGATGTTGTTCGAAGGATGGTGTACGATTTTCACTTACGATTTAATGAACTGCCCACAGTAAAATCATTAAAAGCTAAATTATCTGAAGCTATTAATTGCAATGGGTCTGAAAAGACGTTGAGAAAAATACTTCATGAGATGAGATTTCGGTTCACTAAAATGGAAGATAATCGAAAAGTTCTTATGGAAAAGCACGATGTAAGTCTCAAACGAATTAAATACCTCTACAAAATACGTAAATTTCGCGAAACAGGTAAAAATATAATATATATGGATGAGTCTTACATATATACATTCCACACTAAAGGAAAATCTTGGAGTGAATACAAGGAACAAAGGCAATCTTGTTGCTCACAGTACTCGTCTCCACAGAATCAGTAGATCTTTCATGGGGCAATGTATATGCTTCTACAATAAAATTCCTGAAAATGTCCGAAACATGCCACTAAATAAGTTTAAGAAAGCCATAAAAATTAGACTTTGTAATCAAGGTTATTACACTGTTTCGGATTATCTTGAGGATAAAACTAAATGGGCTTGAGCTGCTCCTCATTCATTAATTTTCAAAATTTGTTTAATAAGATACAATGTAATTTTAGTTATAAAGATTATATTAAATTGTAATAAATTGGCAATTTAAAAAAGTGGCCCATGAGTTTCTTGCCGGGTTCTTCTCATGAAAGGCTTTACTACGGAATCCGGCCGCTTGTGGCAATTGCAATCGCCACTTTGTTATTGCGGTTGCACTCGCCTCAGGCGCTCGTGTTAATTATTTTAATTATTAGTGTATTATTGACGATTTTAGGTACTACTTAATAGGCCTATGAAATAAAGATATTTTTGAATTTGAATTTGAATTTGATGATAAGAAAAAATGAGTAAAAGGGTAAATTTCAAAAGGTAAACGTTTGATAATTGTTCATGTGGGGAACGAAAAAGGCTTTATACCAGGAGCCTTTTTAATGTATAAATCCACGGACACTACAGGCGATTATCACAAAGAAATGAATAACGAGAACTACAAGAAAGGCTGGTTAATCAATTAATCCCCAATATACCTAGTGATTCTGTTCTAGTTATAGACAATGCACCCTATCACAACAAATTTGTTGAAAGACCCCCCAATTCAACCACTATTAAACAGGAAATGATCAACTGGTTAAAAAGACATGAAATTCCAGTTGACCCAAAATTGACTTAATTGGTTATGTAGCCGCTAGAAACGTGGTTATGAATTTAACTACAGTAAACAAATTATTGACAGAAAAAGTAAACATGACCAGAGCTGAAGAATGGAAAAAGGTTTGCGATCATGCAATCAAATGTGAGAATGAATATCGAAGAATTCAACACGATTTTGACAAATACACTGATAAACTTGTGATAAATACGGCTGATAGTGACAGTGATATTGATCTCATTGTGAGCACAGATAGTGAAATGGAAGGGATTGAGAATTTAGATGATTATTTTTTTTTATTAGGATGTGTCATCATGAATTTCCACAACCAAATATAACCAAATAAAATTATAAAGCACTTATAGAAAAAAATGGTGTATTTTATTTAATTATAAAAAACGTCATAATTGTTTTAACAGCTCCTAATAGATACCGGACTGTTAAGTGTTTCATGCGATAGAGATAACGCTCTACGAAGCCGAAATTAGCCGATTGTCTTTTTCCAAAAGTCGATGTGCAATATTTATTGCCGGTTAGTGTACATACACATATGTACATAAATTAGACCGCACGGGTTTTAGTGTGGTATGGTCAAAGACTACTAATTGTATACTGGTGTGCGTTATGCTGACCATCGCGAGGTAGATAGGTACTAATAAAAATAGGTAAAAATCATTATTCTGTTTTTGATAATTGTTCACCACAAGTGCCTTTTAATTAATAATTCACTTTTTACCTGTCTATGTTAGGATTGTCTGGAAGAAATTGCAGCATGCAATAAGACCGCCAAATTGTACATTGTTATTATTGTCCATTTTTTTATTGTTTGATGTAATCTGCAATAAAGAGTATTTGATTTGATACTATGCGGCAATGTATAACTTAATATTTGAGCCCGTTCAGGAACAGAAACAAAAATAGACTTAAAAGTCATTTTCGTCGCTGTACATACAATCCTGTTCTGAGTCTGCAAACCGCAGAAAAGTAAACAATTAGAACAAGTCAGCAAACATCGTTGGACCCAACCTTATCCATAACTCATAAAAATCTACGAGGGAATCAAATATTGGCCCTTTGTATAAACGAACACAGCTGCTAACATCAAATACTACCTACATTAATGAGCATCCTTCGTCTTATTATTATTAATATTACAAAATTACGTAAGAAATTTTGTAAACCATTTTAAAATTTA
Source organism: Leucoma salicis (assembly GCA_948253155.1). Lineage (NCBI taxonomy): Eukaryota > Metazoa > Arthropoda > Insecta > Lepidoptera > Erebidae > Leucoma > Leucoma salicis. Next base: position 17,933,278 of record OX411807.1, on the reverse strand, counting down.
GAATATCTGCTAGTAAAGTTATTAACTTTTATAATTAAATTACTAATATTCATAGAAGGTTTAACCAAATAAGTAATAAAGAATGCATAAAAAATAGTCGTTGCCGCGTATAATTTATAAAATTTTGGACATAGGTATGTGTTCACCAAAGCAACGGAACTGACAGCGCGGCATTTTCATTAGGTACGTTGCAGTAAGTAAAAACTTAATAAAGTTTTACTAAAGAATTTCTAATTAGACATTTTAGCTCTTCACGACATAGCAATATTTCAACCTCGTGATGGTATTTCCAATAAAGGACTTTGCCAAGTCATAATTCTTCAAAGTTACATGTAATGAGATGTAGATATTACGACATTCTTATGAGATTTAGATCCTCTTGCTCAAAGGGCCGAGGAAGCGTCTCAACTTAAACTAAGTGCAATAAAAATACACTGTAACCTGTAATTACTTGTTTGTATAAGAATATTCATAAACGTGTTATAATATAATAATAGTTTATAATAATAGTTTATTTCATTATCTGCTTAGGTCTAATTACAGTTTTAATGGAGCACTCCTTTTAAGTTTAGCAAAAACTTGTGGCAAGAGGCTCCACAATTACTTAAATATATATCTACAGACCATTCTTTATTTTAAATTTAATCTCAACCATTACAATATACATATAATTAGTGAGTGTAGTGAGTGGATATGCATTCAGGTTTTTTTTTTTTTTTTGTATAAAAGACTAGATAGTTTGCAATACTGGTGACTAGAAAACGTTGTTTTGGAGGTTAGACTTTAGGTAATAGCCAGGTTTATTCTTTTTTCAAGTTTATTTGGATCAAAAGATAAAGATTTATGCTTCCGTATCACACAATTTAGAATAAATAGTTTTCTTTATATGCAAAGTTTGAAAGGTGCACTGCTCAAGAGGCTTAAGCATTTAACTTTAATGTTGAACCTATGGTGTTACGAAAATACGCGTAATATATATTGCCAGTTCTTTGATAATTAAAAATAAATAATTTTATTTTGATATTTTATATGTATTTTTTAAGTATTTGACATGCTTAGCCATATAAATTAACATTATATGACATTAAGAAGGAGCGTGTTATCGAAATTCGCAGTCCCGAGCAATTGTCACGATGGCTCAATTAGCAAAGCATCTTGGACTGTATCTAGGATATGCAGGTTCAAATCCAGCCAGTGACTGTTATTTTTATGTCACAAATAGGTTTTGAACGTAATTTCCAGCTTTAATTCCAAAGTATTATTCTATTTTACTTTACTTACCTGTTCATTACTTCATAGCAACCTTACCAAAAACTAAACACAAAAAATACTCCGTAGTATGTGCAACAAAACTTTCCGATTGCCGTACCTACTATCGAGGTAAGAGGATCACGGTCGCCGTAATACTCGTACCACGCCACGCTCATTCTGTATCACCCTTGATATTCTCAAAGTAAAAATAGTTTCAATAGATATAAATTTATATCTTTGCTTGCTTTTAATGAGTATAGAAATAAAAATGAATTTATTTCGCAGTCGCAGTGTATTTGATTAAGTAATAAGTATAAAGGTAAATATAATGATTATTAATTCATAACTGTCCAATTGTCGGACAAGGGTCTCCTGTCAGAGTGAAACAGGTTCAATTTTGAACCAATGCCGAATAACAGAGTCCATGAGTTGTAAAAAGTCAAATTTCACAAATCAAAGATTTGGGAGACCTTAGATGTGATATCGAAACCTCAGGAAATTTAAACCGATAGGTACCTACTACAGCCTTGGTAGTCACTGGTGGATTATCAGTAGATTAGAAGATTGTCTGTAAAGTCGGTTTACGGACGATAATTTTACGTGATAACGTCATATTTATATCTTTTCTGAGAATTTCACAAACAATGCATTGGTCGCCATACATTTTTGGGAACGTGACACTTTCATCGATTTATAAGACGTTATCGACGTGATAAAAGTAAGTTAATATTTATAGATATTTAATATAGCCTTTACAAAATATTAACATAATACAGAGCGTGTAACGGTCGATGAAAGCATGGATGAGTTTCAAGTATGCAATCACATCTCGAAAGTCGACGTTTGGAAAGTGGTCACGTAAAATTTTACGTTTGAGCTCGGTGTGAGCGTAGCAATGCCAGTTCGAACCTAATCCAATTAGAGCCAATGGCGCCGGACATGGATGTCAATTTCACACATCGCGCATTCAATAATACTTTTCAGTCATACGTGGTGCGTCTACTTCTGCATTTCATATTAGAAATCTTGTGAAACTTCATTCATGCATAATCCAATGTGTCGATGTAAAGATTTTTATACATTTTAAAAACTTTGAATTGAAATACCACTGATGCTCGCGACTTTAACACAGAATTGGGTCACTATAATGCATGTACTACACTCTATGGTACCTACATTAAATTATGTCTAAGTGAAATAGCTCTCCCACCTTAATATCTTCCGAGATAAAAAGTCTGATGGGTAATGCAGGTAAAAAAACTATCTGTGTGCCAAATATTATTTAAATCTATTCAGCCGTTTTGGCGTGATTGAGTAACAAACTTATAATGATCTAAACTTACAAACTTTCACACTTATAATATTAGTAATTGTAACACTCACACAAATGCACTCTCTTACACTCATAGAATTTATAAATCCCCCAATAAATTCTTAGAGTAACTACATTAGAATAATTATATATTACATTATATATACATTAGAATAAATATATATATATATATATATATATATATACGTACGTTACATTCAAATATACAAAAAGGTCTGTGATTCTATAAAAACTCGACACTCTCTGGTGCTACTTAATCAGATTTGAATATTATGTGATGCCTTTTAATCTATACAAAAATGCTACAGTATATGTAAACTTATGTTTAAGAAATCAAAACTTATACCTGGTATTACTTAAGCGGGCTAATAACAGAGGCAGGCTTGCACCAACCGCCTGGCTACCAGCAACTACTTCGTTGCTGCACCGCTTGTAAACCACCCGTTCGGAATACTTAACGGTCAATTACTTATAACTTCCCACTAAATTGCATTGGAACTTATTAACTGCTTTAAACATTGCTTTGAGAATTAATTGTCATACATAGTTTCGCTTTTCATTACACAAAGATGTGACTGTTCGTGATTTAATTTTTGCGACTTTTTGGATTTGGATTTCTGCCCTGCCTATAAAGCAAAATAAGCCATTAGTGTGCCATGATAGTAGGAATAAAAGAACTCCTTTGTTGCGACGAAATTAAAACATTATTTTATATTCAATCAGAACCAATTTGAGGCGATGGTAGATAATGCTATATCTACTCGTAAAAGATAATTTTATGAAAATACAGTAAAGTGAACAGAGGAGCGGAAGCAAGTGGTAGTTAAACGATTTGTCGGCGTATTAATAAAACGATTTAACGAAGCTCTCCATGGTAATCTGAGAGCGACGCGCTGCGCGGCAGATGGCCACAATTCCCGAACTTTGATGACGACGCCTGAAATTCCCAGACGAGTACCAACCAAAGATTTGTAGACTTTTGTTGGCGACTACTTACGTTTAAAAGGAACAAGTTTGTAGAACGCCTTTTAATTACAGTCATCCTCTGTTTTCAAACTACGCGCACTAGACTGAAGCTACCTTCATAATTTGTCTCCGCCTAATAACGATAGCATGACGTCATTAGACATCTGCGTCAATCTGTGTCCGTCGTTTGATGAGTCGTCAAAATTGCTTCCTGTGCTGTTAAGTGCAGGAAATTGTGACTCCTCGTTTGACACACCTTCCAAACGCTAACTGCTTTTACCCTGTGCGCTTCTATAATCAACTCAATAACCACCTGTCAATGTTGTTGAAGTAAGTTAAAACACGCGTTACACTTCGAAGTTGGGAATGTACAAAAAATGATTGTGTCCGCTGGAAAGTTTTATGAAAGAAACTATGTTCTACACTTAAACTTAATTCCTTAATTTTTATCTGAACATTTTATATTATCGCTCTAGTATGTGAAGGCATAAATCCACGCCAAAACGGTAAATGGTACTTGAGGCAATATCTCGACAACAGCAGCTGTGAAGTAATGGCGCCGACACTTTACGCGATGCGATTACGACCACCTAAACATTCATTACAAGTAATGTCCGTCATTTATCTGTCCTAATCACTGTGTAAGCGCTCGCCCTGCGCCTGGGCCCATGCTATTACTTGAAAAATTGGTAGAGTAAACAAATTAGACTAGTACCAATTTAAACGTACTACACCGATAGTAATGCTATTAAAGGCATCGTTCAAAGATAAAGGAAGATACAGACAATTCTAGTAACTTCTCGAAACTTTACAAACAATTCCAATTACGCTAATTAATGAAGTGCATAAGGAGAAAACAATAGCTCTTACCTCTATAGCCACTGTAAGTGAAGCCAAGCTAGAGCATACTTAATACTCAATTGATTTATTATTAAAATACTAAGAAGTAGTTCAATTTAAATAACTCATATCTAATTTTAATTAAACCTTTCCGTGAAATCGATTGATAAAGACTGCACTCTACATTTGTATATATATTTACACAGTACACAAAGATATAAGTCTAGCAGGTGAACCTTACTAAATGTTTCACGGTTTAATCAAACCCTGCTATCAGGCAAGACAAATAGCTCATCTGCATCTATACGAGTCAGAGCCGCCGTTACCAACAAAGCATTGATATTTCACACTAACATCCTTAGAATAATGTAGCGGATATTAAACCTGTATCGAAATCTATTGCTAGTAATTTATATATTTGTATAGCTAGTTGCTTGAAATCATAAGTATACATGAGATGAAACAGACTGAAGGTTGATCGGTTAGTGCTCAATTGCACTAATGGTGAGAACCGCAAGCGTAGTCCCCTGGCACACTAACTAAATATTTAAGGGTTATCCGAAGTGGTCTTGCTACAGTTAGGCTTGGTTCAAATTGACCAGCACACGTTATGTTGATTATTAATGTTTACATATCGATTGCTTGCAATGTAACTCAGTTTTTTTTATATTCTTACTTGAATATTTTTTTTTAATATTAAAAACCAGATTCTGCTCGAGTCTGCGTTCAGACTATAAATACATCACTCTACGGAACTTTAATTATCTCTATATAAAAATTGTTACCCCTTAAGACGGTCTAAGGACGGTCCGTGTGGTGACGAACTAAGAATACAAGTGTCACCACCCCATTCTTTCCCACGGGTGTCGTATGAGGCGACTAAGGGAAGTAAGCAGTTATCATCCATTGCATGACTGGTGGTAGGGCTGGGTACCAAGTGGAAGTACTCATTTGGTATCGGGCCCGAGCGGGTTGGTACCACCATCTCTCGTGTGACCGGCCATGAAGCACATCGTTGCGTTTTGGCTGTAGCAGGAGATAGCCGTTTATGCTTTCATATTTCATATCTATGAAATGAAATGGTGAGCAGCGGCTTGACAATGCTCCCTCTCGGTATAGTTGAGTCCATGAGCGACGGTTACCATTTACCATCAGATGGGCCGTGGCTCGTCTGCCACTAAATGCACTAAAAAAAGAATAACACCATCCATCTTAGGAGATAAAAAAAAATCTGGGCTCCATACTATAATTTATGTACAATTTCATAATGATTGGTGCAGTAGTTAGTAGGTGCGTCAACAAATAAACAAAAGCACTTTCACATTTATAATATTAACTAGCCTTTGCCCCCGGCTCCGCCGCAGCCAAAAGCTAATATCTCAGGTTACCGATATAGTAGCGGGATAAAATATATACCGGTTGTTAAGTTTAATCAAGGCCTATCAAACAAAAGAAGTTGCTTCGAAATCCATTCAGTAGTTTTTGCGTGATGCGCGAACAAACAACCTCCGTGTGGTGCCGGCTTTAGAATTGTCCCACCTCTCTCTAACCACGGGAGTCATAAGAGCCGACTGAGGGAATACCGGTGGAGTGGGCAGCAGCACTCTCTCGAGTATCAACAACATCCACTGCGATCGCCAACCCGCCTGCCAAGCGTGGCGATTCCGCCACTATCCCCCAGTTCTTGGGGAGGCCTATGTCCAGCAGTGGACGAAGAAAGGCTGATAGATGGTTGGATGGGTGGAACAAGCAAACAGACAAATAGATACACAGACAGACAAAAAATCTAAAAAAAATATTTTGTTATTAGACGCCTATATAGCCTAATTCAGTCATTTTTTATCAAATATCTTAAATGTACAGTCATAGCTCTGTTACAGCTTTATAATAGTATAGATATTAATAAGAATATAATAGGTACTGTGTCCACAACTTTTAGGATTTGCCTTCATAGCATAGACAAAGTATGCTGTGTAGTCTGCTGGTCTCCTAATTATAAGTGTATTGAACCATAGCAATACAATTTTAAATACAGTACTGCCACAAGTTTAAAACACTTTGAAGAAAGTGCGAGTGCAGTAAAACAACATTGAAGCCTTATTTTCTCGTTTCGAAATTGCAGGAGGTTTGAGTGAGATTTCATTTGTATGAAAGCTGGTATAATCTGGAATAATGCCGCAGTAGCGGCGCAGGCCTTCAAAGACGCCACTCGTCCGCGCGCCGCTTGCCGCCTGTAATGAGTTTTTTTAATGCGCGACACATTCATTGCACTAAGCCGTATTTCACTAGATTTAATGTGGCACAAATACAGTTCATAGAACCGTACAATTTTAAAGCGAAGTCCTTTGATTTTTTCATCAGCAGTATCACACTAAAAATTGGGTCACTAATATATTACACACAGTCCCAATGGGTTAGGGTTAGTATAAATATTATATCGAGATTCTGTTGACCCTTACAAATTATTGAATTTTACAAACTTAGTTTAGTTGTCATTATTAAGTAGTAGTTTCATATTATAAAAGAGCAATTACTATAATACTTTCAGATATTTACGCGTATGTTACACATTTTGAAATAAAACTTTGTTTACGGAATTTAGTTTAAAGAGGAGTATTATACGGGTTTTAGTTTAAAGAGGAGTATTATACTCATTTTAATATACTAACTTAGTCTCATACATTGTAAGCATAAAAAATTTGAAGTAAATATTTTAATTGTGTTTCTAAACGAATATTAGGTGGGTTAAAATAAATAAACCAAAAATGTTGTAAAATCATATACCTACTGTGAGTAGATGAGACCGTTGAAATAACATATCAGCCTTGGATGTCTATCATCTAAGTCCACCCGTGATCATGAATGAAAAATGTAAAGTATTCGAAACGTTGGGATAGTAGTAAAATCAAGTAAACGCGATAGATTCCGTCATTCCGAAGAGCAATTACTGTCGCAGTATTAGTTATGTAGTTTATTACATACTAGAGGCCTGCCCCAGTTTTCGAGGGTTCAGTGTACTGTATCTCTATCGTTTATTAATAACTCTTTTATAATATTATTAATAAGTATACCTATTTCTTAACATTTAAACAGTGCGTACCTCAAATATTTTACAGTGATTTTTTTTTTCTACTTTATTTACAATTTCTCCATTCTTGTATATTAATACCTAATATTAAATTACATAATATAAAACTTCCTTAGAAAAATAATCAAAATGACAGTGAATCCGTTGCATAGTGAACTACGCTTCTTCTTCTGAAGAAGAAAGCGAACAGATATGGAAAGCGACTTTAAGCTATGTGCTTACTTACTTATCATCACGCCATCTCCCCTGCGGGGAAGGCGGAGAGAACAGAGAGCCAAAAGGCTCTATTTTGGATTTGGTCTAGGTAGGCGAGTCTTGGTCGCCCCCTGTACCTACATCCTTCCACTTTAACATTCTATATCTTCTTAATATTATTACTATATTATATATGCTATTTATACATTATTTTTTAGGTATTAAATATTTATTATTATTTATTAAATTTTGACTTTATTTATACAATTTTATGGTATTTTAACAAGAATCATAACAGTTTCTTGTCTGATGTCTTGAGAATGAAATCCAGCTGAAGCCATCTTGATTACAGCGACCCGACGGTTCAGAATTGGACGGATTATGAGGAATTTAAGGGGCGATGACAATTTGAATATGAACAAGTAAAGTGGTCTCTAAAATTATATTACATTTCTCTTTTTTGGGGTAAATAGTCTTGCATTCACACAGCATCTACTTAATGTATCTTAATTTGCAAACAGACTGATTGCTCTTATTGTTGCGTTGACGAATGTCCATAAAAATAGATTAACATGGAACCTTCATAAGTGTGCCATTTATTTACGTTGTGAATAATAAATTGAAATAATAATATGTCTGTCGCTTTTACGAAATATTTTAGGTAAGTATTAAGGTTTTACACCAAACGTGATTTAATAAGGCGGCATTGTTATTCTGAGATGAATACTTAGAAGGAGCACTCACCCACATATTGTTAATACCAGCATGCACAACTTATTGAATATTATTTTCTATGTTAAGTTTTCAACTTTCTTTTGGTCCGTGTGGTGACGGACTAAGAATACAAGTGTGACCACCCCATCCTTTCCCATGGGTGTCGTATAAGACGACTAAAGGAAGTAAGCAATTATCACCCATTGCATTACTGGTGGCAGGGCTGGGTACTAAGTGCGAGTATTCACTTGCTATCGAGCCCGAACGGGTCCAGTACCACCGTCTCATATATGTGTCGTGAAGCACATCAGTGTGTTTTGGCTGTAGCAGAAGACTATTCTTTCTTTTCACACCTGAGAAATGAAATAGTGCCCAGTGGCTTGATTATACTCTCGGTATAGTTGAGTCCATGAGTGACGGTTATGACTTACCATCAGGTGGGTCGTGGCTGCTCGTCTCAGCGTGCATCATAAGCAATAAAAAAAAAATATCATTGCTTTAGGAACATTTCCTGTAAAAATATGGCTTTATATTGCAGCCCATTTATATGTATCCTATCGACATTGTTATAAATAAGAATAATTATACATACCATCATATATAAGGTAAAAAAATCTAACATATTGTTAGATAAACGTCAGTGTGTTTTGGCTGTAGCAGAAGACTATTCTTTCTTTTCACACCTGAGAAATGAAATAGTGCCCAGTGGCTTGATTATACTCTCGGTATAGTTGAGTCCATGAGTGACGGTTACGACTTACCATCAGGTGGGTCGTGGCTGCCCGTCTCAGCGTGCATCATAAGCAATAAAAAAAAACAATATCATTGCTTTAGGAACATTTCCTGTAAAAATATGGCTTTATATTGCAGCCCATTTATATGTATCCTATCGACATTGTTATAAATAAGAATAATTATACATACCATCATATATAAGATAAAAAAATCTAACATATTGTTAGATACATACGAGTCCGAACTGAGCGAAATAAGCGCGTCGGCTGAGCGAACGGAAGGAAAACAGCGCTAATTACTGACGTCGCCTGGAGCAAAGTCAGTTCTTGCATCCTCTCGTGAGGGTTGACACGTTAAAAGCTGGGGAAGTCTAACTACTACTTACTTGTAACATACAGATGTACAACATAACTATATTATCTACAACGTAATTTTATGAAAAGATAAAAGGTGGGAGTCGGGCTCGTGTCCTGAAATGAGGCTTCACCATTTCTCTTTGCATGAGGTAATTTAACTAAACTATGAGTACCATGGTCTACAGCTATAACCTTGTTACGTAAATAGGGTTTTCCTAATATTTAATCTGAAAATAATAAAAATACTGTCACTTGTAAGACATAAAAGAACGGAAACGGATCAACTGGTATTGTCAGGTCAACTATAAATATTAACCTAATTCAAAAGTAATTACAACATCTAAGTATTACATTACTGATTAAAAAGTTAAGTTAAATAGCAACTTTGCACCGTCACCAATATTTATGATAAATACTTTAGTGATGTGGACATGTTTGCATTATCATCAAAACAATTCAAATCTGTACTTCTTAAAAAATTGAGAAATATTTATCTTAACTTGTCCGTGTGGTGGCGGACTAAGAATACAAGTGTCACCACCCCATTCCTTCCCATGGGTGACGTATGAGGCGACTAAGGGAAGTAGGTAAGCAATCATCAACCATTGCATGACTGGTTGTAGGGCTGGGTACCAAGTGGGAGTACTCACATCTATCGGGCAGGTATCGGGTCCGAGCGGGTTGGTACCACCATCCCCCGTGTGACCGGCCATGAAGCACATCGTTGCGTTTTGGCTGTAGCAGGAGATAGCCGTTTGTATTTCATTTCAAATCTGTGAAATGAATTGGTGAGCAGCGGCTTGATAATACTCTTGGAATGGTCGAGTCCATGGGTGACGCTTGTCATTTGCCATCGGATGGACCGTGGCTCGTCTGCCACTACAAGCAATAAAAAAAAAATAAAAAACTTAAATTATAAATGTTTATTTTTAAAATTATAAATGTTTTCATTATTTTAAACTATTTGATACTGGGTTTGTAACCATTGCAGTAGGTATGTGTTAGTGTACTGCACGCATGACTTAAGTTTGAAATGGTTATTTATGTATTCTGTGGAAAATGTCGTTGGTCTCACATTTTTATAATAGATATTAGTAATATTTATTTTCATTTTTTATATAGTGTGATACTGTTTGTTTTCCCGAATAAATAAAATAAAATAAAAAAAACAGCCATAAAATTAATTGGTTTTTATATATTTTTTTAGCATTTGACATGCAACCATATAAATTAACACAAAGTGTTAAAATGTGAAAATGGGTTCAAATCCTGCCTGTGACTGTTATTTTCGATTACACTTTTTCACACTTTGGATTAATTTGTTTGTTTGCTACGCTGTCCCGCCGCAACTAGTGAAGCAATCGTCATAAAATTTTGCATACGTATAGTCTGGAGCCCACAAAAATATACAGACTATCGTCCCCATTTTTTACTTTATCGTGGAAAAATTAATAGTTTCTGTGGGATATCAATTTTTGCATAGATATAATCAATGTACCGTAGCGTCACGTATTTATATTCTGAAATCCACATGGATGAAATCACGGTCAGAATCTAGTATTACAATAATCCAATTCATTTCACTCGAAGAAAGAAGAAACGCGGCAAATATTTTGTCCGCATGGTGACGGACTAACAGTACAAGTGTCTCTACCCCAGTCTTTCCCACGGGTGTTGTACGAGGCGATTAAGGGAAGTAAGCATCACCCGTTGTATGACTGGTGCTAGGGCTAGGTACCTAGTGGGAGTACTCACTTGCTATCGGACCCGAGCGGGTTTTTGGTTGTAGCAGGAGAGCCGTTCATTCTTTCATTTCATATTATTATCTGTGAAATGAAATGGTAATCAGTGGCTTGACAATACTCTCAGTATAGTTGAGTCCATGAGCAACGGTTACCATTTACCTTCAGGTGGGCCATAGCTCAACTACCACCATAAGCAATAAAGAAAATAAAAAATATAAAATTTTACAAATTGTCAATAATTATAATGACTGGAATTTACTAGGTACTTTTGTAATGATGTACTGCTCAATAATATGAATGTGTTTCAAATGTTACATTATTTCAGTTAGTCCAAATTGATGTTAAATCGCTTTTTGTTTGCGCATTCAATTCCAGAGATAGGGAAACAATTCGGTACTGTCGCGTCTTTTTGTGTACCAAAGGGAATAACATAAAATTGCTTTGAATGTACCTATTAATACTTTGTATAAGGGAATTTAACATACTATAGTTCATTATAGGAGTCTGTAAAGAACGATGTTAACCTATATACTTATACATCCTTTTTCTTTTCAACCCATACTGTCCTGCTATTGGGCACAGGTTTCCTCTCTGACTGAGAGGAATTTAGTCCACCACACTCACCAAGTGTGGATTGGCAGACTTTATAAGCCGTCGAGAAAATCGCTCAGGCATGCAGGTTTCCTCGCGATATTTTCCTTCACCGAGCAGTGATAATTTGTAAACAAATACAAACATATTCTCGAAAAGACAGAGGTGTGTGTCAACTCGAGGATCTCGATCGAGGACTTGAGGGGATCGAACTCGTTACCATTGTCTTTGCAGTCCTTGGTTTTACCACTAGACTATCATTGCTTACTCCTACATATATTTTTTTATTATGTCATAATGAGCATTGACTGTGAACAAATTTAAAGGTTTCTTTGTGAATACACATAGTTATAATGCTTTCTGATATTTACGCGAATGTTACACATTTTGAAATAAAACTACGTTTACGGAATCTATCGCGTTTACTTGATGTTACTACTATCCCGACGTTTCGAATACTTTACAGCATTCATGATCACGGGTGGACTTAAATGATAGACGTCCAAGGCTGATATGTTATTTCAACGGTTTCATCTACCCACAGTATATGATTTTACAAAATTTTTGCTAAAAGATTGTCTTCTTACTGGTAGTAATTGGTAGTTTATGGTAGAATTTTTGAGCACTAAATAAAAACAAAAATTTTACAATTTAAAGAGGAGTATTATACTCATTTTAATATACTAACTTAAAGTCTCATACATTGTAAGCATAAAAATTTGAAGTAGATATTTTCACTGTTTCTAAACGAATATTAGGTGGGTTAAAATAAATAAACCAAAAGTTTTGTAAAATCATATACTGTGGGTAGATGAAACCGTTAAAGTAACATATCTGCCTTGGACGTCTATCATCTAAGTCCACCCGTGATCATGAATGCTGTAAAGTATTCGAAACGTCGGGATAGTAGTAAAATGAAGTAAACGCGATAGATTCCGTAAACGTAGTTTTATTTCAAAATACACATAGTTAGTTTTGTTTTCTAGCGATAAGTGGCGCTGTTGCCTGTGCCTCCTTCTGTCATGAACTGTGGTTATTTATGTACTATGCGATGTTAAATAAAACATAAGTTTGATTCAATTCTTACTCAGTTTTATTAAAATCAAAACATCTTGGGATTATTATGCAAAAGTGAGCCTGTAACATTTTAAACTTGAAAGAAAACAATAAGATAAGATAAATTTGAGGTATTAATGTCTCATGAGGTTTGATCTGCTTGTATAAGTCGCCCACCTACAATGCAGTGATTTAAAGTTGTTGTTGGTGGATATGTAAGACTTGCAGCAGCAACCCAGCACGGAGTCACAATACATCAGTTAATTTACGCTATCTCCTTTAGGACTTCCATAACACTCATCGCGCCCGACTTTTCGAAAGCCCCAGTTCGGTTTTCGATCTGGTCGTTTGACGGTCCGCACGATCATGCGCCTGAGAGCCGCGGCCGCGACAGTCGTCACCGGTGTGGGAGTGCTGTTGGAGGTGTTGCTTGACATCGCCAACGCATTCAATAGACTGCCATTCAGCTATATCAGGGAGGCGCTCCGGTATCAAGGAGTACCTGAGGCGGCTAGTGGTAGAACTCGAGAGCCGCATAGGAAACGTTGTGAAGATACTTATGTCGTGCGGTGTCCAACCTGGTTCGGTCTTAGGGCCGCTCCTCTGAGACATCGGTTACGACTGGGTGCTGTGTTGTGGGCTCCCCCCGGGCTGGCGGTCATTTGCTATGCAGATGACACGCTGGTCACTACCTGGGACCTGAGACCTGCGACGAAATCTTTTGAGGAAGAGCTGCTCCTTGGCCACCTTGGTGACCTTGGAGGTGGTCAGGAGGATTCGAGCACTGGGGCTTAGGGTGGTGGCGGACTACTCAAGTAATGTCACATAGTTCCAGTGATTTGCCAATACAGGTGGAGAGACGGCACACTAGCCTGTTCGTTGCCCCGGGGTGTGTGGTTAGGTAAATTCTCGCCTTAACAAAAAATACTTCGATAACACTAAGTTATAATTTATGTAGATACTCGAAAAGTAATAAATTAAAATTTAAAAGTCCTTTTATGGTAAGATGCCACAGAGAGATACACAAATACTACATACACCTGTCTCTTTGTATCATGGGGTAAAGTTAAAAAATAAGTAAGAATCAAAACATCAGAACTACTTTACTTTCTAAAAACTTTGTAGTGTACGATACTGGGTCTGCCTTTATACGACTACAGATTGGTGGCGAGAGGGAACTTAAGGAAACCATTCATAATACTGTAATAACGGCTTCCAGCAGCAGTTATTCCGTGCTTAAACGTTTTACTGCGGTCATTATCTATCCGCTGAAAGGATATGCAGGCGATAAATTATACAACGCTACCTACACGCGTATCTACAAATTCTTACTTAATCCTTAATAGTACCAAGAAGATATTATTTAAATCATAACTGGCTATATAATTCAATAAGTATATATTAGCGATTCGTCCTAGCATCGCAAGGGTGCAATTTTTAAATGAAAAAAACTTTTAACATGTATTTGATACACCATTTTGATTATCGCTGGTTTAATCAGTGTGTTCCGGGAATAGAATTTTTCGGGGCTAGATGATAGACATCTAAATTATCGAAAAAACGTTAAATTTCTCTACTTATAAAAAACTAGCCTTAGCCCGCGGCTCCGCCGCTGCCAAAAGCTGGTTTTTAGGTTTTATATCTCAGGTTCCCGATATAGTAGTGGAATAAAATTTATACCAAGTTTTAAGTAATTAAGAGCTATGAGCTAAATAAAAAAAAGATGCATCAAATTCCGTTAAGTAGTTTTGGCGTGATGCGCAAACGAACAAACAGACAAAAATTCTAAAAAAAAAGTTTAATGTTCAGACACACCTATATAGCCTAATACAGTATTTTTTTCTCAAATGTCATAAATATACAGACACAGCTCTGTTACAGCTTTATAATAGTTAGGATTTAATTAATACCTTTTTTGTTTAGGCGGAAAAAATGTACCTAACCGCACACCCCGTCGTTCGGGGCAACGAACAGGGTAGTGTAGGGCCTTCACCCACTGAAGAAACCCGCCGTGTGCCGTCTCTCCTCCTGTGTTGACGGACCACTGGCACTGAGGATTTAATTATTACCTACCTATTATGCATATATAAACCTTTCTTGGAAAAAGATACATCTTTTTTTTTTCGTTTACAAACGACAGTGAAAACAGTTTCGAAATTCATTGTGTGGTTTTGAAAGAGATAGCGAGAGAAAGACGGACTAGTACATTGACTTTAATTTATACAAATACTTGATTCTATCCACGATTGCATCCGCGGGGACTTCAGAATATAAATACACCACTCCACGACATATCAATTATGTCTATGTAAAAATTGCTACTGCAGTAAATATCAAACCAAGTACTACAAAGACAGTGGTATCAAGTTCTATCCACAGTGTGAAGTCCAGACTGAGTCTGACATTTGAGATTTTTTTAAATAATGTGTGTGTTTGTTCCAAATTATCACTGCTCAGTGAATTGAGGTAACGTAAGGAAACCTGCATGCCTGAGAGATTCTTTCAATGGATTGAGAACAAAAAGTAATCTATACCCTTTCTGGTCTCCATACTATATGCATGCAATATTTCAGGATGATTGATTCAGTAGTTACGACATAAAACAACAACAAATAAACAAACAAACTTACTTTTGTATTTATAATACGAGTTTTAGTAAATATTTATATATATAGAAACTCTTTCATTCACTTTCATGTTGGGAATATAGTGATTTATTTATATATTTTTCCGTGTGGTGACGGACTAAAAATACAAGTGTCACCACCCCATTCTTTCCCACGGGTATCGTATGAGGCGACTAAGGGAAGTAAGCGATTATCATCCATTGCATGACTGGTGGTAGGGCTGGGTACCAAGTGGGAGTACTTACTTGCTATCGGGCCCGAGCGGGTTGGTACCACTATCTCCCGTGTAACCGGCCATGAAGCACATCATTGCGTTTTGGCTGTAGCGGGAGATAGCCATTTATTCTTTTATTTCATATCGGTGAAATGAAATGGTGAGCAACGGCTTGACAATACTCTGAGTACAGTTGAGTCCATGAACGACGGTAACCATTTACCATCAGGTTGGCCGTGGCTCGTCTGCCGCTATATGCAATAAATAAAAAATAAAATTGGCTAATACGAATGGGCTTGATGAATGAATAGGCTTTAGGCAGTATATTATTCAGTTTCAGCTCGCAACCAATTTTAAAGTTTTTTTTTTCTATATATTATATCTACCAAAAAAAACCAATTATATGAACCAACAAAAATGATAAATAAAAAAAAAATATTGTGTTTAGAGAATAGCCATAATATTATTAATATGTACTTATACATTTTTGATCTATATTTTTTAGCATTTGACATGCTCCGCCCCTTTTTAAAGTACATATTATTTGTGAATAAGGAAAAAGATATTTTTTGTACGAGCGGGAATCGAACCCGCGTCTTTTTCAATCCGGGAAAGTGCTCTAAGCCACTGAGCTATCGTACAGATCTTTCGATCATCCCAATCTCCTTATCACATTTGTATTTGTTGTGTCATTTGTATGTGTATTTGTTGGTCGTGAATGCCTTTTTTCTTATTGACAAATAATTTGTACTTTAAAAAATGTACTTATACTCGTAAAGCTTAAGTTACGTGTGAAGTTCTTCTAATTTGAATAGCACATTGAATGTCAAGTTTGACTGTTATATTCGATTTCACATTTTCACACTGTGATGATTTATATGGCTAAGCATGTCAAATGCTAAAAAAATATATAAAAACATCTAAATAAATAGATATAGTATATATCGAGATAATATCTAAAATACTTTGGAAAATTCAAAACTGCACGCCTCATAATCTTAATTTTTCACAATAAAATTGATTATTTGATAACTAACTAATAATGTATTGGTTACTTACTAAGTAGTTTTCAATAAATCACATAGATAGCGCTAATTTCAAAAAGTACTAATGTGGGTTTTATGTCTTATACGCCATCTAGCGCTAATTTTGAGAAGTACTTCTATATTGGTCTATAGAAGTAGTTCTCATGAAAGGTATAGCGCTGGTTTTAGTGTCGCGTCGAACGTAAATATTCAGTATTTTTTTGTTTATTTAATAACAATTAAACCACATCGAATCAGAGCGTGAAAAGTAATAAGATAAGATAAGATATAATATATATATAATATAACTTTATTGGAAACACAATAAAAAGATTACAAACTTTGTGTACTTTAATAGCTACATTAGTTAAGAAAGAAATAAACTGTGTCGTGGCTATTAACGCTAACCAAATTAAATGAAAAAATCTTATTATTATACCTAAATGTGAAATTTATTATTTAAATACTAGTAAGATAATAAATAATGAAATAATTATGTTATGTGTGTGGTGTGTGTGTGTGTGTGTGTGGTGTGTGTGTGTGTATGCGTGGCGCGCGTGGAAGGTCTGAAAGAGGGTGCCCGAGATTATGTTTTGAAAAAATTTTCCATTTCTACATAGTTTAAGGAACTGAGCCATTTATGCAAGACTGACCTACATTTACGAGAAGTAAGAGAATAAATTTGAAGCTTTTTATTAGCTCTGTTGTATAGAATAGGGCTAATAAAATAGTATTGACGTCTTACTATTACAATATTAGCTGATTCTATTTGGCAAACTCTATCTGCTCTGCATTTTTGTCTATCAATATTAGGGTCAAATACAAGTTCTGCAAAATAGGGTTCTATTCGTAGTAATACTAAAATTAAAAAGAAAAAAAAGACTCGATTAGTAAAGTATTTCGGTTGTTATCGTGTTAACACACATTACCTACAACAAACGGACGTCCAAGACAGAACTTTTTTAAATAGTTTTTTTACTAGTTTAAATAACAAAAATGGCATAAAAAATATCATGAATGCCAAAAATAGTGTTTTTCTTGATATGTGTGTGTATATATCTAATATCTTTAAACGAGCAATTCTTGTATATATATATATAATCTGAATCTCGGAAATGGCTCCAACGATTTTCATGAAATTTAGTATACAGGAGGTTTCGGGGGCGATAAATCGATCTAGCTAGGTTTCATTTTTAGAAAACGTCGTTTTATCCGGGTTTTCAGGCAATGAAAAACTGCTACAATATTATTAGAATATGAAGGTAAATTTCGCCACCATCTACAAGGTTATAATAGCTCAGGTGGGAAATCGGGCGGTCCCAAAACCAGAAAACCGCGGTTCGAGTCTAGATTTCTCCAGTGCGACGTTTTCCCGCCTTTTTTCAATTCTTTCTTTTGTGATAAAAGCTCTCAATTTACCAAAACAAAAATACCGAGCAAAGCTCGGTCATCCAGGTACTTGTTTTAAAAGTGCAATATATGATAAAAAGAGACATTTTAAGTTTGGAAAATCAGTTGTTCTGTGTAAAACGAGAATAGTACCCACCTCAACGCCTCGCTTATGAGGCAGCAATATAACCATGTACAATTTAAAATATAATTAGTAATTTAAAGTAATTAGAGTAATATTCAAAGTAGAAGAAAGTAAGATTATGTGGGGGGATGGCAGATTTTTACGAAAAAGGAAAAAGAAGACAATGAATATGAAAAAGAAGAAGGTCGAAAAGTAATGGACCAAAAAAAAATATAACAAGAAAAATAAATTGATTTAAAAAAATATAGGTATGTACCTACTATTTTTGTAACTATGCTTTTTCTACAATTTTGACTAAAGTTAGCAGAAATGTGTGATAATCGTCTTTTTCCAAATTATATCCTCATCTTTCCCGTCGTATCTTTGTACTAAAATAGATATCGCAATGTGCACATAAAGGGAACGCGCCTTTCCTTTAGCAATAAAGAGACCATTTAATCGAAGCTTATCTGCCCGGAAGCATTCATTAGATGATTGCGCCATTACTAGTGGACTTTTTCGAGTGCCTTTGCCCCGTTAGGACGTTTATTTATTAACTAATCAATGATAACCTATCAAATAATTCTTTATAATATTAAGAATGTGTCCATTCATTGTGACGACGTTGTTACGTAGACTTCAAAATATAACGAAATATTCCTCACCATAGGAATAAACAGATGTAACAGATGATGCGATGTTTGAACTTATAACTATATATCAATAAACTATATTTGTAATATCAATCTATTATAAGAAGTTAATAAAGCGTAAATATGTGCTGAAGATGAATTAGGGCGCGTAGATTGAGGTATCGGTCCTAAACCAACACAGTGTAACAGCCGCTCGTGTAAATGCCTTGTAAATACTATAGAAAACAAATATAATATATAGGTGTGATACGATGGGAAAAGATGGAGGGCCGACCCGCGATTGTGTGTCTACTTGAAATTTGTTGGACAAACTCATAAATGAGTTTCTATTTGTGATCATTTTGTAGATGGAGGTGTATTTCAGATACAACATAAGCAATCAAAAGTATACCGTAAAATGATAGTGCTTAATAAATGTTATTTGCTTTATGAACCCATGCTTGACTGTATCCCATCTGATGGTGAATGACGATTTGGCCCACGGTGGTAAAGAGCACGGGTAAAAACCAATGGCGTGAACTCCATACATGCAAATAAGCATTGCATACCCTGTAATCCCATAGATACATGCCCCTCTAAATGATAAACAACTAAAGAATAATGTAATTTATTCGCCATTCACCCTCACAGCCCTTTGGCTTTCCTAGTTTCTAACGCGCCATCCATTACTCTTTTTTGGAACTAATTCGCTGGAGCGGCGAACATGCCGGCCAACGCCGGCGCTGCCATTTCACCGCGCAGGTAGCGCTCCACGTGAGCAAAAGCAGTATTACGCCTTGCTTTATTATTCATCTTAGATAAATAACCTATAGATGTAGCCATGATAGATTAGGAAGTGTGGAAGTGAGACGGGCATATAAGAAATACCTAAGAAAATTGAGACAAAGTATCGCATCTTCCTGTCTCATATGACGTGCAGGTTTTTCAACTGGCGAACTTTAAAATAGTTCGCCATACAACATAATCACCATGACTACCAGGGATGTCATTAAAAGGAAAATTAGGTGCCGTGTTTTGGGGTTGCAAAAATGCCGTGTCTCAATCAAATTTATTAAAAAGCAAACTTTCGCACTTGATTATAATAATAAATAATTATAATAATTACATATTGTTCCTATAGTTACAGAGATTAAAAAGAAGGTTTCGGTAAAAAATCGATAAAAATAATATATGTCAGATAAACAAACTTTATTTGAATTTCACTAAAGTCATCGAAATCGTCAACCTCATAATATATCTGTCTGATATCACTAATACTTATTTCTTCTACTTAAAACAAAAACTTAAAACTTACTTTAACACGCTATACTCAAGAGAAAAGTTTAGAATATGTGTGATGGATTTTCTTTTTTAATGTTCTAGCTGTAAGTATTATCATAAATATGATTTAGATTGTAAAAGACAGTGTGCCTTTGCACGCCTTTACGAGTATTTCATACATTTTATTTATCACAATATCCGATGTAAAATTAAACACAAAGTGAAAAATGTGAAATCGAAAATAACAGTCAGGAGCAGGATTTGAACCTGCATCTTCTGGATACCGTCCAGATGCTTTACCAATTCAGCCATCCTGACAATTGCTCCTGACTGCTAATTTCGATAACACATCATACTTAACGTCTTTGGGTGACGCCTGCGCCATTTGTCGGAAGTATTTTCATACATTATACCGACCAGGTAAACTTAATTTTACAATTAAGATTTTACCTAATAATGACGCAAACCCTTTAAATATTTTAGATATTTTTAGCATTTGACATGCTTAGCACTATACATTAAACACAAAGTGAAAAATGTGAAATCGAAAATAACAGTCAGGAGCAGGATTTGAACCTGCATCTTCTGGATACCGTCCAGATGCTTTACCAATTCAGCCATCCTGACAATTGCTCCTGACTGCTAATTTCGATAACACATCATACTTAACGTCGATGTAAAATTGCTACAATACATTTACTAATAACTACGTGATGTTATAGGATTTTAGTGTTGAACATAAAAAATGAAACCTTTTATAAATACTTACGTTAAAATTTTGTGAGAGTTTATTATGTTTAAATTCTCACCTAATTTTGCATTCACAATATTAATTAGGATAATAAGTGATCGATATTAATATATCAATTAGTGATTTATTCAGATAGTGGTAAAATTATATCATGATCTTCATTTAATTTTTGCCACATTTATTTTGCGAATTGTACGTAACAGCCACACTGAAGTGTGAATATTGCTATCTCAAGAGTGGCCATGCGATGGCTACATCTATAGGTTCTTTATCCAAGTTATTCATAGAACGCATCTTGTCAAATCTTGTGTAGTAGGTACCATAGATAATCCACTTGGTACACAGCAAAATTGTTACTGTATGCGTGAAAATGTACACACGTGTTTGAGTTTTAGAAGCATAGCTTATTATAAACCGTTCAAATTGAGAAGCCGTAAAAGCACCGCTTTTTTGAGTCGGATTGACTGCAATTGTCCTTGATTACAATTGAAAAAGAACTTTTAATAATTTTAAATCGATGTAGCAGTTTTACGGCAACGTTTTGCAAAACTATCTGAAAAAAGACAGGCGCGTCGATTTGATTTATATACATTAAATTTTAGAAAGCAATCGCTAATTTATTTTAAATTTAAATTAATTTGCGCAAAGAAAAGAAAATTAATGGCGCCTGCGGTAAGAGTCAGGTAGTGTGTAGGTAACAAGCTGAAACTAGTATTTTTTTTATTTTAGCCATGCATACCCTATCTGAAATCTCTGTGCACGTCGCTGGTAAAAACGCCATTAAATATTTAGATATTTTTATATATATATTTAGCATTTGACATGATTAGCAACATACATTAAACACAAAGTGAAAAATGTGAAATCGAAAATAATAGTCACGAGCAGGATTCGAACCTGCATCTCCTGGATACCGTACAGATGCTTTGCCAATTCAGCCATCGTGACCCTTTTCGATTTCTCATTTTTCACTTTGTGTTTAAAACACCATTAAACATCGACGCGATGAATTTTTTTCAAGATTAGAACTCGAGACCTGGCGCTTAGCAGTTCCGCCCTTTTTCTTTCTTTTGTTTAGGCGGGAAAAATTGTTCCTAACCGCACACCCCGCCACTCCGGGCAACGAACAGGGTAGTGTGGGGCCCTCAGCCACTAAAGAAAACCGCCGTGTGCCGTGCCTTTTGTTGGCGGGCCACTGGAACCATATACATTCCTTCAGTGGTTTAGTAGTTCCACCCTAGATAAACGAAACAGGAGCACATCATCACAAAATGATGAAGTTTAAATAATCTCCAATTGATTACAAATTTAAAATAATTATTTTGCTTATAAAATCTATTCTTTCCCGAGGAACACTTATGGATATTTATCCCTGCACCGGGCTAGCAAAGAGGTTATACTGAAATCGTGTTATCAACGGTTTAAATCGGGCCTCCATTTACTTGTGGCCTTTTTTGGTTTGGACGGCACTTGTGTTCAACGAGAGGCACTCGCGGAACACGAGTGCCATGTTGGACCTGCCTCTGCTAGTATGACAAACTACTACCCCAAGCCAGACCCTAAGCCCACCACCCTCAGGCCGGCTCATGGGGGCCGGAGATCTAAATGATCACCAGCACCTATTGGGGCTCAGTGCATATTCTTCGAGAAGAACTCTCTGCTGAACACGTCTGCCACCTAATTAATAAATTAAATCCTAGAAAAACTCAAACTTAAACAGAGATTTAATCTGATAATATAATTCTTCACAATTCTCAAATCTGTAGTTTGCAAACACTGAAACAGGGTTAACACGATACGAGTAGTAGAATATATTTCTAAACGTTAAATAGTAATGTGATTCAGTTAATCATTAAAAGAGAAAGATGTGTTTCCAAAAATCAGAATTAGTAAAATCGGGAGTTGCAACAAAAATGTTATAGACATAAAATAGAAGCAGTATGATTTAAGCAGTTCAAAAGTGGTGCATAGCATCGCCTGTAGTGGGAGCAGGGTGCAACGGGCACCGCGCCGGCAGGTGGCTTAAATTACCGCATTTGTTACACGTTTACACGAAACTGTATCAATATTTCATGCGGATTTACGCCAGTTATCGCGATGGTTTGCATTTTGCTATCCTTAAATTATCTGCGCTACAATAAACACTGACATAATTATTTTAATTCATCACACTCCAAGCTCAATATTTCCAAGATATATTGTGAGATTATTTGACGAATAATCAAAACATAAAAATAAGATGAGCCTAAGAATTTCTCGTTGGAACATTGCGGTAAGAGAGCGCAATATTAATAACGTGTTCTTGATCACGGGAAGTAACGTCAAGGGACTATACATAAAAAATATAATCTATGCAACATGCGATGATCCGTACGGTATTTTTAAAGTTTATTGCGGTCAGGCAAATAGATAAACATCCGCAGCGGGAGTAATTTATTTTATAATATGTACATAGATTCGGTGTACCTATCTTCCCTAATGCAATTTTAAATCGTACACAAAAGTTGCCTTTTTAAACATGTCGCGATATGTAGTGGGGCTCACAATATTTTTTAATAAAAGTATTTATTGATTTTTAGATCGTATTTTTGGGCACAAATTCAAATTCAAAAGAACTTTATTTCATAGGCTTATTATAATAGCACTTAAAATCGTCAGTTACTGTTACCTACTTACTAATAACTAACACGAGCGCTTGAGGCAAAGCGCACGGCGGCCCTAGCCATGTACGCAGGAGATATTATAGCGCTCTAGTGTGTGTGTGTGTGTGTGTGTGTGTGTGTGTGTGTGTACAAGTATACTCTCTTTTCCTTCACTCTCATAGTTCGATGGGAAGCCATTACGACACAACCGGAGAGATCAGACAGGACTAACGGCTTTTCGTGCTTTTCGAGGGATGGAGCTGAAACACCGTCAACATCCTAGCTCCAGGCTGTAATTGAGAATTTCTTTATTTTTATACAACATGGATGGCAAACACACATACGGCCCACCTGATGGTAAGTGGTTACCGTAACCGTAGTTTATAGACGCTAGCAACAACAGAGGAATAACTTGCGCGTCGCCATCTCCAAGGAAAGGGATAGGAGGTGGCGAGGAGGGATAATAAACATAATAAGGAGAGGAAAGGAAGGATATTAAGGAAAAGACTGATAATAAAGAGAGGATAGGACGGATAATATGAAGAGGATAGGGATAGGCTACAGGCCTCCGACGCTTTCACTCACTATAGGAAACTCAACGGTAGGAGAGCGATTTTCTGTGAGAGGGTGGTATTTCATTAAACACAAAGTGAAAAATGTGAAATCGAAAATAACAGTCACGACCAGGATATGAACCTGCATCTCCTGGATACCGTCCAGATGCTTTGCCAATTCAGCTATCGTGACAATTGCTCCTGACTGCTAATTTCGATAACACATTCATACTTAACGTCTTTGGGTGACGCCTGCGCCATCTGTCGGAAGTATTTTCATACATTATACCGACCAGGTAAACTTAATTTTACAATTAAGATTTTTACCTAATAATGATGCAAGCCCTATAAATATTTACGAGCAGGATCCTGCTTGTGACTGTTATTTTCGATTTCACATTTTTCATTTTGTGTTTAATGTATAGTGCTAAGCATGTAAAATGCTAAAAATATATATAAATAGGGTGGTATTTCCCCGAACAAGCGTGCCCAGATTCATGCTGAGATCAACAAGGCTCTACTACTAGAGGACTTCTTGACGAAAAACTGAAAACTTTATGTTGACCGAAGAATCGAACCGAGACATCATGGCCTGTAGTCGCATACACTACCGCTACCAAAAATAAAATTTACCAACACCAATAATAAAATGTGGATGGTTCACAACTCTAATATAGATTATCAATACTATCATTATTTGTTATTACGGAAGAACGTCAAAATAATCAAATCGTTTTTTAATTACACAGGCACTTTATTATAACACTTTATTGTAAAGTTTATTTGTTTGTATTTGAATTATTTCATATAATTCAATTTCATGTATTTTCTATTTACATTCGCATAGCAACCTATTATTTCAATAAGGCTGAATCCCTTCTCTGAAATCCTACAATGACAACTTACTCAAATATAAACGCGAACTATTTCCATAAGAAAGGCATTGAGAAAGTTTTTCAATTTTCAAGTGACGCAGGTATGATGAAGAACTTTGGACGCAACGACGACGCTTCGCTCGCCCGCACTCACCGCATCCAACTATTGTGGCAGTCGGTATCCATCAAACTACGACAACAATTTTGTTTTCTTTCATTTACTCTAGGTACTTGTTTGTAGGAAATAATTAACTAAGACACGTAATTTTAATTGTTACGCTTGTGGTAAAAAGTAAATACGTCTGACAAGGAGGAGGACCAAATAAATATATTATTTAAAAATATCTTTATACCGCTACTTTTTCCACGTAGATTTCATAATTAGATCCAAAAAAAAAGCAAATTGTGTGGTTTTATGAAACCACGGTAAAAGTGTAACTTTTTTTCACATTATAGACATTTAACCAAAAATTTTTGGAATAATATTCCATTAAGTAATAGTCTATACACTACACGGTCAGTTGCTGCAAACTATAGGCGCCGCCATATTGCCCTTGGCTGCTCTGGTGAGCGCCTTTCACTTTATCCCTACTCCGCGGCCGACCATCACGCGACATGCAACACACAGACCAAAAAGTTTGAGACGATCTAATAAAAGTTTCACTTTAAAAATTAAATAACATTTCTCCTGCCAAATTTCTTAAGCTGTATTAGTGAAAAATAGTACCAAAGTAAGTAGTAGTAAAGCAGTTCTAAATAATGACAAGCTTCACTACTTACTTAATCGTCAATTTTAATATAAATTGACAACATAAATTGTTCTATGGGCAATCCAGGTGATAAACAATCTATGTTCTAATTTTCACTCAAATCCGTTCAGTCGTTTTTATCGTGATTGAACAACAAACATAGCATCACGCCTGTATTCCCCGAAGGGGTAGGCAGAGGTGTATTACACACCCACGACTCGCCAGCTATGTTTGAGTCCCACGTAATAGGGGGCGAGCCTATTGACGTCTACCGGGCACATTTCCAAACTCCGGGCTGCTACTGAGAATTTTTCTTTTTAGAAAAAAGCTCAATAACATTGAACAACAAACTTTGATATTTATAACCTTCTAACCTACATATCACAATCCAGAGGGAAATTTTATTTAGGTTATCCGGCCAATTTACACCTCTCACGAGATAATAATTAAAACACAATCGATATAAATAAAATCAGAACGTTATTTTTTCCAACCCTATGTTCTGTACCACTATTGGGGACATGTCTTCTCTCATCGTGAGAGGGATTAGGTCATAGTCCACCACGCTGACCCAGTGCGGATTAGCAGACTTCACAAACCGTCGAGAAAATCTCTCAGGCATGCAGGTTACCTCACGATTTTTTCTGGATCTCAAACATCAGAGGTGTGTGCCGTACGAGGTTCGATCCTTGGACTCGGAATCGAACTCGATACCACTGTCTGTGCAGTGTTTAGTTTTACCGCTAGGCTATCACTGCGAAACAGAACTATAAACATTGAGTATTCGCATCAGTATTCAGATATCAAAATTTTATTATACCAATGCACAATGATATTTAAATTCATAATAGATTGTAGGTAGAGAGCGCGGGGCCACGACCCAACACAGACAGAGGCGGTGGAGCATCGAAACATTATGCAGCATCACGCGGGGATCATGGAGGATTGTTTCCTAAAACAGGATTGAGTAGGGAACAATGCCTGAATTAAGTGGCAACTTACCATTTTGCACTTTTATGTGATATTTTATTTAATAAAGGAAACTTCATATCTATCAAACATTATATCTTTAGTGCCATATCTATTCTATAAGAGGATTACTCTATCTTTACATATATTTGGGGAAAAAATAGCCTATATTTGCGTTTTTTTGCACATCGCACAAATTTTTTATTATACAAGTGTTTTAATATTTAATTTTTGATGCATACTACGAAACATAGAGCAAATACGAGTACGTAATCCTGTTATAGTTACGACTAGCTACTACACGAGTTCCATCCATCCATCCATCAGCCTTTTATCGTCCACTGCTGGACATAGGCCTCCCCAAGAGAACGCAACACGAGTTCGCCTGCGTGGAATTTAAATCTGTTTAGAATTATTTTCATACACGCTCCCCGAATTCGGAGACTCTTGACTCCATCTTCCTTCGACACATGAGCGATTTGGTCTAGGTAGGTCAATCTCGATCTCATCCGGCATTCTTTCCATATGCCCGACCCATCGGAGCGTTCCCTTTCGCATCTTTACACCAATACTCTCTTTCAGATCTACTCGCTGTCTTACTTTGTCCTTCGGAATTCTGAAAAAAATTGTTAAAGTACCTTATATACTTTTATATTTATGCATTACGTAAAATGCTGTTGCTGAGACATTACAAACAGACACTTCAATAATTTTATTTACTTATAGGTATTGATGTACAGATTAAAGCCGTTTCATTACTAAATAGCCTTTACTTGCGGCTCCACCACAACCAAAAGCTAGTTTTTAGGTTGTATCTCAGGTTCCCGATATAGTAGCGGGATAAAATGTATACCAGTTGTTAAGTCTAATTGAGTTCTATCAAATATAAAAAGTTGCATCAAAATTAGTTCAGTAGTTTTTGCGTGATGCACGAACAAACAAACAGATAACAGATAAACAAACAAAAAATCTAAAAAAATTGTTTGATGTTCAGACACGTCTATATAGCCTAATACAGTCATTTTTTCTCAAATATCTTAAATATACAGACAGCTTTGTTACAACTTTTTAATAGTATATATGAGATAATTCAGATTTTTATCGCTTTCACACTGAATTACAAATATGTTAACTATTTACGAAACTAATTAGAGACATATAACAATTTAGGAATTTCTATATTAATGAAAATATCTAAGAGAGGCAGAGCAAACGACACAGAAAGATTTTCATTTTGCTACAATGCCAGCGTGACTCCGTACCTAGTCGGAAGCCGTCGGAATGTATGCAAATACATCCGAAAGATGGCGCAGGCGTCACTCAAAACATTAAGAATGGTTATCCAAATTCGCTGTCCCCAATACTTGTCACGATGGCTGAATTGACAAAGCAACTGGAACTGTATAGACCAGTGTCGATAATTTTCGAAATCAAAAATATAATAGTAGGAAAGAAAACCCATTGGAAAAATAAGAAAATATAACAAAAATAAAAGGAAAAATAATTTACGGGCGATTTGACGTCGGGAAAGGGGTGGTGGTGAGCTTTTAAGGGTAAAAATCGGTTTATCACGATTTCTGGCAAAACTAAGAGTCTTATCGAAAAAAGTTAAATCGCAAAATTGTAGGGAATAAAAAGATCTACAACTTTTATATCAACACTTTTTTCACATAACCTCAAAATTTATGTGAAAAATCTAAAAACCCGTCTTTTTGGTTTTTTACCTTTAACTTCCACAAAAAATTATATTTATTCGCGAAATTTGGTGAAAACTTACCTTTTTATATCTCAAACACATTGTAATTTTTTTTGATGCAAAATATTTATTTTTTTCTCTTATTTTGTTTAAATATCGAAAAATCACCCTAATTTTCAATCAAAAATACTCAAGTCACAATATCTGCTTTTTGAAAAAAAATCGGTGGTTTACGCGTTACGGCGTTTTTACGTTGAAATCTCTACTTTTTTATGGTACAAAAAAAAATATACATTCTATGGAAAATTTTTCAGAAAATCCTTTAAAAAACCTTTTATCACCCACCTGTGGACATAGGCCTCCCCAAAATGGGAGTTTTACCATAATCGCCACACTTGGCAGGCGGGTTGGCGATCGCAGTGGATGTTTTTAGTACACAGGGGAATGCTGCTGCCCGGTCCCTCGGTAATCCCTTAGTCGGCTTTTACGACTCCCATAGGAAGTGACGGGGTGGAGCTATTTTTGGTGCCAGCCCCACACAGTATGAATGTTAATTGTAATAATTAAGCTTACTTGGTCTGAATAATGTATGCAGGACATTAAGTAGAATTGTGTTATCGAAAGGCTCTAAAGTGTTCGCGAATGGCTCTCAAACAACTAAAGAACGAAAAGGCACCAGGAGATGACGTAATTACCAGCGAACTTCAGTCCTAAAAGCCCTTCAGATGTTCAATTCCGTTGTTCTCGAGGGCAATGTTACAGAATCGTGGACCAGGAGTGCGGTGGTGAAGTTTGTTTTTATTGCATATGGATGCAATGCAGATGAGCCACGGCCCACCTGATGGTAAATGGTAACCTTCACTCATGAACTCAACTATACCAAGATATTTATTGCCAAAGCCACTGCTCACCATTTCATTTCACAGATATGAAATGAAAGATTTAACGGCTATCTCCCGCTACAACCAAAACACACCGATGTGCTTCGTGACCACACGAGAGATGTGGAAGGAGGTTATCAGTGATGACATGTCACATATGTAACAGAGTCGTGGTCTCTGAATGTTGGCCTTCAAGGCTCAAAGTAACTCAGCTAGCCATGGAGCAGGCTATACTCGGTATTTCTTTATGTGATTGAAACCATAATACGGAGATCCATAGAAGAACGGGAGTGACCGACATAGCCCGCCGAGTTGGCATGCTGAAATGGCAATGGGCAGGCCACATCGTTAGAGAAGATTCTAGAGTGGCAACCACGTATCGGACGACGCAGCATATAACGGCCTCCCAACAGATGAACCAACGATCTGGTCAAAACTGCAATGAGCCGTTGGATGCAGTCAGCACAAGACCGCACGTTGTGGCGCTCTCAGCGCTCTCGCGTCCAGTAGTGAACACTGGTAGGCTGATGCTATCGAAATTCACAGTCCCGATCAATTGTCACGATAGCTGAATTGGCAAAGCATCTAGGACGGTATTTCAGGGGATACAGGTTCAAATCCTGCTCGTGACTGCTATTTTTCTATTTCATATTTTCGTACTTTGTGATTATAGATATTGTTTTCTGAACAGAGACACTCAATAAGAATTAGTTCTTATATTCATATTGAGTCAATCTTATCGAAACCTATATTTTCCCTCGCGGTAACGAGATTTTTAAATTCAAACAAGTACAACGAAGTTGTAGACACAATTTAGTGTATATAAAATAAAACAAAGTAAGTATAATAATATATAGTAAAAATAGATTGTGTTAGTACTCAAAATATTGAGTAAAGCGTATTCGTTGTTGTTTCATAACAGTCGTAAAGAAGAAATACAAATACTATTTTTCATCATGTGGATATTATTTATGAAACAGTAAATCTATAGAAGAACAAAAATAGATAGAAATAAATAACATATGAACTAGGCATATTATCCACTATTTGTACAAAACCAAAAAAACAATCTGGGTTCTTTTCTCGTATGGCCCTTTAATCTTTTACTTATCTAAAAGTGCCAGAGTTGATCTCCCTGAGGGCTGACATTTATCAGCTCAATAAAACTTCCATGAAACATTCAGTGCCGTCCAATATGATTTCATCGCTGTTTCCAAAAAAATGCCCAAAAGAAGAAGATATAAAATATTCTGCATTATTATTATTTGGCAACTTTATTTTAGACCTCTATATTTTTATTTAGAATTCTATGACTTTTTTATTAGAATTTTGTTGATGTGAAAGATATATATTTTTGACCGGTCATAAAAAAAAACTAAACGTAGATACGTAATAAAATATTTTACTCTATGTTCTATACATGAAATTCGTTCTATCAAAGCTGCTAAATATCAAGACTTGGGACCGTTGGCCAGTAATATGAGGAAGGTATCACAGAGGTAATTACTGTTGTCAGGGTCGTGTTCGCTTTAAGTATTTACAAGTTTATATGAACGTGTCAGTTAATGACACGTTAACGTTAACTAGACGCCCGTAATAGGGAGGGGCCCAGCTGTATCCAGAGCATTGTCGAGTTATTTCCCGCGCGAGACAGGCGCCTGATTAAAAATGCAACACTTCAAAACGAGGTGGATTTGGCAGTGGCGTCGCTCGCGCATGCCAGTGTCTTTATGACGCTGGAGCAGACAGCTCGCTCATATATAGGGCATATATATTAATTTGCATTAGATTCGTTAGAAGTGTCAAAATAGTGACTAAAAGTACATTCAAGTGAATATTTATTCAAGGACTTTGTGCGTATCTAAATGCCAATACAATTTACTGGAACTTGATTTTCGGAGTCTAATAAGGTCTATATAAAAAGTAGTAGTTTTTTTTATTTTTTATACATACAAGCCGCGGGATAAATCACAACGTTTATTTTTAAACCATTGGCATCGGATCGATAGCATCTAACGGTATTCACGAAGTTCAGTAGTGGCCAGCGCGAGAGGAACAGTAACGCTTCCAACGTCGGTATTTTATTTACGTGGAGAGCTGTAATACCAGTTGTGGTTCTATTTTCGCACAAAAACGTTTATTATGAGAGCCAACGGCGGCGGCTTGGGCGCACTGAAAACGCCGCATGTCGGCTGAGAGTCGAGCGCAGACCACTCCATCGCCTGATATTATATTCTGGAGCACGCCACCTCACCTCGCGCTAGATATTTCAAGTGTTGTTTCCACCACCCATGAATCTACCCAGTCTCAGTCACAGTACACGCCCGATGCAACCGGCCGTATTGCTCAATAGATATAATATACTAATTTGTTTTTAACACATTTTAGAGTACATGTAAAAGTGAGCTGTTTTAAGTATTTTACCGTGCATCAAAAGTGAGTGACTACTATTTAAAGAAAGTACTCAATGCCAATATTAGCCACAAATATCGAAGAAGCAGCAAGCTGTTCAAGCGGCGCTAATCACGGTATATTTTATTATATGCAAACAATAAAAATAGGTCACTAGTAGTACATTAAACACTAGAGAAGTTAGTCATAATTATTAACTTTTGTAATTTAACAATAAACTAACTAATATTACTTTACTATTATGAAGCTGTAACAGATATATGTTTGTAATTTAAGGTATTTGAAAAAAAAGAAAATGCAAGGTCTATTTAGACGTCTCTGAACACAAAACAATTTTGTTAGCATATTTGTCTGTTTGTTTATTTGGGTTCACGCAAAAACAACTGAACGGATTTTGATGAAACTTCTTTGTCTGTTAGCTCTTGACTAGATTTAAAAACTGGTATGGTACATTTTATCCCGCTGCTATATCGGAAACCTAAGATATAATTTAAAAAGCCTGCGCCTTCGTCGCAACCAAGAGCTAGTAATATCATAAATATGAATGTGAGTGTGCTTGTTACGCTTTTACGCCCTAAGTATTTAACCAATCATCATAAGGTTTTGCATTTATCCGGGAAAAATGGACCGGTATAGGACCCGTATATAAATGTTTTTGCATAATGTGCCATAGAAGTAGGTATTTATATTATTATATTGACTCAATTCTGAAGGCCAGCCGGACAAACTCGCGGGCAGTTTCTAGTTTACCAATAAATTTTAATCGAGACGACGAACGCAGCCTTTATTATCAAACTTGTGTTTCTATGGGTTTAGCCTGTAGGTATACTATACCGGTACTCACGTAAGTATTGTTTTTATTGTATAGTTTGGATATCTTATTTTTTTGCAAAATTACATAAATAGACGTTAGAAAGTAGACACAATAAGCTTTGACGATAGTTCTTCTTAAAATTGTCTTTTTATAGAGATACTACTACTAAAGAAAATGACAGTTGTAGAACATAAAACAATATAGATATAAGACTAAAGTGGTCTATTGTATCATGAGACACTTCCTCAACAAAGCCTCAGATACCTATAGCGATATAGCTAAACTATCTACGTACTAACCACTACGATACGCTTTAGAACCAAGTATTGAGCTTTATGTAAACCTTCGTTTTAAAACGTTTAATACTGTGCAATTTTTAAGTAAACATTTGTCTTGTGATAAATTGTGTTTATTATTACGAAATTTATAACAAAGATATTATTTTCTTTGTATTAATCTTTAGGTATAGAAAAACACCATCACGATTAACATCCATTAACTGCCTCGGTGGTGTTGCGGTAGTATACGCGACTGCTACTCATGAGGTCTCGGGTGCGATCCCCGGGTCGGGCAATGTTATTGAGCATTTTCCTAAAAATAAAAATTCTCAGTAGCAGCCTGGAGTTTGGAAATGTGCCCGGTAGACGTCAATAGGCTCGCCCCCTATTACGTGGGACGTAGCGAATCGTGGGTATGTAATACCTCTGCCTACCCCTTCGGGGAATACAGGCGTGATGCTATGTCTGGAAACAACATTATAGATATATTAATTTGACTGTGTGTAGGCTACTACTAAAATCTTGAAAAGCCATAAGATACATAAGTAATATAATGTTACCCCGTTACATTATAACAAGATTGGAACATTCATTGACTCAGGGATGATAGTTACTAAATCATATATAATGAGATTGGACCTTTTACATCGGTTCAGATAGCACTTACGTTATTCGAGAGCCATTTCACAACAAAGGATATCGTGCTTACAGGTCCGTACAATTGATTATTCCACCGTATACAAAAAGTAGGCACGAGTACCTTTATTTGCATAAAAAGTTTAAGAAGCATTGATAAAGGTTTTATATATATTAAGCAAGTCACTCCAGGCATACTACAGTGTATATGTAGATCAATATATGGAACCTTAAAATACTTCCACTCATGAGAATAAAAAGCTAGCAAAAGTTTAAAATTGGACTCAGTGAGAATTTAAAGAGTGACGTGAATATTGGGTAGTCGGAATCATTCGCGGTATCTACAAATAACAGAAGTGCATTTCGTTGTGCTGGTCAGTTATAATTATAGATGCTAAATACAAAGTCAGTTCATTAATGCTCTAAAATTAATTAGAACGACGGCGACGTCAGTCTCTATAAAAATCATTTTCATTTTAACCATCTGAAATTCTAATTTGTGTAAAAATCAACTGCACTGACGGTGGAGTATTATCGTATATATACCTACGTCCTGTGCCGACTGTTGTCAGTTCAGCTCCCACACAGGGCATTTCTTTGTGTGATCCAAGAATGGTTGGTCTGTGTCTGGGTGTAATTTGTGTCCGTTTAATTGCATGTCTATAAATGTCCCCAGACAATAATAAATACAGGATGGGTAAATACAAGGCAATAAAAATACATGATGTTGTCTTAAAAAAAAATCCTGATTGCTGAGGAATGATGAAGGATTTTGTATTACTGAATGGTACTGCGATGTGCTTAACTAAGATACCGTTGCTCCTTTTAGAATATTTGTAAAATGTACAGGCATAGCACGGATACAGCTTTATCATAGTATAGATTCATCCATCCATCCATCAGCCTTTCAACGTCCACTGCTGGACATAACCCTCCCCAAGAGAACGCCACAACGAGCGGTCCCGTCATGGGTGATAATGCCGTAATCGCCACGCTTGGCAGGCGGGTTAGCGATCGCAGTGGATGTTGTTAATACTCGAAGGAGTGCTGCTGCCCACTCCCACGGTATTCCCTCAGTCGGCTCTTACGACTCCCGTGGGTAGAGGGGGTGGGACAATTCTAAAGCCGGCCCCACACGGCACAAGTATAGATTACTACGAGTGAAATTCGAATCCACTGTCTCAGGAAATTCGTGCTAAAATCTTTTACTAATTGTAGATCTTCTCTTTTCACATCAATGGCTTAGCCATATAAAATCACACAGTGTGAAAATGTCAAATCACCCAAAACATTACGAAGGAATGTTGCATTGTTGTGTGCATTTACACACTTTGTGTTAATCTAATGAGGTACAAATATTTTCATTCCTTGCCATAAAGGAGAATAAGTAGGTACTCTAAAATCAAGCTAATAATCGATGAATGATAAATATTTTTAACAGAATGTCAGGGTTATTATCAATTGTAAGTCCCAAAGGGAAAGAACCGAGCAAATTGACCTTCTAATCTATGCACTGCATTATAGAATATTTCAGTGCCTAAAATAGATTCACTTTAAACACAACGCACAGAAGTCATTGAAAGTAAACTCTAATTCTAACTCAGGTAATATATTAAACTTCAAAAAATATATTACCGGAGACTGACTGCCTCGTTGGTGCAGTCGTAGTGTGAACGACTGCTGATCACATGATCTCGGGTTCGATTCTCGGGTCGGGCAGTGATATTGAACTTTTTTCTAAAAAGAAAAATTCTCAGTAGCAGCCCGGAGTTTGGAAATGTGCCCGATAGGCGGCAATAGGCTCGCCCCCTATAACGTAGCAATCAAACATAGCTGGCGAATCGTGGGTATGTAATACACCTCTGCCTGCCCCTTTGGGGAATACAGGTGTGATGCTATGCAAGTCATTGGACAAGTAACCGAACTTTATTTATTTAGTAAGGTACAAATTATTTGTGAATAAAGAAAAAGAGATTTTTAGTAGGGGCGGGAATCGAACCACGCATCTTTTCCAATCCGGGGAAGTGAATTTGGGATGATCGAAGGATCAGTAGGGTAGCTTAGTGGTTTAGAGCACTTCCCCGGATTGGAAAAGATGCCTGGTTCGATTCCCGCCCCTATTCAAAATCTCTTTTTCTTTATTCACAAATAATTTGTATCTTAAAAAGTAGCGGAGCATGTCAATTGCTAAAAGAAATAGATCTAAAATGTTTATTTATTTATTTATAATGCTACATTTTCACTTGATATTGTATAATATTATATAATGTAGCATTTATTATTTGAGGTGGTTGTCCCTAGTTCTGCTCTTGCAGTTCGAATGATCGGCAAGGCTTAGCAACTTTCGCTCGATTGGCATCACAAGAGTGAAAAAAATGTGACACGTATTTGTGGACAACTAACCTACTCCGTTCTTCTAAAGCAGTGGGCCCGACTGGCAAATAACGTCTGACAATCGTTACGTAGAGTCATTAAAAAATCTGGACCTCGTGGTGTAGTCGTTAGTGTAACCGACTTCCGTGTACGAGGTCGTGGGTTCGATTCCCACTCAAAACAATTATTTGTGTGATGAACACAGATATTTGTACTGCGTCTGGGTGTTTTTTATCTATTATATGTATGTATTTACAGAAAAAAAAGTAATATATGTATCATATCCGTAATCTGGTACCCATAACACAAGCGTTAAGCTTAGTTTGGGAGCAGAGGACGTTGTGTGAAATGTCCGTGAATATTGATGTATTATTTATTTATTATTCTAACTCCAGTGTTTTTCCTAGGGCGCCAGTTGCCCCCTTAGTTTGGTCGTGGAAGTCATATATTATAGGCAGTAGCTCCGTGTAAATACCGGTGGATCAGCAACAACCGACCAGATTGGAAGCCGACCTCGACAAAGTTTGGGATATAGCAATTGGACATTAACAATGATACCTCTCGTTAAAAATAATAATGATATTTTTGTTATTTATAATAAGGATTTTTATTAAAATACAAGATACAAATTATTTGTTAATGAGGAAAAATAGAACTTTAGTGCGAGCGGGAATCGAACCTGTGTCTCTTCCAATCCGGGGAAGTAATCTAAACCACTGAGCTACCGCACTGACCTTACGGCCATACCTAATCTCCTCATCACATTTGTCTTTACGTCCAAGGTTCGATTCCCGCTCGCACTAAAGTTCTCTGTTTCCTCATTCACAGATAATGTGTAGGTACTTTAAAGTAGCTGAGCATGTGAAATGCTAAAATACAAATCAAAATGTTTAAGATTTTCATAAAAAAGACCAAATATATTGTTAGTGACCAGTATTTCTATTATTGGATAGCATTCACAAGTCAAAAGACGTTAGAAACAGTAATTAATTATTAGATACGTCTCTTATTATTGAAAGTTTTAAAAAATGTAGTTTAAAAAATAAGCTTCAATAGCAAACTGAAGCAAGTAGAAGAAATGTCTGAAAATAAAAAAGTGATTTACGGAATCACTTTTAATATTTTGGTTTTAGTACAAATACATTCCTTGTGTATTTCTTACTTAACTTCAATTTTATTAACACGCTTTTTTCACCTGTATGTAACGGAATCTTTGAACGTGATTATTCACCTACTTCAAAACGACGGATTTAATTGTAACCATGCACACTTATCAAGAACCGATGGCAACACAATAATTTAAGAAGTTTGTCCGTTTTTTTATTACAAACCAGTACTATCGTTACACATACGATGAAAAAACTAAATGAGATCTCTTAAATAGAAGTACTTTTGATACTGTTTAAACTAAAAATTAAGACTAAATGCGGGAAGTCCACTTTTTGGTATGTAAGCCGATAGATATATAGATGCGGTATGAAACCATGATAAGACTTATTATGTCGATAATGAAATTTGAAAAAATATGATAACTTTATTAATATTCAGGGAAGGCAATTAAAAGGGGAGTTTTATGTACAAAATGTTAATAACAACATTCAGCCTACTTAATGGATGTTTTTCGGAAAGCTCCAATGTTATATTCATTAGTGGGTGTACGCCGTGCGACGTTCATTAGTGTACTACAGTGCGCTTTATCTGCAAGTTGTGTCTCGTTCAACCTTGTTTTTTATTCAATTACGAACTAACTAATTGAAATATCACGCTGCAGCCAATGTATTGTGAATGGAAAAGCTAATACAACTACAACAATAATTATAACATTTTGTACAAAGGGAATGTTAAAAAAAAATCTTAAATCCCATCTCATTTCAACCCTCCTCTGCGGTACAGGTCTCCTTTCAGGGTGTGAGGAACTAGTCCATAGTCCATCACGCTGGCCCAATGCGAGTTGGCAGTCTTCACAAGCCGTCGAGAAAGTCTCTCAGGCATGCAGGTTTCCTCATGATGTTTTCCTTCACCGAGCACCGAGTGATACCTTCTAAACAAATACACATATATTTTCGAAAAATCTCGAATTGTCAGAGTTGTGTGCCGTACGAGGTCTGAACTATTGACTCGGGATCGAACTCGATACCACTGTCTTTGCAGTCCTTGGTGCCACCTTTTGACTAAAGATCTGTTAGTTTTACACACTTTTATTTAGTTAAATTAGGTACTTAAGGTGTGTATCATCATTTATTGAAATTCAGTCTCTCTAAATTTATTTTACAGGATAAAAGTGGATAAAACAACATAAACAGAACTCGAGATAATGAGTGTCGAAGACAGTGGTCCGTGTGCTATTCGCGGTTGGGGCTGCACCCCTACTGGAGACCCGCCGCCTGCTGCCGCAGTGTCCGATAACAACACTAATAAAGGATGTTTACCACAAATATTTACCAGAGGATGGAGAAGAACAGCACTTTATGGCATACTTGTATTTCTCATGCTATTAATATTCCTCAATATTGCGCTGACATTATGGATAGTTGGTGCTTTAAAACTAACTATGGTATGTTTTCGCTATTAAGTAGTAAAAATGATAATATAACTCCTTATTGATGAACCCATATGCAGTATCTCTAATTAAATGCTAGATATATTTATAACTAGTAGTTGCCGCGACTTTGTCAACAATAGTTATTAAATTCAATCACGTATTTTACGCCCTTGAAATACGATTCCTCGGCGGTTAGGTGACGCAAATATGCAACTTCTAAGTTCCCAAGTTCGATTCCCTGGGTCGAGAAACAAAGCTAAAATATGTATTACACCTCTGCTTAAACTAGGCAAAAAAAAACGTGAGATATACTTTATCTATATACTCGTATCAAGAGCTACTGATCGATTATTGTATTTTTTTTTATAATGTCAGTATATCATCCACCCATTATTATCCTACTAGATACAGCCCGCTACTTCGTCTACGTGCTCTTCACAATTGGGTCAATATAATATACCTAAATATATACACTCCACGCCTCACTCTATGACGCATTCATTATTTTTTAGCAAAAATAATATCCCACGGAATCCGAACCTTTTGTCCGCAATAACGAGTATCCTTTTAAAACAATACAAATTGTGAAAATGTAATATTGAAAATAAAATTCACAAGCAGGATTTGAACCTACATCTCCTGGTAAATCGTCCCAGATGCATTGCGACAGCAACGTGATAATTTCTAAGAACTACGAATTTCGATAACACATCCCTTCTTAGTGTCATTTGCTGACGCTCATTTATATGTAGCATGCAGCTAGCATAGATAGTGCTAGCATGTCGAATGCTTAAAAATGTATAAAAATATCAATAAAGATATAAAATTGCCTATTATGTAAAGAACAAATTGTTTGTGAATGTGGAAAAAGAGAAGTTTAGTGTGAGTGGGATTTCACAAATAATTTGTTATTTAAAGTAGCTAAGCATGTCAAGTGCTAAAATACAAATCAAAAATGCCTATTATGTAGTTTTCTTGGCTCAGGATTATAAGTATTAAAAATTTTATGATTACTAACTAGTATCCGATCTGCTTACTTATCTTCCACGTGAAAATGAAACCAACTCACTTTCACTTTTATAACGTTACTCAGGCGCCAAAATTCTTAACACATGTGCACATTTTCAGCATACGAGTACCTATATCATGATAATAATTTAATTAAATTGACATTGCATTTTTTGCACACGTGAAACTGACATTAGTCAACTTAACTCATTAGTAGGTACCTATAATACATTCTGATATTTACGCGAATGTTACAGATTATGAAATAAGTACGTACGGAATCTATCCTGTTTACTATCCCGACGTTTCAAATACTTATACAGCATTCATAGTCTACCCGTGACGAAAAATGCGATAGATTCCCTAAATTTCATAATCATTAGTACCTATTTGGTTTTCGGACATGAGAGATAAAGCGTTTGATATAAAAAAAATTGGTATAATTTCATGATGGATGTATGTTCCAAAAACTTCTCTTCACGCATGTTAATAAATATGAATACTTACCTAATATTTGAACCAATACAAAAATACAAATAATATTTTCATTTTTCAGAATGGTATCGGACCGATAAGAATAGTCAGAGGTGGTATTCACCTGGAAGGGCAGGCATGGATAAAAGATAATCTTGTTGCCTCTACAATAACGTCACAAGTCGCTCAACCGATTACCGTACATTCATATCGCAATTTCACTGTAAAAGTTGGTGAACCAGACCACGTTGAGCATTCCAGACTTTTTATAAGTAAGTACATATTTGCTGTTGCATATTGAAGCTTTTTGTTTGTATGTTTATTTTATATCCAATAATTACACGAATACAATTCCCGCATCAGACCAAATAAATGCAAAATATTCTCAAAAGACACAAATTATACCAAAAATATCAATATAATATGAACGCTGTTAACAGAGGGCACTTAAGCTGATACAATGTTTGAGTCGTCATATAGCTAATGCTAGTCTTATTTGTTTCTGATATTCATCTCTCAGATGATATCTAACTCAATAGTTGAAATACAGTTTGACACAGCTACAGCTTGTGTTCACATTTGAAGGTCCATAATGTCCCGGGTCAAATATTTGTGTGATCTGCAAATAATATTATAAATGTAGTCTTCGTGTATTTCGTGTTTGTAATACAAAGCTATTCCCTTGTGTTGTTTTTTCTTAAAGAAATATTTTTTAGCCTGTGTTATGCAATTCTTGTCCAAATTTAGCCAGTCTGCCAGCACACTCTAGACGCTGTTCTAGGCGGTTGACTAGACCTAGATCCCAATCACTCTGAAAGGAGACTCGTGCAGCAGTGAAATAGTAATGAGTTTAATAAAAATTACTCTGAATGTAATAGTCTAAGTAACTTTATAAGTTACTGCCTATAGACAGTCATAGTTACGTTACGCACACTCTAGCTCCGCCATCAATTGGGTCAATGGCACTATAGTGCCATTCAAAAAAGCACATAGGGTACTTTGAACATATGGTACCCAAGTAGCATATGCCCTCACAGCCGCGTTTATAATATTATTAGTAAGTACTAATTATTTCTAGAGAGAGATAACGTCGAATTTCGTGGTCGAGCGTTGCACGTCCGCGATTCTCGTGGAGCGAGCGTATTTCACGCATCGCGAGATGAAGTGCGCGTGTTCGCTGACGTTCTGGCCGTTGACGGTCCAGGAGGGCTCAACGTGCGCAGTGCGATACAAACACCGCACGTATATGCACCACCAGCTGCTAACTTAACGTAAGATTTAACCATCTGTATTTAACTGTGTGAGGTTTAGATATAGACTTGATTGAATATTCTCTATATTATCGTATCACTCTATGGAGTTAATAAAAGAGATTGTAGACATAGTTTTATATAGTGTTTGTGCAGCTATAATTCTGTCACAACAATTTTGGTAGTTCTTTGGGTATTACCACGCCAATCGATTAATCGTTGATCGATGGCATCGATCAATAGATGAATGGAAGACTCGACGACGGTCGATATTTTTACCATACCGATCGATTGATAGCATTGACCGATGGTAGAACAGATGAGTCGACGTCGATCGACAAGCTTAACTATTCGAAAACCCACTCTGCTCAACCAACAATTTCCTGTTGTCCATAAAATCAGAGTTTTGTGCGTTTGCATCTCTCTAATAATACAGGCATGAGCGTACTGGCCAACAATAAAGCATCCTCTTCTAAATTTGGTGGGGTAACACCTTTATTCTTGGTTCGATTCGGCTTGCAATCTGTTCGGTTTTAGCTGATGTTGATTTACACGGAGACTGGACTACGACTGTCCTTAGAACAAGACCGGAGTCAGATTCTTTATTCAGGACTTACAACACTTACACTTGTGGTGAGGATGTTATTTGATAGCCGGGACCCACTTCTTAACGTGCCCTCCGAAACACGGAGAAGGTCAGGTATCCACATTAGGTGCCCCTTTTTAGGGTTCCGTACTCGATGGGTCAAAACGGGACCCTATTACTAAGACTTCGCTTTCTGTCTGTCTGTCCGTCCGTCTGTCACCAGGCTGTATCTCAAGAACGGCGATAGCTAGACAGTTAAAATTTTCAGAAATGATGTATTTCTGTTGCCGCTATAACAAAAAATACTAAAAACAAAAAAGTAATAATATTTAAGGGGGCTCCTATACAACAAACGTGATTTTTTTTCAATTTTTTTCTCGTTCCGGGTATAATTGCCTGAACCTGACTCGTACTTGGCCGGTTTTTGATTACCCATATCTGCCTGAGCGAAAGTTGCTTAACCTTGCCGGTCGTTCGAACCACAAGTGTACAACTAGGCGACGACCTTTGATTCTTATTAATTTTCAAATGCTTTTTCTCAACTATGTTATTTTTGTCATAAAATAGGTTAGAGTCCCTTACAAGAAAATTGGACTTAAGAGCTCCTCAGTCTATATACCTCGAAAGTAGAGCGGGCAGTATCGATATAATGTCACACAACAACATCAAATTAGACTCTATCGTAGGAGCGGTAAGTAAATTTTCATTACTCATACTCTGAAAGTAGGCCTGAAGTTGCCTGAAGAGCGGGTTGAAATTAATACTTTTTAGCCCTAGGGAGAATTACTTTCAACTGACAGCTGAGTAATTATAAAAAAAAATAGTTCTATTTTCTGTACAGCCAGTCAATTACAGCGTGATGTAAAATTGAAACAACATAAAGTTATGTATTTATTAAAGAATTTGTTTTTTAATATGAATTTATTTTAATATAGTTGCAACTATATCTTTAAAAAAACGAAGATTTATATTTTTTCAATGATTAAAATCAAAAATAATGGCTGAATAGCTGACAGGCCACAGAAAAATGAACAAAATCGGCGGGAAAACGGCGATTCCAAATTCAATTTTTTAAAGTCTCCCATTTTTTCTTTAGCTAATTCATGATTTTTACTTTTAGTTTCCTCGTATTCGTAATGAAAAGCACAGTGTTTTTTACCTCGGGATAAAGACTTATTTAGTCCCGAGACGGGGTTTGGCGCCCGAGCGTAGCGAAGGCTCCAATAGTTTGAGGGCTTTCTTTTTTTTTGTTTTATTTTTTTATTGCTTTCATCCCTAGGGTAACAATGTACTATTTTAAAAGCTTTAATGTACGAATATAATGTGTAAAGTTTTTGCAGATTTATATTTTATAAAATAAATGTTATAAAGCATTTGACACGGTTGTACGACGGAAGGAAATTTGGCACATTTTGCCAGAGTATGGTATTAACATTAGACTGTTACAAGCGGTGCAGTCCAATTAGATGAACTGCAGAGCTTGTGTGCGTCTATATAATGAGCTAGCCTGGTTTAATGTAAATATCTCTGCGGAAAATCTGTGGACTTCGGCTGAGTGACCGCATTCGTAACGACGACGTAAGAGAGCGAGTAGGTATGAAAGAGATTATTGGTGTAAAGATGCGAAAGGGAATGCTGCGATGTTTCAGACATGTGGAAAGAATGCCGGACGAGCGACTGGTTAAGAAGATATACAATGCGAAAGTTGTAGGATGTAGGTACAGGAGGAGACCAAGACTCACCTACCTAAACCAAATCGGTTACGTATTGAAGGAAGGTAGAGTTAGGAGTCTCCGAAACCAGAGAGCGTGTATGAAGAGAATTATGAATGTTGAGGAAGCGAGAGATTTACGCAAGAATAGAGTATTTTGGCATTCTGTTCTCTCTGCTTACCCCGCAAGGGAAATGGCGTGATGATAAGTAGTAGTAATATATTTTATTTACCACACATTATTAAAGAATATTTATGATATACTCGTATAATATTATTTCCTAGTACAGTTATCTCTTAATTTAAATGCCTCACTGAGGTAACGTGACCGACTGCTGATCATAAAGTCTCAGGTTCGATCTCCGGGTCGGTCAGTGTTATTGAGCTTTTTCGTAAAAAGCTAAGTTGTTAGTAGCAGCCCGAAGTTTGTGCCATGCCAAGAATGTGCCCAGTAGACAGTAATAGGCTATACGTGGGCGCTATTACGTGGGACTTAAACATTGTTGGCGAAGCGTGGGTGTGTAAAAACCTTCGAGGATATAGGCGTGAGACTATGTTTGTTATGTTTATGTTAACTTAACTTTACTACCTGCATGGCTGAACCAATTTTGATATAATATCTAAATTTAGTTTAATATGAAAAAGGATGAAAGGAACTTATAACTACTTTATTTTCAACCGACTTCAAAAAGGAGGAGGTTCTCAATTCCACTGTATGTTTTTTACAGATTAAGTTTGACGCGGCAAATATAGTCATCCAAAATTTAAAAGAAGCTGTTTCCACAAATAAACCGCAAAAGAACTTTAGGAATACAAAAGTATACCAGCTATGTGCGTGTGCATCAGGAAAGCTATTTCTAGCTGCTCCTGAAGCACCTTGCTCGGCCTCGGATGAGGATACGGAACTGTGCCGATGATACATATGAGGAATAAGCAGGGTACCAAGAATGATGATGACCAAGAAAACTTTGCATTTATACTATAAGTGAGGCCGTATTCTGACATTGACGTTCTTACCGAAAGTGAAAGCGACTAATTATTGGAATAACTTTTATTTCGAGTAATAATAGCAAGTACGTTGAACTTTGACTGAACAGCTAATGCGAGGTGTTGTGGGTTCGATTACCACAAGAGACTAATATTTATATGCCACAAATAGGTAACTGATTTTAGCGTACGTGAAATTATTCCTAGATAGCATTGCATAGTCCCTTACGGCACAGGGATTGTTTACTAGTGCCAAATGTTTTGTTTTTTTTTTTATAAAAAACAACCTTGAAACAAATAACTATTATTTAACATTGTAATTAATAAGAGAAAACCAGCAACTATATAATACTCCGTTGTTTTATTGATCATCAAAACTGAACATAAATTGATAAACATTA
Organism: Leucoma salicis; assembly: GCA_948253155.1. NCBI lineage: Eukaryota > Metazoa > Arthropoda > Insecta > Lepidoptera > Erebidae > Leucoma > Leucoma salicis. The sequence goes on along the minus strand of OX411807.1, from coordinate 17,888,527 downwards.
GAATATAATTGTGTAAAGAAATAAGAGCACGATCTCCATTGGAAAACATACTACACAAAATTTTGTGCCACAGAATTTTTCATCTATTAGATAGCAGCCGAATTTTGTACACAAGATACCACTTGTTTGTTCGTCTCTTACGGGATCTGAATGAATAAATCTAGAATTCAATGAGGCTTTATTCCGTTATAAAACAAAACATTGAAGTAAATTTTTTTTATTATTCCACAAACTTTATTATTTTTATTAGAAACGAGTGCAATGTCCCACCTTGTGCGGACTTCGTGTCTTCTCCTGCAACACAAATTTGTACCCAACCTTACCTACTATGCTACTCGCATTGCACATATTATACTACCATTTAGATATAAAAAAATCACAGATGTCCTGACATGTAGATGACACACAATAAAATCTATAAAGTAGTTGTAAGTCTGACCAAAATCTTCTCGCCCTTCTATTGCACGCCTCATAAACGTAGCGTTGAGGTGTGTTCTACTCCCGGTTTACACGGCAAAACTGTTTTCTCAAACATAAAATGTCTCTATTTATCATATATTGCACTTGTAAAATAATATCTACACACACATATAAAGAACAAACACTATTTTTAACACTCATGATATTTTTGATGCCATTTTTGTTATTTAAACTAGTTAAAAAACTGTTTGAAAAAAATCTGGCTTGGACGTCCGTCAGTTGTAGGTAATGTATGTTAACACAATAAAGACCAAAATACTTTACTAATCGAGTCTTTTTTTTTTCGTTTACGAATTATTATGACTAGGAATAGAGCCCTATTACTTTTCACGTTCTGATTCGATGTGGTTTAATTGTTATAAAATAAACAAAAAAATACTGAATATTTACGGCATTTACGCTCGACGCGACACTAAAACCAGCGCCTTTCATGAGAACTACCTACCTTTTTACGTACGCATAGCCACATTAGCCACCGGTGGTTTTACTATCGTCAACAGAACGCCGTTCGCCCGGCCGGTACCTACATTGTGCATTTTTTTTTTGCGTGTCCTTGGCGTCGCTGTGTTTCACACTTAGAACAAAGTATAAAATTTTAAGTCAACCAAGTTAGGAAGATAAATGGGTTAGAGATTTCTTGATGAACTCATTGATTTTTAAATGTCTTATAATATTGTCCAAAGTTGCAATTTTTTGATAGATTTGGTTTTTTTGAGAGATTTTGTTTTTTTTGATAGATGTCGCTGTTTTAAAGTAAAAGAGATATTGACAAATGCAGCCCTAGATGCCGCTAGTGGCAATTTTAGATGTCAATATCATTGTATTCAGTTGCTGTTGTATATACATACATATAGAGCCACAATATTTCTTTTTTTGTAAGGAAACTAGCGATGTCTTTTTGTTTTCTTAAATTGTTTTTGTGTACAGTTTAATAAATTATTCAATTTTACATGTTTATATATATGCACTTATGCAGGTATATATGTAAACTCATGGATTGTTGTTCTTACTTCTTACTAATTGCCAGATGGCGCCTTGCAAAATTACTGAGAGAGAGGTAGACCAATATAGAAGTACTTCTTAAAATTAGCGCTAGATGGCGTATAAGACATGAAACCCACATTAGTACTTTTTGAAATTAGCGCTAACTATGTGATTAATTGAAAACTACTTAGAAAGACTAATACATTATTAGTTACTTATCAAATAATCAATTTTATTGTGAAAAATGAAGATTATGAGGCGTGCAGTTTTGGATTTTCCAAAGTATTTTTAACTACACACGTAAACGGTATTAGTGTATTAGTGATTTCATACGCAACTTACCACGATATTTTAAGACGTGGTTAAAAATTTCTACATATAAATTACGATTGCAAAAACAAACACGTTCTTCGGATTAGTTATTTATGAGTACTTGAAGACTGAAAAAAACCTAAGAAAGTTGGTTATTAGGTCACAATAACATTAAAATATATCATTACATAATTTAAATAAAATGTAAATAATCATATTATTGTATTTATAGAATAGAACATTTGTTACAACAACGGCCTAAATTTGCAGAAATTGGAATAATATTCTAGAATTATAGTCAGCTTCGAAATTGAGAAGGTAATAATAATGTTAATCCTAGACATTTAGATCAATACACGTTATTGATTCAGGTCAAAGCCCGAATAAACCCAAAGGATCAGCCCCCTTGGGGTGCTAATTCGTCCGGTTTACCTCCTACTGGTGCACCCCGGGCAACGTCGGCAGTCGCCGGCGGCTAAAATTCCGGACAGGACGGGTCTCCGCGAGTCCCTCTGACTCAGCAGAGGGCACGGTGGATAGACCAGGCGTCGGAGTCGGTGGGGCCAGACTGGCTCACCGGGCTCTGGAGAGGGGGGACAGTGGGGCCACAGCGGCCCCCCCCCATCCCAAATCGTAAACCTGAGCGCGTGTCTGTGGTTACGTCTCGCGGGCATACAGGAACGAGGGTCTTGGCTTAATCGCCCGGACTGCGAGGAAGACAACCTCTATAAAAAATTACCCCGAATCTCAAGCTCTGGCGCGCGGCGAGGAGATGCATGGCTGATGGGTAGTTCAGCCTCGAGCGCGGCCCCAGCCAGGGTACCTGCGGACCCCCTGTGTTGGGTTACAAATGTACGCTTACCCGGGTAATGGGAGCTCTGCCCGGGTGGACCTCTTTTCTCCCACACTCGTGGGAATCAAATGGATTTAACAAATTTAAAAACAAATTCGACGGAGTCGGGTAATGCACCTGACGCCTCAGCCGTAAGGGGTCCGGCTGTAAATGCGGCCCCTACTAGTGCAGCTGAGCGTAAAACGCGCGGCGGCAAAAAGTCCCGCAAGGGCAAAAAGGCGGCCAAGGGCGATCCCTTCCCAGTTGTCAAGGGACGGCTCGATGACGGGCAGCTTGGCTGGCACTTCAGCCGCCGAGATGTCTGCCGCTGAGGAGGGTGGCCTGACTGAGGCTGCCGAAAGTCAGTCATCGCGGCCGGCAGATGTGGTGTCGGTGTCGCGCTTCTGGCGCAAGCGCACGCTGTCTCAGGGGGGTGCTGCCTCGGAGTCCGACCTGAGCTCAACTGAGATGCCTCCCTTAAAATACCCGCAGCGGTTAGGGGTCGAAGCATCAGCTGACCAGGGAAGCCGATACCGCGTGCCGCCTCAGCAAAAGAGGCCGAGGCGCGAAGCCTACAAAAAGCGGAGACGGTGCAAAACGCAGAGGAGCGCTTGGCGCTCCTAACGGAAAAGCTCCACCTCCCAGATGAGGGTCATATAGGGACGGCCCAGGTTGAGGAGAGGGCCCTAAACAGTGTGGCCATAGTCGAGACGGTTGCTGCTGGATCGCGGAACCTCAAAAGTAGCTTCGCGCGTGGCCTCAAAGACGCCGCGGACGAGATCACGCTATCGGTCCAGCGCATGGCGGAACAAAATAAGCGCCTCGAGGCTCAGAACGCTCGTCTGGAGGCGCAGAATCAGCGCCTCGACGAGGCTAACCGCTGCCTCGAGGTGCGGGTGGCGGAATTGGAGCAGGGACAGGCTGGGTTGCGGGTTGAGCTTGGGCTCCCTGCGGCTGCCCCGGCTTCGTCCACTGCCCAGTCAGGCGCTGGACCCGAACTGGAGGACGAATCGTTCCGCGTGATCATTGACCGCATTGCTGCGGTCTTTAGTCCGCGGTTCGATGCTCTGGCCGCAAGATAGCCGCCGGAGCCCCGACTTCGGCCGCCGCTTGCACTGACAAAAGAGGTGCTGCGGCGTCCTCGGCACCGACAGCCCTGCCGTGCCAGGGGGGTGCATGTCTCGTTTGCCACGAAGGCGGCCAAACCACCAGCGGCCAAACCACCAGTGGCCAACCCTTCGCCTACGGCTCCTGTAGCCCAGGAAAAGGGCCAAAAAAAGGCCTAGAAAAAGGAGAAGGCGGGACAAGCCCGAGGGGTCAGCCCCGAGAAGAGTTCCCACCTGTGCCTAGCGCCGCTGCGCCTCCGCATTCTGCTGCACCGCGACGAACGGTCGCACCCTCACGGGCTGTGGCGGTCGCACCCCAGGCTTCTGCCCCCGCCCCTGCCGCTGCTACGTCCTCAGACGGGGACTGGCAGGTGGTTGGGCCCCAGCGATCCCGGGCCAAGGGTCGTGGCGCTGCCTCGGAGCGCGAGGCGGCGCCAATCAATCAGAAAGGGGAAGCCCCGAAGCCGCGGAGGAAGAAGTCGCAGAAACTGAAGGTCCCGAAGGCAGCTGCGGTGGTGATCACCGTGCTGCCTGAGGTAAAGAAAAGGGCCTGACTTACGAGGCCGTCTTGAAGCGTGCCCGGCGAGAGATAAACGTCTCCGATCTCGGGGACGTTTGCGCTCGCTCCCGCCAAGCCCGGACAGGTGCTCGGATCTTCAAGTACCTGGGGCCAGAGGGCGCCAAGACGGTCGACGCAATGGCCGCATGGCTGCTGGGCTTGTTCCCAGAGGAGAGCAGTGTCCGGGTCGCCAGACCCGTGAAGTGCGCCGAACTGCGCATTTCCGGGCTGGACGATTCCGTGACGGCGGAAGAGATCCGGGAGGCAATCGTCTCGAAAACCGGGTCTCTCAGCGGCGCCGTCCGAGTGGGCACCATTCGCCCAGGTCCAGGTGGTGTCTGGGTCTCGTGCCCTGTCGCGGCGGCCAAGGATTTGGTCGCCGCCGGTAGACTTCTGGTGGGCTGGAGCGCCGCGCGGGTAATCGCGCTGGAGCCCCGGCCTGCCAGGTGCTACAAGTGCATGGCGGTCGGTCACACCCGGCCGCTGTGCACAAACTGCTTCAAGCGGGCTTTGTTTCCGCTGCGGTCAGGCAGGGCACCAGGCGGCTGCCTGTTCTGCCACCCCACACTGCCCCGCGTGCGCGGCGGGCAATCGCCCCGCCAACCACTGTATGGGGCGGGTGGGGTGCAGGCCTCCGGCCAAGTCAGGCCCTAAGAGGGGGGTGGGCAGCCAATCGGCCCCGGCTGCCCAATCCGGCGCGGCTGGACCGCCGCAGCGCATGGAGGAGGATATCGTGGTCCAATAACGGATCACGACGCTATCCTCCTCCAAGGGAATCTCGGCCGTTCCGTCAGGGCGCAGGACCTCTTCCTGCAATCCATGGCGGAGCGGTCAATCGGTGTTGCCGTAGCCGCGGAGCCCTACATAGTCCCTGATCGCCCCAATTGAGCGGGTAGTGGGGATAGCTCCGTGGCGGTCGTTGGTTCGGCGGCGCCGCATTGCCCGCCCTTGTCACTCAAAGACCAGGGCACGGGATATGTGGCGGCTGAATAGGGAGGGGTCATACTGTATGGCGTGTACTTCTCCCCTAGTCGTAGTCTGGCGGCTTCCGAGGTCTTCCTGCACAGCCTGGAGACCTCGATACGGCATATAGCACCGAGCCCTGTGCTCGTGCTGGGGGACTTCAATGCCAAATCAACGGCGTGGGGGTCCCCCAGGACGGATCCACGAGGTGCGGCGGTCCAAGAGTGGGCGGCAGCGGCGGACCTCGTGTTACTTAACAGAGGGTCCGCCCAAACGTGCGTGTGACCCTGGGGCGGGTCGATAGTGGACCTTTCGTTCGCTAGCCCCGGTGTCGCCGCACGCGTAAGGAGCTGGCGATTCCTGGAGGAGGTCGAGACCCTATCTGACCACAGATACATTCAGATAGAGGTCTCCCGGACCCTTCAGGACGCCAGCAAGGGTCACGTTGTGGACAGAACTCCCGCTTTACCGAGATGGGCTGTGGGTAGGCTCGACCGGGACCTGCTAGTGGAGGCGGCCATTTTTCAATCTTGGCTGCCTCCCCCCCTGATGGAAGACGTGGACGCCGAGGCTGGCCGTATTCGCGGCATGCTTACGCAGATCTGCGATGCGGCCATGCCCCGCGTGCGGCGCCCGCCTCGACAGAAGGGGGTCTACTGGTGGTCCCCGGAGCTGGCGGACCTCCGTGTGGCCTGTATTCGTGCCCGGAGGTCCTACACCCGCAGCCGCGATGAAGAACGGGAGGGCCGGCTGTATGCGGCGTACAGCAGTGCGCGCGCCGCGTTAAAGCTGGCCATCTGTCGCGCCAAAGATGCGAAAAGGCAGGAGATGCTGGAAGGTCTCGAGCGAGACCCCTGGGGACGCCCGTACCACGCGGCGCCGCCGGACGGGGTTCCCACCCGAGTCCTCGACCACCTTGAGCTCTGCCCCGGGGGACTGTTCGGCGCTTGCCTGGTATCCGGACGGTTCCCTGACTGCTGGAAGGAGGGGAAGCTCGTGCTCCTGCCGAAGCCGGGACGGTCTCCGAATACAGTCTCGGCCTTCAGGCCCATCGTGTTGCTGGACGAGGTGGGCAAACTCCTCGAGCGGGTAGTCGCTGCCCGCATCGTCCGGCACCTAGGAGCGGTCGGCCCCGACCTGTCCGACGCCCAGTTAGGATTTAAGGCAGGTCGATCTACGGTCGACGCTATTCTGCGCCTGAAGGCCGCGGCTGAGGAGGCCGTCACCTCGAGGGATGTGCTGTTGGCGGTGTCGCTCGATATCGCCAGCGCCTTCAATAGTCCGCCATTCGGCTGCATCAAGGAGGCACTCCGGTACCATGGAGTGCCCTTCTACCCAAGGCGGCTGGTTGCAGACTACCTAGACGGCCGCAGCATCCTCTTCGTGGACCGGGAAGGGGACCTTGTAAGGAGGGCTATGTCATGTGGCGTCCCGCAGGGTTCGGTTTTTGGGCCGTTCCTGTGGGACATCGGCTACGAGCCGGCCACGGAGGACGTGGCCGGCTCCCCCCTGGGCTGGGCGTAATTTGCCGAATTTGGGCGGACCGAGTCTCGCGTGTCGACGACTCTACGCGGGGGTAGTACGGTCGATGGCACTGTATGGCGCGCCCGTTTGGGCGGAGTCCCTGGCCGCTCGCAATAGGGCCTCTGTGGACGCCATCTGTGGGGTCGTAGTGGTCAGGGCAATACGCGGGTACCGCACGGTCTTGACCGATGCAGCCTGCGCGTTGGCCGTTGCGCGAGTGATGGTTGGCAGTGACAGGGCCTGGCCCGCGGTCGCCGCCTTCTGCGAGTCTGTCATCTCGCGGAAGGAGGTGGCGGAGAGGGCCCGGGAGGAATCCTCTTTCGCGGACCAGATTCGCCGCCGGCGCGCGGGGCGGCGTGCGCGCGCTTACCTGCGCCTGATGCCGCCCTAGCCGAGGCTGCGGACGGTGGGGTCAGGGAGTACCCTGCCATCCGCGGAAGTCTACCGCGAAGGTGCGACGCCCAAGTGCGCGAGGCGTCGCTCAAGAGAGGGTGCCCGAAGGGGCTGCCGCCTGCGGATCGCGGTCGAAACGACGCGGTACCCGTGATCCGCCGTAGCAAGGGCGGGTGGAGGCGCACGGTGGGTTTTTAGTGGGTGAAAGCCCCACACTACCCCGTTGTCTCCCCGGGCAGCGGGGTGTGCGGTAGGACATTTTTGCCCACCTAAAATAAAAATAAAAAAAAGGATCAGCCCCCTTGTTTCAGTTTAAATAAGAAACGAAAAATGGGTTAATTATAAAAAGTTGAATACTCGCATGTAACAGTTAATTGTTATAGCCGCAAGTGCTTGTGCAACCACCTTACAAAGTTACAAACAAGCCACTATATAAATGACTTTAAAATTCGCATCTGTGTTTAATAAAAACAGTGGAAATTATTATCAAAGATCTACCAAACAAAATGTGACGTGCTACCTCTTTACAGACATATGTACATATACATACGCCTGTTTTCCAGAGAGGGTAGGCAGAGATAACGGATTACCACTACACATTTCACCCCTACCAGCGCCACGATGACTTCAGAAATCGCGGAATGAGAGATTTTTTTCAATCTTACTCCATTACTACAACCTACTTCACCATTCGTCATATGAACATAAAATACCAACGCCTGCTTGCACTCTTTCATAGTATTTTGGCTATTTCAATCAAATATTATTAGAGTAAATATATAATATTTATATAATTAGAATAAAAATATGAACTTATACTGTACACTATATATTATAATATAATCCAAACCTAACCCGCTCTCTCTTTATTAAATGCTACAAACAAAAATGAAAACTAACTAACCCCGAGATGATAGTATATAATCGTAGGTAGTACAAATGTGACGCGCTACCTCTTCACGGACATAGGAGTACCACATACACTGACTGTTTTAATATATGTTTTATTAATATGTTAGTCATATCTGCGATAAACGGTGTACTCGTAGATGTCACTATCATATAATTTGTTTAGCTTCATTAGTTATTTAACCATCATAGTGTTAAAAAAAATAATCATTGGAGAATACATCCTAACCTAAGGTCCACATCGCCAAATTCTCATAGAAAAAGCGTGGATCGTACACATAGGTTCATGGACGTATTGCCTACCCATCCTGGGACGATTTTATTGTATGTGGAATTATATTAAATCTCATGTGAAAGGAACAAACATTAAGAAAAGTCGTTTTCTCGGGTGAGATGGTATCTGAAGCCCGACGCGTTACGACCGTGGAAACATTATGTCAACGATCCTACAAACAAATTGCTATTGAAAAAAGTTAATTTAATTTACATCACTAAAACTTAAAGGTTTTTATTATAATACTTCTGATTGAAAGTCAAATGCAATCATGTGTCTATTTGTCTTTCAATCAGAAGTATTAGAAGTAAAATTGCTTCGTATAAGCAACTACTGTCTGTCCTGTAAAAAATAAAAATGTCCTGGCAAAGCATAGGAAATAGTATTTAGGGTACGATAGATACGAGTTGCATCACGTACACGTGTCTTTCTCTGTGTCTGTGTGCGCTTGAGTTCTTCTTGCCACTTCGAGGCAGTTTAGTGGTCGTTCCACAAGAAAATAACAAAACTAATGTTTAAACAAGTTCTTACCATTTTTCCGATGCTACTTAAAGTTTATGAAAACTCAATCACATAGAAATTAATGACTTAGGCCCTGGCCGTTGGGTGACATAGAACCTGAAATGATAAGCCGAAACCATAATATTATAGAGTTTAACATTTAAACTGACTGCTGGAATGGCTAGGGGCTAAAACTATTATAAAGCTGGACCTGCTAAAAATTGAAAAAAAAAAATAGAAAATTTACTTCTTCAATGTGTCTTAATACATAGAAACTAGGTTATTAAACAGTCAGAATTATCATTATTTGAATATAATAGGTGTATTCAGTAGTTTAGTATTAAAATAATCAATTGTTAAGAAGTACGGATAAAAAAATTCTACAAGTGATTAGTGCGGACGCTATCAGTAGCGGGGAAGCTCAAGCTGACCACGACTCTGCTCAGTAATTAAAGCTAACCTGACCATTGCCTACCACCGGACACCGGTCACCCTAATTGAAACCACAACGACAACGGTCACTTTTCCAACGTCGTTAACGAGATACAGCATTAAGGCTGCTCGGATTGCTTTTTAACTTCTTTAAAGTATTTTTGATCTATATTTTTTAGCATTTGACATGCTCCGCCACTTTTTAAAGTACAAATTATTTGCGAATAAGGAAAAAGAGGTTTTTTGTACTAGCGGGAATCGAACCCGCACGCATTTTTCCTTATTCGCAAATAATTTGTACTTTAAAAAGTGGCGGAGCATGTCAAATGCTAAAAAATATAGATCAAAAATGTTTGAAAAATCGCGCCATCAAATAGTATGAATTTTAATTGCAAAATTAAACTTACTATATTGGTTTAATGCATGTAAATGCTTCCGATAGATGGCGTTGGTCGTAAAGACAAATGTGATAAGGAGATTAGGATGGTTGAAAGATCTGTACTATAGCTCAGTGGCTTAGAGCACTTCCCCGGATTGGAAAAGACGCGGGTTCGATTCCCGCTAGTACAAAAAATCTCTTTTTCCTTATTTGCAAATAATTTGTTCTTTAAAGTAGAAAAGTTATTAAGGAAACAAATACACCTATTAGTATTCTAAAACACTAGATACTGACTTTTTTTGTAAAAACATATTTTTCTTTTAAAAAATATATTCTAAACTGAAAATTGAAAATTGGAATACAAGTAAGTAAAGTAAGTCAATTTTATAAAATAATAATACAAAGTAATATTTATTTGGCACAAAAAAAACACCACAAGCAAACAAAATGCTATGATAAATATATAAGAATGTAATTATGTATTTGTTTACCTACAACATAATTATAAGCTTAGAACAAATAGATCTAGCTTTGATTTATCATTTTGCAATCAGCTTTCATTTGTTTGTTAGAGATTAGTGATATTCTGTATTTAAAAAAATCTGTGGCTGATTTAGAGAAACAAGAACACATTAATGCATTTAATCCACAATATGTATATCTATGTACATACGTATATTGTCTCCACAAACAATAACGCGATAGCCATAGCCAATTGGAAGACGAGTCGTCTCGAAGAACGCTCGTTGAGACTGAATTTTATTTGTTTACTTTATCCGCCTCGTAATATAAAAGCAGCCGTGAAGTGTTACATTTATCTCAGAAGAGTTTTTTTAGTTACGACTCAATAAACAAAGACAATCGTGTTCAAATATTTGATCAGTTGTGATTTTTTGTTTTCCCTTATAAAATATAATAATGCTCTATAGAAAATACATGGATTGATTCACATAGTAGATTGATTCAATATGTCTTTTGTCAGAAAGAAACTAAGGAATGGAATGCATACAATGAAGCAGACATTAGGTTAAAGAGTTTGTAAACCCAAACATAACCCAAATATAACCTAATAGGCACTAAGCTATTTAGATATTTTTATATATATTTTTAGCATTTCACATGCTTAGCACTATAAATTAAACACAAAGTGAAAAATGTGAAATCGAAAATAACAGTCACGAGCAGGATTTGAACCTGCATCTCCTGGATACCGTCCAGATGCTATGCAATGGTCACGATTACAACACGGCATACGGCGGGTTTCTTTAGTGGGTGCAGGCCCCACACTACCCTGTTCGTTGCCCCGAACGACGGGGTGTGCCGTAAGGAAAATTTTTTACCGCCTTAACAAAAAAAAAAGTATATCTCAGTATAGTTCCCGCTATAATAGCAGAGTATACCACTTTTTAAATCTAATCAAGAGCTATAAAACAAAAAAAGTGCATCAAAATCAACAGATTTACGGAACACCGTAGCTTTGCCGTGATGTGCGAACAAACAAATAGACAAATATTCTAAATAAAAATTCTGTCTTAAGAGACTCCCTAAATAACCCAAGAGTATTTTTTTCTCATATATCTTAAATGTACAGAAATAGGTCTGTTACAGCATTATAATGCATAATCCTGGAGGACCCCAGGGTAGTGCAGAAGTTATAAAAATAAAATCAATTGATTGGTAATTGAATCGTAAAGCAAATACTAATTTTAATTTGGTAACATAGTAGTGTTAGCATAAACACAAAACATGACTATTATTGCTGTTGTTGAAAACTTCTGTCCCGTTTCCCCGGTTGTTTCATTTGTCGCTAAGGGCACAAGTTTCTTTACGACTCTCACGATACCTTTTAAATGCGCCCCCTACAGTAACAATGCCTGCCGTTTTATCAGATCACCCTACATTAAGAACGGCATATATTGCGTTTCTCAGTAGAAAAACACTAGATCGAGCGTCGATCTTGATATTGTTTATACTAGTAGTTACATCAATACAAAACCAGTTGTATCCATGCATTTATCAGCCTTTCGATGTCCACTGTTGGACATAGGCTAAACAAATACTTGATTTTGCAAAGTATTGGATTATACAATATGGTAATATAATTTATTCTAATACAAAAAAGTTTAGAAACTTTTAATTTTTTTAAATATGGAAACCTAAAAATATTTTTGAACATCTAGCGTCACTTCAAAAAGTTTACTTTGCTAAAGACACATATCTTGAAATGTCATCGTAGTAGGTATCGAAGTAAGTAGAAGTAAAGGCGTCAGTAGATTTAATACTATATCTATGATTTAAACCAACTAGTAGATAAGGCAGACGAAAGTAATTGTATATGGTACTACTTTTTACACAACCCATTACTTACTGTCCCTCTGTTGTGCATGGGTCTCAGGGTGATCGGGATTTAGGTTGCGTTTCCGTTCGTGAACCTGGTGGAGCGGAGTGGAAATCAGCAGCAAGTGGTAAGTATTTCCACTAAAGTAGTAAGGACTTTCTTAAATTAGTGTTATCTATGGAGCGGACTGGATCTGAATTGAGCCACACATAATATCACTTGCAGCCTGCTCCTGCAAAGTCTATCCTCTGCCGCCACGCCGTACTACCCGCTACCTTCCGCTTCGCTGCTCCACGCTTGACATCACAGCCCCGCTCGAATTCGTTCTATCGGGCTCGGAGCCGCGTGTTCGTATGTTTTATTTGAAAGACCGTCCAACTCCGCTCCACTCCACTTACGCAATCTCCAATGACTCGGAGACGAGATTTTAAGTACTTAATTGGACAATTCACAGGCCGCTCCTCTCTAATCCGCGCAACTCTGAGTTAGTGAAAACTCAGTTTCTACTGACACGGAGCTGGACGGAGTGGAACGGAGAAGCAAGCAGTGGCAAGTGCTTCCATTGAAGCGAAATGGAGCGGGGCGGAGTGGAGTTGAGCTGATGACGTGTGAAGTTTATGACATAATATTGCTAACTTAAATAAAATGCAGCGTACGAGTCCTGTCCTGTCTTGACAAGTCTACCCTACTCGCCGCACCGCACCGTCCCAGTACCCTCCACTTCGTGTCCTCCGCTCGGTACCATAGCCTGCTTGACTCCGTTCCGTCTGGCTGTTCATATATTTTATTTAAAAGTCCACGCCCCTCCACTCCCTTTCCACTGATGCGGAGTGGAGATTTCGAGTACTGTGATTGGCCAATTCACGGTCTGCTCCTCTCTACTCCGCCCAGCTCCGCATCAGTGGAAACGCACCCTTAGGCGCCCATGGCCCACTACGCTGTAACAATAAAAAATTATGAGATTTTCGGCCCTTTGATTTACTAACAACAAGAATGTTGGGTAGTATATAGACATGTAAGTATGGTAGTTGTCAACTACTTCAACTTAAGATTACCATGGGGAAGCAGAACTTTGAGTTAAAGTTAGAACCACACGCACTACTCTGAACACTCCATCTTAACACTCCTCGAAGTTCAGTAAAGGTAATAAAGTCAAAAGCACCTTACATATAACATATGTACTAGATACTGCCCCCAACTTTGTCTGTATGTGGTTTTCAGAATTGGTGATCATATTAAATTATAAAAATATGTCACAATCATTAATATCATTATGTCTGTGCCAAAGTATCTCTCGTATTCCACAGGAACCATAATAAAAATATCACTACAATGCATAGTACCTAAATACGATGCAATTGGCGAAGTGTATAGAGACTGGCAGAAAGTGTCCAGCTTGAGTTCATCGACTTGTCCACATTATGTAGATGAGGCCGCAGGTGCGAGTGATGTGGCCCAAACGCTACACGGTATAAAAACTTCGCTGAACAAAACGACCCTTACTCACTATTTCTTGGCGATGCTCTCTGTTGTTTTCCTAAAACTATAAGAATACGGATAGAAATTTATTTCAAACTGATTACAGAATGATATATTTGTTATTGTATCAAGAGAAGGTATATATTTCAATGTATCATGTGGTATATAATATTAACTGACTACACGCCGTATTGGTCTGAGCATACATATTGTTGAGGAGCAACTAGAATCAAATTAACGGTTGCTGCTTGCTTGTTTTAAAGAACAACTTGTTGTCCATTTTATGACGGACTACACAAGTGAAGGTAAATAAGTGTCACCAAGGCATTCTTTCCTGCGGGTGCCATGCGATATAAACTAAGAAATCATCACTTATTGCATACCTTGCCGTAGGGTTGGGTACTAACAGGCGGATCGAGGCGCTGGGGCTTAGGGTGGCCCTTGAAAAGTCGGAGGCCCTACTCTTCCATGGGCCCCGACGCGGCCCACCCGCCGGCGCCTCGATAACGGTCAACGGTGTGGGCTTTCCAATCCAGGCCCACATCAAGTACCTGGGCCTGGTATTGGATGGACGGTGGCACTTTGACGAGCACTTCCGCCGTCTTGCGCCAAAGCTCGTCGGCACGGCGTCCGCCCTCGGGCGACTGATGCCGAATTTGGGCGGACCGAGTCTCGCGTGTCGACGACTCTACGCGGGGGTAGTACGGTCAATGGCACTGTACGGCGCGCCCGTGTGGGCGGAGTCCCTGGCCGCTCGCAATAGGGCCCTTCTGTGGCGTCCACAGAGGGTCGTAGCGGTCAGGGCAATACGCGGGTACCGCACGGTCTCGTGCGATGCAGCCTGCGCGTTGGCCGGAACCCCCCCGTGGGATTTGGAGGTGGAAGTGCTCGCCGACGTTTATCGGCGGGCGTCGACGGCGCGGGCGGGGGGCAGCCGCCCCTCGCCAAGCGCAATCTCAGCGTGGCGGGAAGATGCCCGCCGCGCCACCGTCCTAAAGTGGAGGTCTCGGCTGGAGACGCCCCGGGCTGGTCTCTGGACCGTGGGGGCGCTCCAGCCGATCTTGGAAGAATGGGCAGGGCGGCAGCACGGGGTCCTCACCTTCCGGTTGGTGCAGGTTTTGTCGGGGCACGGTTGCTTCGGCAAATACCTGCACACGATCGCTAGGAGGGAGACGACCCCAGGCTGTCACCACTGCGACTGCGGCGAGGACTCGGCGCAGCACACGCTCGAGTCGTGCCCGGCCTGGGATGTGCAGCGCCGGGAACTCGCTGCAGTCATAGGCGTGGACCTGTCGCTGCCGGCCGTTGCGCGAGCGATGGTTGGCAGTGACAGGGCCTGGACCGCGGTCGCCGCCTTCTGCGAGGCTGTCATCTCGCGGAAGGAGGCGGCGGAGAGGGCCCGGGAGGAATCCTCCTTCGCGGACCCGATTCGCCGCCGGCGCGCGGGGCGGCGTGCGCGCGCTTACCTGCGCCTGATGCCGCCCTAGCCGAGGCTGCGGACGGTGGGGTCGGGGAGTACCCTGCCGTCCGCGGAAGCCTACCGCGAAGGTGTGACGCCCAAGTGCGCGGGGCGTCGCACAAGAGAGGGTGCCCGAAGGGGCTGCCGCCTGCGGATCGCGGAGAAACGACGCGGTTCCCGTGATCCGCCGTAGTAAGGGCGGGTGAGGGCGCACGGTGGGTTTTTAGTGGGTGAGAGCCCCACACTACCCCGTTGTCTCCCCGGGCAGCGGGGTGTGCGGTAGGACATTTTTGCCCACCTAAAATAAAAAAATAAAAAAAAAGGGTTGGGTACTAAGTGGGAGTACTCACTTGCTTTCAGGCCCGAGCAGGTCGGTAACACCGTCTTGGACCTTAAAACACCTCGATGTGTAGTGGTTGTAGCGGGAGATAGCCGTTCATTCTTTTATTTCACATCCGCGAAATGTAATTTTGCGCAAAGGCTTGACAGTACTCTTAGTATACTTGAGTCCATGAGCGGCGGTTACCATTTACCATCACGTGGGCCCTGGCTAAAGCCTACAAAAATATTATAATATGAATGTCCGTGTGGCGACTCACTAAAACTACATTATTATTACTTTTTTTTATAAAAGGCAACATCCTGCACTAAGGAATAATCCTTGTATCGTACTTAACAAACATACAATTTCACGGAGTCCGTCCATGTGGTGACGGACTAAGAGTACAAATGTCACCACCCCATCCTTTCCCGCGGGTGTCGTACAAGGCGACTAAGGGAAGTAAACAATTACCATCTATTGCATGACTGGATACCAAGAGGGAGTACTCACTTGGTATCCCCGCGGGTTGCGGGTTGGTACCACCATCTCCCGTGTGACCGGCCATGAAGCACATCGTTGCGTTTTGACTGTAGCAGGAGATAGCCGTTTATTCTTTCATTTCATATCAGTGAAATGAAATGGTGAGCAGCGGCTTGACAATACTCTCGGTATAATTGAGTCCATGAGCGACGGTTACAATTTACCATCAAATGGGCCGTAGATCGTCTGCCACTACATGCAATAAAAATAAAAAAGTATACCCAGACTCAGAACAATCATTAATTGGGCATCACACAAAAAGTTGTCCTGTGTGGAAATCGAGCCCACAACACTCGGAGGGAGGCCGATATAACCACCCCCCAGTCTTTGCAGCAGCTACCAATTTATTCTTCCTCGCTGGTCCAGTGTCGTACGAGATCACTAAATGAAGTAAGTAGGTAACACCATCACAATAGAAGTATGACTAAGCATATATATAGATGATATTCATCGCACGGATTTGTTAACATTGTCTTCTTCATTTAAACCAGGATCACTATGGTTTTCTTCTCATGCAAACTGATTACCTTCTTACACTATAATGCTCTACTGAGCCTAGTGCTTATATTGTACTGAACATCTCGAATATATCTCAACTTCCGCTAGTCAAAGAGCTAATTTTAATACTTAGGTACCTTAAAGAAGGAAGGGACGTATTAGGCATCCGTTTGCAGTAAAAAAGATATTCCTTCCCCTAAGTATTGTGGAGTAAATTCAACAGTTATAATTTCAGTAAAAATGCTCTTACCTAATGTGTGTTTTAATAATGTCTTATATCATTATTTTATACACAATACAAACAAAAACTAGAAACTAGTATCACTATAAGTCATGTATGAAATGGTAAATAAATATCAAATTTGTGATAAATTGTAACATTTGGGTGTAGGCACTTGGATGACAAATACGGCTGTTAAGCCCACCTGGCTACGGTACTCGTCTGCAACCAGTATTCACGTGATACCGCATGTGTGTGTTTTCCCTAATATGTAAATGATACAAACAGATAACCATGTTTTGTTCGACAAAAAAAAACTTTTCAAATCAAGAGTCTATCTGAAGGTCATAATAAAATCCGTATACGAATTAATTGAAGCGGGCCTATCCATGTGTGTTTTAGTATTATAATATCCACGTCTTTCAATTTACAAATTATCCAAACATAATGGTATAAGTATGTATATGTCATAGCCAGATTATAGAATTGGTCACTCAATGATGTGGCCGACCATTTCATGAAACCAAACCTAATAACCCCTCTCTACCCACGGGAGTCGTAAGAGCCGACTAAGGGAATGCCGGGGGAGCGGGCAGTAGCACTCCCTCGAGTATTAACAACATCCACTGCGATCGCCAATCCGCCTGCCAAGCGTGGCGATTACGGCATTATCCCCCATGACGGAACCGCTCGTTGTGGCGTTCTCTTGGGGAGGCCTATGTCCAGCAGTATACGTTAAAAGGCTGATGGATGGATGGATGGAAACCTAATAAATGATCAATCACAACATGAAGTGACCAATTCTAACACGACAACGGCTAAGCATATCAAATGTTAAAAATATATACAAAGATCTCAAAATAGAAGTATTGTGTTTATACACAAATATCACGCTTTGCTATCAATAAATAAATGACAATGTAATGTGTAAGTAGGTACATCCATCCATCAGCCTTTCATCGTCCACTGCTGGACATAGGCCGCCCCAAAATGGGAGTTTTACCATAATCGCCACGCTTGGCAGGCTGGTTGGCGATCGCAGTGGATGTTTTTAGTACACAGGGAACGCGGCCCCACACGACTTACACACAATGTATGATTATTAGTTTAACTATAACCGCGGGTGCGCCAATCCTCTGCTCTCTGAACTACTGATATGTCAAATTCCATGATGATCGATTTAGTATTAACGGCGTCAAGAAGTAACAAACAAACTCACTTTCACATTTATAATATTATTAAGGGTTTCAGCGATATAATGTAGCAAACAAAATAATATTTATGAACTTGCACCAAAATTTAAAAAAGGGAAGAATAAAAGTATAATGAGGAAGCGCAAAATGTAATTTTAATTTTATTCTGGCCACTTTTTCTGCGGCTGGTAGCGTTTAATCATAATCACGGTGGAACGTGATAATCTCAAGCCAAGAATGAAGCAGAAACGACACATGAAATATTTTTTTCTCGTTATCCGCCTCATGGATCATTTTCTCGTACATCTTTTTCTGATTTTTTTCTCATGTAAAATCTGTTGTAAATGAGCGTCATAAATATTTTTGTAGTATTTTTTATTTCATAAAACATCTTTTAAAGCGAATTAGAAGTAGATATATTGTTTGATATGGAACTTGTATAACTTTTCAGAATTCAGACTGCAAAATATTACAAGTATCAAGGAGAAAGTGAGTCTTTTTGTTACTTTTTGACATTGTAACTACTTAACCGAATACTATGATTTTGGCATACAGTATAGAGATGGAATTTTTCTATAAATGTTACCTATGTGCTATGTAATTATGTTACAGGTAGGTGCTGCCATAAAATTATACTTTTATCCGAGAGCTTATTTACAGTTTAATTATATCCATTTTGGTACAAATAAATTTTACGTGCACCATTAATAACGTGTCAATCAAAGAATTTTTCTTATAGGTCTACACAAACATCTATCAGTCTTGCTTAGCGAAATAACTTAGTTAATTTTGTTTTTGAGGAGAATTAATGGACATCACAGGTGACACCGGTAATAAATAAGTTTGGACCAGATTAAGACTGAAATATTTCGGGATAGAAAGACTTGTTTATTTTTCAGACGGAAAATCTGTTGATACTATGGCGTGTACCTTAATTCAAGCGGCAGGTAACTTCTGATGTATATATACATAAGATTTTAAAGCACGTAGCATATCTAGACTTGAAATTGATCTTTGTATTCGTAGAATAATAACAGATACAATAATTAAGATTCTGTACTGTGTCCTAGTACCTAGCAATAATGAAATATGATTATAATTATATCACATAAAATATTTATATATTATATTAACACCTGCTAATATTTGTGGTGTAACATACCTATAACTATTGATAGTAATTTGCAATATTTATCCAGCTGCAAATATATTACGAAGACACACCTTTTTTTTGTTAAGGCAGGAAAAAATGTTCCTAACCGCACACCCCCGTCGTTCGGGGCAATGAATAGGGTAGTGTGGGGCCCTCACCCACTAAAGAAACCCGCCGCTCGCCGTCTTTCGTCATCGTCGAAGACACACCTAATGCTTTCTGTTTTTCCCGAAATTATAACACAACACTACTTGTCAATGTGTCTCTGACATTATTGCGGCATGTTTCACTAGCAACACTCTAACGGAGCATACGGTAATAACATTTACACAAGGGAAAGTCAAACTATTTGCGTAAAATGGAATTTCTTTGTTACATCTATAAATATTGTATGAACGATGTGACAAAGACGTCAAAGGTAACGTTTCATGTTCCGATCAAATATTAAAGTTCACAGGCACATTACTGCATATAACTTGTTGAAAACTTCTCCTATCAGTATACCTATTCGGTTTACGTATCTATTGAAGGATCCATTTATATTCGTTGAATAACTTTTTAATGTTTTCTTTTAGAATAATACTAGATTTCGCCTGCGACGTCGTCCTCGTGAATAGTTACAGTCATAGACGTAGGTTTCGGTTCGCTATACATTCTACATGCATGGTTGCAGTTATCCCAGGTAAAAAAATTGAATTCGGAGAGGGTTCGCTCAATATCCGTTCTACTAAGAACGGATTGTGATTATTTTAAAGGAAATCTATTAATTCAAATTTCAAATCAAAAAGGTGTACAATTTTGGAGATGTGGCGGTAAGTTACCAGTTAGTTGTACGTACTTATAAGTGAAATACACACACTTATAAGTACGTACCACTATAATAGTTATTCGAATCTATAATGAGTGATCATTTACTTAAATCATCAAATCAATATTTCATTTTATTTCGTATATTTTTACTGAAAGGGCAAAGAGTGGGGAATAGATGGAATAAAGATAAAATATATCTGAATGCAGATTTTGAACACGCGACTCGCGGAATATGGTCCCTCTCACAATTATCTTTTGCTATTTTCTCAATAAGTTACTATTTTAATGAATTAATTAATAACGTACAAATTATAAGAAAAAATTACACGTTTCTATCAATTGTAGGAATAGATTGCTGAAATAGAAGTAAAAAGCAGCTAAGAGGGTAATGGTAAATGTTTTAAATTAATCAGGCGAGACTACAATCACCTGATTAGCATTTATACGAGCTACTCGTGTTCCACGTCAAACCGCATCGATATTTAAAGGGGGTTGCTTTCAAATACTGACAATATTAAAAACACTTCTTAATATTTAACATCTTCAAACATCACAATCCTGTTCTTTTTTTGTACTTACCTACTAAAAAACTGCCTATATAAATAAAATGATAGAAGTCACGTGCGCATCGTGGAAAAGCTACTACTGAATAGAATTCAATTAAGTTTTCGAAGTTTTATATATTAGGCAATGAAATCTTATCTAAAAAAAATTATATGTATGTTATTAAAATTACACATAATACGCAGATGAAGTCGCGGGCATCAGCTAGTAGATACTTAATATAATAATTAACGAGAACCAACTCCTGGCTCAGCGCATCTTTTTGTGAATCGCTTAAATATTGTTTTGTAAGAGACACAGAACAGAATATTCAGTTTGGGATATATGTATATAAGGCTAGGATTCAACACAGCGCCATCAGTCTAATCAATGAGATACCTACATAATATTCAATATTGATAATAGCCGATTTAACGGATGCCACAAACACACCTATAATAGCCGTTATAATTAAAGAAAACCCTCAGATATTCTGATAGGTCCTAGGTCCATAAGGTCTATAGCTAGAATACAATCAATTATTTGGGTTGCAGATACGAGGTAGGTAGATACTCCTCACAGAATAAAAATATATTCTGCCTGCGTTTTAAAATTAGAGACTGGTAGAAAGTGTTCAGCTTAAGTTCATCATAATATTAATATTTACACGATTTCACAAGTAGCCAATTAAGTGTGCCGCTTATGTAAGCAAATGAAATTAATAAAGAAACTAAACAAATGCGTAAAACACTTACCTGTTACCAGAGGTTGGAGAACTGCCCAATAAATTGTAGACGTTCCAGGTTCCAGGCATGCGGCCACGGCTCTGCCTTGACCATTTTTGTACCTATGCATGTCTTGATTTCTGTCTGAATTATTTTCGAGGTCGTGGGTTCGATTCCCACTCAGGACAATTATTTGTGTGATGAACACAGATATTTGTACTCCGTCTGGGATCACAGATATTGATAAAATGGTACCCATAGCACAAGCGTTAAGCTTACTTTGGGACCCGAGGGCGTTGTGTGAAATGTCCGTGAATATTTATATTTATTTATTTCTTGATTCGTACTTTATTTATTACTATTTTATTTCCTTAATCAGGTTACTGTTTTAAACATTATTTTTTATTATAAAAACCAGGTTGACTATAGTTTATAAGGTTTAAAAAGTTTATGACTATTTTATTTTGGAAAGCTACTATATACATAAATAGAATATTAAATAGCTAGGTATAGGTACATGAGTACAATAGTTGCTAGTGTTTCATGTAGCGATTAGATAATCTCGTAATAGCCTCTGAGTTGACATGTTTTGATTACGTCACCACATGCGTAGTCATCATATAGATACTACATGCTAGTGCTTATATAGTTATATGGCTTTGTATATTTTATATTACACTAGCCTTTGCCCGCGGCTCCGCCGCAGCCAAAAGCTAGTTTTTAGGTAATATCTGAGGTTTCCGATGTAGTAGCGGGATAAAATGTATACCAGTTGTTAAGTCTAATCAAGAAATATCAAACAATAAAAGTTGCATCAAAATCCGTTCAATAATTTTGCGTGATGCGTGAACAAACAAACAGATAAACAGACAAACAGACAAAAATCTAAATAAAATCGTTTTGTATTTAGACACGGCTGTATAGCCTAATACGTCATTTTTTTCTCAAATATCTTAAATGTACAAACATAACTCTGTTACATCTTTATAATAGTATAGATGTAATATTTATTATAAGTACTTAACGTGTTAACAGTTTACATATATTTATCATATTGGCCAACGCATTTACTTGTTACGTGTGTATTCCCCGAAGGGGTAAGCAGAGGTGTATTACACAGCCACGATTCGCCAGCTATGTTTAAGTCTCACGTAATAGGAGGCGAGCCTATTGCCGTCTACCAGGCACATTTCCAAACTCCGGGCCGCTAATGAGAATTTTTCCCGTCCCGGGGATCAAACCCGAGACTTAATGATCAGCAGTCGCACACACTACTGCTGCACCACAGAGGGAGTTCTGTTAAAAATATGTTAATTTATTTCTTTTAATTAGTATTAACTAAGTACAAAATCGTACTTACCAAAAAGAAAATTAAACATAAGTTGTTGTTTTTACATGACGCGGGTTGAATCCATGGTATTCCCCGATCGAGCCAGCCCATTCATGCTGGGGCAACCAAAGCGTCAAGCACTAGAAAATTGTATTTGTTTTAATAAACTAAAATTTCAATAAAGTTCTCGTTCCTATTGCCACAAGTAGCATGTATAAGTATGTTATGTTTCTTACTGATTTATCAAAATCAAATATGATAGTACTTTAAGTCTCACAAAGTACCAACAATGAAGTTTTATTATCGTGTGTGATATTGTTACACTTGTATTACATCAAACACTTATTGGAACTGCTCTTAAGCGTTGCCGTTTTATATAGCTACTCTATAAATGTTTGATAGGGCTATCTCGCAAAATCTCCGTCTTCATTCGCGGAGGGTCTGTAGTCAAATAAAACTGAAATCCCAAATATTATTCTGCGACGTTTTCCCTTTTCCTTCGATGTGAACTTTTATTTTTATGCCCTTACGTATTCTTATCTGGGGAGAGACACACTTCCGAAGAGCTTCTGACATACTGACTTAAATCCTTTAACCAAGAATGTAAGTTTGTCTTGGATTACATTTTCTTCGTCTTTCTTACATAATATTGTTGCAATTTTTAAAAGTATCGTTTCAATCAAATATATTCCATTATTGGTTAAAGTCATGTGTAATTTATTTACATAACGTATCTACGTATAGTTTAACGTACGATACATTATTACATGTTCTTTCAAACCTTTCAAAAACTTTCTAGCTTCAACACTTATAAAACTCAAAATTTATTTTATTCTACTTACCTCATAAACAAATCTAAATTTAAAGATATTTCTTATTTATTTATTTTTTTTTTGGTATAAAATTAGCTTTAAATTATTTTAGAGCCTTTGTTTTATAGTCCACGGAGCTAACTAAAAAAAAGGCCTTGATAAAATACTTTAAAATTCAATGAGTTTAAACACGGTGATGCGAAGCAATTTTTACTAATACAATAAATGCGAAAGCGCATATGTTTGTTTCGCTTACACGCTGTAACTACTGAACCAATCCTCATAAATATTTGCATACATAATTATAATTTCCATAAATGGATGATTCCCATGGAATATCTATTTGTGCGTGCAGATAATAAATGTACCGTAGCCACCGACGAGATCGCTGGCATAATCTAGTTGATCATAAAATTACGATATGAACCATAAAAGCAATTAATATAAATGGAAGAAAAAATTCTGGAAACGTAGTTTCATAGACAAGACAATAAATATTATAATAACTTTCAATTTTAGCAACTACGTTACTAAGTCTGTTACGTACTGTCTATTACGTAGATACTCGTAGCTGCAGTATCTGTGTTATTGGAGTATATTAAAGCAACTCGAGTGTGATCGTGACCTACGAGTACAGAGTCCACTAGATCATGAGGGCGACAGGCGGCACAAATGCAATTTAGCTCTTCATCCTTAACTGTGAGTATTTACCCACGTTCATGTCTGGCCGCCGTAACACTTACTACTAACGAAAAAACAAGTATAATAAGTCAAAGCAAATCTTTAACACCATGTTACGGGGAAAATCCCTTACAATTAAAATAAAACAAGGATTTTAAAATTACAATAGGTATAATTCGATAAAAAAAAAATTACAAAAATAATAAAATAATTTCAATAAATTAAAAAGAGACAGAGAAATGAGAACTCAGGGGGGAGTGGTTCGCAACTCAGGAGTATTCCCCAAGACCGTCACCTACGGGTACTCAACTGCGGGCCGGCTGTAATTGGGCCGAAGGGCAGGCCCTCGTCCCTCGGGCGTGCGCAGATATATGCTGGTGGGCGTGTGAAGCCGGCGCAACCGGCGCCGGAACCAGAACTCGTACGGCAGCCGCAACCCGGAAGGTCGTAACCCGGAACTCTATCGTAGCCAGGAACAGTCGTAACCAGGAACAGTCATAACCAGGAACAGTCGCAACCAGGAACAGTCCCAACCAGGAACAGTCGCAACCAGGAACCCCAGGAGCTTTTATTTAGATCTTAATTATTTATGGGGGCGCGGTATATATAAGACACGACGCTCGCTACAGTAATTTTTTGGGGTTTCCTAGTCACACACTATAAATGCAAAATTACTTTTCCTTTTAGATCTATTTCTTTTAGCAATTGACATGCTCCGCTATTTTTTAAAGTACAAATTATTTGTGAATAAAGAAAAAGAGAGTTTTAGTAGGGGCGGGAATCGAACCACGCATCTTTTCCAATCCGGGGAAGTGCTCTAAGCCACTGAGCTACCCTACTGACCTTTCGATCATCCCAAATTCTTAATCACATTTGTCTTACGACTAACGCCATCTACCGGCAAGCATTACATGCATCCAATATAGTAAGTTTAATTTTGCAATTAAAATTCATACTATTTGATGGCGCGATTTTTTCAAACATTTTAGATCTTATTTCTTTTAGCAATTGACATGCACAGCCACTTTTTAAAAAAAAGAAAAATATCTAAGATTACTATCGCTATCTCTCTCTCGCGCTATTGCATCCCGACTTACTCATTGGTGGATAATTTTTGTTCTAGAACTTTTCCTATCTATACGCTTGCAATTGAAGTAGCCATAGAACGTTCTCGAACCCTGGCGTACTCTGCTCGCATTCGGGATCGCATGCTGGCCATATATGGTAATCTAATGAGATTCTGGCTTTTGTGGGAGTGGAATCATGCAACCTATTGCCGATAATCTAACTAGGTAGGGGTCTAGGCAGCGCGCATTTTAGGTTTGAGGATATCGTACCCGGTATCAATTGAATATGCGACTTTACAATTTATTTAATAATTGATCGGTTACATAGTAACAACCAAATTCCCTATCCTAACTATTTTAAAACTGTAACAGAGCCGTGTCTGTACATTTAAGATATTTGAGAAAAAATGTCTCTAATTAAATAATTTTTTTTTAGATTTTTTTGTCTGTCTATACGTTCATTCGCGTATCACGCAAAAACTACTGATCGGATTTTGATGCAACGTTATCTTTTTTAATAGCTCCTGATTAGACTTTAAAACTGGTATACATCACACAACAACTAGCTCTTGGCTGCGGCGGAGCCGCGGGCAAAGGCCAATGTCTATAAAGCGAAAATGTAGATATTAAAACCCACGTTAAATTATGGGGAAGGTGCAATGGTTCAAAGTTACCCTTCTTACTTAATCTAATACCTTTGTGATGTGTTACACACACACACACACACACACACACACACACACACACACACACACACACAAACACACAATCCGTTTTATTGTTACGTGTGGTGATGGACTAAGAATACAAGTGTCACCACCCCCTTCTTTTCCATGGGTATCGTACGATGAGTAAGGGAAGTAAGCAATTAGCACCCATTGCATGACAATTGGTAGGGTTGGGTACCAAGTGGGACTACTCACTTGCTATTGGGCCCGAGCGGGTTGGTACCATCTGTTTAGCTGGCTCTTTTTGCATAAAGGTGATGTGCCGTAGAGTGAGGTATTTATATTACCGTTTCTAACGGACGCAGTCACGAGCAGAATATAGTTAATTATTCTTTTAGTATAGTGGGTATGTACATATGTGGTACAGGTAGGGAAATGAATAACTATTAAAAAAAGGTATGAGCGCATTACCTATATAAAAGAAATTGCTGATACTATGGAAATAAGATATTATTTGCCTCTGCCGCTGCTACAAACTCTACTTCAGACAAAAATCATGACCTTTTCACGCTTTAAGGTAGTAAACAGACTTAGTAATCAGTACCTTATTAAAATATAATAATAGAAACCAACAAAAAAAATCGGCTTCTGAAATAAAAAATATATACCTATTATATTTCCAGTCGTAATATTACCTACATATATTAGTAACGCTTCAAGAAAATTTAAGAAAATTTCGCTTGCTAAGAAATGCTAACAATAGCATAAAATATAGCTTATTACAATTCATACAGAGTTGAAAATTAGAGCTTATTTCTTCGAGCATTTATTACGTGTTGAATATGAAATGTAATGTTGGTTCTCTCGTCACATATTTCAGTAGCGTCACCTACCACCGTATTAGTATGCCACGCCACAATAACCGAAGTCGAATCACAAAAGATTTCCGGCGCGCGACTTGCACAAGGGATGAAAGCCAACATTGTGTAATCAGGAGGGTCGCAATCTAACCTCACCCTCTCGTCTTGTCGAACACAGCTTCATCAACAGGGCTCTTTCTACTCATTGTGACATTTCACTTCTCAATATCAACGACATTGCGGCTGCAACACAACAAACATATGAATTAGCTTATTTCTTATCCAACCCACGACTAATTTTGTAAGCAAGAACATTAATCGCAACATAGCACATTTGCTTGAACCATCGCTAGTGTTCGAACCTTATTCGTGGCGTAGTCGGTAGTGTAACCGACTTCCGTGCATGAGGTCGTGGGTTCGATTCCCACTCAGGACAATTATTTGTGTGATGAAGACAGATATCTGTACTATATGTATGTGTTTACAAAAAAAAAGTAGTATATGTATTATATCCGTAATCTGGTACCCATAGCACAAGCGTTAAGCTTAGTTTGGGACCAGAGGACGTTGTGTGAAAATGTCCGTAAATATTTATTTATTTATTTACACTAAACAACTTGTATGATTATTCATTACATTTTGACTTTGGCTTTGTAATCCGCTTAGATAAATAACCTACTAAGGTAATCCGTGTTGAGATGCGTACATGTTTACTGATTTATAAATATTTGAATAACATTAGGATTTGATTTTTTAGCATTTCACTTGCTATTTACTAGGATAAATGTCTATGGAAAGAAAACATGTGAGCAGAATGCAAACTCGCATCTTATGCCTATTGGAGGGAAAACCTTTTTAATTACCACAGACCTTGCACAAATATTTCAATTTTCACATCTGATATCTTATAAAGATTCATCGAAAATGTATTTGCTTTATACAAAGTTGTTCTGATGTGGTGCTTAATCTTATATATTATTTCTCTCTGCCTGTTGTTCTGTCGATCTTCCTTATTCCTTTATCAAATTCTATGATTTACCCGTCATTTGAAAGCTTATCGTGCCGGCTAATGACGATAATAGACCCAAGGTCTAAAAATGTACCTACTGGTTCTCTTAAATTTCAAATTTAAAATCGTCTAAAAAGAGATGCTTTAATGGATGCGGAATTCTCCACGGGTCGACTAATCTACGGGTCGTCTTAATTATTGCAATTAAAATTGCTTGGCTATTTAAATAGTATGCTCGTAGAACCTCCTTGCGACACTGGTACTATCTTGCGCGTGACAATTACATAATGCATTAGCGGTATAACAAATGTGTATTTACTTTACTTACTTATCATCACGCCATCTCCCTTGCGGGGTAGGCAGACAGAACAGAGTACCAAAAAGCTTTATTCTTGCATAACATTCATAATTCTCTTCATAAACGCTCGTCGGTTTTGGAGACTCCTGACTCTACTTTCCTTCAATACATGACCGAATTGGTCTAGGTAGATGAGTCTGGAGCTCCCTCTGGAGATTTCCTCTTTTTATTTACTTTAGCTTCAAAGTACAATTATTTGTGAATGAGGAAAAAGAGAACTTTAGTGCGAGTGGCAATCGAACCAGCGTCCCTTCCAATCTGGGGAAGTGCTCTAAGCGGCTGAGCTATCGCACTGACCTTACGGCCATACCCAATCTCCTCATCACATTTGCCTTTACAACCAAAGTTCTCTTTTCCCGTGTGGTGACGGATTAAGAATACAAGTGTCACCACCCCATTCTTTCCCACGGGTGTCGTATGAGGCGACTAAGGGAAGTAAGCAATTATCATCCATTGCACGACTGGTGGTAGGGCTGGGTACCAAGTGGGAGTACTCACTTGGTATCCGGACCGAGCGGGTTGGTACCACCATCTCCTGTGTAACCGGCCATGAAGCACATCGTTGCATTTTTGGGCTGTAGCAGGAGATAGCCGTTTATATTTCCTTTCATCTGTGAAATGAATTGGTGAGCAGCGGCTTGACAATACTCTCGGTATAGTCGAGTCCATGGGCGACGGTTACCATTTACCATCAGATGGACCGTGGCTCGTCTGCCACTACATGCAATAAAAAAAAATACAGATCAAAATACTTTAACATAGCATAGCATCACGCCTGTATTCCCCGAAGGAGTAGGCAGAGGTGTATTTACACACCCACGATTCGACAGCTATGTTTAAGTCCCACGTAATAGGGGGCAAGCCTATTGACGTCTACCGGGCACATTTCCAAACTCCGGGCTGCTACTGAGACTTTTTATTTTTAGGAAAAAGCTCAATAACACCGCTCGACCCGGGGATCGAACCCGAGACTTCATGATTAGCACTCGCATACACTACCGCTACACCACCGAGGCAGTTATATGCTTGAGTTTCGTTTTTTTTAATAACCCATTATTGTCCCACGATTGGTCACAGGTCTCCACTCGAAGTAGATAAGAGGGATTTATACCAGTGTACTTTACAAACCTGTTAGAAAATCTCTAAGGCATATTCTTGACAATGTTATCTTTCACCTTTTTTATTTTTGTTAAGGCGAGAAAAAAATTATCTATCCGCACACCCTGTCGCTCGGGGCAACGAACAAGGTAGTATGGGGCCCTCACTCACATAAACCCGCCTTGTGCGACCACTGGAACTGTATGACTTTACTTCAGTGGTAATGTTTTCTTTTATCTAGTGAATAGTAGAAGTGATAATTTATCATCAAATACACACATAATTTGTGTGTGCTGTCATTTCAGTACTTGGGCTTACCTTACCTTACTTTAGGCTCTCATTGCACTCCATGACGACGACGGAAATGGCGGCAGCGCGTATGCGGAGAAGCGCCGCCCCCGGGCCGGACGTGGTTCCCGCCCGAGTGCTGGCCCTGGTCCTCGACCACCTAGAGCCCCGCCTCAGGGGACTGTTCGACGCTTGCCTGGTGTCCGGACGGTTCCCTGACTGCTGGAAGGAGGGGAAGCTCGTGCTCCTGCCGAAGCCGGGACGGTCTCCGAATACAGTCGCGGCCTTCGGGCCCATCGTGTTGCTGGACGAGGCGGGCAAACTTCTTGAGCGGGTGGTCGCTGCCCGCATCGTCCGGCACCTAGGTGCGGTCGGCCCCGACGGCGTTCCACAGGGTTCGGTTCTAGGGCCGCTCCTGTGGGACATCGGCTACGACTGGGTCCTCCGTGGCCGGCTCCCCCCCGAGCTGGGCGTAATTTGCTACGCAGACGATACGCTCGTCACAGCCCGGGGCGGGACCCTCGAGGAGGCGGCAACGCTGGCCACCTCAGGAACCGTGGAGGTGGTCAGGCAGATCGAGGCGCTGGGGCTTGGGGTGACCCTTGAAAAGTCGGAGGCCCTGCTCTTCCATGGGCCCCGACGTGGCCCACCCGCCAGCGCCTCGATAACGGTCAACGGTGTGGGCTTTCCAATCCAGGCCCACATCAAATATCTGGGCCTGGATGATCTGGGATTGGATGGACGGTGGCACTTTGACGAGTACTTTCGCTGTCTTGCGCCAAAGCTCGTCGGCACGGCGTCCGCCCTCGGGCGACTGATGCCGAATTTGGGCGGGAAGATGCCCGCCGCGCTACCGTCCTAAAGTGGAGGTCTCAGCTGGAGACGCCCTGGGCTGGTCTCTGGACCGTGGGGGCGCTTCAGCCGATCTTGGAAGAATAGGCAGGGCGGCAGTACGGGGTCCTCACCTTCCAGTTGGTGCAGGTTTTGTCGGGGCTCGGTTGCTTCGGCAAATACCTGCACACGATCGCTAGGAGGGAGACGACCCCAGGCTGTCACCACTGCGACTGTGGCGAGGACTCGGCGCAGCACACGCTCGAGTCGTGCCCGGCCTGGGATGTGCAGCGCCGGGAACTCGCTGCAGTCATAGGCGTGGACCTGTCGCTGCCGGCCGTTTCACGAGCGATGGTTGGCAGTGACAGGGCCTGGACCGCGGTCGCCGCCTTCTGCGAGGCTGTCATCTCGCGGAAGGAGGCGGCGGAGAGGGCCCGGGAGGAATCCTCCTTCGCGGACCCGATTCGCCGCCGGCGCACGGGGCGGCGTGCGCGCGCTTACCTGCGCCTGATGCCGCCCTAGCCGAGGCTGCGGACGGTGGGGTCGGGGAGTACCCTGCCGTCCGCAGAAGCCTACCGCGAAGGTGTGACGCCGAAGTGCGCGGGGCGTTGCACAAGAGAGGGTGCCCGAAGGGGCTGCCTCCTGCGGATCGCGGAGAAACGACGCGGTTCCCGTGATCCGCCGTAGCAAGGGCGGGTGAGGGCGCACGGTGGGTTTTTAGTGGGTGAGAGCCCCACACTACCCCGTAGTCTCGGCGGCGTGTGCGGTAGGAAATTTTTGCCCACCTAAAATAAAAAATAAAAAGGCTCACATTGCACTGCAGCATATTATATGTATTTACCTTATATTTAGACGTATTCTATGTAGCTAAGCAGAACTTTAACTTCAGATACAAGTACATACCGATATTTTTATCCAGGCTGTCGATAACAATAATGGATAGAAACGTCGTGGTTGCCTATCAAAAATAACGACCAGGGAATGAATGTGCGCACCTACGATAAAACTGTCAACATACGCGATACACATCACGATATTTTTTTTGCATTTAACGACCCCATAACCAATCAAATTCATTTTGTTACAATTACTTATGGTATACTGAACTAACTGTTGTGTAACTTCGTCTGCATATAATTTTGTTTGTTTTAATATGTTTAAAAAAGGGTGACTTTTCTTGCAATCTGAGGAAATCTAGGAGTAAAGCCTAGCCTATTCTGTCCCAAGCCAAGCGCTATTTAACCGTGATAATTGCATTAAAATCCATTCAATATTCGTGTATTCATTTATGTTTTATCTTTAGCTACCTTGATGTCTTAATAATTTCAGTATTTTTTTCTTTTTTGTAGTACATGGGGGTCAAAAAAGCCAATCCAAAGTCTAGTGGTAGAGCCTTGCTTACCCCAGCACGAATGTGCCGGCTCGATCGGGGAAGCACCTCCTCTCACAAAAGATCAGCGTGTAACCACGGTAGTTATGCCTTTTTTTTTTTTTTTTGTTTAGGCGGTAAAAAATGTACCTAACCGCACACCCCGTTGTTCGGGGCAACAAACAGGGTAGTGTGGGGCCCTCACCCACTAAATAAACCCGCCGTGTGCCGTCTCTCCGCCTTTATTGGCGGACCACTGGAACTATGTTATATTCCTTCGGTGGAACGGTATTTATGCCTACCGTTGTGTATCGTATGGTGAGAGAGTGCGCCGGAGGCCCAAACTCCCTCCCTATCCTCTCCTTACTATCCTTCCTATCCTCTCCTTAGTGTCCTACTTATCCTCTCCTTATTATCCTTCCTATCCACCTCCTGTCCCTTTCCTTGGAGATGGCGACACGCAAGTGTTACCTCTGGTGTTGCTAGCATCTATAGGCTACAGTAACCGCTTACCATCAGGTGGGCCGTATGCTTGTTCGCCACCCATGTAGTATTAAAATAAAATAATAAAGCTATACAAATCCATTTTAGTTACTTTTTCAGTATATTATGCACCCTCTCTCTTAATTGAACTGTAAAGGGATATATGACATAGACTGAAATCTCT
This sequence comes from Leucoma salicis, assembly GCA_948253155.1. NCBI lineage: Eukaryota > Metazoa > Arthropoda > Insecta > Lepidoptera > Erebidae > Leucoma > Leucoma salicis. Next base: position 17,856,561 of record OX411807.1, on the reverse strand, counting down.
CTTTGTTGCTCTTGCTTTGTTGTGGATCCTTACTGATTATATATAGGTATGTATTTTAATATGTTACAACAAACCCCATGGTTTTGTTACAACTAACCCTATAGTATATTTTTACATTGATCAAGATATTTATAATGTAAAGTTTTTAGCCGTAAAAACTGTTATACTAGAAATAGATAAAATTGAATTAATAAAAAACAAAAACCTTCAAACAGTTCCGTATAATAACAACATCCAAAATTGTACGAAAGCATATCTACTCTTTACGTGCCCGGCAAATACAAAGCCCGTGCACGTATCGCACTCACTACGACATCGGGTGGGATATACTTATGATGACGTGATGTGACGCCATATAAGAAAAAATTGAATTAAAAAAAATATGATGCAAGACCACCGGTGAGAAACCCGTGTTACCCTGTTATAACAAGCCCCTCGCTCCCCTACTGCGTAAGGGCTTGTACACACAACTGCGAATCGGCGCAATTCAAATTCGCAACGCAGAAAACTGCGACACGAAATTCCACGATTCGGGTGACCATTACTTCGATGACCGTATGACGTAACATCGCAGAAATGAGCGATGTGAATCAATGCGCAAGTTCTTGCGATGCGTCGTGGGAGCTCGTAGATTTTTACGATGCGACGACGCATCGCAGCTTTGTGTACAAGCCCTGAGACAGCAGTGACACAATATCGTGGCAACACTTAGGTATGGTATCGTGGAGTGGTTTAGATACCTAGTGGACCTTCCATGCTGGTTGTCGTTGGTTCAATTCCCACGCAGGAATATTCTTTGTGTTATGCACAAATGGTTGTTCAGAGTCTGGCCGTACTTCGTGTCCGTCAAATCGTATGTTTGCTGTCGCCTTCGATAAAGAGATTACCTAGTGCTGGGAGTAATTTATTTTCAAAATAAAATATATAAATACTCCTTGCCAACTACCACCGCAACCGTCACGTTTGAATTTCTCGAGCAAATGTTATTACTGCTCCAATAGCGAAATGTTTCTCTGAAACAATTCACAATAGCGTGCACTTCAATGTCAAAGGCTGAAAAGATTGTCTCGAGAATCCCAATGCAAGAGTTTAAAAGAATAGAAGTAAATACTTTAGAACTTTCAGTGTTACACCTGAATGCATGTACACGTTTTCAAGTAATATGCAAGTAGTTTAGGTAAAAGAACTATCTTTTTCTACTTTCACAAATAATTTGTTCTAAAAAGTAGCTGAGCATGTCAAGTGCTAAAATACAGGTCGAAATATTTAAAAAATCGCCCCATCAAATAGTATGAATTGTAAACTTAAACTTATGTATATTGGAATAATGTAGGTACCTATGTAAATTCATCCAATAGGCGGCGTGGATCGTAAACACATCTAAAACAAATTTGAAGTGGAATTGGGGGACACCGTTAGGTGACTGCTGACTGCGATAGCTTAGCGGTCCACAGCATTTCCTCGGATCGGACACACGTTCGAATCCTACCCTATAACAAATAATTAATAATTTCTAAATTCAACTGCCTCAGTGGTGTAGCGATAGTGTATGCGACTGCTAATCATGAGGTCTCGGGTTCGATCCCCGGGTCGGGCAATGTTATTAAGCTTATTCCTAAAAAGAAAAATTCTCAGTAACAGCCCGGAGTTTGGAAATGTGCCCGGTAGACGTCAATAGGCTCGCCCCCTATTACGTGGGACTTAAACATAGCTGTCGAGTCGTGGGTGTGTAATACACCTCTGCCTACTCCTTCGGGGAATACGGGCGTGATGCTATGTTTACATTATAATTATTTTGCAAAATTTCGGAAGTGACAAGATTCAGTCATTAGTCTACTATTTGGATTAAAAAAAATTCTTTTTAGTCAAAAAAATGTGATCTATTTTAAAGGTTATATACAATTACCTATTCCTACTATTGGACAATGAAGTCAGAAGCAGCACAACTGGTAGCCATATCATCGGAAGCATAGACATGATAAGATCGACAATCATCAAAATGCTGCTTATAAATATCACTTAAAATATATTTATTTTGTGTTGTAAATTTCATTTAGGGCCTTCTACACTATTTATAGTCGAATACTACTTTTATATTTTTACCAATCATATGTATTTAAAAAAGATAACATTATATTTGATGGTTTCATTTATTAACAAAGACATTACAGGGCTACCTCTGACCGACGTCACGTCACTCAAGGCCCAGTCAACGGGTGGCGGGTGTTCTAGCGCGTCGCCCTATTCCCACACCTCGTTATTGTTTTATATAAACCACAACATGATTTTATCTCGCTATTAATGAAGTCAAAGATCCAAAATTCGTTTTACCACTTGATATATTAATGTGGATTTGCTGCAAAATCATTGTACATTTTGAAGTCAACATTATTTAAATGAACAGATCCGGCCACCCACTCGAATGTTGTGGGTTCGGTGCCCACATTCCCACACGGGACAACTCTTTGTGTGATTCACAAATGGTTGTTTTGAGTCTGGGTGTACTTTGTGTACGTGAAATTGTGTGTTTGTAAAGTACCCAGCGAAACAAGGATTATTCTTTAGTGCAGGGTGCCTTTTGTAAAAGAAAAAATTAACAGCTGTTTCATTTATTACATACTGGATAGATACCACAAGCCACGTGGGGCTGGCTTTAGAATTGTCCCACCCCTCTCCACTCATGGGAGTCATAAAAGCCGACTGAGGGAATACCGAGGAGTAGGCAGCAGCACTCCTTCGAGTATTAACAACATCCACTGCGATCGCCAACCCGCCTGCCAAGCGTGGCGATTACGGCACTATCCCCCATCTTTGGGGAGGCCTATGTCCAGCAGTGGACTTTAAAAGGCTGATGGATGGATGGAGATACCACAAGTGCAAAAACTGTATCTCTAGTTGTAGAGCCTTGCTTATCCCAACACGAATGGGCCGGCTCGATCGGGGAAGTACCACCCACTCACAAAAGATTAGCGTGTAACAACGGTAGCTACATAGCATCACGCCTGTATTCCCCGAAGGGGTAGGCAGAGGTGTATTACACACCCACGACTCGCCAGCTATGTTTAAGTCCCACGTAATAGGGGGCGAGCCTATTGATGTCTACCGGGCACATTTCCAAACTCCGAGCTGCTACTGAGAATTTTTCTTTTTAGGAAAAAGCTCAATAACATTGCCCGACCCGGGGATTGAACCCGAGACCTCATGATTAGCAGTCGCATACACAACCGCTACACCACCGAGGCAGTTAAGCCTACTGTTGTATTTTGTATGGTGAGTGAGAGCGCCGGAGGTCCAAACCCCCTCCCTATCCTCTCCTTAATATCCTTCCTATCCTCTCCTCAGTATCCTTCCTATCCACCTCCTATGCCTTTCCTTGGAGATGGCGACGCGCGAGTGATGCCTCTGGTGTTGCTAGCGTCTACAGGTTATGGTAACCGCTTACCATTAGGCAAGAATAATGCTAGTTTGCCACCCACCGTAGTATAAAAAAAATTTCGGTAATTTATATAGTATAGGTCTGACTATCAACAATTCCATATATTATATCCCACTACCACCAGTAACTCAATGGGAGATAATTGCTTACTTCCCTAAGGGAATTAGTCGCCTCGTATGACACCCGTGGGAAAGAATGGGGTGGTGACATTTGTATTCTTAGTCACCACGTGGTGGCAACCATTTTTTTTTACATTCTCTGCATTAAATTATTAAAAAAAACGATACTTGCAGACTTCTGGATCTTATAATAACTTGTATAATTAGAACTGTATAACTTAAAACTCAGATTAGTGAACGTTTGTTCAAAATTGGTTTACTAGCACATCCTTAATAAAGCAAATTATAAAAAGGCAAGTTTGTATTAGAGAGTAAGGCACGAGCCTCGTTGCTCGTTGCATTTAGCCTCCGGCAGTAATTAAGAATTCAAAATGCCTCTTTGTGATAGAGTTAAGTCGTTAACCCACGACAAGATTTTACTTTATCAAATTAACTAAGTTACTTATTGTTGGAAGTATCTAATGAAGAATAAGTTAGGTGTTAGTACGGTACACCGTTCAAAATTCCTTACACATCGAATACTGTGCCAAACAAATTGTCAGAGTGAGAGTTATACTTTTATAATCAACTAGCTTTTTCCTACGGCTACACCACAGCCAAAAGCTATTTTTTAAATTGAAGTAATGTCACAAAGGTCCAGTAGTCTGCCAGTAGGAACAGGCGGAGAGACGGCACACGGCGGGTTTATACGGCACCAGACTACCCTTTTCATTGCCCCGAACGACGAGGTGTGTGGCTAGCTTATCATAATTTTTTTCCGCCTTAAAAAAAGGCATTAAAATATATCTGAATATAGTAGCGAGATAAAATATATATGAGTTTATAAGTCTACCCAAGAGCTATCAAACAAAAAGTTTTTTTGAAAAAACTGTTCAGTAGTTTTTGCGTGATGCCCGAACGAACAAACAAACAAAAATTCTAAAAAAATGTTATGTGTTTAGAGACGGCTACATAGCCTTCTTTCATTATACAGTTTTGTAGTAACATAGAATTTTTATTTAAAGGTTAATGTAAGTATTATTTTAACATGAAACCTCAAGTCAAAAGAAGATTGGACACTACGATATCATTCATGACAGGTACAAATAATAGGTACTATAACAATGGCTACGTAAGCCATATTATTCAATGACAATGATAGCCTAGCGGTGAAAACCAGAACTGCAAAGACAGTGGTATCGATGTTGATCCCCAGTCCAAGATCCTCACAAGGAAGGAAAGGAAATCATCGCAAGGAAACCTGCACGCCTGAGAGGTTTTCTCGATGGCTTGTAAAATCTGCCTACTCGCACTGGGCCAGCGTGGCTGACTACGGCCCCTTTTCACTCCGAGAGGACAATCGTGTCAATAGTGAGAAAGTAATGTGTTAATAAACCCATTATCACAATTACAGGTACGGATTGGATTGATTCAATGCGGAAAGTAAGCGTTAAGTCAAGGGTGAGAGAAATAATTGTGTGTTAATACTTTGAAATGTCATCCTACAATGTCTTTATTTCTACAAGTACTGCCTTTATTAAAAAATAATCTCTGTAATACATATGTTTATTGGATTAATCAAAAAAACTGTCAAATCCCATGATGTTCCCATCATTGCAAATGCGGTTTTCAAAGTTTTTCCTTTGCTGGATCGATCATTACGTAGACAAAAATGAAGTGTATCTTTAATAATTTCATAAAAATAAACGAGCAAATCTCCTTCGCGCCGAGTGGGAAAGCAGTTCGTGCCTGGAATAAATTTCTTCAAAGGGATCGTTTTCAATTTCATGGCTCAATCTTCGGGATCTCACTGAGAATATGTAAAGGGGCATTTGTCGGTGTCAACACAATGTAATGAGCCCCTTTCGCATTAGCTACGTGCTCACGGCTGTTTTTGTCTTCACTCGTCCTTATCTATTGGCGACATAATTTTATAGATATTGAACTTTGATTTTTGTGATTACAGGCCATTGATCTATAAAGAGCCCGATCAATAAAGGGTATTTTATAGATCTATGTTACAGGCATTAAATATTTTATCATTATACAACATTGGTACTACTTGATACATGTTATAAGACTAATACACGTTATTAAGACTTAGGCAGAGGCACACTCATGATGATGAGATGGCGTGGGTTGTAAAGACATTTAAAAAGCAATTGTTAAATGGAGATTGGGTGTCACCGTCGATTACTCCGATGGCATAGCGGTCTAGAGCACTTCCCCGGATTGGAAGGGACGCAGGACCGAATCCCGCTCGCAGTAAAGCTCTTTTTCTCCACTTTCACAAACATTTGCTTCTTTAAAATAGCTGAGCATGTCAGGTGCTAAAATACAGATCAAAATACCATTTCAGGTATAAATATCCCGAGATTCAATACCACGAACTAGTACTATCAGTTACTCTGTGCTACAACACAAGAAATGTAGTGCAATTTTTTCACTTCAACTTCCGAGGAGCCAATTTAAAATTTTTTTGTTCAATACATTCAAATACGCACATAAATAAAACTACTTTTACGTTTAATCAGTTCAATTCCATAAAATGCTTTTGTTTTTTATATTTACACAACAACTTTTCTCAAATGCAAGTTTTCAAAGAAAGTATTAAAACAAAAAAATATGTCCTCGAAAGCACTGTGTACTACTTAAAGCTTTTAACTTTCATTAAAGTTTTAATAAGAATTATGAATCGGAATTGAACGAACGTGAAAGTTGCACCAAGTTGTAAGTCTATTGGAGGAAAGACTATTGGAGCCTTTACTGTAATATGTAGAGTTAATTGTACGAGTATATATTATATTAAAGTAAAGAATACTTGTTGCTAACATATTATAATGTTGTACTTATTCCTGATATAATAATAGATATTATGAGAGTTAAAACAAGAAAGAACTAAATATTGATTAACATAATATTGTTTAATATATTTGTATTAAGATTTTAAATCTTTTCGATATCTGTATCTGTAAGGCTGAAGGCGTAGATATTTAGGTGTTTTTTTATTGTAAACTAGCTGACCCGGTGAACTTCGTACCACCATATTATTTTCTTGAATACAGAAATATTTTTTTTCGTGAATATATTCTAAAATCCTAAAAGACGTGTTTTACTATTTATGCCCGCCTCGGTTTCACACGGGTGGTGTATAGTCGTGGACCAAGGAAATGTAACACTTCCGGTAAATTCAAATCAGTCGGATTAGGAATAATTCATTAATATATTAACACATTTTTATGTATCGAAAGTAACTAACAACTACAAGTACCGGGAATGCTACATGTTACCGCAGAGCACACTTTTTTCGAATCCCGTCGCTGGCGTGATCTACGACGGCAACATCTTAATGAGGGTGTGTCAGAGATTGGTCCCGAAAATGTGGTTTCTTAGATGTTGCCTGGAGAGAGAAATTGGGCAGCCATAAATGGATTCATGTGTGAGCTGCTGCGGACGAAGAAGATGGAGGAGAACCTAAACTAAAAACGGGGAGTGGGAGGAGTACTGGTGTCACGAAGTAATGATAACGCGGTCACGTGACATTAGATACTACAGAGAGGTGGTTTTTAGTGGGTAAAAATCCCACACTACCCACACACTTCATCTGCATCTGTGTTAGTGTCTTTTTGAAGATTTCCACCTCATAAAAAAAGAGAGAAGATCTTCCGTTTACAATTTATATTTCGTTTTTCCTTAATTTTTTATTGAATCAATGTTTCAAAAGAGGTTGGCGCCAAGCTAAAAGTAGGTTTCATTACAGGCAGCATATAGCATTGGAGCATAGTGCTTGCAGTATTTTTTTTTAAATACCCATTTATTATCCTTAATAACATTTAAAAGATACTCCACAACCCTAATTTACGCTTAACATTTAAATGTTTTATAAATAGAACATCTAAATACTTCACGAGTTCCATATTTATGTTCACAGGTTTGCAAAATACCCGCACAACTTTTGTACTTTTTCACCGGCCACAGCTTGCCAACCACACATGCTCTATTACTCGAAACTCCCTCTCTCCATTATCTCTACGACCGAATTTGTTTTAAATTTCCACGCCACTTAAAAAAACGATATGTGTTTGTATTATTTAACAAGCTGCCTGTAAAAGTTTTGTAGGCTTTGCAGTGTTTTGGTTACAAAAACTTGAAGTGCAATTATAGAACGAAAAATATGGATAGGAATAGCTAGGTGTTGACCCCATATATTGACCCTTAAGAGCTATTGTGTGCAACGTCCTACACAAAAAGAAACATAATACAAAGTCGCTCACAGAAACCGAGTGAAGCCACCCATAGTTGAGTGCCTCCTTGCAGTCCTGCCCTATGTTAAGGGAGTCACTGACAAGATTGGCTACATTCTCAAGAAAGCTTCAATTAAAACCTAATATAAGCCACTCAAAAGAATTAGTCAATGTTTACCACCAGTCAAGTGCTGAGGATTTTAGGTTGTTGTAGGAGGTTACAGGATGCAAGAGTGTACAAGCTGGATTGTGATTGTAGACTCTCCTACATTGGGCAAACAAAGAGATCCATAAGAACTCGGATCAAAGAACACATAGCTGATGTGAAGCACCGTCACTATACAAAGTCTGCAATTTGTGAGCACACAAAGGACCACACCCACCATTACATCAGGTTTGACAAACCTCAAATCCTCGCTAAAGAACATCGATATCGTCCTAGAATGATACGTGAGTCTATTGAAATTAAGAAACATCCCAATTTCAATAGAGAAGACGGCTGGGTCTTACCATCAAGCTGAAACCCTGTGATAGGCCTCACCAAACATAATACAAGAAGGCACACCACAAGATTGCAAGACACCGTTAGCGCTTATTGTGTAGATAAACCCCACAGTAGTGATTAGTTAGTATTTTCTGCATAAATTTAATAATCCATAACAAGTTGTTGCCTACTGAGTTTTCTGGCCGGATCTTTCTCAGTCAGGCCGCGTTCCGATCCGGTAGTAGCTTTTTAGTCTTAGCTTCTATTAAAATCAATATATTTAATAATAGAAACTATTAATCAATATTGAACCTGAAATTTTGCATAGATGCTTCTTTCGCGACGTAGACGCTCGCTAAGAAAGGATTTTACGAAACTCTTATGCAAAATATATATTTTTATCTGCTATCGTATTCAGACTTCTACACTCATTATCACAACAACACAAACATGTCAACCGTTGCTATGGTAACCATTTATGTGTTTATTGAAGTAACATCACGCTAAAAGTTTGTTTGTAACAAAATAATTTTAGTTATGTTTATGAGTTAAAAAGTATTTGGTATTAGTTTAATAGTTTTTTTAAAGACTTATTTTAGATATTCCGATTTCTATAATATTTCAATTGGCATTAGTTTAATAGTTTTTTTAAAGACTTATTACAGATTACAAATTATTTGTGAATGTGGAAAAAGAGAACTTTAGTTCGAGCGGCATTCGAACCGCGTCCCTTCCAATCCGGGGAAGTGCTCTAAGGCACTAAGCTATCGCACTGACCAACGGCCATACCCAATCTCCACATCACAATTATTGTCTTTACGACCCACTCCACCTATCGGATGCAATGTAGTTTGACCAGATTGGAGACGTTCTTAAGGAAGGCCAGGTTAAGAGTACTCGAAACCAACGAGCATGCATGAAAGCGTTGATGAAAGTAGATGAAGCGAAAGATGTGGGTCAGGAGAGAAGTGATCTCTGCATACCCCTACGGGAAAAAGGCGTTACAATATGTATGTATAATTTTATGAAATAATAACAACTTTTAACTGCGTGCGTGAGCTTAATGACACTATTCTGAAAGAACGGGAGATAAAGAGACACTCGATGAATTTTTCAAAAGAGATTTTGGTATTATTAGGCATATTGATACGTTGCGGGAAAGTAATGAGTGCAGGACAGTGTAATCTGCACTAATTTATAGTGGACATTTTTAGTGCCTAATTGTGGATATTCTCTGTTTTATACATCAACTGCCTCTGTGGTGCAGCGGTAGTGTAAGCGACTGCTGATCATGAGGTCTAGGGTTCGATCAGTGTTATTGTGCTTTTTTACGTCAATGTTTATAACACATAATTATAGTAGGCTGTACGGCTTGATGGTGAGTAAGACGGTAAGTTTGCCACCCCCTGAGTGGTTGGCGTGGTAGCCTATAGACCAAAGGCAACCTACGCGAGTAATCCACCCCAAGAAAAGCTATAGGACATGAAGAGGAATGATGATATAGAGGAGATAAGGAAGTGGTCAGTTAAAACTAATAGGAAGGGAAAGACGGGGTGGTTTGGTAGGTTTCAGGGGTTATTTAGACTTTTTTGAATTAAGAATGTTAAATTTCATATTATTTTTGATATAGGATACACATACAATTTCAATGGTTTTATAAAATCGCGGGTTAAATAGGGGTCGAGTTTAGAAATTAAATCTTTAACGCTGACGAAGTCGCAGGTTAGCTAGTAATTAATAAATGCGAAACTTCTAAGCCAAATATGATTCTACTTTGATGGATAGAGGACAACCTCCGCGCCAAGAGTTTAGCTCAAGAATTAGCGTTAAATAGCGAAAACCATGTTCAAAAAACATGTATCACCAAATTAGAGACCAATTATGTAGTATGGCTGTATGGCTAAAGTTCAATAGCCCGTCATTTAATGCTATCTATAACATCGTAGTACACGTTTAATGATCACATCATATTATCAATATAAAGAAGCGAAAATATCGTGAGCGCAATCCGTCATGTCATTATGCAAGAAAAGGACGTACTTTACGAGTATAATAACGTGAGATGTCTGAGTCGGTGGCTCATGAATGATGGTGAAACGTTCTTTATTGTCCCGTGTTTTATGTAGACGATTAACCTTTTAATGTTAGCCGGCCACTCGATATGAAAACCCCTATCGAAGAGCCATACATTTATGTTTGCTATATATTTATTATACTACGTATTCATTTTTTATAATATCGTGCTCGTATGTATAAATTATGTTCAAAGTACATTCATCCTGCAAAAAAGGTATATTAGAATTATATATAAAATGTGGGGCCGGCTTTAGAATTATTCCACCCCTCTCTACCCATGGGAGTCGTAAGAGCCGACTGAGGGAATATCGGGGGAGTGGGCAGCAGCACTCCTTCGAGTATTAACTACATCCACTGCGATCGCCAACCCGCCTGCCAAGCGTGGCGATTACGGCACTATCCCCCATTCTTGGGGAGGCCTATGTCCAGCAGTGGACTTTAAAAGGCTGATGGATGGATAGATGGATATAAAATGTATACTTAATGATGAATCTCTTAGATCAATTTTTAAGGAGACATCTGTACCCACTGCGACAGCGATATATATATTTATATTTTAGAATTATGTTGATTTGTGGAAAACACATGGAATATTTTATTCGGAAAGCCTCACTTAGAAGTAACCTACGGAATAGATATAAGCTTGATCTATGTCTACCAAGTAATTGGAATATGTAAAGTAAAAGTACTTATATATCTGCAATACGCGTGTATGATGTAAGAGAACCATCTTCCCAATCATTTGAAAGCATTAAAAGATAAATCCATGGACATATCCCATTTAAAAATTCATTAAAAAAGTGGTTGATCGACAATGTTTTTTATACTATCAATGAATACTTCATATTGCGGACAAATAGCGTTATTATTCTAAGTACTTGACATGTTAAATATAATAAAATGATTTAGACCATATTATGTAAAGAGTTATTTGACTAATAATTATGGATTCATCTTATTTGACTATTGAATGTAGTTACTAATAATTTTATTGAGATTCGAATTCTAAAGTTGCATGTAATATTTTTAACTAGGTATATATTATTGCATGCCCAATATGGTTATACTGTTTAATACAAAAATACTTTGTAATAACATCGGCACTCCATGGAACAGTAAGCAATAAATGATTCCGATTCTGATGATTAAATATGAGGGAAGAGACTAACAATATGTGAATATATTCATTAAACTAATCAATTCTTTAAAGCCAGCTGCAGTTCACCAAGCTGGCCTTCATACTGGTTGGCAGACCTCGTAAGCAGTCTTAGAACTACTTTACCTCGTGACTTTTTCCTCCTTCGGCCTGTGATAAAATGTGCACACACATCATTTTAAAAAGTCAGAGATGTGTGCTTGTCATGGTCTCAACTTCAGACTGGAGGTAGAACTCGATACCTCCGAACCCCTGTATAGTATTATGGTATAATTGTAAGTCATATTTTAAAAAGAAAATATCGCATTTTATTTAATGAAGTCAAGCTGGATTTGTTTCTTTAAATATGTCATAGTAATCTATATTGTGTTACTAAATTCTTATAGAAATTTTCGTGAAATTGCACTCTTATAAACATTAAATTGTCTTGTAATTCCACAGAGTAGCGCGGCAACTTAATTTGTTTTTGATGAATTCTGCCCGATCACGTTGTTCTTGTCAAATCATGCGGCTAATGAAGTTTCTTTACCCCTTTGCATCGATCATGTTCAAGCCAAAGTACTATAAAAAAAGAATTACAAACATTACTAAAGAGAACTTTTTATTTACAAAATCAGATATTATTAATTTGTAGCATTACCATTTTAAAACATTGATAATTCATAAAATTAAACGCTAGACTATACGAACTGAAATACTTATAAATACATAGACTCACACCTGTTTCCCAGAGGGGTAGGCAGATTTCCACTTGCCGTGATTGTTGCTTTTGCCTCAATTATTATATTCCTAATACATGCACGTTGGTTGAGGGTACTCCTGGCTTGACCTTTTTCGAGAACCTCTCTGATTTGATCAAATAACGTTAGACGCGGTCTACTCCTCCTAACTGCACCATTCACGCTCGCCATATATCTTTTATGACATCCTTCTTTTTGTTTTTCAATCTTTGTCACTACTTCTTCTTTTGCACCACATGATTCTCTCACTACCTCACTACACTGTTTCTTACTCTATCTTTCAAAGCTACACCACATATACTTCTTAGAGCTCTTATATTCACTGTATTTATGCTACTTTTGTCCTCAGTATAATATCCGTCCGGTCCGGTCCGTGTGGTGATGGACTAAGAATACAAGTGTCACCACCCTATCCTTTCCCACGGGTGTAGTACTAGGCGACTAAGGGCAGTAAGCAATTATCACCCATTGCATTACTGGTGGTAGGGCTGAGTACCCGGTGGAGTACTCACTTGATGTCGGGCCCGAGTGGGTTGGTACCACAATCTCCCGTGTGACCGGCCATGAAGCACATCGGTGTGTTTTACTTGTAGGAGGAGAGAGCCGTTTATTCTTTCAACTCATATCGTACCGACCCGCCCCCATCGGTACGAACAACGGCAGATTCAGCGATGGGGGCCGCCACCCATCACACCTTGCCCAGTTTGGCGAGTCGAGGGGAGCAGAGTGTCGAGTAGGCACGTGGAATGTAAGAGGTGGTGTGGAAGGTAAGTTACACGAACTGGTAATCGTCATGTCGGGCAGACCGCTTGATGTGCTCTGTGTAACAGAGACCAAGCGAGAGGGTAGCGACGCCTGTGATCTTCCTGGTGGCGGGTTAGGTTCTGGATTTGACAGAAGCTAGTGAATGCGTGATCGTATGCGGAGACTTGAATGGATGGGTTGGGACCAAGCGTCCAGACTTCGAGGCCGTGCTTGGTTCATTTGGTGATAAGAGAGCGAATGATGCAGGTAGGCTCATTGCGGATGTATGTATGGAGAGAAACCTTATTGTGTCAAAGACATTTTTTCAACATAAGAACATCCATATGTATACATGGAGAAGGAATTAACAGAGAAGCATAGTAGATTTAACTCTGGTAGACAGTCGCCTCCGAAGTAAAATTCTGGATACAAGAGCCTACAGGGGTCCCACTGTCGACAAGGACCACTATATCGTTATTATTAGCGAGATTTAGTGGTCTGTTCAGAAAGTGGAGACACTGGCGAGAGCGTGTCCACTTCGGAGGGCTTGAAAGAATAAAGATTGAAAAGTTGCAAGAAGAGAGTGTAAGAGCAAAGTATGCAGAGGGTGTCCGTGAATGGCTGACAATGGCAAGTCAGCCGGGTTCTGACATAGAAAAATGCTGGAGAGTATTGAAATATAGTATGATAGATACAGCGAAAGAAGTATGTGGATGCTCAAAGAAGCATAGGAAAGTGAAAGGTGATGCATGGTGGGATACGGAAGTAGCAGCTTCCGTAGACCAAAAGAAGAAAGCGTGGCTGGACTATGTATCTTCTTTGAACCTGAGTGCAAGTATGAAAGAACAGAAGAAAGAAATATACCGGCAAAGTAAAAATGACACCAAAGCCTTAGTGAAAGAGAAGCGTGATAGAGCAAATATGATTGCAGAAGAAAGGCTGACCAAAAACTTCGAGAGCAACACCAAACTTTTCTGGAGAGAGGGGAAGAAATCTTGGAGTGGTTGGTCAGCTTTCAGAATGAATAAAATAATGTCTAAAGGTGCCTTTGGGCGTGGGGCATACACGTCCATTAACCCGGCATCTGGAGGGGTAGAGTCACCTTCTCTACTCTTCACTTGGGCAATTCCTGTCTGGTGCGTCCATGTCGCGGGGGTGGGCATCTTACACTCTAGTAGGCCGGAGTATGTAGATGGCGAAATTCAGCAGGGACCCAGTTTTGCGGGGTATAACGCAGAGCCCGTGCTCAGGGTTACGAGTGAAGACTTCAACGGTGGCGAAAGGCTGAGACAGCAGCTGTCGGTACAGCCCAACCAGCAGAGGAGGCGAGCCACAGGGGCGTAGTACCTGAATCCTGGTGGAGGGCAGCGGTACCCATCAGTACCGAAGTGAAGCGCAAGAACCTTATGCTCTGAACTGGTTTGCTCTCGGATTACTATAGCTACTGTTCGGGCCTGTAATTAACCATCGTGAACGCAGCGCAATTGACGCTGCGACTATGACAGGTCCCCTTACTGCGTTCTTAGCTGTCATTGGAGACGGGGACTGTCATTCAACACATTCTTTTTCAAATTCAAGGTTATAGTACCGCGATGTAGAAAGTACCGGCCATCAGGATGCGGGCAACCAGGCATCTTATGGAAAAAATGCTACTGGAAATAGAAATAGAAATGTCAACTTAAGAAGAGAGCATCGCATCGGTACATGGAATGTACGAGGACTACTCGACGCTAGAAAGCTTCGTATTTTAGAACAAGAGCTTGTGCGATGCAAGCTCACCATTACCGGAATTAGCGAGACACATTGGATGGACAGCGGCCGCTTTGACTCAGAGGAACACACTTTCTATTTCTCCGGGAATGATAAGAGTAGCTTTTCGGGAGTGACTATTGCTATCCCTAAATTATGGAAAAACTCGGTACTTGGTTACCATCCTATTAATGACAGACATTAAACTTAGTGCATCACCGACCCCACTCAACGTTATTCAAATCTATGCTCCTACAAGCTCCGCCAAGGATGAGGAAATAGAAGACTTCTATTGTCAACTGGAGTCTTCGGTAGCTAAGATACCTAAAAGAGAGTTAGTACTCATTATTGGAGACTTTAACGCCAAGGTAGGAAACACCACTATGGATACAGGCATTCGTAATATTGTTGGGAACTATGGCCATGGTGTTCGTAATCTCAGAGGCGAGCGCCTCATAGAGTTCGCTGCGGACAACAACATGGCTATAATGAACACAATGTTCAAACACCATCATAGACGTCAGTATACCTGGACCTCCCCTGACGGCAACTATCGCAATCAAATAGATTATATATTAGTGAGATCTAGATGGAGAAGCTCAATAACGAACTCACATACTATGCTCGGTGCTGATTGTCATTCCGATCATCAACTGCTTATTGGAAACTTGCGACTGAAACTGCAAAGACCAAGACAAATTAAAACATCTAGAAGAATGGAAGTGAAAGACCCAAAATCTCTACACACCTGCCGCATGGCGAGCGGATTATGTGAGCGACAGCTCTAACACCATGTGGATTGCAGCAAAGAAGTATATTGAAGATGCAGTTGTGGAATCACAGCCAAGAAGCAGCTTAGCCAAGCGACAGCATTGGATGACGGAAGACACCTGGCACTTGGTCGAAGATCGTCGGCAACTCAAAGCTAGTGGCGCTAGCATTACTGAGCTCAATGCCAGGTTAGCTATCATACAAGCTGCTTGCCAACGTGACCGCAATAACCACCTGGGGAAGATATGTGATGAATTGTATCAGCATTCTGATAAATATCAAACCAAGGACCTCCATGATAAGGTGTGATATATTACACGCCAATTTAAACCCAAGACGTGGGCTATTGAGGACTCCATTGGAACCACGGTTACGAAGATCAAGGACATTGTGAATGTGTGGAAAGAGTACTGCAAATCACTATTCTCCAGCAA
Source organism: Leucoma salicis (assembly GCA_948253155.1). Lineage (NCBI taxonomy): Eukaryota > Metazoa > Arthropoda > Insecta > Lepidoptera > Erebidae > Leucoma > Leucoma salicis. The sequence goes on along the minus strand of OX411807.1, from coordinate 17,840,629 downwards.
CAATACCCCAACCTTCACTTGTTCTCCCCACCAAATATTTGACCGTGAGCCCAACATTATGCGGGATGAGGTGCGAGCGGCAATTAAGCATCTTAAATGCAATAAAGGCATGGGGTGTGATGAAACCCCAATCGAAGTCTTCAAGGCGATGGGAGAATCTGGTGTCGATGTCTTATTTACCATCTGCAATAAAATATGGGAGACTGGCATATGGCCTGACGACTGGTCGCAATCCATTTTTGTTCCACTGCATAAGAAGGGGTCCACCAAGAAGTGCAACAATCACCAACTCATATCCTTGATATCACATGTGAGTAAGGTGATGCTCCACATAATCAATACAAGACCGTCGGCCTACCTCTCAAGACAGATTGCACCTGAGCAAGCCGGTTTCGTGAAGGGAAGAGGCACTCGCGAACAAATTCTTATATTGCGCCAGATTATTGAGAAGGCCAGAGAGTTTAACTCCACCCTTTACATTTGCTTTGTTGACTTTCGCAAATCATTTGACACGGTCGTATGGGCACAATTCTGGAAGATACTGGCGGAAATGGGCGTACCGCCACATCTGATAGTCCTTTTGAGAGGGCTCTATGAAAGCAGCACTGCTGCGGTGCGAGTGGATGGTACCCTTTCTGAAAACTTTAAGACCGAGGACAGGTGTGCGACAAGGATGCATCTTGTCGCCCTTACTCTTCAACACCTACACGGAGTACATCATGCTGTCTTGGAAGAATGGGATAAAGGTATATCGGTTGGGGGACGTGTGATAAATACCTTAAGATAAGCTGATGATACAACCCTTCTCGCACAGACTGGAGAAGACATGGAGAACCTTCTGACTCGTCTCGAAACTACCAGCCTCAAATTTGGACTTTCTATTAATCGTGAAAAAACGAAGATGATGATAGTGGACTGTGCTGAACAAATTGGAACTAATGTACAGAGCATAGCTAACTACGAAGTTGTACAGAGCTATATCAACCTCGGCTCTACTATCTTCAGCACAGGAGGATGTGGCGACGAGATCAGGTGGCGGTGCGCCATTACCAGGTCGGCAGTAGAGTGGCTGGGAAAGATTTGGAGGGACAGAAGAGTTACCAAGAATACGAAGGTCAGATTGATGAAATGCCTGGTTTTTCCAATCTTTCTCTATGGTGCCGAAACTTGGTCTCTGAGACTACAAGATCGCCGTAAAATCGACGCATTGGAGATGTGGTGCTGGAGACGTCTCCTAAAGATCCCATGGACGGAATTTCGCGCCAATGTTTCCATCCTCAAAAAGCTTCATATTAAAGTCCGGCTTTCGTCGACTGTGCAATTACGGATACTGAAGTTCTTTGGTCACATCTCCAGGAATGTTAACTCAATGGAGAGGTTGGTGGTCCAGGATCAGGTGGAAGGCAAGAGGGCACGCGGCCGATCACCAACTCGCTGGACTGACCTGATTAAAAAAGCTACTGAGTCCACCATGGTCCAGTGTACTCGCAACGCCTCTAACCAGCAGAAATGGAAGCAAATTGTTAAGATGGCTGTCCTCGAAAAAGTCTGTGACCCACCGAAAATCTCTCCGTGTACCACGTCTGCGCAACCACGACCACTCTGACAAGAGTGTCCGACTAAGAAGAAAGGTGGAGACATTCTTACGCAAACACAAGGTGTGTTAAGCCAATGGAGTGAATATTTTGGAGATATGTATGCGGATGTCAAGGGTGATGCTGGTGCCACATGTGGTCTAACAGATCATCAGCATTTGGTACCGGTGTCCTCTGATGACATTAGTATGGATGAAGTTGAATGGGCGATTAGAAGTTTGAAAAATGGTAAGGCAGCGGGTATTGATATGGTGTATGCTGAGATGATCAAGCTTGGAGGCTCATGTGTCTAGGAATCCTTCCTGATGCTTCTCAATTTATGTTGGAGCTCAGGAATGGTTCTCAAGGACTGGAGAAGCGCAGTCATCGTGTCTTTGTTTAAAAACAAGGGTTCTCGTTATGACTGTGCAAACTACAGAGCCATAAGCTTGACCAGTTTGGCAGCCAAAGTATATGGTAAGATTATTGAAAGGAACATGAGGATGGTGTCTGATGAATTTTTGTGTGAGGCAGAAGGAGGTTTCAGGTTTGGAAGAGGATGCATGGATCAAGTGTTTTCTCTACGCAGCATTGTGGAGAAGCATCTGGCTGTAGGCCAGAGGGTTTTCTGCAGTTTTGTGGATTTGGAGAAAGCATTTGACACTGTTGTACGAAAGAGACTTTGGGACATTTTGCCGGAGTATGGTATTAACGGTAGACTGCTACAAGCGGTGCAGTTCAACTAGATGGACTGCAGAGCTTGTGTGCGGCTGGATGATGGAATGCCACCCTGGTTTGATGTCAATATCGGCGTTAAACAGGGCTGCGTTCTATCAGCCAGACTGTTTATCATATATCTGGATAAATGTCTACAAAGGTTGAATGAAATGAATGTGGGAGTTCAGATGGGCGACTCAGTGGTTAACTTTCTGTTATATGCAGACGATGCGGTCCTATTAGCGCAGTCTGCGACTGACCTGCAAACCCTAGTCGACGTAATGGCAGAAGATTGTAAGAAAAGGGGCCTACGTGTGAATGTGAGCAAAACCAAAGTAATGGTTTTTGAAAGAGAAGAAGCCAGAACAGATGTTAGAGTAGCAATAGGAAATGGTGTGCTAGAACCAGTGGATGAATTTGTATATCTTGGATGTGGATTCAGTCGGGATGGAAGGTTCACCACTGATGTAGAGAGAAGAGTGAATGCGGGAAATAGAGTGAACGGAGCATTGGGACAACTTCTCTTCAATCATCACCTCAGCCAGAGGGCACGTGTCGCAATACACAACGCACTGCTTGTCCCAACGTTATTGTATGGAAGCGATCTGTGGAGTGAGGCTGACTGACCGCATACGTAACGACGACGTAAGAGAGCGATTAGGTATGAAAGAGAGTATTGGTGTAAAGATGCGAAAGGGAATGCTCCGATGGTTCGGACATGTGGAAAGAATGCCGGACGAGCGACTGCCTAAAAAGATATACAATACGAAAGTGGAAGGATGTAGGTACAGGGGGAGACCGAGACTTACCTACCTAGACCAAATTGGTAATGTATTGAAGGATTATGTATGCAAGAATAGAGCCTTTTGTCACTCTATTCTCTCTGCCTACCCCGCAAGGGAAATGGCGTGATGATAAGTTAGTTAGTTAAGTATTTCTTGGTATTACCTTAATATAATCAGTTAACGTGTAAACAGCTGTTCTGTACATGTGACAATATCTAATCAGATACAAGTTTTGTGATTTCACGTCATCGCTTTAATATTATCCATCAGCTATTTAAACAAAATTAAAAGAAACATTATCTGATACGTAGACGTAACATAACACTACCTTAAATATTATGATGCCATTATTATAAAGTTAGGTATATTATCCTTTCCGATCCCATCAAGCAACTTCATTAAGCCGACCATGTTCAATTATTATTGAACAGTGCATAGGCTATTTGACTGAAGTACAGATATCGCGTTGCATTTACGCTGACATGTCCATAGTTCCAACAAGGCAGCATTCATCAACCCAGGTATATGTATATGTAGTAGCGTTAGATGTCCCGCTTTTGGTGGAAGAGCTCGATTTTCAGCCTTGAATTAAATAATCTCCGCGCGACAGGCTAAGTCTCAATTTTCCTGGATTAAATACTCTATGGTGTACCACTGAAATAATACAACATGGTTCCAGTGGCCCGCCAAAACAGGCGGAGAGACCGCACACGGCGGGTTTATTGAGTGGGTGATGGCCCCACACTACCCTTTTCGTTGCCCTGGACGATGGGGTGTGCGGTTATGAACATTTTTTCCTGCCTTTGAACGCGGCGTAAAAGGTATCTAGTTACTTTATTTTTATGATTACTACTACTTTTTCCGTAATAGGTAGTATACAATTACAATTAAATTAAACTAAATTTAAAAATTTTTGATCTATATTTCTTAGCATTTGACATGCTCCGCCACTTTTTAAAGTGCAAATCATTTGTGAATAAGGAAAAAGAGATTTTTTGTACTAGCGCCATCAAATAGACCGAATTTTAATTGCAAAATTAAACTTACTATATTGGATAATTGCATGTAAATGCGTTTCCGATAGATGGCGTTGGTCGTTAAGACAAATGTGATAAGGAGATTCGGATGATCGAAAGATCTGTACTATAGCTCAATGGCTTAGAGCACTTCCCCGGATTGGAAAAGACGCGCGTTCGATTCCCGCTAGTACAAAAAATCTCTTTTTCCTTATTCACAAATGATTTGCACATTAAATTTTAAAAAAAACACGAAAAGTCTCCTTGTACAAATTAACATAATGCATAACTTTCGTTTATTTGAAACGCCAACCGAACTAAGGAATAGCATGTGCTTTGACCTGGATACTAAGTACTTTAAACTTTAATACTTCGTGAGCACATTTACTTACCGACTACGTAAAAAACAGTAAAGTCTGTTAGGTGTCAGACTCAAGGTGAGTTTTCTATTTATCAATTCAATTCAATTCTTTTCTTGTGGCTTCTGCTGACAGGAGGTCGCAATTTCACCAACTTCCACGTTTTTCACAAAGGTGGTAAAAATATATCTTGTTGGTCGGTATGGCCAATGACTCAATTTTTCAGGTCATAAACAGTTTCATTAACAGTCCTTGTTTTTCTCGCTGGTAAGAATATATCTTGCTGGTTGGTAAGGCCAATGACTCAGTTCCCCAGGTCATAAACAGTTTCATTAACACTTGTCTTAAAGTGATTTGGTGTAATTTTGTAATAATTTTGAAAAAATGTAGTTTCAGTAGAGCTGTCTATACCTAAAAGGGATAAGATAAATACTCAATATATACATACTTATACATATTACAAACATTATATTTACAATAAAATAACCCAAACTTATAATTTAATTTTAGTATGGTTAATAAACTTGACCAAAAGGTATAAATATGGAGGAAATGTGAGGGATAAGAGTAATTGAGATGAGGTGGGACGGGGGATATCTGGAGGGAGGATATCATACAAGGACATAGATAGTAGAGGGCAGTTAAAAAGAATGTGTTCCACTGATCCTTCATCCAATCCACACTCACAAAGAGAGCTATCCCTAATCCTCAATTTATGAAGATGGACTGGTGTACAAGAATGACCTAGTCGAAGACGGCAAATAGAGGAGTAGACAGATCTATTCAGATTTTTATATTTGAAAAACCATGGTCTATTAGGAATGACAGGCTGAATCATTGCAAAATGTTTACCTTTTATCTTGCATGATTTGACCCAGTGCCCAGACCAAGAACTAAAAAGAAGAGGTTTAGCATAAGAGCAAAGGTCATATGAATAAATTATGGAGTTATCCAAAGAACCAGATAGACTAGATTTTTTGGCACATGAATCTGCAGCCTCGTTTCCTGGAATACCACAGTGACCTGGGATCCAGGCCAAAACTACATGTAATCCCAACTGATGACATAGATACAAATTTTCTCTAATTTTTATAATAGGGATATGATTAAATTTGGATTTGAAGGGGTTGGCTAATATTGATTGCAGAGAGCTCTTAGAATCAGTAAATATAATCGATTTAGGGATATTATGAGATTTTACAAATAGAATGGCTTCTAGGAGGGCAATAGATTCTCCCGTAAAAACTGAGGAAATAGATGGGAGCTTAAAACTTAAAATTATTTTTGTGGATGGTATCCATACTGCACTACCAACTGCACTGTGGGGATCAAGTTTAGAAGAGTCGGTGTAAAGGGTCATGTAATTTTCATAATTTAAAGACAGGTTGTTATAAAATTTGTTAAGAGATCCAGGATCATTTTTATCAACACCAAAATCAAGAACAACATCAGGTTGAAATAAAAGGGTTTCATAGGGTAGAGAGAATGATGGATGAGTGAGACACTGTTTAACAGGATGGGGAAGGCGAAAAAATTTCAAATAACTATAAAGGAGAGGAGAAAGGTTATTAGTGTAAGAGAGGTCGCGAGAGTCAACTAGGTCAGAGAGAAGTCTTATTTTGTTCAAAAGCAGGTGGTTAGAGTTTTGTACTAATTTGAAGATAAATCTATCAGACAAATATTGTCTGCGAATATGGAGAGGAGGATCAACACACTCAACCTGCATAGCATTAATTGGAGTGGATCTCATGGCTCCCAAAATAATGCGAAGGCTTTTTGATTGTATTTTCTCAATTTTGATGGAAGCGTGTTTAGCAATAGGGTCAAGAATAAAGGATCCATAGTCCAAGTGGCTACGAATGATAGCATTGTAGAGTAGCTTGAGATAGAACGGATGAGATCCCCACCAGACACCTGCCATAGATCTAAGAATGTTTAGATGTTTTTCACACTTTTGGGATATGTGTTCCATGTGTTTTGCTCCTGAAAGTCTAGCGTCCAACCACACACCTAGGAATTTAACCATGTTATCTTGGAGGATTTGTTCACCATCTACATGTAGGGAGATGTTGGGGATTCGATATCTTTTGGAGAATATAACGAGTTTACTTTTATTGCCAGAAATTGAAAGTCCATGATTGTGTAAAAAAAGATTTAGTGACCTGAGAGAAGAGGAAAGTAAATTACATGCTTGTTCTAGTGAAGGAGATTGTGTATAGAGGACAAGGTCATCAGCATACTGTAAAATCTGGCATTGAGAAAGGATAGATTGCTCAAGGTCATATGTATAGATATTATACAGCAAAGGGCTCAAAACGGATCCCTGAGGTAAGCCTTTCCAGACAGTCCTAGGAGGGAGAATGTTGTTGATCATAACAAGAGTGCGTTCTGAGAGAATCTGCATACATAATCTAATGAGCTTCGGTGGAATGTTCAGCAGAACAAGCTTATTCCTGAGCACCGGAAGCAATACGTTGTCGTAAGCTGCTGAGACATCTAAGAATACCCCCATGAGGTATTCTTTTTTCAGAAAAGATGAGCGAATGTCAGTGGTTAAAATGCTAAGACTATCTAGTGTGCTATAGCCTTTACGGAAGCCAAATTGAGAACTAGGTAGAATACCTCGACTCTCAATAAACCATTCTAAACGATTTTTTATTAGATGTTCAGTTACTTTTAACAGGACAGAGGATAGGGCTATTGGACGATAACTATTGGGGTCAGATGGATCTTTACCTGGTTTAAGGATAGGGATAATCAGCTGGGACCTCCATTGATCAGGTATGATACCATAATCAAGGGAACAGTTGATAATGCTGAGAAAAAATAGTTTAACTTTGTCAGAGGCTTGGATAAGAAGGGAGTAAACAATATTATCTAGACCCGGGGAAGAGTCTTGTAAGCCATCCAGAGCTAACTTAAGCTCTGAGAAGGAAAAATTAGAAGACAGCTGGTCATGGGAAGGCATATAATAGGGGGGGGAAGGGATAGAATCAATAGTGGGGACGAAAGGAGGGCAAAGCCTGTCAGCAAAAGAGTTAGTCCAGGTAGACGAGTCATTACCAGAAATATTATCTTCCGAGAATGAGCCTCTAAATCGTTTCACCTGTTTCCAGACAAACGAAGCAGAGGACTTCGGAGCAAGGTTTTCACAGAATTTACGCCAACCTAATCTTTTCTTTATGCGAAAAGTTCTGCGTAATTTAGCGGCAGACATTTTATAATTAATAAAATTTTCAGGAGTCATGTGAGAATTATAAATTAACTCCGACTGATCTCTTTGTCTGACTAATGTTGTGCATTCTTTGTCCCACCAAGGAGGTGAGGAATAGCGTTGCGATTTCTTTTTAACAGGAATGTGGGATTTGGCAGCTGATAAAATACTATTTTGGAAGGAAGTGTATGAATCTTTAAAATTTAGAACATGAGGAGAGGGGAGGTGGTCTATTTTTAAATCAAGAGTGGATGAATAGGAGGACCAATCTGCTTCAGACAATTTAAATTTAAAACGAGAATTAGTATTAGGCTTGGGGGATGACCTGAGTGGTAGGGAGATTATTATTGGGTAATGATCACTACCATAAGACAGTGAAAGAATGTTCCACGACAGGAGGTGGAGCAAAGAAGAGGAACATAAGGAGAGGTCAACAGCACTATTACGGTTTTGAGAGGGAAGAACCCTACGGGTGGGAGAACCATCATTTAATATACATAAATTAGATTCATCAATTATGTCTAATAATGAATGTCCGAAAAGGTCACAATGGTGTGATCCCCAAGCGGTGTGATGTGCATTCAAGTCCCCCATTATAATGATGGGAGAGGGCACAGATGAAAAAAGATGGAGAATATCAGCTATAAGTCTTGAGTTTGGATGAGGGATATAGATAGATAAAAAGGATATATTACAGGATCTAATTGCAACAATGTTGATGTCAGGAGGGTGGGCAGGCAGTGAAATTTGGGTGAAAGGAAGAGAGCGTTTCACTAGTAAAGCACATCCTGCATATCCATCAGATCTGTCATCCCGCAGACATACATATCCCGGCACTCTAAAGTGAGAGCCAGGGATAAGCCATGTCTCCGAGACAGCAATAAATGAAGGATGGAAAGAGTTAATTAAATTAAGAAGTTCAGGTTTACGTGGTAGAAGACTTTTACAGTTCCACTGGAGAATTGTGTTTTGGTCCATAAAGGTCAGGCAAGGAGAGGAATGTGGTAAGTTTTGAGGCAACGTTGGACGGTAGATTGGTCTTATTTTGGGATAAAAGGGTAATGAGCATAGTTAAAAGAATATCTAGTAGGTTTTCCTGGGGATTAACAGGAGAAGGCATTTGTGAGGAGAGAGCGCAACCGTTAGGAAGTAGTGAAGGTTCTTCACTAATAATAGATTGATGAGCAACCCTATCGAAGGATTTGGTAGGAGGAGCTCTAGGCTTAGGTGAAGAAAAGATAGTTTTATTATGGGACTTTGTGACTGGATATGAGGATGAATTGGAGGTTGAAGGAAGAGTTGGAGTAAGGTTCTGGGAGACAACATTAGAATATAAGCGGTTTGACTTAGGAACTTTAAAGCAGGCATCATGATATGAAATGTTATCTTGAGACATAATATTTTTGATAGAGCGCTGACGATCAAGTTCTGGGCAACATTTGTCAGTGGCAAAATGGTTACCCAAGCAATGAAGGCATGTAGATTTGGTTTCAGAAATGTCACAATTTTCACCAGAGTGAGGCTGAGCACATTTAAAGCATCTGGCTTTGGAGCGGCATTGGGTCTTTATGTGGCCAAAACGGCAACAGTTGTTACATTGTATAGTAGGAAAGATGTAGGGTTCAACAGGGAGGGATGTATAAAAGGAAAATACATTAGAAGGAAGAAGCTGCCCTCGGAAGGTAAGAACAACAGATTGGGTAGGAATCCAGGAAATTTGGCCATTAGTCGAAGATTTACGGTTGAGTCGCCTTGCCTTTAAAACTTCACCGTATCCAGAGGGGAAAACGAGAGAAGAAACGAATTCCTCCATAGACAGGTCTATAGGGACATTCCTGACCACTCCATATTTACAAATATTAAATGATGGTATGACTGCATTAAAATTAAAATTAGTGAGAATGGGGTTTATTACAAAATTATTTGCATCATGTGCTGTTTTAAAATACACTGCTACTCTATTGCGGCCAATCGACTTTACGCCATCTGAACATATGTTTTGAATTTTGTTCACAGCTAGGAATTGTCCAAATTTAATTGGTTTAAGCGCAGAATTGGATGAAGGATCTGTAACGGACTTTGATACATGCACAATAAAAGGACCCGAATCAGTTTCATTATAGGCTGCCAACCCAATAGTGTATGCCGGAGATGAGTACACTGTTTGGATCGACGCTGACGCCAATTCGGTGTTAATAATCGTTTTTTTGTTTGTTAATGAAGCATCAGTTACATCGGCTCGACGTTTTAATAAATTATCCGGGCGACAGCGATCAGGGGGATCAGGAGGATCAGGAACCGGAGGTATAACCTCCATGGCGTCCATATTTTATATTATAAATATAAATATACACTTAAATAATTATAAGTAGAAAACACTCACGTAAGTAGAACTGCTATACAGACTATATAACTAAGAAAAAACAAGAAGAAAGTAATAAAATCACCAAAATCTGACGACAACTGCTAACTCACAAATCGACCATTTCCCGCCCTCCGAGTCTCCCTTTCTATTTATCTTTAACGTCAATTTATCTATTTAGGTGAATTTCAACAAGAGATTTTTATGTGTCATTTCGGTGGGATTTTTTTATTTCAATGCTATCTACATATTTTTAGTGACAAATAAAACTTTAGCCTATTTTATAACATTATGCGTGAGTGGACAGAAAACTTACATAAATATTTAAGGATGAATTTTTAAGAGTCCACTGAAATGAAAAGTGTCTACCAAAATGATAAAAATTACCACTGAAATGATATACTGTGCACCGGAATGAAATAAATCCACCGAAATGATACAGCTGAGAACAACCGTGCCGGGCAGCCAGGGTTCCATACTTTGTTCGTTTCCACAAATTTTAGATAAACACTGAGACAGGACAGTACACAGTTATTTTAATTATTATTATTATTTATTATAGCCTCTTTAATGCAATAATGAGTGACTTATAAAACAAATATATCTTAAAGATTAATTATTACATATGTGCATGCATGAAACAATAAAAATTTACAATAACTGATGTGATTATTAAATTACATTAAATAAATTATTTTATATCAATTAATAGTAATAGTGAATTCAACATTTTTCAAATTAATATCCAAAATTCATTTCTATAATTCAATATGGACCCCTCAACGGGTAAAGGCCTCCTCCATTTTGTTCCACGTCTGTCTGTGCTTTGCTTTTGAAATCCAATGTTCACCAGCTTTCCTTTTTATTTCATCAATCCATTTTTCTCTCGGTCTGCCTCTACTCCTTTTGTTTGTTGGTCCTTGCCAGGTAGATACTCTCTGTGTCCATTTTTCCTTGTCCATACGTGCAATATGACCTGCCCATTTCCATTTTAGTTTTTGAGAATGTTCCAAAGCATCTATTATTTTTGTTGCATTTCTTATTTCTGTGTTTCTTTTCCTGTGTGTTCTCTTTATATTTAGTAAACTCCTTTCCATCGCTCTCTGGCATACTTGTATTTTATTTTTAATGTAATTATTGTATATCCACACACACACAGAACACAGTTATTTTAATATCATCATTAATATACAGATATTACAGCTAACTACAGTTAGTTACAGTATAACATATATCATATTCTTTGTGGTTACAATAACCTCAAAGAATTATATTAGGTAATGTAATGTTTATTATGATATGAATGAATTGTTTCTTTACTTTTATAACCTTTCGTAATTTTTCTGGTTGTTGTTGTGCGAAAATGTTGGAAAACTTTATCGTAAATGCTGGTAACCATAAATAAATATTTTTGTTTGTGTATGAACTAATACTAATTAAACATAAAAAAAACATAGCATCATGCCTGTATTCCCCGAAGGGGTAGGCAGAGGTGTATTACACACCCACGACTCGCCAGCTATGTTTAAGTCCCACGTAATAGGGGGCGAGCCTATTGACGTCTACCAGACACATTTCTAAACTCCGGGCTGCTACTGAGAACTGATACTAATTAACTTGATATATTTTCAAAAGAGTGAATGTTAGCGGGCTCTTCCAAAGAAAACACCGAAAATAATTCTTGAGGCACTTTTATTTTACTAAGAGGACATGTCGTTACATTTACTAAGAGGACGTATCGATCTACTCTCTTCTAATTCTGGATGAAACGTGTCCAGTAGATACATGGTAGGTAATTGGAAAGCGGCTCGCCTTTTACTAAGTGGAACTTTAATACGCGCTACAGACCTTCAGTTTTAACTGTACAGTCGAACTGTAAAAATAAATCGTTAGGTGTGTAGAACCACACCACCGAAGGAATGTAACATAGTTCCAGTGGCCCGCCAATAACGGCGGAGAGATGGCACACGGCGGGTTTCTTTAGTGGGTGAAGGCCCCACACTACCCTGTTCGTTGCCCCGAACGACGGGGTGTGCGGTTAGGAAAATCTATTCCCGCCTTAAAAAAAAAAGTTGTGTAGAACCGAACAGATTTTGTTATACTCATAATAAAAGATAAAACATAAGGGTAAGTGACTTATAGCGAAGGTAAATCCTCGAAATAATTATTTTGTTGACAATTAGTAGGTATAATAATCTACTCTGTGGTGACTCACACACTCATCACATTACCGTTGAGCCGAACAAATGTGTATCTAAAGTATATACATGTACTAACTACATAGATGTATATATATGTATATATATCTTAAACACAAATATTACACAGCAAATACTTCCGAATAATCTTATCTACACTCTAGGTAAAAGTAAATTGCATAACTATGACTTTGTATTTGACAAAAGGATCTCTAAAACTTTATAGTTTTATCATTTCGGAGATACATTTCATTCCGGTGGACTGTAATTAGTATAAGTCCACCGAATCCACTGAAATGATAACACTGAGATGATAAAATAGAGGTTAGCTCTACATTTAACTCCGAAATAAAATTATTAAAAAAAAACTAGACGTCGCGGGACGTCTACCAGATGTGAAAACATCGAAATTATTTTGTAGAAATAAAATTATCATAACTTGACAAAGTACTCGTCAAGACGAATCAAACGATTCCAAACTCGATGGGGTTGCCTCATTTCATTACAGAGTTACTGTGGCCACCATCCAGCTCCATTATCAGACCCTGGATATCATCTAGGTCTGGAGTATTAGTCAAGACATTTCAAACGAGCCATAACTCGATAGAGTTGCGCCATTTCATTACAGAGTTACGCATGGCCACCTTCCACCTCCATGATCAGACCCTGAATACCATCTAGAGACAAAGTACTCGTCAAGACAAATCATACGAGCCCAAAATCGAAGGGGTTGTGCCGTTTCATTATAGAGTTCCTATCTCCACCCTCCAGCTCTATTATCAGCCCAGCTCCATGTCATCAAAATAATGCATTGTCACGTGATATACATATGCGTGTAAAATTTCAGCTCAATCGGAAACCGGGAAGTGTGTCAAATTTAACTTGCAAGATTTGAACGGGACAAGTAAAATAAAAGCGTCGCCACGCTAACAGCCGTTTTACCCTCCCTCCGCATTAGATGTTTCACATCAATATGAACACTACTCAAACAAAACAGCACTTACGGCAAATTTAATAAACAATTTTGAAACAAATTAAACTAATCTAACACGAGTTATAACAGCCACCGAAATGAAACTATTTTTGTCCTCGAATATCACTGAAGTGATAACTTACTTTTTTGCCGGGAAACCGCCAACGTTGGGACCGATACGTTCGCGCCGAGCTTGAGCCGGGCTGATCCGAAGTAAAGAAAGGTAAGGTAGGGGGCGTAACAACGCAATATTGACGTGGCTATTCTACTAAAACTTACTGTCCTCTGAAATGATAACTTTTTTCCAGACAAAAATGAACTGCCTGTCAAATCCATGAGAAAGAAGATAAACAAACAAAATTAGTTTTTATTTGATCGAATGTACTATAATTTAATGATTACAAAATCGATTTAAATCCATATTACGAATATATTTGCAGGCGAAGGTATTTTATGAGCGGAATTGGGTTCAGGACAGGCCACTGTGATGATAAAATAACACTTTGTATTTTTTTTTCGTATATTAATGGGTAGAAATCAATGGTTTTTTTTTGTCAAGGTAGAGAAGTACTTACGTTGTTGAGAAAAAATATATAAAATTAAAAATCAGCACATTGCACTACCATTCTCAGGTTTGCCGTGTATTTTTTTTGCTTGTGCAAATCACCCATTTACCCAATTTTATGATCCAATGGACATCGAGAGCAACATGTCTTTTTCCACAGACTCGGACAACATTTCTGTATTTGCTTTCTCAGGCCCATTTTTCCCACTGAGCCCTCTGGGCAAGTGCCTCGGCCCCACGGTCACTGAGCCCTCTGGGCAAGTGCCTCGGCCCCACGGTCACTGAGCCCTCTGGGCAAGTGCCTCGGCCCCACGGTCACTGAGCCTTCTAAATTCCTGCTACGTGCTAGATCAGCATTTAATAAGCGACCGATTTTGCGAAAGTCAAACGATAATTTCTATGGCTTTATAGGTTTATGTGCGTGCCAATAAAAATAAGTTACTGATGAAGAAATCTACAATTTTTATATTATCTCTCCTGAATTTGTCGTAGCAGCCCTTTTATTCTAAAGTACCATGAAAATATGATAGAGCAAAGGATTTTCTTCTGTCCTACTTTAGTACGAGTATATAAGTAATAATTTATACTATATTAATCCGCTGAATGCCCATTAAGACCTAAGTCCTAACTTTTCCATGTTAATAACATCAACATATCGGAAATTAATTGGAAGAAAGCATAAATAAGCCTTCTAAATTTTTTGCGATTTTGTCCCAAATATACTTAGTTACCTTACTTACTTATCATCACGCCATCTCCCTTGCGGAGTAGACAGAGAGAACAGTGTGCCAAAAGCCTCTATTCTTGCATACATCTCTCGCATGTTGCTACTTTCTGAAAATATGTAGCTACTTTCTAAAAATAGCCTATAAAATATTTTAACTGCCTACGTATCTGAGGTATTTCAATAAAGCCAAGATGATTTTAGTCGTTTATCTGATTGCGGCGGACGTTAAAGGAGATATGTTACTCAACCCGATTACCCCCCTGGATTTTTCCTTGTGTTCAAAGTAAATGTATTGGAGCGGAATGTTCCACGTCAGAGGTAAAAGCAAGTATTCATGTTTAATTTCATACCGTACGAGAGCATGTAAAAAATCTTTTAGCTGGACCCAAATTCTTAAGAAAGAATTGTTTCATAAATCTCTTTTTACAGTCCTCTATAATATTTTTTGATCATTAGATTATAAATATGTAACTTTAAATAAATAACATAAATTAGAAAGTATTGTTCATGAAGTTTGTAGTAGATAAGTATGTAGTTACCGTTATAGAACAGTACTTACCAACCGTAACAATGCTTGGTATACTTTGCCTTGGAGAATAGTGCGAAGTGGTTCAGTCTTTAGTATATGGTAGCTGCCTAGGTATATATATATATATATATATATATATTTTAAAAAGACAACACCCTGCGCTAAGGAGTAATCCTTGTCTCGCTGGGTACTTTACAAACACACAATTTCACGGACACAAAGTACACCCAGACTCAGAACAACCATTTGAGGATCACACGAAGAGTTGTACCGTGTGGGAATCGAACCCACAACACACGAGCGGGAGGCCGGTATCTAAACCACTCCGCCATGTGTGCAGTCAATTACTCGTATTTGCCATCCTGTACCAACAACTGATACTCCTAGGAGAAATTTATTTAAACAAACATGTAGTGATGTACCTATTCTGTAGAAAGTAGGTATCCAAAAAAGATTGTAGCTGACGATACCTAAGTATTTAAATTTTTAATGGTCTGCTTCAAATACTGACTGTAAACGACCAAAATGTAAATAAACAATGTATCGCGGAATTGGAACAATAAAGAAATTCTCCCAGAAAAACAACAAATACTTAATTGTAATCCCGTAGGTGCGTGCCATACTGTAAAGAATTAACAACTTTGATTAGTATGCCGTCTGCAAGCCGCCGCTCGACACCAATAAGGAGAACTCTTTATCCTACCTCCTCACAATTTGTTCACGCTCACACTTTCACTAGACATGTACGTACCTACTCGTATATAAAATGAGTTTGTATTGATAAATGAAATTGAGAAAAAAATACTACTTACAGAAAACTAAACTAGTTAAAATAAATAAATATTCACGGACATTTACACACAACGCCCTCTGGTCCCAAACTAAGCTTAACGCTTGTGCTATGGGTACCAGATTACGGATATAGTACATATATTACTTTTTTTGTAAATATATACATATAATAGATAGAAAACACCCAGACGCAGTACAAATATCTGTGTTCATCACACAAATAATTGTCCTGAGTGAGAATCGAACCCACGACCTCGTGCACAGAAGTCGGTTACACTACCGACTACGACACGACGCCCGTCGTTGACCAATATGATATCTAAACCTTGAATAATGAACGCTGGAGACCTAGCGCACTCTTCTCGCCTATGCTCGCTATGTCTGTAAATCTATACTAGGTATTTCCCAGAGCTGTCTGCTGTACATTTCAGATATTTAAGAGTGAATTAATGTATTTAGGAGTGTTTATGAATAATATCGGCGTTTCTGAAACCAAAACAATTTTCTTTTAGAATATCTGTTGTTTGTTTGTTCGGGCATCATGAAGCTAACTGCAGTGAAGCCGCAGGCGATGGCTAGTGAGGTGACGGCAAATATATTTTAGTTATTTATGGAGATAGTTATTACTTCGTTACATGGATATGAAATACTTATCTAGTATCTACCTATCGAAAATGCATCAATACGATATATTTCCAATAGTAACACCGTTGTCGCCACTGACTAAAATCACAAGGGGGTTAGGCAGAATCTCATAGAATCTCATATCTCACATGTCGATCGTATCGTCTCGCTTGTACGATCACCGTGATTGGCCAACGGATTATTGTGACATCACGCGTCGGTTTCTCAACCAATCACAGTGATCTCGATACGGTCGACACGTGAAATATGACATTCTGCCTCAGGGGGCTGGGCCGTGAAAATATTATTCTTTGCTTGTGAGTATAAAAATAATAATAATAAGCCGACGAAGTTATCATGCAGACAACTTATTTCCGTGTGGTGACGGACTAAGAATACAAGTGTCACCACCCCATTCTTTCCCACGGGTGTCGTATGAGGCGACTAAGGGAAGTAAGCAATTAACATCCATTGCATGACTGATGGTAGGGTTGGGTACCAAGTGGGAGTACTCACCTGGTATCGGGCCCGTGCGGGATGGTACCACCATCTCCCATGTGACCGGCCATGAAGCACATCGTTGCGTTTTGGCTGTAGCAGGAGATAGCTGTTTATATTCTTTCATTACACATATGAAATGAAATGGTGAGCAGCGGCTTGACAATACACTTGGTATAGTTGAGTCCATGAGCGACGGTTACCATTTACCATCAGATGGGCCGTGGCTTGTCTGCCACAACATGCAATTAAAAAAAAAACTTCTTGAGATATATCCTGAGGGACGTTACTGCTGACATCTGCCGTGCCTCCAACATCCAGGTGAGTCCCTTAGGCATATATTGTCTCGAGTTGTTCGCATCTTGCTAACATTAACTACTTGCATACTATATGCTATAGTGGCCAGGATCATGCACCACCAACGGCTTGCACTGATATGCAGACTTATGGATGTCGGGGTACCTACCTTACTACTACAATGTTATAAAAACACGAAATACAATTAAACTAATAAAAAATAAATATTTTGAAAAATCTAAAACTGCACGCCTCATAATCTTAATTTTTCACAATAAAATTGATTATTATATTGTTCTTGATTGTATTTGTAATTAAGCGATTAATTTTTTGTTTATTAACTAACTTTCCCATCGCACTGTGTTTGAATTTGGTAGACTATCAAATTTATCTATACTGGAACATGAAATACATTTTATTATTGTGTAAGAGATTTTGATTAGAAAAAAAAATCATGAAGAGTATTTCCATTTTCAATTTATTTTTTAAAACTAACAGTGACAGAAGAAATTAATAATGCTAGGAACTCTGTACAAAAGTATTTTAATGCATCAAATTTGATCTCGTGCTGTCTTAGACGGAGAATAATATAGACTCGCTACTATTTTGACATTAACGATGAAGAAAAGGATGCACATACTAGGTTTTACCAAGAGTGAAAGAGACACAGGTATAAGTATATTTATCCTTTTCGCGTATGCGTCAGTTGTATTTGGACCCAATGAACTGGTTCCAAACAATAAGGTGGCCAACCGTTCCCATCATCAGTATGTAAGCTTGTTTTTATATTGACGTAAAAAAACACCTTTATTAATCACGTTATATACGCTAATATTACATGTTCTAATACATTTTAAGCAAAATATAAGCATAACTGCAATTTCTTTTGTCCTGTCATTCTTTTATCCGGCTAAAACAGGTAGTACATTTTTAGTCGACAAAGTTATAATCATAGTTATCTTTTAAAATCATTCCAGTTATCTATTGCTATCTCGACACTGCATACGCTGATAGCTTGTCTATAATATCCTTCGTCTAAGCGTGCTGTAGATTAAGAGAATCGTTGATAACCACTAAAAGCGGCAACTTTTCAATGAACGATTTCCTAATTTATTAAATGCAAATAATATAATGAAAAGCGTTTGGAATCACTTTTTCTTACATTACTGCAGGTATTTTACAAGTCAAGTTGAGTTTTAGTTTCTATAAATTTGATTTGATTTAGGAGCAAAAGAAATGAAATGTCTTGTAAACATCAACATAAATAATTATCTATGAGTCTATTTATTAAAAACGGTAAAGTCACGTCAACACCATTCAATGGAAATAAACGGTCCTGTAGATTTCCCGATTTATAGCTAATATTTACAAGTTAGCTGCTCTAGAGCATATTGCTTTACTTTTTACACAGATATATTATGTAAATATTTTGATTATAACATTAAAATTAATTACAGTGTTTTTCATACACTGTATATTTGTAATACAGTATACAGTAAAAGCAGGTAAAAGCAGTAAATATTTATATATATTTGTAGCATTTGACATGCTTAGCACTATACATTAAACACAAAGTGAAAAATGTGAAATCGAAAATAATCCTGCTCCTGACTGTTATTTTCGATTTCACATTTTTCACTTTGTGTTTAAAAGCAGTAAAATTACTGTGAATCTACTGTAATTACAGTGTACCTGGCAACACTGCGTTACACACATGATTTTTGAATGTCAAAAATTTTTGATTGACAGATTTAATCTTAGCCGGTGAACTAAGTGATGTGAAAATTTTAAGTGATTCTTCATCCCACCCGCCACCACTCAATCAGTTACTAAAGAACAAAAAATCTTTTATAAATATATAAAAAATACGATTAAATCAATATAAAACAATAAATAGATTGAAGGAAACTGAAGAAATGACCTAAAGGTCGTAGTAACCAGGTCAAAAAATTACAAAAAAAAAAATTGCCAAAGACTATGACAGGTAAGTGCCAACTGCCAATTGATTGAATAGCTTAAAAGTACCCGTTATATCTGAATGTAATCTGTATTGCACAGAGTAATTTTGCTGTATTGTTACTTTTTAGAATAGTTTATTATAAAAATTAAAAACACTCGGTTTTTTTTTTTTTTCAGCGGATGCGTTAGTGGTCGGTTCATTGGCAAATTTCTGGAAAATATTTCTGCAATTATTTACGGTTTTACTTAATGGTGTTTAGTGGGTCTCATGTAGTTATCCATTTTCATTAGTTAAATACAAAAATATACCATTTCATCGAATTTTCAGGTGAGTGGAAAAATTTATTCTTTTGTTTCTGGTGACAGTTATTTATTAAACAAAAAACTTTTCTTTCGTCCTCATGGACGAAGACTCGGGGGGTGGGTGGCCCCCGGATAACCAACCCCGATCTAATATTCCATCCCCAGCAGAATTTGTTTCGGTGGGTTCCGATTCTTCCTCTGAAATATACATAGAGGAAAATCATCATATCAGCAATGGTTCTATGAATACGATAAAACGGAAAAAGCATTCAAAGAAACATAGTAGGAAGAATAAAGAAATCAAGGCGCATTCCCAAGACTCTATATTGGCACTAGGACAGACATGTAATAATAGTACCACAACAACACCTTTAGATACTACTACCCAGGTTACAGACTCTCTACTTTCTGCAACCCGTACTCCTTCCCAAACACCCAACATACCAGCATATGTACCGTCTGGCAGACCGACTTATAACTCCATGGATAATGGACCATTTGTAGTTCATGTTCAAACAATTGACACAAGTGGATACCTACACCCCATAAATTTTGGCAGATTCTTACGAAAGAATAATTTCAATAATGTTATTGATGGCAGTATACAACGCATAGGCCGCAATAGGATCACTCTCTCTTTTATAGACCATATTTCAGCCAATGATTTTACAAACAATGAAATTGTCAAAAATAATAATTTTAAGGCGTTCATACCAACTTTTAGCACAACTCGCTTAGGGTTAGTTAAAGGAATCCCTCTTGAATGGTCAGAGGATGAAATATTAGAGAGCATTACAGTACCCATTGATAACATAAGTATCATAAAAGTCCGTCGCTTAAATAAGAAAATTATTATTGATGGCTCCCCTACCTACAAACCCACCCAAACATGTGTTTTGACGTTTGATGGACAGACACTCCCATCAAGAGTCTTCATGTGTTATAACTCTTTGCCAATAGAACGTTACTACTACCCAACTGTTCAATGTTTCAACTGCTGTCGCTTTGGTCATACCAAGATACTGTGCCGTTCCAAGCCACGCTGTTACAAATGTGGACATGAACACACAGGAGATTCCTGTGATATTGAGGAGGGCTCTACATCCTGTCTTTTCTGTTCTGGGCTGCACTTTGCAACCAACAGGAGCTGCCCAGAATACAATAGGCAGAAATTGATAAAAATATCCATGGCTGAAAAAAACATATCCTATATGGAAGCGCTTAAATTACACTCACCGATAAAGGCAAAGAGTTATAGCGATGTGACCAAAAATTCTTTCGCAAAAATTATTGCCCCCAGCTCATCTCCTTCACCCTCACATCTACCTTCATCGTACATTAAAACAGTGTACCTAAAACCACGTTCTTCTCCTCCACAAAGACAGGGGTATGATCATGTTGCCCATCAAGCACTGATCCGTGACCCATCCATGCCTAATAACAATGGCGTAGCTTACCCTAACAATGATCACAATACATTAGAGACAATCATAGAACTGCTTCAGTCACTTTTAAATACAAAAATCATTAATTCCCATAAACCGTCCAACGCCGCACACAACTCTGTTTCTTCACGTTTACCGCAACCCATTCATAATGGCCTCAATAGGGCTTCAGTGGAATTTCAAAAGCATAAAAAGTAAAAAAATTGAACTTTCATACCTCATTAATACATATGACCCTATAATTATGGCTATTTCTGAAACTTGGCTTAAGTGTGGTTCCTTGTTTAAGGTACCACATTACCAATGTTTCAGAGATGACAAATCCGATGGGTATGGTGGCTCAGCCATACTCGTCAAGAACACTGTAAATACTCATCTTGTACATTTACCATTCTCATCTGACTGCTTCTCCATAGTTGCAGTGGAATTTAAAAATATCACTTTTATATCTATATATATTCCCCGGCCTACCTTTGGAATATTGAACACAATATCGGATATAATAACACATATTAAAGGCCCTCTCATCATTATGGGAGACTTTAATATACACCATCCAGTATGGGGATGTGAAAATTCAGACCCATTAGCCAACTGTTTATTTAATATTATGGATAATTTAGGACTCTGTTTATTAAATTCTGGAACCCCAACACTGCGCACAAAACCAAATGAAAGGATAAGTGCTATAGACCTAACATTAGTATCTGCAAACCTAGCTCCCTCAATGTCATGGAATACCCTACAATCTACTTTTGGTAGTGACCACTTCCCCATAATATTTGATCTTCCTTTTTCAAAAATTGTAGCTACCCCATACAAACCATTATTACAATATAATTTACCTAGAAAATCAGAATCTGATATTTGGTTTAAATTCACTTCTATCTTAGAAAAATCCTCCTCTACTCTCCCACCCCTTTCCCCTTATGTTGTTGATACCTGCCTTAACTCATTGATAAATCATATACATTCTGCTGCTAAACAATCATTCCCTCTTAAAGTGCCAAACACAAAACATAAATCACCTCCTTGGTGGGATAACGAATGTCTAGTGGCCGTTACAAAAAGGAAGAGAGCCGAATTATTATACCGTAACAATATGACAAATCAAAATTACGATAACCTCATAAGAATAATGTCTGATACAAAACGCCTTCTACATTCCAAAAAATCAGAAGGTTGGAAACATTTCTGTTCCGCTATCTCCCCCAACACCAATGCTACTTTAGTATGGAAGTCCATCCGTCGCTTTCGAGGAGCCTTCAGAGACACCTCAGTTCCATTTCCTAAATTCAACAGTTGTTATGAATCTTTTATGGATAAATTAGCTCCACCTTTCGTTCCTGACTTTAAACAAATAAACTTCAGTAGTCCAGTAAATAGTGATGACAATTTTGTTCCCTTCTCCATACAGGAAATACTTTTAGTTCTCTCTTCTCTTAAAGATTCTTCTCCAGGTCTGGATGGTATTCCTTATTCTTTCATGAACAATTTGGACAACCAAACTCTAAATTATTATCTTGATATGGTAAATTTGATGGTTAGTTTCGAATATATCCCAGCTTCACTAAAGACCCAGGTAATCATTCCAATTTTAAAACCTGGCAAGAATTCCGAAGATCCTGGTAACTACCGTCCTATTGCTATGTCCTCTGTTTTAATAAAAATTGCAGAACATCTTATTAAAAACCGGCTAGAATGGTATGTCGAAAGTAGGGACCTCCTACCCAATTCCCAGTATGGGTTTAGAAAAGGTAGGGGGACTATAGACAGTCTATCTATTCTAGTTACAGACATACGGCTCTCTTTCTCAAGGAATGAATCTACTGTCGCAACATTTCTAGATTTATGTTCAGCATATGATAATGTAAGCCTTCCTATACTCAAAGACAAAATGGAATATATGTGCATACCAAAAAAAATAATTAATTTTATAATCAATTTATTCTCTGACCGCATTGTTCAACTTAGAATTGATAATGACATTGTTTGTACTAGATCTTTATTTAAAGGCTTACCCCAAGGCTCTGTACTAAGTCCCATTCTTTTTAATATCTACACTTATGATTTAAACCATCTGGTCCTTCCTTACTGTCGAATATTGCAATATGCTGACGATTTGTGTTTATATGCCGCTGATAAAAATACATTAAATTCTGTACATAATATAAATCAAGCTCTTCAAGCCCTAAATTCTTGGCTAACTAATAATGGTCTAGATATAGCTCCCCTAAAAAGTTCTGTGGTTTTATTTACAAGAAAACGTTTGAAACCCAGACTTGATATTTACTGTAATAATACTAGGATACCTGTAGAAAATGAAAAAAAATTTTTAGGACTTATCTTAGATTCTAAATTGAATTTTAGCTCCCATATAAATTCTGTTGTTACTAAAAGTGAAAAAAACCTTAACATACTAAGATGCTTAGCAGGTGTCTGGTGGGGTGCCCATCCTTTTTACTTAAAATTGATCTATAATGCTACTATCCGCAGTATCATGGATTATGGCTCATTCCTTTTCGAACCAGCAAATAGAAGAGCTCTTAATACACTTGACCTTATCCAATCTAGAGCTCTACGCATTATACTGGGAGCAATGAGGTCAACTCCCAAAGGTGCCATGCAGGTAGAATGTGCTGAACCTCCTTTGGATATAAGGAGACAATATTTAGCCGATATGTTCTTATTTCGCACATTCCAATACTCTTTCCATCCTATTTTCCCAAAATTACAACTATTAATCTCTTACATGTCTCTACCCTATTGGCAGCATAAAAAAGTCCCCTGTCTTATTACAAGCTGTTTAAAAATTCTAAATTTAAGATACCCAACTCATAGAACTTGTAAACTCCCCCTATTTGACTTTAATTTTGAATCTATCCTATTTAAACCAATTATTCATTTCAATTTGAACTTAAATAAAGCTGGTCCCTCAAATAATAAACAATTCTGTAACATAGTAGATAACCTCTGGAATGGGTGGCACCTTATCTTCACTGATGCATCCAAAATGAACCAGGATGGATGTGTGGGGGTTGGCTTATTCCATCAAAATTATAATATTGTTCAAAAAATAAAATGCCCTCCTGAAACTTCAGTTTTCACTGGGGAATGTAGGGGAATCATGGAAGCCATTAACTATATAATTTTGTTTAAACTATATAAATCCGTAATATTCTCAGATTCATTAAGTGCACTCCAATCATTGATAAGTAACCCTTTTAAAAATAATTCCAGAAACTGGTTAATTCTCAATTGTAAGCAATTACTACTAAAATGTTCTATTCTAAATTACACCGTACATTTAGCTTGGATTCCAGGCCATAGTGGAATAACAGGCAACGAAAGGGTAGATAAAATTGCAAGAGAGTCTGTAATCTGCGGTGATAAAATTCCTTTTAAAAATTACCCTCAAGACCTTCTCCTACTTCCTATTCATGATCTTAAAAATAGATGGACAAAAAGATGGTGTCTAACAAGTAAAAGAAAAGGCACCAATTTTGCAAAATATCAATCAGAAATTCTTCTTAAACCCTGGTTTTCCAAGTTTAAATGCAACAGGAAAATCACCTCCACTATTTCACGCATGAGATTTGGCCATTGCTGTTCTGATGTACACCTGCATAAAATCAGAGTCAAGGATACATCCCTCTGCGAATGTGGAATAGATATAGGGGACTTAAACCATATTTTTTTTGCTTGCCCAAAATTTGATCATGACTCATTATATAAATCACTTATAGACCATAGATTTCCACTACCTGTACATATAGATATCATTTTAAGTAACATAAATAAGACCTCAATTAATATAATATCATCTTTTATCAACTTAAATAATCTTAAAATTTAGTCACGCCCTTTTATTTTTTTACCATTTATCATTACTGTATATAAACTTTCACATGTAGTTAGTATAGTTTAACTAGTCTAATGTTTTTGTTTCAGAACCGTATAATAATAAACAACAAAATTCCAAATATAATAGTACTGTGCGCTGCTGTGAACTAACGTGAAGCTGGCAATAATGTTTTAAAACTCTTGCCAAAAAAAAAAAAAAAAAAAAAAAAAAAAAAAAAAAAAAAAAAAAAAAAAAAAAACTTAAAAGTACCATTAATTACTTACTTATCTTTTTGTGTGAAACTAATGTAACTAATGTATTCTGTGATAAAATTGGGAGACCGTTAATTTTTATATCAGTTGAAATTATTAAAGGTAAATCTTTTAAAAACAGTATATTATGTCTCGTTATAGACTGCTCAAAGATACAATATTCTTAGCTAAAAACTGAAGTTTGTGTCACTCGTTTTTTTTTATGAAGAATGCCTATCAATAATTCTAGAATAGAAATTTTAATTGTATACAATACGTTCTTTTCGAAGAAATAATAAATTGTTAAAACATCGTTTATAATAGTTGTAGTAATTATTATTACCGAGTGGCTTATATATCGTCCCTAAAACTTGTACTATACTGTAACTCTGTTGTTTAAAACATACTTCTTTTATACAGGATCGCGTACATAAATTATAAAATTATTGCAGACTAAAATGGCGAACCAATGGGGACAAAAAGCAGAGGAGTTGGAGGTAACTAATAAAATAGCTGGATTGGGATTGAAAAAGGATAATAACCAATCGCCAGACACTGATGAATCACCTGATTCTGCAAATCCAGCTGATACATCCCTTTTAATGAAAATAATTAGACAGGGATTAGTTGAATCTAAATTAGACATTGAAGTTCAAAGAAAAGACCCAAATTCTCCTTTGTATTCAGTGAAAACCTTTGAAGCACTACACTTGAAGCCTAATTTACTTAAAGGTGTTTATGCTATGGGTTTCAATGCTCCTTCAAAAATCCAAGAAACAGCATTACCTACACTTTTAGCGGATCCTCCACAAAATATGATAGCACAATCTCAGTCGGGAACTGGCAAGACTGCAGCCTTTGTATTAGCTATGTTGAGTAGAGTGGACTCTTCCAAGAATTACCCTCAAGTACTTTGTTTAAGCCCCACATATGAGCTAGCAATACAAACAGGAGAAGTTGCAGCTAAAATGGCTAAGTTTTGTCCAGAAATTAAACTTAAATATGCTGTTAGAGGTGAAGAAGTACCTAGAGGCACAAAGATAACTGATCACATCATAATTGGAACACCTGGAAAAATGCTAGATTGGGGTGTGAAATTTGGTATGTTTGACATGAACAAAATTAAAGTGTTTGTACTTGATGAAGCTGATGTTATGATTGACAGACAGGGTCATCAAGATCAGTGTATTCGTATTCACAAATGTTTGCCTACAACTTGTCAGATGATGTTTTTCTCTGCTACTTATGGCACTGCTGTAATGGAATTTGCTGAAATTATTGTTCCTAACCCCATCATTATTAGATTATTAAGAGAAGAAGAATCATTAGATAACATTAAACAATACTATGTAAAGTGTAAAAGTCCTGAGGAAAAATATAGAGCTATTTGCAATATTTATGGAGTTATAACAATTGGGCAGGCAATCATATTTTGTCATACAAGAAAAACTGCCAGTTGGTTATCTGAAAAAATGTCTAAAGATGGACACTCAGTTGCTGTACTCTCTGGAGAACTAACTGTGGAGCAAAGAATAGCTGTGCTTGATCGTTTCAGAGCTGGTCTTGAGAAGGTATTGATCACAACTAATGTTTTATCCCGTGGAATAGATGTTGAACAAGTTACCCTGGTTGTAAACTTTGATATGCCAGTAGATATGGAAAAAAAAGCAGACTGTGAAACTTACCTGCATAGGATTGGGCGTACTGGCAGGTTTGGTAAAGCCGGTATTGCTATCAATTTAGTTGATTCAGCACAGAGCATGGATATATGTAAAGAAATCGAGAGTCATTTTGGTAAAAAAATAAAACTTCTTGACATTGAAGATGCTGAAGAAATTGAAAAAATTGGGGCCTGATAAGGACTGTTATTATTTAAGCTTCTATAATTTTACTTTTAAGCTACACTGTGTTGTGTTAAATAAGGATATACTAAGTGATTAATAAAAAAATATTTTCTTAATATGTGTTGTGTATGATGACAATATTCTCCAAACATCAAATTAAATGCATTATTCCACTATTTAATGTTTAGTGACTCAAGTTACAAATTATTAAAAATCCCAGTACTAATCTTGCAGCTCCTCCATAATGGAATGTCTACTGGTTTCTAGTGGTAGAACCCTGCTTTACCAGCATGAAGGCCAGCTTAGTCGGGATGATACCTCTCCTCTCACAAAAGATCAGCATGAAGCAACATTAGGTACTCCTACTGTTTGTTTCGTATGGCATGTGAGAGCGCCGGAGGACAAAACCCCCTCCCTGTCTTCTCCTTATTATCCTCACCTTAGTACACTCCCTATCCTCGACTTATTATACTTCCTATCAATTTCCTTGGAGATACGCACGAGTGATGTTGCTAGGTATAAAAAAATAAGCCCACCAGAAATAAAACTCCAGTTTAGTGATGGCTAGACAATTTCTTTATTATCCTTTTGCAGTGACATTTTATCTTAGATAAATAAGGTTCTTTATCTAAGCATTTTATGCTTATTTCCTTACACCTCACTTCATATTAAAATATGAAGTGAGGTGTTGGTTCTAAAGAACATCCATAGAACAAAATGAGGTGGTGACACATTTGTTTGTATTCTAAATCTTTCACCAGACAGACTCCATACTTTAAAGCAGTTACATAATATAACACTTAAATATGGAAAAGAAAGTTAAATATTCTAATAATAAAACTGAAACAGAAAGAGAAAGTTAAGAAATTTAACAAGATTAATTTGTTTATTACACTAGTGTTTTTATTTTTCTCAAATGTAGTCTGAGATTAGTAGTGGAAATGTTTGGGGCTATTACAGTTGGCTAGATAAATAACAAATAAACTATATTCACACAAATTTATTTTTGAATTTAACAGTCATCTTTTTCAATTTAACAGCAGCTTTATTATATTAATAAATAAAGGTTCATAGCACAATCTTTGAGGAAGGTTATTTTGGCAGACCGCTGAAGTAATATGACGCAGTTCCGCCGCCGTGGAAGAACACAGCGGGTTTTGGTGGGTGAAGAAGGGTGGTTAATTAACCTATTCGTTGCCCCGAGCGACGGGGTGTGCAAAAATAATTAAATAAGAAGAAAAAACAATAATTTTTCATTATGAATAATCACATTAGCGTTCAGCCTCCTAATGGCTTCTACTCATTCACATTCCGTCAGCAAAATAATGCATAACATATGTATCCTATCACATGATTCAAAGACTGGACCCGTCTACCAATAATGTGATACAATTTTATATATTGTCACTTGACCTTAGCTTGAACGCTATTATAAAGTTACCTCGCAGTAGGTGACTTGCGTGAAACTAGCGTTTGGTGGGTGGCACTGGCACCTGACTAACCAGTTCGGAACCCTAAACCCTTTACCGTCGAACTTTCCTCATAGTAAGTGACCCAAGACTTCAAGACGATGATTATATTATTGTTTATAATGTCGGAACATTAGTAGTCTGTTAGATTATAACATAATACGATTCATTATTTAACATTAGGGCATTCATTATAATATGATATTCATAATTTAACATCAGAACTATGATGCTGACTACTAGTTTCTCTGAAATTATTGAATGAATGACTTCTGAAATTGTCCAGAGTTTATTTTCAATAAATTACCAGTTACTTTGAACATTAGGATACCATAAATGCACACATTATCATCCCACATTTAAACTAAATATGATGGATACTTTATAAATGTTATCGTGTATTTTGAGCGGCTGCCTCCGGATTTGTTGCTCCCGATATCATCACAAAAATGGCAACTGGTACAATGTACATCCACTGTAAAAAAAAAAATTATGTTTAATAGCAATCCAAGAAACAGTACTTATACCTACCCCAACTGAATAATATTAACCTACAAATATAACAAAGCTCAGTCTTATTTACATAATAGTAGAGCATAGCACGCAGGGAGCTGCCTGTATTATACATAGAACACATATTATGTTTCAGGAACTGGCATTTACATAGAATAAATAACATTCACACACAAAAGTAAAAAACAAATTATTTGTAAAAGTGGAAAAAGGGAACTTTAATGCAAGCAGGATTCGAACCTGCATCCAATCCAATCCATCCCTGATTCCCTGAATTGGATGGAAGCACTTTAAAGTAGCTGAGCATGTCAAGTGCTAAAATACAGATCAAAATATTTAAAAAAAAATATCTAAGTATAAAAAAATGGAACTCTGGCTGTAGAATACACTTTTATTTAAAGATAACCTATCTTTATATTGTGATTCTGGCATCAGTTAAAAATAACTGTAAAAGTTGTATCATTTTGTACCATGATAATGGCAGTTCTCATGCGGTCAGAGACAAATTAATTTTTGAGGGTAAAGTAAGTAGACATTATGAGCTATCCTGCAGTCCCGACCTGGCTTCTTGTGGACTTTTATTTTCTTATCTATTTTACGGTCAACTATTTAGATCACTAGAAGAGACTGTCGAAGAGTATAAAAAACATGTTTTCAAGGTCACCATAAAGGAGGAATCGTATGTTTTCAAAATTGATCAATTACTATCTCAGACTAACAAAAAAATAAAGACACCGCATTCTCAACTAAAAAATGAAGCAACTTTTGATGTGAAAACATCTAATGCAGAGGGAGGATAAAACCGGATGTCGGCGTGGCAACGTCGCCACGCCAATATTTAATTGGTTTTAACGCCATCTGTTGTGTGTGCAAAAGCATTTAACTAGTGTTTAGGTCTTAATTCGTCTATGGATAACGAGAGGGTGCTTAACAAGAATTAAATGGCTCTAACAATATTTGAAGAAAGAAAGAAAATCAATGTTTTCACATCTGCAAGACATCTGGTGACGGCTTTCTATTTAATTGAGTTTTTTTACTTACATATTTTGCCAAGAAGGATCTATTGTCCTTAAGTTCTCCCTTTTCCCTAGCTTCCCTCTCTCTCTCCAACTTTTGAATGTAGGAAGCTGTATCAGGTCTGTAAATACACAGGACAGAAAAATAATTAATCTATAGGCAGATACATGTTAACAAGTAACTATTCTATATAAATATATGGCCGTTGTGCATTTTAAACTCAACTCCATGGTAACAGCCAAGCTCGCACCCGCGCGTCACCATCGCCGAGGAAAGGGATAGAAAGTGCATAGGTAGGATACGGAGACTATAGGAAGAATAATAAGGAGAGGATAGGCAGGGGGGTTTGACTTTTTTTTATACAAAATAAAGTAAATATAAAAAGCAGAGTTGAGGTTTTGAATGTTGAAAAGAAAACTCTGGATACTTTAGTACTTTAGCATTACCACTTTCTCTCTAAGCAATTAAATAAAAAAATATTTTTCAAGAACACTTACACTGGTGCTTGCTCCACATAGCGAAGGTAAAACTTTGAATTAATGTTATAACCATTGCGGCTTTTCTGCAAAGGCTGAGTAGAATTGGAAACTTGGAAGTTTACAGCAGTTACAGCACCATTGGGTAGTACCCAAGCACTTATCACATCTGTGAGACCATTAGCCAAGAATGTACTAGCTTTTACTGATGACAAGAACTCTGTTCCTTTGCTATTATCTCCTGAAGTGACAATTGATCGCATGGTATAAAAGCCTTGAATGTCAGCCAGGCTCTAAAAATAAAAGACTATTTATAAAGATCTGATACTGCTTTATGAAACATATTAGTGTAAATGATATGTTGAAATATTTTTGAGTTATCCAAAAGTTAGTTTTTGAGTTATCCAGTAGAGAATAGTTACTGTTAGTCATAACTCAAAGGAAAACGAAAGAGGCGACAAATAATGATCATAAAAACATAAATTATAAATGGAATGACATCAATTATACAAATGCAAAGTCCCACACCTTCAATTCATCAATATGTTCTTTAGAAAATGTTAACTGATCTATAATCGCCCCCGTTCCCGCACGAATACTTTTCAATGATATATTGCCGCGATAGCAATACTTTTCAGTCTTGCAATACAATGAATGTTCTATTTTAATGTTCAGCCAACCATCATAGTCAATGCAATCCTGTAAACAAATAGCATAATACCATTTAGTGTATTCGTCGCGCCAATAACGAAAGATACACAATGAATTTTGTGTTTTATAAACTCACAACTCACCACGTAATAAAATAATCCTATAAAACAGACACAAAGAATTGAAAAAAGCTCTGATTGCATTGTAAGTTACCGTGTTATGTCGTTATAATTATATAAATTAATATATATCAAATGTTCTTTAATTAATAACAATATAATTTATTAAATTATATTCTCCGGCGATGGTGGACTTCCAGTTCCAGCACTTCCAGCTTCCAACAAAGAGTAAAATAAGCAAAGAGTAGAATAATCTAAAAAAGCTCAATATATATATTTTTATATTTGTTTTAAGGCATTGGCAGAACCATCAGCCTAACAGTAACTTATAAACATCATTATTCTCCAAACTAGATTAATTCATCAAACAAGTCGTAGTTGAAATCAGTCATATAAAGTCAGTCAAGTCAAAGTCACGCTACAGTAAAACGATGGCAACCTTATTGAAGCTTCTATGGAGTTTTGGAAACAACAGGAAAAAACACGTTATGTCGCATTACATCACTTGCCAGCACTTATGCACATACACAAATAGTTAATAAGCAAAAGGCCACCACTTTTACACATTAATACTTGAAATAACACAAGTTTAGAAAAATAATGCAGAGCGACGACATGATCTTATTCGTGTCCCCCCAAAATTCAAAAAAAAAAAAGCTCAAAGCGTAAAGCATAGACTAAGTATAATACTGGACGGAGCCATAGCGCTTTGCCGTTCTGTATTAATTTGTCAAACACAGTATTGTTATTTCTGTCTATCGTGCGAAGTCTCAATAGGAGTAAAAAGATAGCTTATATAACTTTGGCAATGACGTAATGTATGTGAAATTCGTGTCACACGCTGACCGACTAGTAGGTCAAAACATTGCGATTTGGTGCATCATAAAAGTGATATTCTAGAAAGTCCTATTGAAGTTGCTAAATATTTTGTGCGCTAGTGAAAATATATCGTGTGTGGCTGTCTTTTGTTCATCCAGAACGACGCAAGGAGGTCTGAAGAATCCAAATTTGTAATTTCACACGTAAGTCTATGGGCCGGTTGTTTCAAACGATTGATTATCGTAACATACGTACGTCAAAAAATTACGAATACGAACGATATTTAACGAACGTTAAATACAAAGTGTTGTTTCATTGCCTAAAAAACCAGACGTCAAAGTTATTAGGGAGTAGATTAGCACATAGCAACGTATTTTCGTAATAAAAATAAATGGGAGAATTTTCTAGTATGCCAACATTTGTCCGTATACGTCAGTTTAACTTTTTTATCATAAACACAGGATGTATAGTCTATGGTTTTTTGTTTTTGTCATGAAAGTAATGTGTAATGTATATAAATATTCGCTTGAAACGCGTTAGACTCCCGGGAGTCTCGGCTCAATGACCTCGACAATTGATAAAAAAGTCCAAAAGAATCTCCAACGCTTGCAATAAGAGTCAACATCGCAAAAAAAAAGGGCCGAGCCGCGCGCGCGGTCACAAAAAAATTTGGCGCTAAAAATTTATTTCCTACTCCTTAACTTTCAATGCTATCTACTCTAAAATTTTTGCCTGATACAGTCTGTTCATTCTATAAGCTGTTCATGATTTTTGCCTAAGCCTATATATACTGTATCAACGAGAAATAAATCCCAAACGTAAACGTCAGCCAGTTGCGTCAATGGACTCGAACAGGATGGTAATAAAGTCTAGATTTCAACGCGAAAGTGAAATAAAATTAAAGTTTGTGAAAAGTTTTCGCTTTATAAAGTCAGTGTTATTATAATAATTAGTGGATAGTGTTTTTAAGTGTTTTAGTGCATAAAATAGTTATTATACTTGACAATAAACATGGATTTTTCAACAATGGGTAAGTAGATTTTTTTTAGAAAAATACGGCCACCCGTTGCGGCGCGTGGCCTCTCGCAGCGCCGCGTGGCCTTGGCGCGCTATTGGCCGGCACGTGTAAGACTCCCGGGAGTCTAACGCTTGTTTAGAACTTGTTGAAATAATAATAAATAATAATCCTGTCAGTTGACGGGATATATACTATATATACGTGTTACTTATTTATTTTATTGTTTATGACGCGAATAACAAAACTTTGAATTATTCCTTTATTATTAGTTGTGAATTGTGACAATATTATTAGGTATATATAAAGAAAAATAAGCTATTCATGCAGAATTCAATGCCAGTGGAGACCAACCGAGGACTTCACGTCTGTTAAAGTTTGATTTGAAATCTAGCTATATCATAGAAGTCAGTTGCAACAGCCAATTTTTCTTCTTCGTTAGATGGAATGTTTATGTAATGAGGACGTAATTTATCGATAACCCGAATCACTCGATGAATAATATGACACACTGTTGATTTCTGCAAATCTGACACATGCCCAACACATCTAAAGGCTGATTTACACGTATTAAGTTGCCAAGTCTTAACTAAATTTTAACTAAATTTCAAGCGACTTAATTTTAAGTAACCGTTTACACGTAAAAATACTAAATAACTAGTTAAACTCATTTATTCGCTCAAGATGGACGACCACAGAACAAATATACCCCTAGCGGATGACCAACATCAACAGTGCATTCCAGACGTGATTAAATTTGTATTAACTGAAGTATTGGATGAAGTAAAAGATGAAATAATCAGAGAAGCGAGAATACCTAAAAGACTGTGGGTAAGAAAATGGATAAGCAGGAGAAATGAATATGGCGCAAGTACAACTTTGTTTCATGAACTAGCAGGAGAAGATAAAAATGAGTATTTCTCTGCACTGCGGATGTCAGAAGAATCATTCAATTACTTGTTATCTAAAGTTGAACATGAGATACAGAAAAGAGATACTGTGATGCGCTCTGCATTAGAATCAAAATTAAAATTACATATATTATTATATTTTCTCGCTACTGGAAATAGTTTTCGCAGTCTATCTCACTTTTTTAGAGTTTCTAAATCAAGTATATGTTTGATGCTGCCTTACGTGTGTGAAGCTATATTTCATGCTTTGAAAGATTTTATAAAGGTAAGAAAAAATATATTTACACTCAGTATTTATTTATTAATATTTTAATAATTAGCTCAGCTTATAAAACAAAAAAAAACATGTTATTTATCATTAATTAACTCACAATTAAACAAACTAAATAAATAAAATTACTGCTCCTTGACCTCCACAATAGAAGCTACTGCTTGTGACAGAATATCAGGTTCAAGGATACTTTGTGATAAATCTCCAGCTTGGGAATAAAATATTATAGAATTTTCTCTTCCTGATTGGGGATTTACTGCGAAGGGGTTCTACTACTGTTCATTAATTGTTGTATACGCATATCGGACAAATAGTTTTGGATATGTTTTTGAGCTTCCAGCGCCGTAAGCAAAGGCATAGCTTTTAACTGTCCTGCAACACTTTTAGCAAAATGGTCAAACTCGTGTTCAGTAGTAGATTGCGAACTTGCTGTATTCATAGTATTGTTATGAATGTTCATGATGTTAATGAAACCGTATCCAGGGAGCCAGTTAACTTTGAAACAAAAAGTTTTTAACTATCGTCTCTCACGAGCACGGCGCATAGTAGAAAATGCGTTCGGAATTTTAGTTGCTCGATTCAGAGTTTTTGAAAGGCCTATTCCCATCAACCCTGTCAGGGTTGATCAGTCTATAACGGAAGGATTTTGGTCCAGTATGACACTGGACAATGCTCGTAGTGTATATCGGAACAAAGCCTTTATCTGTTGTATGATGTCGGCCTTAGATAAAAAACCTATAGATGTATCCATCGCGTGGCCACTCATGAGACAGCAATATAACACTTAAGTGTGGCTATTACGTACAATTCGCAAAATAAATATGGCAAAAATTATATGAAGATCACGATATAATTTTTACCACTATCTGAATAAATCACTAATTGATTAATACATTAATATCGATCACTTATTATCCTAATTAATATTGTGAATGCAAAATTATGTGAGAGTTTAGAGATAGGCTTTACTGAGCTGTCAGATTGTTAACACAGTGTATTGGCATCTCATGAATAAACCTTTAAGTTATATTAAAATTGTGATATTCCGTATTTATTATTTTAGTCTTTGATTGTGATCTATTTAGAGTGAAAGTTTGTGGACGTGTAGTGCTAAAACCAATCACTAATTGTATTCAATCTAAACTGTGCAAATAACAAGTATAAGAACGTAAAAAAATATGTAACACTAAATTCACAAAAGTGTAGGTGGGTAGGCTGTCGTCTATATCGTGCAAAGAATCTCCACGGTTACGTGGTGTATGTAAGGCCGAGAATTGTGTGCACTGCCTTTCAGTGTTGTAATATAGTTAAGCTTAGCGTCGATTACAGCAGAAACGCACCGAATCGAATCGAAACGCATTTTTCATATAAACTCCGCGTCTATCAGGCGCGCCGAGCCGAGCCGAATCGAGTCGCAGAAAGTCGCTTCCTATATATTTACTATGAAACTGCGTCCATTAGCGACGCGCCGAAGCGCGCCGAATCGAATCGCGCTGGCATATTGCTCTTGAGGCGAATTTCTTCGCCGATGTGTTCCGCGGGCTGGGCATGCAGGAAGTGCCAAAAAGTATTGATATGTCGGTGGTTTTATAAAAAAAAGTTCTTTATGAAATTATATTGTTTATTTTTTTTTGTTCATATAAAAGTATATCAAACTAGGATTATGTTGTTAATCGAATGATAATGATGTAAAATCATAAATTGGGGTAGTTTTTACGACCAATTATAGTTCGAAGATCTGAGGAGCACTAAGTTTTATATATTGAAAGTATTTCAAATTAAAACACTTCTATTCATCAGAGTTGTCTATAACGCAAGAACGAACCACTTTTTATTTTTTATTGCGTATGATGGTAGACGAGCCACGGCCCACCTGGTGGTAAATACTTTGTAACCGTCGCCCATGGACTCAACGCTGCTGCTCACCATTTTATTTCATGGATATGTAATAAAAGAATTAACAGTTATCTCCTGCTACAACCAATACACACCGATGTGCTTTATGGCCGGTCACACGGGAGATGCTGGTTCCAACCCAGTCAGATGAGATAGCAAGTGAGTACTCCCACTTGGTAGCCAGCCCTACCACCAGTCATGCAATGGATGATAATTGCTTACTTCCCTTAGTCACTTCGTACGACACCCGTTAAAACTGGCCCCATGTTCCCGAAAGAATGCGGTGGTGACATTTTTTGAATTCTGAGTCCGTCACCATAAGGACTAAAACTTTCTCCGTTGAAAAGTTGTGATAAATGAAAAATTTATCTAGATGTGTTTTTCTATGCCATTTTATTCCTTAGAAATTGAAACGCGTGTTGTATGATAGGTCCATGGCGTATCCAAAGAGTAGAATTTGAGTAGAATAAATAAAAAAGACGCGTGTCAGCGGTTTTGGCATAATCGAAAAATTTCGGCCATAGAGTTTCAGAAAAAGTTAGGTTATTAAATAAATGCCTTTTTTGTGAAAATACATCAATACTGTTATTTTCTTTGTTGTACTTTTATTTATTAAATTGATAATAACGATATTTTATTAGTTTTATACATATTTTGTAAATTTGCCATTACGCCCCATTTGGTGTGCACTGGGAACAGTAGGCACCTTGGATATTTTTTTTGAGAGCTTAGAGGATTGATTACCTTAACAATTTTTAATTGTGGATTTTACTTTCCAGGTTAAATGTTAACACGTTAGCCGGAACCCCTCCGTGGGACCTGAAGGTGGAGGTGCTCGCCGAGGTGTATCGGTGGGCGTCGCAAGAGCGGGAGGGGGATGGTCCCCCACCCATGGCGACACCCGCCGGGCTGCCATGGCCAGCTGGAGGGCGCGGCTGGAGGCGCCCTGGGCCGATCTTCAGACCGTAGGGGCACTCCAGCCAGTGCTGGAAGAGTGGGCAGAGCGACGGCACGGAGTCGCCGTCTTCGGCTTCACACTGCGGTCGCTGTCTTCTGCGAGGAGGTAATCTCGTGGAAGGAAGCGGCGGAGAGGGCCAGGGAACAGGATTCTTCCGCTGACCCAAACCGCAGCCAACGACTGGGGTGGCGCAGGCGTGAGTACTTGCGCCTCATGCCGCCCTAGCTAAAGCTGCGGGTGGATGGACCAGGGAACGTCCACCACCCGCAAGGCCTCCCGCGAAGGTGCGATGCTCCGTGTGCGGATGCGTCGCTCATTAGAAGGTACCCGAAAGGGTAAGCCGCCGGCAGACCATCGAAGGAATGTAACATGGTTCCAGAGCCCACCAATAAAGGCGGAGAGACGTCACACGGCGGGTTTCTTTAGTGGGTGAAGACCCCACACTACCTGTTCGTTGCCCCGAACGATGGTGTGTGCGAATAGGAACATTTTTTTCCCGCCTTAACAAAAAAGTTAAACGTTAACGACATTATATCAATTCTAGAGGAGGATAGTTCTATAATTTCAGCAGATTTATTTATTACACTACCGGAAAATTATATAATTACCGGAAGATTCAGGGACAAACTTACTAGTTGACAATTATTGACTGAGCTGAGGTGCGATGCCAGGTATCATCAGTACAGGGGTCGCTGGAAACCGTCGAAGGAATTCCGTTTGTGAGCCAGGATAATGAAGAATACCAACCCTCAACTTCTTCGTATCAGAAACCGTAAAGACGCGAATGGGAATGCTCTCATGGTTCTGCTATGTGGAGAGAATGCCGGACGATCGACTAGTTAGTTAACAAGATACACAATGCGAGAGTGGAAGGATGTAGTTACAGGGGAGACCGAGACTCGCCAATCTTGACCGAGTCGGTCACGTATTAAAGGAAGTTGGAGTACCGGAGGAGTGGGCAGCAGCACTTCCTCGAGTATTAACATCCACTGCGATCGCCAACCCGCCTGCCAAGCGTGGCGATTACGGCATTATCCCTCATGACGGGACCGCTCGTTGTGACGTTCTCTTGGGGAGGCCTGTGTCCAGCAGTGGATGTTGAAGGGCTGATGGATGGATGGATGGATGGAGTAAGCCGGCGAACATATATGAAGAGAGCTATGAACGTTGAGGAAGCAAGAGATGTATGCAGAGTCTTTTGGCATTCTGTTCTCTCCGTCTATCCTACAAGGAAGATGACGTGTGAATGATAAGTAGTAGTACCTACTAGTAGTAGAAATTACACTCAAATTAGATGTCGCCAGTGCTACAGAAATACAAAGTTCAGATGGGTAGGTACATCAAATGTGGAGTTGGGTTGCATTGACATTGTTCCTAAACTTTTTATCCATCCATCCATCAGCCTTTTAACTTCCACTGCTGGACATAGGCCTCCCCAAGAATGGGGATAGTGCCGTAATCTCCACGCTTGGCAGGGGGGTTGGCGATCGCAGTGGATGTTGATACTCGAAGGAGTGCTGCTGTCCACTTCTCCGGTTTTCCCTCAGTCGGCTCTTACGACTCCCATTACAATGCGCGCCCTATGTAAAATGTGGTCCTGAATATTTATATAAAATAAATAAATATATTTTTGTCAGTGTTAGAACCCTGGTTTTTAAGATAAGAAAAATATTTATATATTTTGTCATCTAACCCTTTGGGGTAATATTTAAATAATACACCCACTCGTATCCGCTTGGCCGCAAAGAGTATTGTATTTATAATCACTACGTTTATATAGGGAGGGTAATAGTTTAACCATTGAGCTCCAAGTTTTACTTGGCCGCGTCGACCATAGAGTCCATAGATACTACATAAATAATAGACGCTGAATTGTCTACTAGGTGCTGAATTTTGAAACGCGTCGTCGAAGAAATTCGCCTCACAGGCCCGATTCGATTCGACGCGGTTCGGCGCGCCTTTAGTGGACGCAGTTTCATAGTAAATGTATAGCAAGCGAATTTCTGCGATTCGACTCGGCGCGCCTGATGGACGCGGGCCTTAACACGAAATTCTCAAACATTAACACCACAGAGTGGTCATTCATTCGTAACTAGCTGTAATTGTCTTTGTGAGGCAAGGTTTTTGTGAATTGTTTTTGAGGTACATTTTAAGTCACCTAGTCCCTACGATGAAGAGTGCTGGATGCATGAAACCTGTAAAAGACGCGACCGCCATTAAATGCATATCCCACGATTGTGATAAATCTTTCTGTGCATTATGTATTAATGCTTCTTCCTTGTTGATCGTAATAAGAGTTGGATGTGTCCGAATTGCTGCGCCTCTCAGAAAAAAGGTGGAGACAATAGCCTCACACCTGTACGCGGTAGACCCGATTTTGTAACCACTCGTAAGAAGACAGATGCCACTGTAATTAACTTCAATTCGGCTGGTAGTGAGGTGAATAAAGTTATAGAGCAACTGCGCGTCATTACCACCCAATTCTCGGCTGTCATGACTAAATTGGATGACGTGAGTCTATCACTTACTTATAATAACGAAAAACTGGATGATATGGTGCTCAAGTAGAAAGCAGTAGATGAACGTTTGAAGCATCTGGAAAAAAGGGATAAGGAAGTTGAAACCCTTCAGGTGACCATGATGCAACTTCAAAATGAGCTAAAAGCACAGCAGCAAAATAGACTTCGTAACGAGATTGAAATTGCTGGAATCCCTGAAAATTACTACGAAAATTTATACCATATCGTACTTGTGGCAGCTAAGAAAATAGGGTTGGAGCTGGAAGATAAAGACATAGACTGGGTGACCCGTGTGGGCCCTCGCCGCCCACCGATAAAAATGGCTTTGCCTGAAGACCGGACTATAATGCCACGTCCAGTTGTGGTGCGAATTCTTCGGAGAATTAAGCAGCGAAGTCAAGGAAGAACATAAATAGTTCTGACCTGGAAGTAGCTGGTGCACCTCGCAAAGTGTTTTTCAATGAGAGATTGGCCAAAGAAAACAGGATATTATTTCGTGATGCGAGATTCAGGGCAAAACAGCTTGGATATGCCTTCTGCTGGTACAATAGAGGTACGTATATACAACGGGAGGGTAAGTCGGCAATGCCTATACAGTCGTATAAAGATTGGGACCGTCTACTTCCAACTGCTACCTCGGCTGGCGAATAACTATATAAATAATACTTGATTAGTTTATCTATTTTTATATCCTTTATAGATATTGCATCTGTGTAGATACATGCCATAGGATTATCTCAGATTTACGATTTAGAGCGAAATACACAAAGCTTATTGTTTTAAACAGTTTTATGTTATCTATATGGGCCGCTACAGTTTCTAATTGTAAGCAGATATATTATTATTAAAATAGAATATTTTGAAGAGTGGCTAAAGGTAATTTAGATGATTTCGTTTTGGTATTAAATAACGCTTCTTACCACTCCCATAAGGTAGAATAAAACTGCCACTACAGGGTGGCGTAAGGCCCAGTTCAAAAGTGGCTAAACTCAGAATGTAAACAATTAATAAATGAATACACTGATAAAAGCAGAATTACTGTAAATCATTACAAAAAAAAAAAACTTATTATCAAAAAATGTAGTTGAGGAGTGAGACTCTTGAGTATGGTGTCAACATCTCAAACGACTTCCTTAGCACTGTAAATCAAATCCCATATAACTAGTATGGGCACAGGTAAAAGGGCGTGTCGCAAGAAATAACAAATGTTTTAAAATGGCTGAAATTAAAGAATCATTTACTGAGGGCTAAAGTTGTTTACACTGCAATTGTAGTTGAGATATGTCGAGTATGTTATTATACTTAAAGTAACGAAATAAAATGATGCTACTCGTTCACCTTATTGATAATGTAACAGAAAGATTCTTAGTAAATGTAGATTCTGAAAGTAATATTTCAGAAATAAATTGTGATTAAGAAAGTTCGGCTTTTATTTTTTCCATTTTGACTAA
Source organism: Leucoma salicis (assembly GCA_948253155.1). NCBI lineage: Eukaryota > Metazoa > Arthropoda > Insecta > Lepidoptera > Erebidae > Leucoma > Leucoma salicis. The sequence continues at coordinate 17,799,668 of OX411807.1, read as the reverse complement.
AATGATAATAAGCAGATAAATAGGCATTAACGGTGGAAAAACCCAAATAGCACTTTTTGCCTGGCCCGGGATCAACCCCAAGATCTCGTGATCAACAGTCGCATACGCCATGGAGGCAATATGAACTACCCGCAATAATTGTAGGTACATAAGATTCGAAAGTAAATACAAATAAAAAAAGTAAAAATAAGGAAATTAAAAAAAGAAAGTAAAGTAAATACAAATTTGGAATGATTTTCAATGTCAGCTAAAGAAAATGCACATACGAAATAACTTCGTCTTCATGGCAAAATGAGGCATTTTACTATGATCTGATACTATGTCACATCTACGTTATTGATCTTTATTAGGTCAAAGAAAGTTCAGAAAAACAGCTGATTAGGGTTGCTGGACGCATAATTTTTGCGAAAACTTAGCACATCAAAAATCGTATTAAAATATAATGCAAATTAATTTCTGACTTCATAGTCATTAGTGATGACCTAAATAATATCTGGTTTCGACAATAGTATATGCATAAAGTTTAGAACTGTAGTTTATCCATTATAAATAGGTTTAGAATATAAGTACCTACTCATTTTCTGAAAATGTAATGCTACTTTACTATTCTGCACGTAGATTTAAATAAAATGAGAAAAAAAGGATAAAATGCCTGTTAGCGAACAATTCACTGTTTTGCGAACATTAGAGTACCGGTCGGCAAACACTTAGCCGCGGTGCCACAAGCCCATCAGAATATGTACCTACCTATTCTATCAGCCTTCTATATTCGTTCTTACTTATGCAATTTGCTTGCTCAGGCTTGCTAATTAAATCTGCTGCGACGTTAATTGTAGTAGTATGTGTAGAGGGTTCTGTTATATGAACGCTATCTGAGAAGCATTTATAAGCCCACGCGCTCTGCACTTCTAGTTTTCAGTACGATAAAAAACCGGTCATATGGATTCAGTCGGGATGGTAGGCACTGAAATAGATAGATAGAAAAGTAAATGCGGGAAACAGAATGAAACGGAGCTTTGGGACAACTTTTCGGCAGTCACCACCTGAGCCAGAAGGCACGTGCTACAATACACAACGTATTGCTTGTCCCAACATTATTATGGAAGCGAGAGTTGAGTATGCAAAAAGGAGCATGAAAAGCGATAATCTGTTGACAAACACTCTATTGGAGAAGAATGTTCTAGAGTGGCTATTATTGGACTACAGCTTAAAGGCCGGCGCTCACTTGACGGGATGGCACGGCAAAGTATCAACGGATCGCTGAGGGACGCCGTGGCATCCCGCGGTACGCTCAGTCTGTTTGTAACGATATCAACCAAATTTGTGTGCCAATTGTATTATAATAAGATTCAAATTAATTTCCTCACACAGCAATCCTTTGTCATGCCATCCCATGAAGTGAGCGCCGGCCTTTAGGCATCCTACCAATGGACCAAATCATTGGTCCTGGATCTCCAATGTATTTTGCGTGTCAAATAAATTGTACATGACTACATTCATTCTGAAAAGGAAAGCCAAAATACCCAAATAAAACAATCAAGTTAAAAATAGTTTATCTTTAGAAAAAAAATCAAGCATTGTCTTTATACAAATACAAAATAATTCATTACCTACTGGATTATATTACAATAACCACAGCATCTAAAATTCAAAAACAAACAAATACTATTTTCTAGTTTCGATCTCTTTGTACAGTAAATCGCTGTAATATGAGACCACACTATGATCAGTAGGGTTACTCCAAATAATATACTCAACATACATAGTAGTTTCACCCTGTACCTAATATTAAAACTGAATGAATGTGCTTTTTGAGTAGAGTTGTAGTTTATCTTGAGTAGATGACTTATATGTTTATTAAGTAGTTTGATAGTGTATTTGTTTTAAATTTATTGGACTTTGTAACAGGTACAGGTTTTGTAACCTCTCACCATAATGTCCCACCGGAGGTGAGGAATTTTATTATAACAAATAATGATCATTCAGCACCCTTAGCAAACAATCACAGTGAGGCTTTAGATTTATATAAATTTTTCTGAAACAATTATGAGCCAAAACCCCCAATGTCTATATCTTTAGTAATATAAGATTAATATAAGAGAAAAAAAATAATGTCAGAATTTATCTGGTCAAATGTAATAAATTGATTAAATGTTACTATTGTGAATTATGAAAAAAAATATGGAACCACTGCTTCCACATTATAAACAACAAAGAAGTTGTTAATATATATAACTATGAGAAGGCACTAAGCTGTCACCAGTATACTCAACACAGGAACCAGTTCTTCAAATACATGACAATAGCAAAAGGTGGGGGACAATTTCAATATTGGAAGCATCAATAATATTAATAGAACATTATGCAGTTTAAAATTGGCCTCTGGCACTTGGCTTCGAATTCATGAAGAAGTTCATCAATGTCATTGTCTAAATCATCACTTTGAGCCATTTTAGTAACCATATCACTAATGAGAAATGCACCAATAGTCGCTTCTTCATGGTTATCTTGTATGTCCATATTAACAACATGTACTGGCTGGTTATACACAGATCTCCTGGAGCCAAACCACTCAATCACTTGGTCATATACTCTTTCTTCGCATGTAATAATAACGTCAAATCTTTCTAAAGAAACTTGAAATTTTTCTGGACAAGGTTTTATCCTTCGGTTTCTATCTAACATATGCAGTATTCCATTCTGTGTGTAGTAAGATTTATCCTTCTCCATTAAGTCATTGTAAATATCATCATATGGGACCCCAAACTCATAACAATTAGGTCGATCAGCAGATGAGCCTGGTAATTTAACTTTCTCACCAGTTCCATAAGACTTTACTTTGAAGCCTTTTTTAACCAAAAAGGCATGAGCTTCCATGCTCCGATTCATGTTCGAAGAACACACTACCGCAATATATATGTCACACATACTTATAACCCTCTATCACATTAATTCGTAAATAATTATAAGCAACCAAGAATCATCGCTTTCGATACTAAATTCCAATGTTTCACAGACAAGGACTGGTGTCACATTTTTTATTCATGATATTTTCAAAAGCATTATAGTTATACAGAAAGTTGTCACGAAGACATTTATTTTATAATTATGTTACATAAATATTCAATAAAATAAAATCTGTCGAGTCGACAATTTATTCCTGAAATCCAAAGAGTAATACGCAGACCAAGGGGGGTGCAGCTACAGACAGATGAGTCAACTCGATTTATTAACCCGAGTTAACTCGAGTTAAGCTTAACTAGAACTAGTTCGAGTTGTTTTCTATCTGACTCGAGTTGATTTGGCTTTCAACAATATTCAAAGCATTGAACGCTGATTATGATCTTCCCAGTATAAACAAATTACATGTACGTGTATTTTTATCTAATAATAAGTTTCTGTTATTATTACATAAAAATACATTATAATATATAAATGGTCCGTCCTTTTACTTGTTGATTAGTTAAATAATCTAATTAAAGTATAAAGTAAAATGCCGTTTAATAACATAATACAATAATAAAGTAATAAATGATAATAATACCTAAGTGGATGAATTTGTATATCTTGGATGTGGATTCAGTCTGGATGGAAGATACACCACTGATGTAGAGGGAAGAGTGAATGCGGGAAATAGAGTGAACGGAGCATTGGGACAATTTCTCGGCAGACACCACCTCAGCCAGAAGGCACGTGTCACAATACACAACGCAGTGCTTGTCCCAACGTTATTATATGGAAGCGAGAGTTGGGTATGCAAAAAGGAGCATGAGAGTAAAATCAATGCGGTCGGCAGGAATGTTGAGGAAGCGAGAGATGTATGCAAGAATAGAGCCTCTTGGCACTCTGTTCTCTCTGCCTACCCCACAAGGGAAATGGCATGATTATAAGTTAGTTTAGTTAGCTAAGTTTTATAAGAACATTTTGATTGTGATAATTAAACAATTATAAGCATAAGTAAGTACCTATGATGCTAGGTACATATCAAAGTGAGACTGTTAATATTACGTGAAGGCTGTTATAAAACTGGTTTTGATGGTAATAAATAGAAATACTTTAGGTTACAAAGATTTAAACCAAAATACATATTATATGATACATAAAACAAACACCTTTTTTCTTAATTCAATTATACCTACTTTAATTATAATTGTCCCTATACATACCTACTTCTATACCATTATAAAGCTGTAACAGAGCTATGTTTGTACATTTAAGGTATTTGAGAAAAAAATACTGTAATAGGCTATATAGGCGTGTCTGAGCACAGAACAATATTTTTTTAGATTTTTGTCTGTTTATCTGTTTGTTTGTTCGCGCATCACGTAAAAACTACAGAACGGATTTTGATGCAACTTTTTTGGTTTGATAGCTCTTGATTACACTTTAACAACTGGTAAAATTTTATCTCGCCAATATATCGGGAACCTGATAGATATAAGCTAAAAACTAGCTTTTGGCCGCGGCGAAGCCGCCGACAAAGGCCAGTATGTATTATTTCTGTAGCCTGTTTTTCTGTCGGTCCGTGAAATCTTCTTTTTTCCTTTATAAAATTCCATGATTTACCCCCTCACTTTTTAAGTTCGATTTTTCGAAAGATTTCAAATCTGATTCGATAAAATATATCAAACTGCGGAATTCCGCACGAGTGATTTAGTTTACTACGAATTTGTTTAAATTATTTTACTACAGTTTGGAAGCTACACATAAAAAAAACATTATTTACTTATAGTCGGAATTATTATTCGATTCCACATTTGACAATAGCTACTGTCATTTTGTAAAATAATGATACCACGTATTAATAGTGTAGTGATGAACACAAAAATCGATAAACAATCGCGATTTATGTTTATGTAATCATAATATTGGTGTGCCAATTAAAGACTAAATTATTGATTTTTATTTAAATAAATACATAATTATTCATAATAATAATTTATTAATCAGTAACCGCTGCTTTATTTTATAAAAAGTTAATATTTTTGTTTTTTATATTAAAAACAAAACTTATAATAAAAGAGCCTAGATAGTTTTCTGTATTGGCAACCCGTGCGCGCTCGTGCAGCTATCGCCATTTTGTTTATCTTGTCATTCGGCTTCGTTCTCCCAGTCTAACTGCACGAATATCTTGTTTCATTGCGAATCGATATTTTGTTATTTTGTTGGGTTTTTGTTAGTTTTGTTACGTTGTGTTTGTTGTTACGTTTATAGTTTTTTGTGAACTTTGAGTGAATCTCTTTGTTTTGGTTTTCCATCAAAATGGATCCTCAGCCAAGTACATCACAAAAAGACGTGGATGTTTTCTTGTCCTCAAGAAAAAAACGTCCACGAAAAGCTTTCACTGTTACTGAAAAAGTAATGATCCGCAACGCCTACAAGTACGTGAAAAATGAAACTTCTGCGCAATTGGAGGCCTTTGAAGTTGTGGAAGAAAATGAATGTATGAGCAAAGAGACTTCGGTGGCAACTACGTCTACCTCGTTGTCACATACTTTGACGGCTCCACTACTCTCAGTTCAATGTAGCTCTTCTGATTGTCATGGCAGTCAATCTAGCGATTTAAATACGGATACAGTAAACGTTTCTCAGCGTCATAAGAGAAAGAGAACCGATACGGTGGACGCAAAATTATCAAATTTTATTTCTGATATGAAGACAATGTTCTCAGACTTTAAGGCTGTGCAGGATCAAAAGATTGAAAAATTGTACCAATCGTTAGAGGAAATTAAATATCAAAATTGTGATATGATTGCATCTTTCGAGATGTTGGCACATAAATATGAATCTTTAGAAACACACATTGATAATTTAAACACCCAAACTAATAAAAACTCCCAGTACATTCAACTACTTGTAGAAAAAATTGAAAGATTAGAGTGTAACTCACGCTCTACACGTTTAGAAATTAAAAATATACCTGTGAGCAAATCAGAGACCAAAAACTGCCTTCTCAAATTGGCTTCTGGCCTCGGCAAGATACTCGACCTCGATATTCAATGTCATGATGTTAAGGATATCTTCAGAATTGGTTCTAAAGATTCTCATAACAAAACTATTATTCTGGACTTAAACAGCGTGCTTATGAAAGAAAATATAATATCGAAATATAAAAACTTTAACAAACACAAGTCTAGGCTAAGCACAGAACACCTAAGAATAAGCGGCTCCCCTGTCCCTATATTTATTTCTGAAAACCTTACACCGAAAATGAAGAGGCTATTTTTTCTGGCCAGAAATTTTGCCAAAAGCAATAATTTTAAATACTGTTGGTACGTGAGTGGCAAAATATTACTTCGCGAAAGAGATGGAGCTCCGTCATCATGGATCAAGCAGAAAGAGGACCTGAAAAAATTAATAAATAAGGCACAGTTACTAGGCTTTTCTCTAATCTGTTCACCTCATTTTGTCCGTTTTTTATTAATATTTGCATGCTTTTACTTATATATTAATTTTCAACATTTTTTTTGTTACTTACTATTTTTAAAAAACATATATATTGTTATAAAAAACGTTTACTCATACGTCTCGCTTTACGTTTTAAACTCTATTGTAACTGTAATTATAAATTATTTTAATAATTTAAAAATTAACTCTCACCTACACACATTCTTTTCTACATACACACGCGTCAAACAACACACTAACTTCACAATTTACCTCAGTGCCCATGCCATGCATACTGTTCTGAACTGTCAAAAAATCATCTTTCTTAAATATAAAATAAATAAAAATAATTTGACTGTTGGTTTTAGAACCAACAGTAAAATTATACGATGTATCTCGCACATTTAATCCGTGAACGCGTGTTGCTACAAGACATACTATTTAAACTCCCCAATAAAAAATGTCTAAAAATGATAACGATGTAATAACTAATGATTTGAACCAAATACATGTATCCAACTCATATTGCTGTTCCCCCGAAAATGCTCATTTATATCTGACAAATGGGCAGTTTCCAAAAATTTTTCATGTTAATATCCGCAGTATAGGAAACACTGCAAACTTCAGTGATTTGATTATTACTTTGACAAGATTAAAGTTTGAGATGGATGTAATTGTTTTGTCCGAGTGCTGGTTACACAAATGTTCAAATATTCCAACGTTGCCTGGTTATTTAACATATTATACTAAATACCAAAATCAAAATGATGGGGTTGTCGTTTACGTTAAAGAAGTCTTAAATTACCAAGTCACAGAGCCTAATTTAGCTGATGCGGATTGCCTAGTAATAAAATTTCAGGACATTGCAATTATAGCAATCTACCGCCCACCTTCGTACAGAAACTTAAATCAATTCCTTAATTCCTTTGATAACCTTCTGTTATCATTGAAAGCATTCAATACTACTGCTATTATAGGTGACATGAACATCAATATATCTCCAAATCAAAACGACGCTGATGCTGATCTTTATCTCAATATGACGGCTTCCCATGCCATGCTTCCCGGACATTACTTCCCTACTCGTCTTGGCAATTGCCTCGACCATGTTATTTTAAAAAGTAATAAGTTGGCTATCACTTTAGTTTTGGATTCATTGTTTACTGATCATACACCACTTATTCTTTCTTGTGGGAACCAGGCTTCTACTAAATGTGCTCCACGTTTTAAAAAAAATACGGACATACCTGCATGTGTTACTGAGCTTGAAAAAATAAACTTCGAAAATATTTTACATAATAATAATGCTGAAGAAGCTACTGACATGCTTGTCAATACTATGTCCTCCGTTATTGCAATGAATTCGCGCACGACTAAAATTGCAAATAGAAAGCGAATTATAAAACCGTGGCTCACGCCCGGGCTTTTGCGGTGCATAAGACACCGAGATAGACTTTATCGTACGGCCAAACGAGAACCAAAAAATCAACACTTACTCCTAACCTATAAAAGATATAAATCATTTTGTAATAATTCAATAAAAAACGTCAAAAAAGCATATGAGATATCAGAATTTCAAAAATGGCAAGGAAACTCTCGAGAAACTTGGAAATTGGTAAAACAAATTGCAAACATAAGTGTTACTAATTCTTCCGCAACGGAGCTTTTATTGCTTACAGATAATTTTAAGTCATCCGCTGATTTAGTAAACGAATATTTCATTAACGTCGGGAAGGGCCTAGCTTTACGAATATCATCAAATTATAAACATTGTCATTCTCATAACTATTCCATTCCAGATAATGTAAATTCAATGGCATTACTTAGTACTGATTGCAATGAAATTAATAACATCATAATTGGACTAAAACAAAATTGTGCAATTGGATGGGATGGCATATCAACTGCCTTAGTTAAAGCTGCTCGGCATGTTCTGCTTCCGGTTTTGGAACACATTTTTAATCTGTGCTTGACATCAGGAATTTTCCCCTGTTCTTTTAAAAAAGCTCTTGTTCATCCCATTTTTAAGGGAGGGAATAGAGACAGTGTCGCTAATTACAGACCTATTTCTGTTTTAACAACATTTTCAAAAATTTTCGAAAAAATTATTAATACGAGGCTTCTAAACTATCTCAATAAATTTAATATCATTGCAAAAAATCAATTTGGTTTCAGATCTGGTGTTTCAACAGAAAATGCGGTTACTGAACTTACTAATATCATAGGAAATCATTTAAATAAAAAACTAAAATCCATTTGCATATTTTTAGACTTGGCAAAAGCGTTCGACACTGTCTCTATTCCTCTCCTTCTACATAAACTGATGAACATTGGTGTACGAGGAGTTGTTTTGAATTTATTCAAAACTTACCTTACCAACCGTACCCAAAGCGTCATTATTAACAACACAGAAAGTAAGCCACTTGATATTGAGTTTGGAGTACCACAGGGTAGTGTCTTAGGACCTACCTTGTTCTTAATATACATAAATGATTTATGTAAACTTTCTCTTCCAAATGTTGACATAATTACGTATGCTGATGATACTGCATTAATAGTTCACGGAGACAGCTGGAACCATGTTAGGACTTTATCACAAACTACAATCACATCCGTAAACACGTGGCTTTCAGTAAATCTTTTAACTTTAAATTTAAGAAAAACATGTTTTATAGCTTTCTCGCCAATACTGTCATCTCAGCCAGATTCCTCCTTCCAAATTATTACTCATAAGGGTGGAAAAGAAAACGTTGACAACTGTAACTGTCTCGCCATAACTCGATCAGATTAAATTAAATACTTGGGTGTTTTTATTGATCCTACTCTTTCCTGGACATTCCACATAAAGTCACTTACCGACAAAATTAGAAAATTTATTTTTGTATTCAAAAAACTGCGGAATAGCGCTGACCAAAAGACATTAAGGACAGTGTATTTCGCATTAGCCCAATCCATTTTGTCGTATTGTGTGTCAGCCTGGGGTGGAGCTACTAAAACCCATATGATTAGCCTTGAGAGAGCACAAAGCGCTGTTCTAAAAGTGATGGCATTCAAACCCAGACTTTTTCCGACTGATGAACTTTATAGACAAATGGAGGTCCTAACAGTTAGGAAGTTATATGTATTAAATGTTGTACTTCGAAAACATTCGGAAACAAAATACGATCCTAAGCTTGTTACCAGAAAAAGACGCTCAGACATAGTCTGTAAAATACGTAGATTCAGCTTAGCTACACTAGAACGTTTCTATTATTTTCTTAGCCCTATATTATACAATAGAATTAATAAAATCTTAAATATATACCCATTGACACAGTCTCAATGTAAAAAAAGTCTAATTAGATGGCTCCAAACGTTAACATATGATGAAGTAGAATGTTTAGTAAAAGTATGAGGCACAAAAAAGTAATAAAAAAATAAAAAAATAAAAATAAAAAAGTAATAGAATCCACTGGCATAAACACACACATACACATACTCACGCACATATCCACTAACACACACACATTTTCATTCACACCATACACACACACACTCTCACTCACTCACCACAAACACACATACTTACCTACAATTTTGTTTTTTCTATTATTTGTTAAGGACTCCATATTTTGTAAGACGGAGGTAGGGCGTTAACAACTGCAACACAGTCTTTTAGATTAATGTAGATTGTTATCGAATTTTAAGATGTACATGTAGTTCTATACAAATAAAGATTATAAAGATTATAGTTGCTGACATATTGGGAATAACCTCACGCTCTGTTCGTAACGTTTTGAAGGAAGTAAATAAAAGGTGCGTCGCCAACTCCTCCTAAAAGAACTGGACCAAAGCGAAGTTTCAAAGATAAAATTGATGAATTTACATTCTCCGCAATACGAAGAATTGTTCATCAGTTCTTTTACCGAAATGAACCTCCAACCATTGCAAAGGTTAGTCAATCAGTTAGACAGTATTATTTTATACCTACATCTTTTATATATAACTAATGATTCCAAACTATTATAAAATTTACTATTTTAGATTTTACAAGTGATGAACGATGATCTAGAAATGCCCAAGGTTTCCAAAGACACCCTCAGAAAAATTTTGAAGCATCTTAATTTTAAATTTGTTGCACGGTCACGCAAGAGCACACTTATTGATCGAAATGATATAATAACATGGTGCCAGCGTTACTTGCGATCTATATGTCAGTTTCGATGAGAAGGGAGACATATATATTGTCAAGATGAAACTTGGCTTAACGCAGGTAAGGCTAACATTTTGAATTTATATACATTTTACATTAAATTTAATAGTAATATTGAATATTCATGTACTATATTTATTTTTGGGTCATACTGTAAAAAAAAACTTGGGTGGAAAATAAAATATTACCATAATACATCTATTTGTTTTATTTCTCATGTTCCTTCATGATCACTTTATTTTATTTATTTCACACACAATTATTAAAGAAAACTCTCAGATCCTTAATAAAATTAATCGTCATAACTAAATTATCCGTTCAGAAATATTTAATTTCCTGATATACTTAGTTTCTATTAAAGTAGTAGTTGAGGAATCGATCCGGAAATATTCCATTTCCGTATCGAATAATTTCGCAACGTCACTATTTAGTACTTGTCGTAACGTTGCAACACTGAAATTGTCAAATCTGGAAACGAATTAAAATTCCGACTATAGTTTCATCCATTTAACTCGAGTCACGTAACTCGAGTTCAATTCGAGTTACGAGAATTTCAACTCGAGTTAAATCGAGTTGTGTTTAGTACGAGTTGGCACATCTCTAGACTGCAGCTGCCGTACATTGGCTCACCAAAAAATAGTGTGCTATTTTGCGCTGTCTGGTGGTGCAGGAACAGTAATAACTTAGCAGTTTAGGGTCTAGAAAAGAATATAGATGGCGCTTTTCTCAATTGAGGCGCATTATTTCATTAAATATTTCCAAAAAATATTTTAAATGCATTAATTTTATAAAATTAGATAACAGATTACGAAATCCCTAATTAAGTGTGAGCTCAGTTATTGTGTGATCAATTTATTACTTACGAATCACAGAATAAAATATTTTTAAAGCGCCACTTAGTGGCGGCGGTATCACCGCGCTTCATACATTGTACATAGCGCCATCTAGTGTCCACGGAATAAAATCTCCAAGACTGAAGCCAAAGTGGCGTATCTATTCCAAGTATAGTTATTTATAAGAAAAGGTAGGTAAAGTTAGTTAGTTGTAAGAAAAGGGGCCTACGGGTGAATGTGAGCAAAACCAAAGTAATGGTTTTTGAAAGAGAAGAAGCCAGAACAGTTGTTAGAGTAGCAATAGGAAATGGTGTGCTAGAACAAGTGGATGAATTTGTATATCTTGGATGTGGATTCAGTCGGGATGGAAGGTACACCACTGATGTAGAAAGAAGAGTGAATGCGGGAAATAGAGTGAACGGAGCATTGGGACAACTTCTCGGCAGCCACCACCTCAGCGAGAAGGCACGTGTCGCAATACACAACGCAGTCCTTGTCCCAACGTTTTTATATGGAAGCGAGAGTTGGGTATGTAAAAAGGAGCATGAGAGCAAAATCAATGCGGTCGAAATGCGATCTCTGCGGAGTATCTGTGGAGTGAGGCTGACTGACTGCATTTGTAACAATGACGTAAGAGAGCGAGTAAGTATGAAAGAGAGTATTGGTGTAAAGATGCGAAAGGGAATGCTCCGATGGTTCGGACATGTGGAAAGAATGCCGGACGAGCGACTGGCTAAGAAGATATACAATGCGAAAGTGGAAGGATGTAGGTACAGGGGGAGACCGAGACTTACTTACCTAGACCAAATTGGTCATGTACTGAAGGAAGGTGGAGTCAGGAGTCTCCGAAACCGGCGAGCGTGTATGAAGAGAGTTATGAATGTTGAGGAAGTGAGAGATGTATGCAAGAATAGAGCCTCTTGGCAGTCTGTCCTCTCTGCCTACCCCGCAAGGGAAATGGCGTGATGATAAGTTAAGTTAGTTATTTATCTATGCCACAGACTACTATACTACTTAATTAGACATGTAGTTCACGCACCACAGACTAAATACACAGTGTGTCACCTTCGTCTATAAGTGTGTCACGAACACCACATCCCTTCTAGTTAAAAAAATAAAGAACGTACGTGATTGTCTATGACGAGGAATTATCGTATGATTTAGACAAAGAATAACTTTGTCTAAGCCCTCTATGACTGACTGACAAAGATGACATATTACATAGTTGATGTTGTACTCATGTTGATTACAGTATTGAATGAAAGAGACAAATATTTTATTGTGCTTTATTGTGTTTGTAATAATGGATGAATGATAGTGACAAATTTAATTCTTTGCTCAATAGCAAAATATCTCATAGTAAGAAACTGTTTCCTTCATACTATAAGTTTCCTTATTCTGTGCGCAATGCGCATTGTTTGTTTCCATGTTTCTGGTTATACGCATTTCACCGCTTTGGGTTCCATTTTGAACTTGTGACGTTGAGTGTTTTTGTGGATTATTTGTGTTGAGAACTAACGATGGGCAATTGTCCAAAAAAATATCACCATTGTATTATTCGAATGATTTTATAAGTGCTATTCGAATAACTATTACTTATTCGGAGATAATTTAACATTCGAATGACTATTCGTTATTCAAATGAATTTTGTATGAAATAATTAAATCAATCAAAAGAGCGAATGAATCGTTCGAATAATTTAGTTTACTTGACGGGTACAGCAATTCTGATAATTACTCGTTTTCATTCAAAATATCTGTTGGTTTCTGTTAAGTATTTTCATGTTTTTCCTTAGAATTCTGTGTTTTTTCTTATAATTTATTACAGAAAAAGTGATTCATTGTTGTTAAACTTTACCGTGTTATTTATTAGAATGAATTGAAATTTATGTTTACAGTTTTATAGAGAAAAACTGCTATTTAAAGAGAAAATACAAAACAAAATATTTCAGTTATTTCATAACTACAGTCAAAACCGTTTATGGCGACATCGTTAGAACAACTTGCCAGTTATATTGACCCAAAACAAAGGTCCCGGCTGAATGTTATATGACCGCCTTATCAAAAACATTGCTTATTACGACATACCTCATTAAACGACTACATTTAACTAATATTTTAGGAGAATTAGATCTGTTAGAACGACCAGCCGAGCTGTATTGTAAACGATTTGAATAGGTATCACATCTGGCACCGTATAATGGTCAATGGCTATTAAAATCGCAAAAATAAACAAATAAGTGTCGAGTGTTAGGTCTTTTGTAATTCTTAGAAACAAAACACGAGCATGCATTAGAGTCAAAGCCCACTTCTTCATATCTCATCAGTTAGTTTGTTACTTATCTGTACACAAGACGCACCAAAACATATTGTGAAGTTATTTGTGAAACTGAATGAATGTTGAGGAAGCGAGAGATGTATGCAAGAATAGAGCCTCTTGGCACTCTGTTCTCTCTGCCTACCCCGCAAGGGAAATGGCGTGATGATAAGTTAGTTATTTGTGAAACTTTTAACATTTCACAAAGAAAAAGGAAACAAATAAATATCGAAGAAAAATGGCGTATTATATCAAAGCTAGAGAGCGGAATTCCAAACAAAGACTTAGAAAAGGAATATGGTCAATAATACCACTTTATAAAAAAATAGGACTCCGTATCTTGAAAACATCACCTGTTGTTACGACTATCGGTTTTTACGACTAAATATGTAGTCCCTTCGATGTCGATATAACAAATTTTTACTGTATATTTTTTTTTGTAATGGTAGCAGTTGTTATTGTGATATTATGACAATTGAATGTTTTAGTATTTAATTTCTGAACTATGAGCACTAATTTGATTTTTAATTGATGTCAACCTATATTGACAATAAATGCGATTTTTATTCGAAAGACATAAAAATATTCGAATTATTATTCTTCATTCAAATTATTCGAATAGCTCTTTCCCAAAAAAAAAAAATTGACCCCGGCCACAGCAAACATATGAGACGCACTGCAGAAACGTGGCAGTTTCATCAGGATACGATCAGTGGCGTAACTATACCATCTGAGGCCCGTGGCAAATTCATCGGATGGGGCCCTCCCACTAAAAATTTTAATTTTGTAATTTAAACACAAAGTGAAAAATGTGAAATCGGAAATAACAGTCACGAGCAGGATTTGAACCTGCATCTTCTGGATACCGTCCAGATGCTTTATATTGGTATCTAGGAGATGCAGGTTCAAATCCTGCTCGTGACTGTTGTTTTCGATTTCACATTTTTCACTTTGTGTTTAATGTATAGTGCTAAGCATGTCAAATGCTAATAATATATATAAAAATATCTAAATATTTGTAATTTAATTTTAATAAAGCACTCAATTACTTGCCCAGCAGTATTACCAATATTATGTGCATTTCGGTTAAATATCTAATAAATTTAAGTTTTAAAAACATAGGAATTACATAATTGACGATGTAAGAGAGCGAGTAGACATACATTCAGTCAAGAAAGTATTGGGAATGGATGATTTGTTTATGATTCCAAATTCAATTTTTTTTTTTTTGTTTTTGTTAGATTGGCACAACTGTTATCCATTTTGGCGCGGAGTTTGAGTTGCATCTGTTATTTATATTAAATACAGTGCTGTTTTTAGTTATATCATATCTAGTGTGTATTGCGAATTTCATAATGGACAAAAACATCGAACAAATAGTTTGTCTTAAAGGAGTCAATTTTTTCTCGGCCCAACAGAAAACATTGCGTTTAACGATGGCACTATACTATAAAATTATAACTCATTTTACAACGTGATTACTCAAAAGTTAAAGTATAAATGAAACCGGAATAATAAAATCGACTTCCAACTGAATCGAAACCGAAAAAACCACGCCAAAGTCGATCAAAACTAATCAAAAGTCAAAGTCATGTTGACTGTTTTCTTTGACTATCGCGGTGTTGTGCACTCGGAATTTTTGCCAAAAGGTCAAACGGTAAATAAAGCATATTATTTGAGCGTTATGCGGCGTTTAAGAGAGCAAATTCGACGAAAAAGGCCAGATTTGTGGAATGAAAATTCTTAGATTGTGCACCACGATAATGCGCCTTCGCAAAAGGCCATCATTGTGAATGAATTTTTGTCCAAACACTCAACAAATATCATCGAGCAACCACCTTATTCGCCAGATATGGCTCCAGCTGACTTCTTTCTTTTTCCTAAACTTAAATTACCACTTTGTGGCACCCGTTTTCAACCGGTAGAAGACATAAAGGAGATTTCGCGGCGAAAACTGAACTCAATTCCGAAAACAGCGTTTAAAAAATGTTTTGATGATTGGATTATTCATTGGCGTAAGTCTATCGTTTCTATAGGAGCATACTTTGAAGGTGATAAAATAAATTTGGATGAATAACAAAAATTTTGTGTATTATTGATCTTTTCTCGGTACTTTATTGACAGACTAGTAAATGAGAGTATTGGTGTAAAGATGATGTATGCCGTGTGGGGCCGGCTTTAGAATTGTCCCACCCCTCTCCACCCATGGGACTCGTAAGAGCCGACTGCGGGAATACCGGAGGAGTGGGCAGCAGCACTCCTTCGAGTATTAACAACATCCACTGCGATCCCCAACCCGCCTGCCAAGCGTGGCGATTACGGCACTATCCCCCATTCTTGGGGAGGCCTATGTCCAGCAGTGGACGTCAAAAGGCTGATGGATGGTGTAAAGATGTGAAAGGCAATGCTCCAATGGTTCGGAGTGTGGAAAGCATGCCGGACGAGCGAAGAAGATAATATACAATGCGAAAGTGGAAGGATGTAGGTACAGGGGAGACCGAGACTCACCTACCTAAAACAAATCGGTCATGTATTGTCTCCGAACCCGGTGAACGTGTATGAAGAGGATTATGAATGTGGCGGAAGCGAGTGATGTATGCAAGAATGGAGTCTCTTGGTACTCTGTTCTCTCTGCCTACCCCGCAAAGGAAATGGCATAATGATAAGTAAAGTATTTAGAAGCTATATGGGCTAAGATAGGCTATGTAATTTTGTCTATTGAAAATTCTATGGCCTGGTCCTTAAACTTTGATAATTGATACTTTGGCGGAACAGAAGCTAGGAAAAAAGATTTATATTATTCAATAATTTGTTTTTACCCTTTCACATGCACCAATATTTTCTTTCAGATCTATTCGCTCTCTTACGTCGTCGTTACAAATGCGGTCAGTCAGCCTAACTTCACAGATCGCATTTCGACTGCATTAATTTTGCTCTCCTGCCCCTTCCTGCATGTCCAACTCTCGCTTCCATTAATAGTGTTGGGACAAGCACTGCATTGTGTATTGTAACATGTGCCTTCTGGCTGAGGTAGTGGCTGCCAAGAAGTTGTCTCAAGACTCCGTTCACTCTATTTTCTGCATTTACTCATCTCTTCATATCAGTGGTGTATCTTCCATCCAGACTGAATCCACATTCAATATATACATATAGCTCGCCAATTCCTATTACTCTAACATCTGTTCTGGCTTCTCCTCTTTCAAAGACCATTATTTTGGTTTTGCTCACATACACATGTAGGCCCCTTCTTCTTACAATCTTCTATCATTACGTCGACTAAGGTTTGCAGGTTAGTCGCTGATTGTGCTAATAGTCTGTATATAGCAATGAATTATACCAATAAGTTACCGATCTCCCACATTCATTTCATTCAACCTTTGGAGACATTTATCCAGACATATGATAAACAGTCTAGCTGGTAGATCGCACCCGTATTTAATGCCGATATTTACTTTAAACCAGGGCGACATTCTATCATCCACCCACACACAAGCTTTGTAGTCCCTCGGACTGCACCGCTCGCAGCAGTTTACCGTTAATACTATATTCTGACAAAATGCCCCAAAGTTTCTTTTATACCACCGTGTCAATTGCTTTCTCCAAATCCACAATTATATTCAACATTCAACTTCGCTCATATTGATGTCTACAGAGGATACCGGTACCGAGTGCTGATCTATTAGACCACACGTGACACCGGTATCACCCCGGACATCTGCATACCTATCTCCAAAATATTCACTCCATCGGCTTAACAGATTTTTTGTTTGAGTAAGAATGTTTCCACCTTTAGACATTATTTTATTTGTTCTGATGGCTGACCAACAACTTCGAGATTTTTTCAGGCTGGCTGGCTGACTTCTGGAGGGAGGCTCCAAAAGAGTTTGGTGTTAAAATTAATTCTGAGATTGCCTCTCCAGTCGGAGGCCCCGTCGGGTCGGGGGCCTGTGGCATTTTGCCAGCCCTGCCACCCTATAGTTACGCCACTGGATACGATATGCGTCATTGTATTGTATCCTGATAACCCTCATTGTCCTCTGGGTATACTGGATCCAGAGCTGACACGTGTAGAATATGCTCGCAACAATGTCACCCTGACATCACTTGTACACCCAGCAAATCTGCGTGCAATCATATTGCTGCTATTTGAATGATCAATCGAATGAATCATTCCTATTCTCCCAACACTATTGAGAACCCACTTTATTTATGTAATCATGAGTGCAGATACAAAGAAAGCACGTAGAATGCAACGTTTTAACGAAGAATGGTTTTATTTCGTATGGAGTTTTAGATTTATTGCACATACGGATTTTGTACGGATTTTACTGACGGATGTACAGACTTTTAGTTCCTACCAATCTACCAGAGTATATACTGACTGATCCTAATTTCCTAGTTCCTACAGTATGGCAACACTGGCTAGTGGTTTCAGGTGAATATATGTATTATTTTTTTTCATTGAATTGCATATTATTTTGATGATAAAACATTGCATATAATACGTATTTATTATAAATATATACGGTTTATTATAAATTTATTATAATTACATATATGAAGTGAAACAATATTTCATAATACATTCTTGATTTGAAATAAACCTACATCATTTTCTACTGCTGACTGAAAATTGTGATAAACTTTAATCTCTTACAAAATGCTAAATGGTTTTTGCCGATTTCTCAGCAAGAGAAATGTGTATCGAACATATATTCAAAAGAAAACCTTCTTAACCAATGATTACAAATGCAGCGATGCTTGGAATAACCTAAATTCATCATCAATCATCGAAAAAATTAATATTCAGGATTTTTACAACAGAGTGGATCTGAATCATTCATCAAGAGGCGTTATAAGTGCCATCGATGTAGACTTATTTGCTAATTCTATAAAAGATTCAAGTCACCTGGAAGAACTCAAAGATCTCCTTCATAAACTGAGGCTATCAGCAGAAACAGGGAACATGTTGGAGTCGACACAACATGCTACAGTGCGGCATTACTTACAATTTGGCAATATTGAAGAATTAGTTGGCATATTAAGAGATCCTCTAAATTTTGGAGTCTTTCTTGACTATTACAGTGCAAATATACTATTAGACAAGTTGATAACCTCATCAAATTATAATTTAGCTGCAAGAGTGGCATCTCTAATAATGTTACAGGAAGAATTTGAGAATGATATAACATGCACTTTGTGTCAGTATGCTTGTTATAAATACATAGTGGGGTATATACCACCAGAGCCAACACCACCTGAAGAAAAGAGTAAAAAAGTTGAAGAAATTAAAATTAGAATTAAATATCTTAGAAACCCATACTTTGATGACCACTTTGACATTACAGATGTCTTAACATTATCTGGGAAAACACTAGCTTGGATATCTGAAAAAACATCAGATAACCTGAATAACAACTTACAAATGATTGGCTGGCTTATTTACAAGAAATATGATAATTTATTGTCTTTCTGTGAGGATGTCAGTAAAAATAATACATTCAAAGTACACAGAGAAGTTTTAGAACTATTTCAAAAAGAAATAATAAAGGCTGAAGAATCTTCTAAACCCATATTAAAAGATTGTTTTTCTATTATAAGTAAACTTGAGGTTAAACCTGATAATATATCACTTGACAAAGCTATTGAAAACTCAATAGAAAATGCTATTAATAAATCACAAAAGAATGACATAGTACAGCAAGAAAACGTAAGTGATTTTACAATTATATTGTGCATAATATTATTTATAACTAGCACTTGCCTGTAAGCATTGCTGTAGCCAAGTGGCTGGATTTGTCCGTGTGGTGGTGGACTAATAATACAAGTGTCACCACCCCATACTTTCGAGGGAAGTATGCATTACTGGTGGTAGGGCTGGGTACCAAATGAGAGTACTCACTTGCTATCGGCCCCGAACGGGTCGGTACCACCGTCTCCTGCGTGACTGGTCATGAAGCATGTCAGTATGTTTTGGCTGTAGCAGAATTTATGTTAACGATAGCCGTTTATTCTTTCATTTCATGTCTGAAAAATTAAATGGTTCGCAGCGGCTTAACAATACTTTCGGAATAGTTGAGTCCATGAGCGATGGTTACCACTTACCATCGGGTGGGCCGTGGCTCGTCTGCCATCAATAGCAATAAAAAAAAAGTCAAAAGCTAGTTTTCACTGCTATTCCAGGTGGAGACACTTGACAAATAAAAGGTTATAAAAATTGGCATAGCCTTTCTCGAGTTATAACTTGTTGTACAATATTTACAACAAATCATTTTTACAAATAGCTATTACACATGCGGTATCTCTATCCATGGTAAAATATTTCCATATTGCATTTTTTTGTAGGAGAAGGCATTATGAATTTGAACACCTAGTTTATGGATTACTTATTTGTTATTATTACACTGCACGTCACACTATAATTCACTAATCACTAGCCTTCCAACCAATTCATGTTGACAAAACAATCAAATGATGGAATAAATGACAGCTTTTTTTGTATAACTATGATTAAACAACAAATTGTTTGTGAATGTGGAATATGAGAACATTACTGCGAGCAGGCTTTGAACCTGCATCCCTTCCAATCCGGGGAAGTGCTCTAGACCGCTAAGTAATTGCAGTGACCGAAGGCCACTTCCAATCACTACATCATATTTATCTCTTATTTTTTTCAAAATCAATTTCTATCTACCCTTGAAAACCGCATTAAAATCCATTCAGTAGTTCTAGAGATGTACTCTGACAGACAACCAAAAAAATACGTTTATTTGCCAATAATTTGGATAATCAATAGGTATATTTTTTATTGCAATAAATTTTATATTTTAATATTTTTAGTTTTCGTTTCATTTTCAATAAAAATATCATTCTCAGACCTAATAAGCATACATAGCTAGGTAAGTAGGTTGGTAGTCGAAGTTGCAGGTGAAACTTCGATGAAGAAGGCGACACGAGAATTAGATGGAATAGGGAGCATCATTTGTCAATTCCTACATTTATATTAACACTTGATTGAGGTACAAGCTCTGAACCTCCAAATACTAAAATGGCCTTCGTTACGAAACTTCGGTTAGTACATTACAAATATACTACCATTTTTAGTGTTAAATAAAGGCAGAGTTGAAGTAAAGAAGAAAGAAAAGAAAACTATATTTTATTTATAACTAATTACTATTATTTATGTTTCAGTTGTTCAAGTCATGGGCGATAATAAGGGAAGAAAAACTAGATGCACAAATCAAACGCCTTGATAGAGCACGCCGCCTTCAACTTATTGAAGACAAGCAAAAGGAAATGAAAGAACAAGAACAGAAGTTATGGTTCTTTGAAAATGAAGAACAAATTGATCTTCAAATAGGAGAAAAACTGAAACTTGTTGATAAAACTGAAAAGAAAAAGAAGTCTAAAGCTAAAGTTGATGAGAATTATATACCACCTGAAATTTTACCTAAGCGAAGATAAATAAAAAATAAATCTTTAATAATTATTTTATTGTTGGTTATTGGAATTAATTACCACCTAAGTATAGGTATATTATAGACATTAACATTAATTTAGAGTAAACACACAGGCCAATGAAAATAATCAGAGTAGGGCTTGCGTTCAAATATTGAGCTTTTTCTGATATTCGAATAAAAAAAATTTTCAATATACACAAAAATTCGGTTATAAAGTTTATGAGCAACGTCCAATGTTTGCGGATGCGCGGGTGAAACGACAGAGGTCGGAGTAGGTAAGTATATCAATCGCGTCGTGCGTTCGCACTCGTATATCCGTAGTCTTATCTAAATCAAATTATGCCGACACAGTTTTTGGACCCAGACTTCTGGTACGTACTGAAAAATTGCTGCAACGAGTCCATAACGCCTGTGCTAGATTCGTTTCCATATACTGCCCAGAACACATGTAACACCATTTTTAAATAAGCACTCAATGCTAAAAATGAAGCTACGCAGAAAACTACATTTGGCATGTCTTCTCTTCGGAGTATTAAACCATAAACGTCCATCATACCTTCACGTAAAATTAGCTCCAGTTAAAAGAGATCGCGAGCTCCTAAATCGACGTTGTGCTTTGCAACTATCTATCTTACTCCACAAGTCAACAGCTTTTCGCGGCACTTTCAAGTAGGAGGTAAGAGCGAATCGAGAAGTGGCAACGGCATTTGAAAATTATTTTACTAATATTCCTGTTTTAACAACAAAACATCTGACGTTGTCTCCTACTGCAGCCGAATCGCTCTTTAGGCAATGTGTTCCGATATGTAATACTTCCTTTAAATTCTCGGATGTCAATGTAAACAGTGTTATAAATTCTTTTAAAAGTCTTAATATTAAAAAAACTGCGGATTTATGGAGCATGTCTGTTAAGTTAGTGAACTCAATTATTCATATTATTGCTCCCCAATTGACATGTGTTTAACGGTTGTTTTGTTAATGGTGTATTCCCCGACCTTATGAAGTTTAGTAGAGTAATTCCTTTGTTTAAATCTGGCAGTACCTCAGACCTTAATAATTTTCGTCCAATTTCTGTACTACCGACACTAAGTAAAGTATTTGAGAAGCTTATTCTCAAACAAATGGTTGATCATTTTGACAATCAAAAATTTTTTCATAAAAACCAGTTCGACTTCACAAAGAATCGCTTTACTACTGATGCAGGTCTAGAATTGTTAAAAACCATATTTAAAGCTTGGGAAGATTCGCACGATGCGTTAGGCGTATTTTGCGATTTGACTGTGTACATCATGAAACCCTCATTAAAAAGTTATACCATTACGGAATCAGGAACAGGGCTTTTGACTTCTTATTTAAGCAATAGAATTCAAAGGGTCGATGTTAATGGCACGTTATCACATGGGTCTGTCATGACAATGGGTGTGCCGCATCGGTGTCACTATTGATAACAAACCCCAATGGGGCCCCCATATTAAAAAATTGTCAGGTAGGCTTAGCTCAGCGGCATATGCGGTAAAAAAAAAATAGATTATTGACCGATGTTGAAACGGCTAGAATAGTTTATTTCAGTTACTTTCATAGTATTATGTCCTATGGCATACTGCTATGGGGATGCTCCGCCGATTTAAATTCTATATTATCTTGTACTTCAGAAAAGGGCCGTTCGTGCAATCTATAATCTGGGCCCGAGAGTTTCCCTTAGACAGAAATTTAAAAAAAAAAATATTCCAACTGTCGTGTCTCAATTTATATATGAAAATCTGTTGTATATCAAGAAAAACATCAGAAGCTTTGTTAAGTATAGCGACGTTCATCACATTAATACAAGGAACAAAGGCAATCTTGTTGCTCACAGTACTCGTCTCCACAGAATTAGTAGATCTTTCATCTTTCATTTCAATGTATATGCTTCTACAATAAAATTCCTGAAAATGTCCGAAACATGCCACTAAATAAGTTTAAGAACTTTGAGACTTTGTAATCAAGGTTATTACACTGTTTCGGATTATCTTGAGGATAAGACTAAATGGGCTTGAGCTGCTCCTCATTCATTAATTTTCAAAATTGTTTTATAAGATATAATGTAATTTTAGTTATAAAGATTATATTAAATTGTAATAAATTGGCAATGGAGGATTGTGGCCCATGAGTTTCTTGCCGGGTTCTTCTCATGAAAGGCTTTACTACGGAATCCGGCCGCTTGTGGCGATTGCAATCGCCACTTTGTTATTGCGGTTGCACTCGCCTCAGGCGCTCTTGTTAATTATTTTAATTATTAGTGTATTATTGACGATTTTAAGTGCTACTTAATAGGCCTATGAAATAAAGATATTTTTGAATTTGAATTTGAATAGGTATGCAGCATCAAAGATGTGGAATACCATTCCTGATTAAAGGAATATTAATAATTTTAAAAATAAACTTATAGCGTATCTTCTCCTTGCGCATCAAATTAAACACGAATCGGTATCTAATATAAATTTATCCATTATATAACTATTTTTTAACTTATTATATTTTACCTATCTTAACAGGTTCCCTGTCCCATGAATCATATATGATACATAACAATTAAATTTCAATTGTGTCTACAAACGGACAGGGAATGGGTTAACAATTTGGGAATTTCGCTACGCTAATATGTTCATGCCGCACACAAATATTAACAACCTTTCTTAGCAATAATATATTTATGGAAATCATACTAAAGCATCAAAATAGGAGCAGTGGATTGTATTCGAAGACCTAATAAATACTATTCCAAGGTATGCCTCATTTTATATTTATGTTATTATACATGTATTTTACCATCATATTTTACAATTTACAAATATTTATTATTATATATTTACAAATAATTTCTACATAGACCCCATCACTTACCCACGTCTCACGATGAATCACCCCGTCAGGTTCATGCATCCATCCATCAGCCTTTCGACGTCCACTGCTGGACATAGGCCTCCCCAAGAGGGGATTTTGCCGTAATCGCCACGCTTGGATGTTGTTAATACTCGAGGGAGTGCTGCTGCCCACTCCCCCGGTATTCCCTCAGTCGGCTCTTACGACTCCCATGGGCGGAGAGGGGTGAGACAATTCTAAAGCCGGCCCCACACGGCACCGTCAGGTTACCAACTGAAAACCAGCGCTGGGTGATTTCATCTGGCTTATGCTGAATTGGCTACCCATTCTTGCATTTTTTATTATTAGGATACAACATCAATCATCAGATTGAACATCAATCCTATTCTTTGCACTGTTTCTTTCTTATATACCTACATATTGCACGCCTCACAAGCGAAGCGTTGAGGTGGGTACTATTCTCGTTATACGCAGGACAACCATAGGACAACTGATTTTTCAAACTTAAAATATCTCTATCATACATTGCACTTGTCAAACAATATACGAGTATACACACACATATTAAGAAAAAACACTATTTTTGACACTTATGATATTTTTTATGCCATTTTTGTTATTTAAAATAGTAAAACTGTTTAAAAAAGTTCTGTCTTGGACGTCCGTTTGTTGTAGGTAATGTATGTTAACACGATAACAACCGAAATACTTTACTAATCGAGTCTTTTTTTTTTTTCTTTACGATTCAGTACAATTACGAATAGAGTCCTATTACTTTTCACGGTCTGATTCGATGTGGTTTAATTGTTATTAAATAAACAAAAAAAATAGTGAATATTTACGCTCGACTCGATGGCACAGTGATACACTAAAACCAGCGCTATAGCCTATAACTTAAGAAGAACTAACACCTTCGTAGAACTACTTCTATAGACCAATATATTAGTACTTCTTAAAATTTGTGCTAGATGGCGTATAAGACATGAAAAACACATTAGCATTTTTTGAAATTAACTCTATATGTGATTTATTGAAAACTACTTAGTAAGATCAATACATTATTAGTTACTTATCAAATAATCAATTTTATTGTGATAAATTAAGATTATCGAGCGTGCAGTTTTGGATTTTTCAAAGTATTTTTACTATTGTATAGCCTATAGCTATGTAAATATTTTGCTTGCTGTAGGAAAAAGATTCTTTCTTTCTTTCTATAATAGCCAGTTCATTGTCCACTTTGTCCAGTCATTGTCTGTCATTGGCAGTGAGTGTGGTCATGGTTGTATTTATAATCTTGTTTTTTGGGAATTTTAGGTGTAGGTAATCTTTGATTAGAAATCTGTCTAGATGAAAATGCAAACAAACGTCACGGAAAAACCATCTCAGAATACGCGTTTTGTGTGTTCCACGGAGTACGGAAAAAGAGCGGAGGTGTTTCAAGGCAAAATCTCTTTAGAACGAAGCGTCGTTAAATGCGGGTGTTCGGGGGGACGAGGTACAATGATAGCCTCCACCCCTAGATCAAAATCCATCTATCGTTAAAATGTATTTTACAGCGTAATGGAGCAAATTTTTTATTAATTTAGTTTGTCTTTTCACCCAAGCTAATCAGTTTGTTCCAGAACATTGCGTTAGGATGGTTGGATTACATCTATACTAATATTATAAAGAGGAAAGATTTGATTATTGGTTTGCATTGAATAGGCTCCGAAACTATTGGACCGATTTAAAAAATTCTATAGTCTATAGGATTTCCTCCTTCTTTGCAGCAAAGATGTCATGGCTAAACTGTTATGTATAGTTTTACAAGTTCTCAATAAAACAAGTATATAGTATTTTATTGCTCTCCATCCATCCATCAGCCTTTTAACGTCCACTGCTGGACATAGGCCTCCCCAAGAATGGGGGATAGTGCCGTAATCGCCACGCTTAGCAGGCGGGTTGGCGATCGCAGTGGATGTTGTTAATACTCGAAGGAGTGCTGCTGCCCACTCCCTCGGTATTCCCTCAGTCGGCTCTTACGACTCCCATGGGTGGGACAATTCTAAAGCCGGCCCCACACGGCTCTTCTTGTTTGCTCTAACCGGCATAAATACTCAACATACTCTACGTTTATCACAAAATTTTTAAAAATAAATGTCTACCTGTGCGAAGCCGGGACGGGCCGCTGGCTGCTAGGTGTTTATATATATAATCAGTATTAGGCATACCTAGCAATGATCGAAAGACCAACAAAGCGTTAGAGTGAAAGATCCTAATCAAGTAGGTACAAACCGCCGAGAGAGTAACAGAGATAGCGATACAAAATGCCGTATATCAAATCAGGTGGAGTCGTATGCACATGTAGCGTTAACTTTCCTATTCGATCTAGAAGCTGCGTTATACTTTCGCTTCTCCTCTTTTGCGTTCGGGTCTTGACCTCATGGCCTTACTTCAGGCCAAATAAGGCGAACTGCTTCTGACGCGCAGCCTCACTGCAAGTACTATTAAACTAGGGATAGCTACGACCGCTGACGGGTATCTCGGTGCTTGGGATAAATTAATCCATCCCTATTAGCACAATTTCCGTCATGCAGTCCTAACGTATTCATGCGTTTCTAATTTCTGTATAAACGGAGAATCTAAAATGATAACAAATAACCATTAAAACAAGAACAAAAAAAGCAATAAATAACATGACTTTAATCAATACTTTAATATATTCGATATTGGGTTCGCTGGTACGACGTAAACTATTTAAAAAAATAATTTATAATAAAAGTATTATAAATTATTTTTGAATACTCACCGACAGATGACGACATTTTCCATTTTTTTTTTTTCAAATTTGGTAAGTAAAACAGCAATAAATCTTTGAAATAATTAATATTTTAATATTGAAATTAAACTAAATTTACATATTTGTGCCGAAAATTCTTATAATATGCCTTTCTAATCTTAAATTAATTATATTTCTAGATGGAGCCTCAGCGTTGTAAACGCGTCAAAAAAGATTGGTGTGAACTTTTCATCCCAATGCTGTTCTATGGCTGTTAGTGTCAATCGTGACGTCACTTGACTAGGTCGTATCCAGGAGAATTAGTGTGTCATTTAAAATGTCAAAGTGTGTAATTAAAGTGTGCCGAAACTAGAAAAATCGGAAAATGAGCACTAAAGATATTTCTTATCATCGGTTAGTAACATTATTTCATACAATAACTGGCTAAATAAGTCATTTAAATATTCCAAAAATAAATTAATTTTAGTTCGTATTTTGTTATGTGATACCAATTTAACTTAATTTTCCCGCGTAATCTTGCAAAGTTGATGACATTTTAACGATAGAGAGTAATAGAAACATTACCTAAGATAATTATTAGCGTTTTTAATGGATCCAAAAAGCTGCACAGTCGTCATTTTCGGAATTAATCACAATATTACTAGGTATTTGTAACACATTTTTTTATTAAAACATAATTATTAGCGTTTTTAATTTATCCATAAAGCTTCACAGTCGTCATTTTCGGAATTAATTACAATATTACTATTTGTAATATTATTATTTATTTTAATGATGAAGATTGTTTACATTTTTGAATTTATAATTATCATGGGTTATAGTTGTATTCTTATTAAAGAAGAGGTTATAATAAAAAATATACATACTATAGTATGTATATTTTTTATACTTAATATATTAAGATTATGAGAGTAAATAGAAAGAGATAATTGACTATATACCTACGAAATATTTTGTAGTATAAGAATGTCTTGAATCTATGATAATGTAGTTTTCCCATAATTTAATACTACTACTGAGACTGGTATCATTACGCACGCAACAAACATAAATTGCACAAGCGTAATGACAGCTGTCACGCACACTAGCATAATAATTCCCGCCCGATTTTTATGACGTTTATAAGAGTTACAGTCCATCTAGATGTTATTATACTGGATGAATTCTTTCTCAGTCTTGATAACAAGGTGGTGTATTATGTATGTGAAATAGAATCTATTAACGACAGTATTAGTGTATTAGCACTTCATTTATGAAAGTTTCAAAAATCCTATTAAATACATAAAATGAAAGCATCCTACTAACCTAACCACGGCCCGAACGCGCATCAATGAAAAGTAGCTACGAACGAAATGGCGTACCTACGCCTTTATACTGTTGTGGTATAAAAAACTCCGGATTGATATTTTAAAAATTTCGATCTTCCCTTCATATTTTTAAGGGCTTATGACCTAACATGCTGTAGTTGTATTTCATGTAAATCTTTACTACCTATTACCTAGTTATCATAATTAACAAGAATAATAATGGTAGATACAGCGAAATAAGTATGTGGATGCTCAAAGAAGCATAGGAAAGTGAAAGGTGATGCATGGTGGGATACGGAAGTAGCAGCTTCCGTAGACCAAAAGAAGAAAGCGTGGCTGGACTATGTATCTTCTTTGAACCTGAGTGCAAGTATGAAAGAACAGAAGAAAGAAATATACCGGCAACGTAAGAATGACACCAAAGCCTTAGTGAAAGTGAAGCGTGATAGAGCAAATATGATTGCAGAAGAAAGGCTGACCAAAAACTTCGAGAGCAACACCAAACTTTTCTGGAGGGAGGGGAAGAAATCTCGGAGTGGTTGGTCAGCTTTCAGAATGAATAAAATAAGGTCTAAAGGTGGAGCTCGGGAATGGTTCCCAAGGACTGGAGAAACGCAGTCATCGTGCCCTTGTTTAAAAACAAGGGTTCACGTTATGACTGTGCAAACTACAGAGCCATAAGCTTGACCAGTTTGGCAGCCAAAGTGTATGGTAAAATTGTTGAAAGGAGAATGAGGATGGTGTCTGATGAATTTTTGTGTGAGGCACAAGGAGGTTTCAGGTGTGGACGAGGATGCATGGATCAAGTGTTTTCTCTGCGCAACATTGTGGAGAAGCATCTGGCTGTAAGCACACGGCAAATGCGTGTATAGGCGTGTCTAAACACAAAACGATTTTTTTTGGATTTTTTGTGTTTATCTGTTTGTTTGTTCGCGCATCACGCAAAAACTACTGAACGGATTTTGATGTAACTGTTTTGTTTGATAGCTCTTGATTAGACTTAACAACGGCTATTAACATTTTATCCCGCTACTATATCGGGAACCTGAGATACAACCTAAAAAACAGCTTTTGGCTGCGGCAGAGCCGCGGGCAAAGGCTAGTTATTAATAGATTACAAATTTTGTCTAAGTTCCGTGTTTCTACTTACATATCCCTTATTTTGTCTCAGTTCCTTGTTTCTACTTACGTTATGTGTTATATAATTATATTTCTTTCACTCCATCCAATGGTTGTCCGAAAGAGATTGCCTTGTGCGATAGGACTGCCAATTGTACAATATTAATGTTTAATATCTTTGTTTAGTTATTTTGGTGTACAATAAAAAAGTTATTATTATTCTCTTTATTTATTTTCTTACATATTTCATACATTTTTAAACACAAGCTCACACACAATCACTACTATAAAAACACAAACAAAAATAAACAGAACAGAATATAATTAATTTAAAAATGTATAAAATAGTGGGCCACCGACATCGGGTGCCAAGGGACCAAGCTGCCGGTTTTAGGGCTCCAGAGTAAGGAATCTCCTCACAATACGTGCCGTGACGAGGAGGCCTTTTCCATCAAGCCCTTAAGGCATCTGTCCAACGAGAGTCTCATTAGATGTTGGTCGAGTCTCTTGGCAATCAGTCCATTACCCGATATGACTATCGGAACAATAATTGCTGAATTAACAATTATTATTATTATCCCGTCCTATTCCATACAAATTTACTATTTATTACAATTTTCTATCAGAAAACTATATACGAGTATCTTGGTTTGACAAAATTGGAATATTGTGCCATTTACCCCACTTTTTGGGGAAAATGTTTTTACTTGTATCATTATTTGGACGTGTGTGCGTGCCGTTGAATGTAATTACGTGACGTTTACGCACACATTAATCGTTATTTTGCTTCAAATTTGAGCGGAATTATAAATGAAACTACCGTTCTAAGCGTTATTATTCTAAGACTCCACCTATATTGACCAACCGCTTATTATGACGTAACTACACAGCGAAGTTTGGTTTTCATATAAAATTCGGATATAATGACTTTGCATATAGTGACATGTCGCTTATTGTGACCCATTTTTAATAAATTGCGTCCAGTTATAGTGACCGGCACAATTCCTAACACCTTCGGCAGTGTTCGGGAGAGTCACGTGATACCCAACGACGTTCGGCGCGTGCATGGCTTTTTTGTTTTGAGTCTCGGTGGGTAATTGATTTTGTTTCTTTCTATTAAAATAAATATGTACATACTAATAAAAATAGGAGATTGTTTATTTTCTACAAAATGTTTTGTATGACGTCCGCTTAGTATGACGTGTTTGTTATGTCCCTGCGATGTCATTATAAACGGATTCCAATGTATTTCTTAAGGCGTCGCAAAAAAAAAAGTGTGTGTATACTTATGTACACGCGTTAGCAAGTTATACTTCTTTGGCGTAACAAGATAAAAATATTTTTTGAAATAAAACTACGTTTACGGAATCTATCGCGTTTACTTGATTTTACTACTATCCCGACGTTTCGAATACTTTACAGCATTCATGATCACGGGTGGACTTAGATGATAGACGTCCAAGGTTGATATGTTATTTCAACGGTTTCATCTACCCACAGTATATGATTTTACAAAATTTTTGGTTTATTTATTTTAACCCACCTAATATTCGTTTAGAAACACAGCGAAAATATCTACTTCAAATGTTTATGCTTACAATGTATGAGACTTTAAATTAGTATATTAAAATGAGTATAATACTCCTCTTTAAATTGTAAAATTTTTGTTTTTATTTAGTGCTCAAAAATTCTACCACAAACTACCAATTACTACTACCAGTAAGAAGACAATCTTGGTTATTAGTTTATATTATTAAATATATTGATTTTGCCAAAAGCTAAGACTAAGAAGCTACCACCGGATCGGAACGCGGCCTGACTGAGAAAGATCCGGCCAGAAAACTCAGTAAGCAACAACTGTTATGGATTATTAAATTTTGTACGGAATTACTGAGATATAATAAGGTTTAAATTTTTTTTTTTTTTTACAAAAGGCAGACTAATCACTACTGTGGGTTTTATCTACACAATAAGCGCTAACTGTCTTGCTATCTTGTGGTGTGCCTTCTTGTATCCTGTTTGGTGAGGCCTATCACAGGATTCCAGCTTGATGGTAAGTCCCAGCCGTCTTCTCTAATTGAAATTGGGATGTTTCTTAATTTCAATAGCCTCACGTATCATTCTAGGGCGATATCGATGTTCTTTTGCGAGGATTTGAGGTTTGTCAAACCTAATGTAATGGCGGGTGTGGTCTTGTGTGTGCTCACAAATTGCAGACTTTGTATAGAGACAGTGCTTCACATCAGCTATATGTTCTTTGATCCGAGTTGTTATG
This sequence comes from Leucoma salicis, assembly GCA_948253155.1. Taxonomy (NCBI): domain Eukaryota; kingdom Metazoa; phylum Arthropoda; class Insecta; order Lepidoptera; family Erebidae; genus Leucoma; species Leucoma salicis. The sequence continues at coordinate 17,768,137 of OX411807.1, read as the reverse complement.
GATCTCTTTGTTTGCCCAATGTAGGAGAGACCACAATCACAATCCAGCTTGTATATTCCTGCATCCTGTAATATGGCATATGGCACTTGACTGGTGGTAAAAATGGACTAATTCTTTTGAGTGGCTTATAGTAGGTTTTAATTGAAGCTTTTTTAAGAATGTAGCCAATCTTGTCAGTGACTCCTTTAACATAGGGCAGGACTGCAGGGAGGCGCTCAACTGTGGGTGGCTTCACTCGGTTTCTGTGACGGCGGCGTGGAACCTGCAGCTTATTTGCATGTAAAACTTTCTTTACATGCTGCAACTCTCCAGCCAGGTGTTCATCACAGATTCCTAGTGCTCTCTGAAACAGAGATTTAGACACGGTAGCCAACTGTGAAGGATGGTGGTGAGACTCTCCATTCAGGTACTTATCAGTATGGGTTTTCTTTCGATACACTGTATGACTCAAGGTGTTGTTGGGGTTACGGATTACCATAACACCTAAGAAAGCTAGAGTTATTTGACTCCAGTTCCATAGTGAATTGAATTTTAGGATTAATGGAGTTCAGATGGTTTAGAAATACGGTTTTTACTTTATCAGATGGTAATATAGTAAAAGTGTCATCTACGTACCGCTTGTAGAAACGGGGGACCACAGGTGAGGTTTTTAGGGCAGTCTCCTCGAAGTCTTCCATAAATATGTCGGCAACAACGGGAGAGACTGGCGAACCCATGGCCACTCCGTCCACTTGCTTGTAGAAGCCATCATTCCACATAATGTAGCCAGATGTGAGGTAGTACTTTAACAGTTCAGCGTATTCCATAGGTATGTTGTTCTCTGATAGTTTCTTAGATACAATTCTGATGCAGTCTTCCACAGGTAAGCAGGTAAAAAGTGACTGGACATCAAAACTCACCATAGTTTCATTGTTAGCGAGATGAAGGTGTTTAATCTCACTTACAAAATGGTATGAGTCCTTTATAAACGCATCTGTGTGTCCTCGGAGTTGTGAGAGAACTTTGGCCAGTAGCTGAGCGACTTTATAAGTAGGTGAGTCGATCTGACTTACAATAGGTCGTAGTGGTGGGTTCGGTTTGTGTATCTTAGGCAACCCATACAATTTAGGTGGCTTTGCACAAGGTGGTATCAGGGTTTTTACATCTAGATTTAATGCTTCGGAGCGCTGGTTGAGTAACTTTTTCATGTTATTTAGTGTACAGTTGGTCGGGTCGGTTCTGACCTTTTCATAAGTAGATTCATCCGATAAAAGGTGTTCAATTTTGGCATTATAATCTGACGTGTCCATCACCACAGTAGCGTTACCTTTATCTGCGCGCAGGATGACGATATCTGGTCTATTGCGTAGTAGGTAGATGAAACCGTTGAAATAACATATCAACCTTGGACGTCTATCATCTACACCCGTGATCATGAATGCTGTAAAGTATTCGAAACGTCGGGATAGTAGTAAAATCAAGTAAACGCGATAGATTCCGTAAACGTAGTTTTATTTGAAAATGTGTAATATTCGCGTAAATATCAGAAAGTATTAAGATAAAAATCTTTTCAAAATTTTTATCTTTCGCTTTATTCTACGTTTATAGAAAAAACGACACTATAATAACAATAGAAAAAAGGTATTTAATACATTCAAAGTTTTATTATAACCCATTATCTAGTTAAATAAAGTTTATTTAAATATCACAAAAAAACTAAAATGTTGACTATAGCTAACTTCAGGGTGTAGGTTTTTCATGACGGTGTGCGCGCGCATCGTAAAAATGTACTCTCATAATTTTTCCCTTACGCGCCAAAAGAAGTATAACTTCAAAAATTTGGGCAAAAAAAAAATTTATTTTGGTGTGAGGTCAAGCCGTTTCAGAGGAGTATGGCGACAAACAAACACGTGACACGAGAATTTTATATATTAGATTTTTTTTTTAATTTGAATGAATTTTAATCCTCAGCTAATATTTACTCGATATTTATGTATGAAAAATACCTAACATATGTGGTGATTACATAAAAGGCAAAGAGAATGCAATCAACCATCCAAAGAATGTACCATTTCGGTACAATTGAAACGTCTTAATAACGATTATAGCATGTATCCAAAAGTTTATATATTTGTATACTATAAATATATTCATATCAAAAATTGCGTGTTATTTTTTGAATAAGTTGCTAGAGAAAAGTGAAAAGCCAAGTACGACGTGACCAAACGTAGGTATAGGTAAGATAACATTATGTGTATATAAATAGTATCGCGAATAAAGTAAAGTTCACAGGTTTTTATTTCAATGTTGCAGGTAAATACTAAATCTAGCATTTAAACATGGAGCACCCCAAAAGCTAGAATTTAAAGAGTGCTTGTACTGTAATGTACCTATACTGCGTGTTAAGTCGTCAGTGTGGAACCATTTCCTTAAAACATTAGACGGACTTCATGCACAATGCAAAAAATGTAAAAAGATAATAAAATGCAATAACACAACTTCAAACTCATCTTCTCAATCTCAAACTTAAAACTTCATCATACCGAGTTTAATTTAGAATGTTCAGCTACGGCGACGTCGACCATACAAGAAAAACTCGGATGAAAATGAGCCAAAGATTAAAAAAGGAAAATTAGTAGACAAATAACTACCTTAAAAAAATATCACTACGATATGGAGTCTATGATCTCGAAATTATCAGCCTGTGATGGCTTTCCACTTAGAATTTTCTCCACCTCTGAATCATTACGAAATCTTTTTATTAAAAGTGGCTACGACAATTTACTGAACACCGAATACCTACTATAAGAAATATTATTGTAGAAAAAAGTACAGCTAAAACGGGAACTGGAACAAGATATTGAAAATGGAAGGCTAAAGGACAGACAGATTTCAGTCTCTTGATGAATGGACTTCACCTCGTAACTGACGCGACGTTATATGAACATAAACATCCACTGTCCAAATTTTCAAGGCAAGAGCTTAGAAATCTGAGTCTTGCACGAAATAAATTGTAGGGGAACAGTAGATCGTTGTGCTAATATTTTAAACAGACAAAAAACAGACATATCCCTGAAAGATAACGTAGCATGCAGTGACTCACGCAAGTGTGATGTGTGCGGTCGGCAAGAGCCTTCATACCAGCAATTGTGTCTGGCACATATGGTATTCAATATGCAGTCTTGGATGTTCTGTACAAGAAAATACAAAGCGATGACGATTAAAAATGGGCAGAGGAGAAAGAAGGGACAGAGTGAAATGACGACTCCGATGTTGTTTGCGATGGTGGGTTTTTAGTTGAACAACATAAACAGAAATACACATGAGTACACGAATGTAGATTTTAAAAAACTTACAGAAATTGTTAAAATTTTTAGGAAGTCGCCTACCAAGAATGAGTTTCTCAATAATTACCTTCCAGAAGAAAAAATACTAATGGGATTTATTTTAGTTTGCAAAATCAGGTGGAAGTAGCTTGGCTGACATGATCACAAGATTTTTGACACTGAAAAACTATAATTATGAAGACTCTTATTGATTTATGAAGAAATCACGTTAAGTTTAATTAGCCATGCTACAGGATTTGTCCACTTCTCTCAATATTTTAAAAACAACGGAAGAGGCGCTTTTTCAACAAAACGCAAATAGCTCACAGCAGAAACGACCCGTGTTTATGATGGCGAAACTTGAAGCGACAAATAGTTTTACGAGTGAATGGGTCCTCGAATCTCCGAAGAAAAAAAGGATTGCTGAGAGACTCCAATCAAACTTAGTTTGTACCTTAAAATATTTACATAATCCCAATAAATATTATACAGTCACCTTCAAACTCCTAAATCCAAACTAGGATCGATAAAAATACTTTTGTAAAAGACAGGATTCTGACGAGGATGACATAGCCTTAATTTATCTTGCAACTGTAGCAACAAATTGAGCCTACATAGAGACTGAAAAACCTGAAGGAAGTTTCAAAGAACTACAAAAAAAAACAACTGTAGCAACAAATTGAGCCTACATAGCGACTGAAAAACCTGAAGGAAGTTTCAAAGAACTACAAAAAAATAAGAAACACTATTACATCTAGCAACTCTTCCATCTGCCGCTAATTTATCAGACTCTTGAGGTGAGTTGGAGACATCAATCCGCATGGAAATGGCGCTGTATGATATAGGAGGTCCTAGACAGGTCTCGTTAAATCGAGTTTCTACTCAGTATACCGCCTACAAGTGTAGAGTGTGAAAGGGTATTTTCATCTAATAAATATATTTGCAATCATCTCAGATGTTCCTTGAAGCATGATTCCATCGACCCCCACAGTTTTCTTAGATCTCACTTCCAAGGAAATTGATTCCAAAGTCAGATATAATTACAATTAGTAAGTAGTTCAGCTGATCTCTATATGCTATATAACTATCTTACATTTTATTATGTTAATTTTACTTTAAAATGTTATTAAAGTTATCACTATCCTTATACTAAGATCTCGATTTATAATTAAGAAAATTTAAAGATTTGTTGTATTTGACTGGTAGCTCATGGAGAATAGTTATAGTCCCATTTATTTATTTATTCTTGTAGATGATTTTATACTATTAAAGATGTGTCAATTAAAGCAGCATTTTACTCTATGATTCCTTCTATAATTATTCGAATATCAAAACTTTCGAATATTTGCAAGCCCTAATTGAGAGTTGTTTACATCAGAAATTGATATTGTTAATAAAATTTACTAACCATAAAAAACCTATCAATGTCACTCGAGTCTAGTCTATGGCACTTGAGTTTTTTTTTTTACATCATTAGTAAATATACATATAAAATATTATATATTTACAAAACAGTTCCCTTCCATCAGTACAGAATGTATGTAAAACCTGAATTACATAAAATATATTATTTTTTACGTTTATTACAATTTTTTACATGTAATGATAAATCGAATCTTTTTCTATTATGTAACTTCAATTCAATTCATCTGTATTAAGTTTCAATATTTTGTATGTGCCCCGCGGCTTCACCCGCCTATAATTTAAGAAATCACGGCTCGTCACGTTCGCATTGGGCTACGTCCCCGCGCCCAGCCGTGTTGAATTTTTTTAATTTTTCAATCTGAGCGTCCAAATAACGTGCTATAAAACGCAGTTTAGCTTCATAAAATTATCTTGATGATGAAGACAGTTTCTTTCGTAAGGATTAGTATGACATGCCTAGTAATAATTTAACAAAATTTTTAAATTTCAATATTTTTTGTCACAAAACAGCGTCACGCCTGTATTCCGCGAAGGTGTAGGCAGAGGTGTATTACACACCCACAGTTCACCAGCTATGCTTAAATACCACGTAATAGGGGGCGAGCCTATTGCCGTCTACCGGGCACAATTCTAAACTCCGGGCTGCTACTGAGAATTTATCTTTTTACGAAAAACCTCAATAACACTGCCCGACCCGGGGTTCGAACCCGAGACCTCATACCGCTGCACCACAGAGATACCTTTTTGTGTGTTTTGATAGACTTTTTAGATGAATCATTATATTTACCTATATTTGTTATTACTATTATAGAATGGATTTTAGGAGGAGAGCCCACCACTCACCCACGGATTGTCAATCCCGGTTATCTTTGGACAGAATAACCTAAGATTGCCAATCCACACTCTTACAGATAGAGGAGAATGTGATAATAGCAAAGTAGCATGCACGATAATGACAAAAAACTCACCAACGCGACACAACCATGCGATACGGTAGAACTCTCAGAACCACAATATTGCAATAAAAACACAAAAATCCGAACATAAATTCGACACGTGTTTCACCTCTAAACGAGGCATTCTCAAGAACGCTCGGCAACAAATGAGCGAAGCTTACTCGTGCAACTTACTTTTATACCCCTTTCACTATACAACAGTTATGACGTATCGCTCGAACGATATGAAAGTTTAGTAGTGGGGAACTACAGCTAGTTTGTTCATTCAACAACATGTTACTACTGACTTTAATTTCTAATTGTTGGTGGCATATCAGACAGGTTAGCAAAGACACTTCACGGTATCTACCCCGCATTTAGGCCTAACTTTTCGCTTAAAAATCTTTGTAACGGTAAAGATAGTATTGATATATGTAAAAAGTCTGGTGTATATAAATTGGAATGTCAAAGCATGTTGCACGAGTAAGCTTCGCTCATTTGTTGCCGAGCGTTCTTGAGAATGCCTTGTTTAGAGGTGAAACACGTGTCGAATTTATGTTCGGATTTTTGCGGAATATTGCAATATTATGGTTCTGAGAGTTCTACCGTATCGCATGGTTGTGTTGCGTTGTTGAGTTTTTTGTCATTATCGTGCATGCTACTTTGCTATTATCACATTCTCCTCTATCTGTGAGAGTGCGGATTGGCAATCTTAGGTTATTCTGTCCAAAGATAACCGGGATTGACAATCCGTGGGTGAGTGGTGGGCTCTCCTCCTAAAATCCATTCTATAATAGTAACAATGGACTTCCTCCAAGTGTCGCCTCATTCAATTAATTATATTTGTTATGTTTTGCATTATATTTGTATATCTTGGATGTGGATTCAGTCGGGATGGAAGGTACACCACTGATGTAGAGAGAAGAGTGAATGCGGGAAATAGAGTGAATGGAGGCATTAGGACAACTCGGCAGCCACCACCTCAGCCAGAAGGCACGTGTCGCAATACACAACGCAGTGCTTGTCCCACTTTATTATATGGAAGCGAGAGTTGGGTATGCAAAAAGGATCATGAGAGTAAAATCAATGCGGTCGAAATGCGATCTCTGCGGAGAATCTGTGGAGTGAGGCTGACTGACTGCATTCGTAACAACGACGTAAGAGAGCGAGTAGGCATGAAAGAGAGTATTGGTGTAAAGATGCGAAAGGGAATGCTCCGATAGTTCGGACATGTGGAAAGAATGCCGGACGAGCGACTGGGTAAGAAGATATACAATGCGAAAGTGGAAGGATGTAGGTACAGGGGAAGATCGAGACTCACCTACCTAGACCAAATCGGTCATGTATTGAAGGAGGGTGGAGTCAGGAGTCTCCGAAACCGGCGAGCGTATATGAAGAGAGTTATGAATGTTGAGGAAGCGAGAGATGTATGCAAGAATAGAGCCTCTTGGCACTCTGTTCTCTCTGCCTACTCCGCAAGGGAAATGGCGTGATGATAAGTAAGTAAGTATTATATTTACGTATAGACCATTAAGCACACGCGAATAAATCATTTCGGGAGCTATTTTTCTTGTGATTTGCTTAACAAAAATCTGTATTAATGACTAGTAGAGACGTGTATCATAATGTTAGATAATTTGTTTCAGAGATTAGCCCGATCCAAACAAACTTTCGTTTTATTATATTAGTATAGATAATATCACAATCTTTAACACTCTTCTTGCATTTTAGTAAGATCTAATTGTATTTTTCTTAAGGTATCTTCAGTCCTCTTGGCTGTTTCAGTCTTTATATTTTCTTCCAAATCTACAATATCTCTTGCCAGAATGCCAGTGTCATTCACAAGTGAGACAATGGTATTACACTCTGAGTGAAGCAAAGCCAATAACTTGTATGCCTTTTTTGCTTGATCATCTTTCTTGGCATCCTGCAAGTAAATAACCTCAGTGAATATTAATCTTAATAAGTCTATAATTTTGACTGCACAGATGACGGAGTGGTTTAGATACCGGACGTTCGATTCCCACTAAGGACAACTATTAGTATCATTCCATTGATATATTAAAAAGAGAAGATACACAATCAGGCATGAAAAGTGTCCACTATAAAAGAGTGCAGATTACGCTTTCCTGCACTCCTTTCGTTTAGTATTATTTCGACGCGCGAGTAGACGAAGCGTGTCAAAATGTCTAATTGTTCGATGAATAAATGCCGAAATAGTGCATTAAAAGTACAAAAAAAGGATGGCGTTTCTTATTTTCGGTAAGTATTAATAGACAGTATTTCTATTTCATACATATTTTGTTGCTTAAGAGTCGCATTTTTTAATTTTTCAATATATATTGTGTTTCAAATTATCGACGATGCCCCTGTATGAACCAGTCAAATAGAGTATGTATTAAAAAAAAGGCAGTCTCGAACTATGCTCATACTTCAACGCATTTTGCTCACTTTGATCACATAATACGACGTTCTCGGTTCTAAAAACGAATGGAGTCACCTTGTTGAATGTATTTTTTTAATATAAAATATATTAAGTAATTAGTTGACATTGTTTTATTTACAAAGTTTAAATATCAATAACATTGTCATTTATATGATGATTTTTATTTTAGTTTTCCTAGGGACCCAATCAGATGATAAAGCTTGCTCTAAATTATTTATAAATATGTATTATTTTTTTTAATTAAACGGCGAGCGAATTCGAAGGGCACCACTAGTATTTTATAGGATGATCATTTAAATTGTTGAATTTATGGCTTTTATGCTTCGATAATGAATGTTGAAAATGTTGTATTATGTATAAATTATGGTTTCACATACTAATATATTTAAAAGTTTTTGTTGGTCTATGTTACGCTAGTGGAGATGAATATACTGTATGTAATAAAACCGAGGAGATAATAAGACGAGAACAGCGCATATGTGGTCAGAAAACAAAACCAAGGCCTATTTGTGTTCCTTAGTTTTAAAATGTACATTAAATTTAAATATATTTTCTGGTATTGATACACATTCCCTTCAACAACCTGCTCTTTTTAATCATAAAATTAGTCTTATAAAAGCTATTATAGAAAAATTTGGTTGGGAATTTATTTCTGGCCGTGTAGGGCCGGCTTTAGAATTGTCCCACCCTTCTCTACCCACGGGAGTCGTAAGAGCCGACTGTGGGAATACCAGGGGAGTGGGCAGCAGCACTCCCTCGAGTATAAACAAAATCCACTGCGATCGCCAACCCGCCTGCCAAGCGTGGCGATTACGGCATTATCCCCATGACGGGACCGCTCGTGTGGCGTTCTCTTGGGGAGGCCTATGTCCAGCAGTGGACGTTGAAAGGCTGAAGGATGGATGGATGATAAAAAAAATTATAGATTTATCTTCTATTAGTTTACATTATATCGCAAAAAAAATCAACAGAAAAGCTGAAATCTAATTCAAAAAGACAACTCTACAATAAGCTTCATTTATTTCAAGGAAATTGATTTACTTACTACTGTATTGTCAATGTTTATTATGACGCCATTGATCTAGACTAGAATAGATCTGGGTACTACTAATAATATTAGAATTACTATATTGGGAATAAAAACAATATTGGGAATACTACTTAATATTAGAATTACTATATTGGGAATAAAAACTAAAATTTATATTTACGTGTTTTATTTTATTTATATATAAATAAATATTCTACCTAAAAGCATATTAATCCATCCATCCATCCATCCATCAGCCTTTTAACGTCCACTGCTGGACATAGGCCTCCCCAAGAGAACGCCACAACGAGCGGTCCTGTGCCGACCGCATCCAACGGCTCCCCGCAGCTTTGACCAGATCATCGGTCCATCTGGTGGGGGGCCGTCCTACGCTGCGCCGTCCGATACGTGGTCGCCACTCGAGAACCTTTCGTCCCCAACGGTTATCGGTTCGTCGAGCGATGTGGCCTGCCCATTGCCACTTCAGCATGGCAACCCGGCGGGCTATGTCGGTCACTCTCGTTCTCCTACGGATCTCCGTATTACGGATTCGATCACGTAGGGAAATACCAAGCATATTAATACGATCAGATAAAAGTATAAATATGAGTTTGGAACACATTTATAAATTAAACAAATTTAATAAACTAAGTAAATGTTCATACATGAAAATTATAAAAAAACTAGCTGACCCGACAGACATTGTCCTGCCTTAATTATGAATATTGAATTCGAATTAGTATAATTAATAAACAAAAAAATTAAAAAAAGTGTCCATTATTCTAATGCTTTATGATATACAACATCTTCATAATTATCGGGAGTTTCCGTAGATATCACATCGTCGATTTCATTCGGTCTTATCCTCTCTACCAACCAAATGTGCATGTGGCAATCCGCGTTTTTGCCACTCGACTGAGTACATCCAACAGCGCGTCTCACCGAATACGCGATGCTTAACAATGAAGTCCATGAGTGATTTTAACTTTCTTTTAAACATCCTTGCGGTAATGTCGTGGCGATCAATGGGTGATTGGCCAAGAAATAATTCTTGTCGAATTTCTGTCCACTGTAGATTGCATGTGAACGTTATAAATAAATCTGGTGTGCCATAATGACGTACATACGACATAGCATCCTGAGCGTATTCATGCATATGTCGCGGACTTCTGACGTATGTTGCTGGGAGAATAGTTGTTCTACCTACATTCTGTGCATTTCCATCAGCATTGATGGCATCCTTTAGATGAATGTATTGTCCAGAACGCAGTTTTGCCTGGTTTAACCTGATAAATGTCAATCACTCAGTTTCAACTTTCACGTATACAGCATATTGGTGGAAGAGACCCCGACATTTTATGATATGATTGTCCTCATTTTCCCGAACCATCAGTCTGTATGAATAATAATTCATTGAACTAACTTTTTGTTAGTTTCGGAACCTGTAACTGGATTTATCATCTTCATTGAAAAATGATATCCATCTTCACCTTGCAAAATAAGATAGGATATTTGTTAAGTTTTAAAAATGCGCTGCTATGCTGTTATGTATAGTACTATAGAAATACGTAAAGTAGTTATAATATAGTATATTTAAATGTTATAGTTACAAGCAATAGGTAATTTATTATATATATAGATAACAAGAGTGTTACTATGGGAACGATCCATAGACGTTATTATATTACATAAGAGACATTATAATACAGTCTCTTTACACCCTCGGAACTTTTAAGAATTACAAATTCTTTTCAGACCTATCTGGCCGCTTAATGCTTCCAACCTTGGCCTATAAAATGGTTTGGTTAACAAATCCGCTAATTGACGCACGGATGGTACTTGTTTAACTTCAAGTTCACCATTAATAACAAATTCACGTACAAAGAGGTGTTTAATCTTAATGTGTTTTGTACGTTTATGGTACTCATATTTTGGATTGTGTGAAAGCTTTATAGCAGACTCGTTGTCCAAGTATAAAATAGGTTTTTTTTAAATTCAGTAAGTCTTTCAATAGACTGTTAAGCCACAAAATCTCTTGTGCTGTTTCACTAGCTGCAATTATCTCTGCTTCAGTTGACGAAATAGATACAACTATTTGTCGTTGACTTCTCCAACTGATAGCAGCTCCCGAGAATAGGCATATCATTCCAGATGTTGATCTGCCTGTCATTTGGTCTCCAGCAAAATCAGAGTCGGAGTAACAGATTAGTTTCTGTGATGATTCCTTTGTTTGTCCATAAATAAGACCTTTGTCAGTCGTTCCTTTTAAGTAGCGAAAGATGCGTTTTACTTGCAGTATATTATTTTTACTTGGTGTCTCCAAGTTTCTAGATGCTACGCTCACAGCATACGCTATATCGGGTCTTGTGCCGACTACTAAGTATGTGAGTGCTCCTACTGCCTGTCTGTAAGGAAATACGGACTCATCTTCACAATCCGGTTCTGAATCGTCAACAATGTTTTCTTTCATTATCGGTGTTGTTGCTGTTTGTCATACCAAACTTCTCTAGTAGCTTTTTAATATAGGCTTGCTGACATAGCGTTATTCTTCCTTTAACAGCTTTTATTTCCATTCCTAAGAAATAAGAGGCAGGTTTCGTAGTTATTTTGAACCTAGTGTTAAAGTCTTTGATGAGTTCATTTCTTGCTGTAATGGAATTAGACGCTACAAGTCCGTCATCAACATACAACCCAATTAAGATCTTAGTTTGTCCTCTGATTTTGCTGTATAAACAAGGATCAGCATCACTTTGTTTAAAACTTTTTTGTTGTAAATATTCAGCAATGCATGTGTTCCAGCATCGTGGTGCTTGTTTGAGACCATAGAGACTGCGCTTAAGCTTGCAAACTCTGTTTGTCCCATCTTGGAAACCTACAGGTTGTTTCATAAAAATGTCTTCCTCAACCGTACCATTAAGAAAAGCTGTTGTAACATCAAACTGTTGTAAGTTTAAATTTTCTTTAGCAGCTATTGCTATAATAGTTCGTATGGTGCTAAGTCGAACCACAGGACTAAAAGTTTTGTCAAAGTCAACTCCTTCTCGTTGCGAATAGCCTTTGACAACTAGTCGTGACTTAAATTTATCATATGATCCATCTGGGTTCGTCTTTAACTTATACACCCACTTACAAGGTAGTGCTTTTCGATTTCTTGGTAAATCCACCAGGTCCCAAGTATCATTTTCTTTCAAAGAGTTTATCTCAATGACCATAGTTGTTAGCCATTTTTCTTTGTTAGGTGAATCCAATGCCTCTTTATATGTATCTGGATCCTTTGATAAATTCTGAACTTCAGCGACAGCAGCCAGTACAAATCTCAATGACCATAGTTGTTAGCCATTTTTCTTTGTTAGGTGAATCCAATGCCTCTTTATATGTATCTGGATCCTTTGATAAATTCTGAACTTCAGCGACAGCAGCCAGTACAAAGTCATCATACCGTTGTGGCTGTTGTATTCCTGACCTGTGTCGTAGATTATAACGATTTGGTTCAGATACTGTTTCAGGTTGTTCATGGCTTACATTTTCTTGATCAGGGATCTCGTAAAAAGTGTCTTCTTCATTGTCAATATAACTGTCATGCTGAGTAGTCTGCATAAACGTTTTGAACAAGATCATCTTGTTGAATGTCAATAGCATCATCGATATCAACTTGTATATTATTTGGTTTTGTAACCTCATCATAGCTGACGTTTTCTTCGTATTTAAAGTTGTCAATGTCATCTGTTTGGCTTGAAAAATAGGTCGCATTTATGACCTTGACATCTTTGCAAATAAGGCTCTTGCGTTTGGATGGAATGTACACCCTATATGCTTTACTGGTATCAGAATATCCAGCAAACATTCCTGGTCGAACCAAACTAAATTTAGGTCCTTTAGGACCTTTCTTCAGTACAAAAGCTTTAGTACCAGATGGATGGAGATGATAAACACAGGGTTTTCTTAAACCCCATTTTTTAAATGGTGTTTTATTTTCAATAGCACTGTTCACACTTCTGTTGGCAAGATAATTTGCAGTGTTTATGGCTTCTGCCCATAAGTGCATTGGTGCTTTTGCATCTATAAGCATAGCTCTGGCTTTCTCCACTAATGTTCTGTTTTTACGTTCAGCAATACCATTTTGGTGTCCTAGGGTGCGGATAGGCGTCGGCCAATTCCATGATCCTGCAAATAAGCTTGGAATTTCGCGTTGACATATTCCGTTCCATTATCCGTTTGCAAACATTTTATTTTATTGCCTGTAAAGTTTTCCATTTCATTTTTGTATTCTTCGAATTTGTTTAATACTTCCGATTTATTTTTCAAAAAGTATACTCTACCATATCTACTATAATCATCGGTAAAAGTAACAAAATACCTGTTCTTAGCAACAGATGGAACGTCAATTGGACCGCACATATCGCTGTGAACAATCTCTAGACGTTCAGTTGTTCTAGGAGTTATTCGTGGTGGCGAACTTGTTGTTCGAGTCATTTTTGACTGTATACATGTTTCGCAGTCCGAATGTTGCAAGATATCTCTTTCACTGAAGTTTAGACCAATCATAGCCTCATTATCAAGAGCCAATTTGAGATCTTTGTAATTCATGTGTCCAAGTTTTCTATGCCAATCTTGTATGGAACTTTGCTTATTTGTTGTTGTAACTTTAGACGTTACTGCGTAACTTTGTTCAATGTTTGGAGTTTTGACGTAATAGAGACCGCTACTGTTAGACTTCTCTGCAGTCATTAGTACATCTCCTGTCTTGTTTCGAACAACAGCTTTATCATTCTCAAACGTTACAGAAGCTCCATGTTGAGTCATTTTTGGCACTGAGAGTAGATTAGTAGAAAGAGAGGGTACATACAGAGTATTTTCAAGGTGTATTATTCGTCCTCCTTGCTTATCAGTCAGTGTAACTCTGCCTTCACCTAAAATCTCAGTAGATTGATTTTCTGAAGCAAAGTGGTGTCTTCGAGATATCTTTGAAATACTCAGACTGATATGTCATGTGAGAGGTACAGCCACTATCAAGTACCCAGTAATATTGGTTTCTGCGATTTGATGTAAGAAGGCATTCTTCAGCGTATAGAGAATTGACATTTTTATTTGTATTAGACTTTTTGTTCAGTCTATTATTTTTCTTCCAACAATTCGAACAAATCTTGTGTCTTCTTGTGAAAGATTCTTGTTGCCGTTCTCTTGCAGATTTTACAAGAAGCTAAGAATGCGTTTTCTTCTACATCTTGGTGTCCAGATTCCAAGGTATTATTGTGGTGACGAGCGTCGCTCTCTTCTAGTATTTATATTTTAAGTTCTTCAGGTTTTGGCAAGACATCGCGTGACTCTATAGCAATGCGAAAATTTTCATAGTCCGAGGAGAGGCTGTATAGCATCATAACAGTTAGTAAATCTTCGTTTATTTTTACATCCATGTCTGCCAGTTTATCAACAGTGTCCATGACCTTGTTTAAGTGTGCTCGAACATCGTTATCTTCTAATTTTGTTAAATTTAGTTGTCTCAAAAGCGTTGCTTTCCGAGCAGGACCTTTGCTTGCATAAATATCTTTTATTTTGTCCCACACTGATTTTGCAGAAGTACATTTTTTAAATTGTTTAAGTTGAGAGGGGGCAATTAACAGAATTATTTCAGCTTTTGCCTGTTTTTCTCCTTCAATTTCATCATTATCTGCACCTTGTGGTAGTCCACTTGTGACGTATTTCCATAATTTGTTTTTTATTAAAAGAGCTTCAGCTTGTATGACCAAAGTGTCATAATTATCTTTATCTAGTGGTTCGATGTGATATGTTGTCTTCGGCATATTTGTAGAATCTCAATCAGAAAAAGAAAATTTTCAACTTACACAGGACAACGTTTGCCACATTAATTTTTCACTTGATATTGATACGATACGCTCTGCTACCATGTTAAGTTTTAAAAATGCGCTGCTATGCTGTTATGTATAGTACAATAGAAATACGTAAAGTAGTTATAATATATTATATTTAAATGTTATAGTTACAAGCAATAGGTAATTCTTATATATATAGATAACAAGAGTGTTACTATGGGAACGATCCATAGACGTTATTATATTACATAAGAGACATTATAATACAGTCTCTTTACAATATTGTAACGCATCATATGATCGATGTGTTTCGGACACACGCTGCAGTTGATTGCTACGCCGATGTAAAACAATATCTCGGTTTTCTAAATTTTCACGCACGACGACAACAGCGACTTCGTCAATTGTTGGCGCGTTAAAACGTCTTGCGTGTTGTCCTGCAGGCGTCTTATCAGCTTTGATGTCAATTTTGTGATTATCAGGCGGCATGCGGTCCAAAGCGGTCGTGAATAATGCAACCAAATAGTTTTGTTGATGAAAAAACGTTTGGAGTTGTTCCAGAATTGGTCTATTCACCGAATTGTTGTTTGCACAACGCCGATCGACTTGTCTTGCTGAATCGCCCATAAAATAAATTTGCAAAAATTTGTAGTCACTATTCGGCGTTGGCAATAAAGGACCTGTTAGATGATATATTTTACCCTGAATCTTGAAAGATGGCATAAAATTTTCTTGAATAACTTTTGTTGCACCAAATTACGTCATTTGAAAACAATTATTGTATTGCTGGATATGAGTCAAAACATGTTTAGAATCTGGCCCATTTCGGGAAACTAATGAATGTAGTGGCTCTGGTAGCGGTACCAATGGCGTCAATTTGACTTGACCGCTCGCGCAAAACAATCCAGGAGCTTCATTTTTAAAAATGCCTTGCAATATTGGCACACAACGTTCATTGGTCCAATAACAACGATTTGTTGTGAACTGTAATCGATTTCGACGTTATAATTGAATGCAGCTCGATAGGGGTTAAACGCAACATTTCTATGTTGTTGATTTCGATTCCATCGATTCCGTTCAACTTCTTTCCGCGCTTCGCGTTGCTCGTCAGTTTGACTTGCTCTTGTATATGACTCGCAGCATTGCGAGTTCTGCGACTTAAGTTTGTACGTCTAATTGCTGGCATTTCAAAAACGATAATTCAACTGTAAATTAAAGAAAACTATTGTATTCTTCTTTATAACCAAGTATATCACTTGTTATGTTAGTAACGTGTATGTTAGTCTATCCGAACTTACCAAAACTCCATATAAAATTGAACTTTTAATATTAGGCGTGATGGCTCTGAACTAACCGTGATGAACCCTAAGAAATTCATTGTTCTTACATACTTTTTGTAAGAAATAATAAATTAATTATTTTACATGTATTTTATCAATAAAATAACTCCGACCGAAGCATCTGTTTTAAAAGATATTAAGTTTTTTACATTTCTGACGATATTTGCAGCACGCATTCTGTCAATTCTATTTGTCAAACGTCATAAGGTTACATTAAAAAAGTTTCCAGCCAAAGCGCTAAAGTTAGATTAGAAATAATTTTATATGGTGGTTAAATATCCTTAAATTTTCTAATTTTCTGCGCAATTTTCTTATTTTTTTTCTTTTATAAGAACCTTCTCCTGACAATAATAAACACAACAAAAAAGAATTAGCGAAATTGGTCCAGCCGTTCACGCGTGATGGCGTGACCTAGGGAAATAGGGATTCATTTTTATATAAAAAAATATTCGTCTCCACGCCGTCCTTGACTAGGAGTGTTCGTTATATTAAACAACTAATAAAATCACTTGCTATTTATAAATAGTCTATAGCCCCGTTATTTATTTCACCAGGCAAGCGTTATTTTCGATTATTTTTATTATATAAGCGCTACCACAACCGCTATGCCACGACGTCGACGACACACTACACTAACAAAACATCACAGTCACATGCACACTTGAACACTCGGTCACTTCAGTCAGTCATACCGCGAAAGAAAGGGACAGAACGGAATGAACCTGACCCGTTCATATCATTGTCACATGCGAAATTATGCTCTAACTTTACCACTTATGAACTATATTTCTGTCAATTATAAAAAATAACGTGCAAAATAAACTAAGTATCTAAAACGTCGTTTCGTTATTTGATTTTATTTCGTTATATTTTTGAACGATGATATAATCAATCAGTACGGATAACTCGCTTAAGCTGGAATAACGTATGATTATCCTGAGTTTTTGAGCGATTGCCGCGCGTTATTTGTTTAGATGTACTTATAGTTTTTGATTTTAAATTATTCGTGGTGTTGGTTTGTTGTGTCGTGTTTGTTTAGTGTATTATAAAACTGTAAATAAAATTTTGTTGTAGTATAGTGTAAATAATTTTCGGGTAGATAATATCTTTAAAAGTCTACTTAAATTTAATCAAAAATGTCATTGGGTCAGTAGTTATGGATATTTTAGTGTATAAAGTGTATTAGTAAGGATTGACCCAATTCTGAAGTCCACGCAGACGAAGCCGTGGGCAGAATCTAAATACATATATCTTAGATCACAATTTCAATTCACTTAGTAGACAGTAATCTATTGTTAAGATTGTTAACTGCTCAACGCGCATACGTAGCTATATGCACATATATTGTAACCTCAAATAGCGCATGATGTGCTATACGACGATAATCAAAAGATATCGTTTAATATATTAAAGCGTAAAAAATAATAAGCGTTTTAAAAATAGCACATCGTTATTTAACGTTTTTAATAAATAGCCGTTGCGAACACTTCTATCCTTGACTGCCCGCAAATTTCGGTCGTAAAATTTTATTGCTTTTTGCATAATGCTTTGTAAATACAACTTTAAACCATACGTGTAAGGTTGAATTTGGAAAGAATGCATTTATATCATAACTACTTATGATACAACTGGCGACAGTTTTAGACGTTTCGTTTGTTCGAAACTGTGCATCTATGAATTAATAAATCAATGTATCGTTCACAAATGGGGTTCCTAGTCTGGGTGAACTTTGTGTCCGTGAAATGGTACCTATGTTTGTAAAGTCCCCCGCGATACAACGATTATTCCTTAGTGAAGGGCGTAGTATTTTTGTAAAAAAAATCATATTTAAGGGCCAGCGACAGCGAAATTGAACTAATTTATATGATAGGAAGGTTTTCATTATAACGAGCGAAGTTTATATAAAGAATTTATACTGTGTCAAGATTTTATGTGTGTGATAAACACACCACTTGGGAAAATATGTCTGGATGTTGGTCTTTCATGTTTTTATTAAAACTCGTAACCGACATTGCGAGAAAAAAACACCTAATTTTGAAAAGGCAGGTGTGTATGCTAATAAAGCGGTAAGCTACAAAAATAATGTAGTTTCAGAGGTCCACCAACACAGGCGGAGAGATGGCACACGGCGGGTTTATTTATTGGGCGAGATCCTCACAACTACCCTGTTGGATGGCCAGGGTGTGTGCCTTAGAGAGGTCTCGATGACAGGACTGGGGCTTGTGACTTGTCTTTGTGGTCCTTTGTATTACCTAGATCACTATGTTATTACTATGTAAAGAATTCGTTACCTAATAGAAAAGACACAAAAAAATTAATTATGTGTGAGTAGTCTGTGGCTGTTATGGACTAATAGGGTATACTAGTACTATCACATCAGTAAACAGTTTACTCACCCTAAAAAGGGTTTCATCAGCTATGGAGAAGCACCTATCGAGTTGACCATCCAGTGTATTGATATCCTTTTGAAGTTGCCTAGTATCATCTAGAACCTTTTTAATTTCCATATTTTGCTTATCAACATTATTTATTATTTCTAATATACGTTTAGTGTATATTGATCTGAAAAACGGATTTGTTATCTATATAAAACATAAACATAGCACGCCTGTATTCCCTGAACGAGTAGGCAGAGGTGTATTACACACCCACGGTTCGCCAGCTATGTTTAAGTACCACGTAATAGGGAGCGAGCTTATTGCCGTCTATCAGGCACATTTCCAACCTCCAGGCTACTACTGAGAATTTTTTACGAAAAAGCCAAATAACTCTGACCGACCCGGGGATCGAACCCGAGATCTCATGATCACCAGTGGCGCACACTACCGCTGCACCACAGAGGCAGTTGATTGTATCTAAATAACTAGATAATCACAGAGAACTATGAGAAATCCGGTCAATCAATTGAGAAAATGCAGTAAGTACACCTTCCTCTGCAGGTACATAGAGAGAAAGACAATATAAGACGAGGCTTCTCTCTTTTTTTAACCCTTTTTCTGTCTCACAATAGGGCACGGGTCTCCCCTCGAGGTGAAAGGGCCATAGCCCACCATGCTGGCCCAGTGCAGGTTGGCACACTTCGTAAGCCGTCGAGAAAATCTCAGGCAGGTAGGTCTCCTCACCATGTTTACTTTTACCGAGCAGTGATAAATAAATTTAAACAAAAACAAGCATAATTTCTAAAATCTCATAATATAAATAAATCAATCTGGGCCGTGGCTCGTCTGCCACTACATGCAATAAAAAAAAAAACGGTACGACTATTAGTAGTCCTGACACTTGTATCTGTAGTCGTGACATGGTTAGTGTATCTGTAGTAGTGATGCGGCATCATCAATACTCGGACAGCAGCAGAAAAAACAAAACAGCTCTGTCCTACAGTCGTTCAACAAATCTTAACATACCTGAACACAAAGTGCGAAAATGTGAAATCGAAAATAATAGTCACGAGTAGGATTTGAAACTGCATCTCTGGGAAAATAGTAGCAAATGCTTTGCCAAATCAACAACCGTGACATGACGTGTACAACACTGGTTTCCCAGGACATGCAGGTTCAAATACTGCTTGTGACTATCAGTTTCCATTTCACATTTTTATGTATACTTTAGTGTTTTTTTTTTGGCTAAAGATGTCAAATGCTTAATTAATTTTTTATCAACATATGGACATATTGACCATACCTTTTACTACCACCTCGAATTTTTTCATAACTTTCTTTGTATTGATTTTTCAAAATTTCTTCTTTTTCGTATTCCTCTTTCAATGCTTTGACAGCTTCTTTTAAACTAGTTAAAGTTTTCCGACATCTGGTACGTTCAGACTAAAAATAATAATTGAATAGATATCAAACAAGAGTTAACATATTCTGTTACAATGCCGTAAGTTGCTAGTGTTTACGTTAGTCACTTCATGATGTAGATAAAGAAAATTGGTACAGACGCATAGGATCCTATAATTCTGATCTTTTCTACAACCACTCACAAAATATATAGGTACCTACAACAAAACATTAGCCGATAACTCTGCTTTAACCTTATTTAGGAAAACAGCAGGCCGCATTCTGATTTCAAAATTCTTAGCTTCGACCAAGGCAGACAATCTAGTTGTTTAAGCCGAGTACCGACACCGAACTGTTTTCGGTCGGATAGCCGTGAATAACCGAGACCGAGTTCTCGGTCGGACCATACTGAGAGAATAATGCATAATTTTTTCGAATGTCCCAATGTTGCACACGAGTCTCTTCTATATTGGGAGACCCGTTTTTTTAATGCGGGTCTTACCGTCAGGTGGGCCATGACTCCCTGACTATCTTGGCAGCTAGTTTATATCTATAAAAACAGCATTTTAATTAAAAACACGTGGGCGTAGACACCATGTAGTCAGATTTTGGAATATTTTTTATAAGTATATAAAAAATGTCATTTGTTTGTCCGCAATGAATTCCAGGAACTAATAAACCAATTTTAAGGAAATTTCACACGCGTGTGCACTTTAGTCCAACTTGAGAGATAGAATAGTTTTTATCTAGATTATTTTCTTTTTTATCGCAAAATTAACAAAGGAACTATATGTGCCACAGCAACGCGGGTCTGCTAGTATACTTATACCCATTACTAATGTAAATTGTACTTACTTCAGATGAATCCAAATTACTTTGAAATGTGTCAATTTCAACTTTTAGAGATATATTTCTTGAAGTTAGTTCTTCACTTTTTCTGTGTAGCATATTTATTTTCTTCTCAACCATATCTATTAAACCATCTGTTGTATTTTCTAATTCAGCATCAGATATGCCCAGGCCAATTAAAATATTTTGAACATTTTTTAAATCAGATTCAGCTTTTTCACATGACTTCTGTGCCTATATAAAAAACATTTTAATTAAAACAAATGCTGTTGAAAACACGGCACATATCTAGTTCTTATATAAATAGAAAGTTAGTCAAGAAGTCGGAATATACAGTCGTGGTCAACTAATTAGGGACATTCAAGATAGTGAAGAGCTATAACCGGTTATGTACATATAAATATAAAACCCTATTGATTTCTCAGCACCTATTATTTACATAATTGGGTCCGATTATTATGCTATAAATGGCTGTAAATAAAAGATTAAATAAATAGATTAAAGTGTGTTAATATCAAAGGTTAAACATGTATTAAATTTTAAAGGTACAATTCTGTAGCTGGGCATTTAATTAAGGACAGTAAAGTATAATGAAAAATAGAGTTAAACAAAACTAATAATCTGCAGTATTATAATATATTTAAAAGCTCCATTTTATTACGTGTAAAATCAATACCCAGTAGCAGAACCTTTGTTAGTATTTACCGCTTGACACCGATGTGGCATAGACATCAGTTTCTGACATGTTTCGACAGGAATGTTTGCCCATGCCTCACAAAAAGCTTCATTAGGTTCATTTAAAGTTGTAGTACGATAAGTGGCAACTTTTTTCTTCATTTCGTGCCAAAGGTGCTCAATCGGGTTGAGGTCCGGGCTATTTGCTGGCCAATCTAGCACCGATACTGACTGACTGGTAAGAAACGACTTGACTGAACGGGCGGTATGTTTCGGGTCGTTATCCTGCTGAAACGTCCATATAATAGGGAGATGCTCCTCAGCATAGGGAAGCATAGTTTCTTCCAATATTGCCTTGTATTGATGTTGGTCTAAGTTACCCTGAACTTTTTCCTCACAGGTCCCACTCCACGTCCAGAAAATGAACCCCACATTTTAATGTTTCCACCGCCATGTTTCACCTGTTTTTTTGTGAATCTTGGATTCATTTCCGCTTTCAAAGGACGCCGTACATTGCCTTCCATCTGAAGAAATCAAATTAACCTTGGTCTCGTCAGAGAAACATGTTGCCATTGGGCGTAGGTCCAATGTCCATATTTACGTGCAAACGCCAAACAAGCATTTCTATGTTCTTTCTTCAACAACGGTACTTTGCGAGCCACTCTTCCGAACAACCCTGCTTCTACCAGACGTCGTCGAACGGTCCTCGCTGATACACCGGCTCTTTCGTCTGCCCCAAACACTTCGTGTTTTATTAAAATAGAGCCTAGAAACGAATCTTTCTTAGCTAACCTGGTTATCATTCTATCTTTTTGCGGAGTTGTTTTTCTCGATCTTTTTGTTCTGGACACATTTAAAGCTTTGTTATAGCGCCTGAAATGTTGCACTGCATTGCAAACCATAGTTTTTGAACAATTTAAATACTGTACCTACTATCCTTCGGTATGACCAACCACGCTCGACAAACTTCATGATAAATTTTCGTAGTGTTGGATCGCAACTTTTATTTTTGGCCATTTTTCTTCAAAATAATTCTCAAAACTTAAAATTTAAAATCTGGATTGCCGCCAAAACTACCACAAAACAATAAGAGAAGAAATAAAAAAGAATTAAGATTCAAATTCTGAAATTAGAACGCAATACCTCGGTGTCCCTAACATAGATTTAGGATAAATGGCCAGCCAGCATTCTTTGAACAAATAGCATTATGATAATCTATCTGCTATACTGTAAAGAGATTTAATGTTTAACCCGGCATTGGTCGCGCACCTAAAAGCGACAAGAGTGGTCGCGCGGGCTACATACGTAGTCCATTTTCAAATTGAAATAAAAAGATATTTAACCATAAACCCTTTATTGATCTCATGAAAATATAATCAGTACAGTTTTATGTTTTGAATAAAATCATCACAAACTAAGCACTACCTCTGTGTTACAAATAATTAACAAAAACATAAAACCTCTAAATATTAACACAACACAAAAATCAGATGATTCGCTCTAATTGAGATCACAAAAAAAGTAAACCAACTTCTAAATTAAATTTTTTGAACAGGACAGACACATGATTTATAAATGATGCATATGAATTTGTTGCACGCGGTGCACGACTTTATCTGCGCGCTTTTCCACAGCCACGACAACGGGTCTAATTTAAATATTTGAGCTGTACTAGATCTTTTCCCAATAACACATATACCATATCACTAGCCATTAGTAAAATCCCCAAGTACCATCTGTCTGATTTCAGTTTCGGTGATCTGTCTAGCATCTCGTTCTCTTGCATATTTCTCCATGATATATGTATATGTAGTAAATTTTCTTATTAGTATAGTAAGTAAGTAGTCGATTTTCTGATCATCGACGAAAAGCGACATAGTCTTCAATAGATGTTTTTTGTCGAGCTATTCCTTTAGGCTCAGGAGCATATAACAATATTACTCAACAGGCCAGGAGGCACAAATACTATATTATGACTTCGCGTTCTTCCTCTGTTTTTTTTGATTTTGCACTTTGCTGAGCTCCTGTGAAATTACCCAAGCGCGACTTGGGCTTGGGCTGCACTGAGCGCAACTCTCAAACATTCAATTGAAAGTACCTAGCGACGCAAGAAGCTAACGTTAACCGTTTCTAAGATAATAGAGAGTTTGTAGGTGTGCGCGACTAAACCGCGCGGTTAAGAAGTTGTTATTGTACTTTCTACCATTTACGCGAATTTCACACATTTTGAAATAAAACTACGTTTACGGAATCTATCGCGTTTACTTGATTTTTATGCTATCCCGACGTTTCGAATACTTTACAGCATTCATGATATCAGCTTTGGACATCTACCATATAAGTCCACCCGTGATCACAAATGCTGTAAAGTATTCGAAACGTCGGGATAGCATAAAAATCAAGTAAACGCGATAGATTCCGTAAACGTAATTTTATTTCAAAAAGTTGTTATTGTTTGTATAATCGGGCACATCAATGACTAATTATACTTACATGTAAAAGATATGGAATATTGTTAAGACTCATTGGAAAATAAAAAATTAATTCACAGTTTGGCTCAACTAGAGATTGTCCCTAATTAGTTGACCACGACTGTATATTCTATATCAGGAATTATACCTACGAATTCAACTAAAAAAATTTTTTTATAAATATGAGGCTCCATTACCAGCACTACTAAGAAAAGGTAAATTTGAATGAACATAGATATTTGAGATCTAAATAAAGAGATCAAATATGACATATATGTATATCTTACCTGTGAATACTCAGCTTCCATAACATTCTTTTCGCTTCCAAGAACATCTAACTTCTGTCTCAGAACTATAGCCATTTCTTTTAATTCCTTCAAACTCCTGGGGTCATTTTTAATTGCTATTTTTTCTATAGCCTGAGTAGTGTCTTGTATTTCAAGGTGTTGCTTATGTTTTCGATCAATTTCGGTGATATCATTTGTTTTACTTCTTTTTTTTATCTTCAGTAACTTATCGATCAGCTCCTCATCAGTAAGATTGTTCTGACTGAATTTTGTTAGACCTATGAATTAATTAGGATGATTGTAGATTTTCAGAAAAAATATTTCCCCTTTGTGTCGTTATGTCCTTTAGTGTACCTAAATTCACTACCTATTATGATTGGTTATCTGCCTTACCACCATTATTATAGATTTGAGTCCAACAGACATCACAACAAAGTTTGGGTGTACTAGGTGTACTTATGTTTTTTGTGGTTTTTTTTTATGGTCTCGTGGCATAGTCGGTAGTGTAACCGACTTCCGTGCACGAGATCGTGGGTTCGATTCCCACTCAAGACAAATATTTCTGTGATGAACACAGATATTTGTACTGCGCCTGGGTGTTTTCTATCTATTATATGTATGTATTTACAAAAAAATAGTAATACAGTGGAATCCGTTTATAATGACATCGCAGGGACATAACAAACACGTCATACTAAGCGGACGTCATACAAAGCATTTTATAGAAAATAAACAATCTCCTATTTTTGTTAGTATGTATTTATTTTAATAGAAAGAAACAAAATCATTACCCACCGAGACTCAAAACAAGCCATGCACGCGCCGAACGTCGTCGGGTATCACCTGACTCCCCCGAACACTGTCAAAGGTGTTAGGAATCATGCCGGTCACTATAACTGGACGCGATTTATTAAAATGCACAATAAGCGACATGTCACTATATGCGAAGTCAATATATATGACTTAGTTATAAAGAATTTTATATGAAAACCAAACTTCGCTGTGTAATTACGTCATAATAAGCGGTTGGTCAATATAGGCGGAGTCATAATAAACGGATTCTACTGTACCTATATGTATTATATCCGTAATCTGGTACCCTTAGCACAAGCATTAAGCTTAGTTTGGGATAAAAAAAAAGGAAAGAAAGCGAGAGATGTATACAAGAATAGAGCCTTTTGGCACTCTGTTCTCTCTGCCTACCCCGCAAAGGAGATGATGGCGTGATGATAACTAAGTAGGCATTTTTGATTTATTTAAGTAGTACAGTGCAATTACGGAAATTAATGGAGAAAAATACATAATAAATTATAATATTATGTAGTTTGGGGATTATGAAGGATCGTTCGAGGGGTGTATTCTGAGCATATATTCCAATTTGAGGGATTCTGGCGAGGTCAGCTCAAGGTCATTTCGATGAAAACGCGCTTAATTCTATATCTCGAGAACGGTTAGTGTTAGGCAAAAAATTGTAGAGACCTTTTCTCTTCTAAATTAAATTTACAAACTTTTTATCTGAAACTTTTTTTTTCATCAATATTTTTCAATTTATTGCTTCCGAAAGGCAAAAATTTTACTTTTTTTTCCCCTCCCTTTTTTTTTATTTTTCGCTATTTTCGCCCCAACCGTTCAATTTTATTAAATTTTACCGATTATCAAAGTGGGATTATCAAGTTGGTTTTGCATTTGCACGCAAATCTTCCGGAGCTGGTTTCAGTGACATCAGTATCAGCTCCAAGCCACGGGGGGTGCGTAGAAGCCAAGTGTACACTGAACGACTGAAGAACGCTTATGCTCACTTTCACTTCCATTCACCCCGACCCTTCTTAGGCTAAAAATAGATTTCATAGGACAACGGTTACCCCAGGTATACGAGAGTCGAGGAACAGATGCCCCTTACCCGCGGTAATGCACGCACAGTGTGTCCGTGAATACACGTTGCGACAATGGCGCGGATTTCGCTCGGTAAAGTAATATATAACTCTGTATTGGCATTACAGAAAAAAGTTTAAGAAAAAAGTTGTTCATAATTAAAAGATCTACACTTTGATAATCGGTAAAATTTAATAAAATTGAACGGTTGGGGAGAAAATGGCGAAAAATAACAAAAAGGGAGGAAAAAAAAAAGTAAAATTTTTGCCTTTCGGAGCAATAAATTGAAAAATATTGATGAAAAAATAAAAGTTTCAGATAAAAAAGTTAGTAAATTTAATTTAGAAGAGAAAAGGTCTACAAATTTTTGCCTAACACTAACCGTTCTCGAGATATCGAATTAAACGCGTTTTCATCGAAATGACCTTGAGCTGACCTCGCCAGAATCCCTCAAATTGGAATATATATAACTCTGAAGGTATTAGCATTACAGAAAAAAGTTGTTCATAATTAAAAGATCTACACTTTGATAATCGGTAAAATTTAATAAAATTGAATGGTTGGGGAGAAAATGGCGAAAAATAACAAAAAGGGAGAAAAAAAAAGTTAAATGTTTGCCTTTCGGAAGCAATAAATTGAAAAATATTGATGAAAAAGAAAAGTTTCAGATAAAAAAGTTAGTAAATTTAATTTAGAAGAGAAAAGGTCTACAATTTTTTGCCTAACACTAACCGTTCTCGAGATATCGAATTAAACGCGTTTTCATCGAAATGACCTTGAGCTGACCGCGCCAGAATCTCTCAAATTGGAATATATGCTCAGAATACACCGATAAAACCGATATCGATCCTTCATAATCCCTAAACTACATAATTTTATGTTTTTTTTATTTCCGTAATTGCACTGGACTAAAGTCAATCAAATTCTATGCTGCACTTTAGATTTATAACTTTTCTTACTTAGGGTCAGGCGGGGCATGTGCGTCATACAATATTTCAAATGCAAATTTAAATATCAATATTTCGTTAGCTTGTCGAATTACGCGTTGTATAAAAAAATAAAAACATACAAAATTATTTATTTGGCTATATGAACTGCATGTTATTTTTCATAAAAAACCGTTAAATTTTGGTACTTTACTTTCTTTTTAACTTGGAATTTAGACGCACTTTTCCAGCAAAACGGGGCAAGTGCACCTACACGCTATATAACCCTAATAAAAACGTCGCCTTACATTATACGAACTATTTTAAGATAGAATATATCCAACTAGATATGATGGTATAAATAAATATATCAATGTATGGATAGTTCTAGAGATATTTGCGATAAAGTAAAAATGGGGTAAGTGCGTCCTACTTTTTGCATCAGTGATGATCAACATTTTGAATATTTTTTTTTAATCTCCACAATAATAAATAAAACAAGATACACTATATTCTAGTCTAGATTATGTGAAATCACTCTAAAATTGGCTCACAATAATTGCACTAGTTGCTTAATATACCCAGTATTTTCAGAAAATCCAGACATATTAAATCGTAAAGGTGGAAATTCGGAGTTTTTGTAGGCTTCTACGATAGCTTAGCGGTCTAAAGCATCTTCTCGTATAGAGAAAGACACAAGTTCAAAAACATCTTTTTCCACTTTCTACAAAAAAAATTATCTAATGAAAAAACCCATCATGTCTATTCACTTCTTGTTTTATGGCTGTTGCAGGAGAATGTCCACAACTTTGCCAATGTCACGTGGCAGTGATAGACCGTCAAACGAAGGAGATTTTTCGTTCTATTTATCCCTCTAAAATTTATTTACAATTTAATCTTATTTACCTTTATGAGTTTACAAAGAATTAAAACAAATGGAGTGAGGAAAGTGATTTAAATGAGGTAGGATGGGGAATTGCATGAGGTAAAATATCATACATTGAGTAGCGAAGTTTGGTGTAGCTAAAAAAAATATGGTCCACATTTCCTTGAGCTAGTCCACATTCACAAATAGAGCTATCCCTAATCCTAAGTTTAGCCAGAAATACTGGAGTACAAGAATGGTTTAAACGTAAGCAACATATGGTAGAAGTGGTTGTCTTGTCAGCCTTTTAGAATTTAGAAAACCAGGGTTTATGCAGAATATCAATATCACCATAAAATTTTCCTTTTAAAGTTTTAGACACTAGCCAATCTTTAGTCCACTGCTGGAACAAGACTGTCTTTAAGGATGCACAGATGTCATGGGAATATAATTGGCAATGGTCTAGGGAGCCTACAACCGCTGCAGATCTGGCGCATGAGTCAGCAGTTTCATTCCCCAGGATACCTGTGTATCCAGGAATCCAAGACAAAATAATGTTAATACCAAGTTTTTTACACTTTAACAATTCCTCTCTAATTTTAAGGGAAATAGGAAATCTTGTTTTAGATCTAAAAGGGTTTGATAAGATGGATTGAAGACAACTTTTAGAATTCGAAAATATTATAGAGTTATTCAAATTACTCTATTTTATTAGTGATCTCACAAATAAAATAGCTTCTAAAATAGCTATTGATTCGCCGGTAAATAGCAGGTGGACATTTATAAGACAATACGATTCTAGTAAAAGGAATCCACACAGCTACACCTACGGCGCTATCGGCTGATTTAGAAGCATCTGTGTATAAAGTAAACCAATTATTATATTCACTTTGAATTTTGTTATGAAATATGATATTAGCTTCAATTGTATACTTATCAATGCCAAAGTTAAGGATTACTTTTGGTTGGAAGGTTAATGCTTCATAATCCGTAGAGTATGGTGGCAGTATGGGTGTCTGTCTTGGCCGTGTGGGGCCCGCTTTAGAATTGTCCCACCCCTTCTCCACCCATGGGATTCGTAAGAGCCGACTGAGGGAATACCGGGGGAGTGGGCAGCAGCAATCCCTCGAGTATTATCAACATCCACTGCGATCGCCAACCCGCCTGCCAAGCGTGGCGATTACGGCACTATCCCCCATATGAGCGAAACAGCAGAGGACCGGTCGTTGCGGCGTTCTCTTGGGGAGGCCTATGTCCAGCAGTGGACGTCGAAAGCTGATGGATGGATGGATGGGTGTCTGATAAAACAAATTAGATACTTGATTAAACTTAAGAAAACTTCAGAGAATACAAGGAAATTTGTCTGATGGTGACTGAAGGTCATGAGCGTTATAAAGAGCAGCCAATTGGTTTAATTTTGAGATGAGAGGATGACCACAATTTTGAATAAGTTTAAAAAAAAATCTGTTGGAGAGGAATTGCCTACGCAATGAAAGAGGAGGTTCGACACACGTAGAGTGCATTGTGTTAATAGGCGAAGATTTCATTGCTCTAAGAATAATACGAAGGCATTTAGATTGGATTTTATCCAATTTTTTAAGGGCAGATTTAGTACAAGGGTCTAAAAGGAAGGAACCATACTCGTAGTCCATATGACTGCGAATAATAGCATTATATAAGATTTTTTGGGTGAAAGGATGTGCCCCCACCATACTCCAGAAAGAGAACGAAGAATATTAATGTTTCTCTCACATTACGAGTACTTTGTCTCTAGATGATATCCAGGGTCTGACGATGGAGCTGGAAGGTGGTCACAGTAACTCTGTAATGAAACGACGCAACCCTATCGAGTTTATACTCGTTTAATTCGTCTTAAGGAGTACTTTGTCAAGTTATGATCATTTTATTTCTACAAAATAATTTAGATGTAAGTTAAATTAATTGACTTCCTTTAAAAGAGTATTTTGGTGAATTATGGTTATATCTATTGGCTGTTTTTTATATGATTTTTGATTTATTAAAATTTACTTCCAAGTTATGGTCTGTAAGCCACTCTGTTACAGCTCGAAGAGTGTTTCGGACCAGGCTGCTATGATCGCTTCCACTATCGCATCCTATTAAAATCGAGATGGCGTCTGCAAATAATACTGGTAGTGTATTTTCTGGGTCTAATGATTTAGGCAGATCGTTTATATATATTAAGAATAATACACATCCTAACACACTTCCTTGGGGTATCGAACATGTTAAATGTCTTACTTGAGACCGCACGGATTTAATTGCTTTTATGTCACTATTTAAGTTATTAATTTGAACTACTTGTGTCCTATTAGTTAAATATGATTTAAACCATGAGTAAGCCGATCCACGAATTCCGCAGCCATATATTGTCATAAAGAACTTTGTCATATGCTTTGGTCATGTCCAGTAGTAGCCCTATAACATGTTTTTTATCGTTAATATATTGTAGGGACGTTTGTATGTATTTATAGACCGCTATCGTTGTTGATTTAGATTTTCTAAATCCGTTTTGACTCTCATCTAGAATATTATATTTCTCTAAAAATGCATACAAACGGTTGCACATTGCTTTCTCAAAGACTTTTCAAAAAGTTGGCAACATAGGTCTATAGTTGTTGGGTAGAAAGTTCATTTGCACACTGTTTTAACAAAGTTGGTGGAATATCATCTATACCACAGCTATGGTGTGTTTTTAATTAGTTGAATAATCTTTAATTTTTCGTTTACTGGACGCAAGTACATAGATATTGATGGGTTTACAGTTGGGTGGCCAGTGCGAATATTTGAATTTGTTTTATTTTGATTTTGCCCTGCTGTTGCAAAAAAGTCGTTAAATATGTTAGAGATAGTTGATGGACATTGAATTATGTTGTTATTTATTTTCAAAGTTATATTTTCTTGTTTATTAATTTTGCATTTTCCAGTTTTTAAATTAACGATTTTCCTCATAGTTTTGATTTTATTATTAGATTTTTTCATTTGTCGGGTATATTCAAATTTTTTTGATATTTTAATTGAGGATTTCAGTATTTTACTAAACTTTTTATAGTATAATTGTATAACCTCATTTAGTGTTTCGTTTAAAATACTTTTTAAAGCTCTTTTATGTTTACATGACTTTTTTAGGCCAGTTGTAAGCCATCCTTTTTTAGGCTGGGGTGTTATTTTTATTTTTTCTACTGGTATAAATTTATCTAATTGCCGTGTTATTAATTTGGTAAAGTCGTTATAATTTATGTTTATGTTATTTTTTTGTTTTATTATGCCATCCCACATTACTTCACTTATTGATTTTTTGAATCGCTCAACTTTTTCTTGGGTAAATATTCTTTTTTCTATGTACCATATTTTATTTTGGCTATGTGTAAAGTTTTCTACATTTAATTCTATTTTTATGGCTTTGTGGTCAGAAAGGCCGTAATCTACGACAGATGATTTTTTAAGAAGAGGTTTATAGTTTGTAAACAGTAGGTCAATGCACGTGGATGATGTTTTAGTCATTTTTGTCCGTGTGGTGACGGACTAAGAATACAAGTGTCACCACCCCATTCTTTCCCACGGGTGTCGTAAGAGGCGACTAAGGGAAGTAAGCAATTGTCATCTATT
Organism: Leucoma salicis; assembly: GCA_948253155.1. NCBI lineage: Eukaryota > Metazoa > Arthropoda > Insecta > Lepidoptera > Erebidae > Leucoma > Leucoma salicis. The sequence goes on along the minus strand of OX411807.1, from coordinate 17,736,474 downwards.
GCATGACTGGTGGTAGGGCTGGGTACCGGGTGGGAGTACTCACTTGGTATCGGGCCCGAGCGGGTTGGTACCACCATCTCCCGTGTGACCGGCCATGAAGCACATCGTTGCGTTTTGGCTGTAGCAGGAGATAGCCGTTTATATTTCATTTCATATCTGTGAAATGAATTGGTGAGCAGCGGCTTGACAATACTCTCGGTATAGTCGAGTCCATGGGCGACGGTTACCATTTACCATCAGATGGACCGTGGCTCGCCTGCCACAACATGCAATACAAAAAAAAAAAAAAAGTTACACGGATAGCATTTTTAGGGGTCAGATTATTTGTTTCAGATTATGTGTTTGCATGAAATTAGTAAGGTCTAGAGTTTGTTTATTTTTATTATTTATATTGATATAGAAGTCACCGCCCATTATTATATATTTTTGAGAGTTCTTTATATCTATTTTATGTAAAACTTTATGAATTTGTTTGTAAAATACATCCATATGACGATCTGCTCTATAAATACCAATTAAAATACAATTCATTTCAGGGAATTCTACTGCACTTAACTATAATAAATTCTTTAGAGAAGTTCACAATATCCCTTCATTCAATACATTTTAGTTGTACTTTAACAATTATATAGACTCCTCCACCTTCCCGGGACTTACGACAAAAGATGGATCCTATTTTATATCCTTGGGGCATAATAGACTGACAATAATGTTCAGATTTCCACAATTCAGACAGTGATTTTACATCGATATTAGATTTATTGGTTTAATTTTGAGATGAGAGGATGACCACAATTTTGAATAAGTTTAAAAAAAAATCTGTTGGAGAGGAATTGCCTACGCAATGAAAGAGGAGGTTCGAAACACGTAGAGTGCATTGTGTTAATAGGCGAAGATTTCATTGCTCTAAGAATAATACGAAGGCATTTAGATTGGATTTTATCCAATTTTTTAAGGGCAGATTTAGTACAAGGGTCTAAAAGGAAGGAACCATACTCGTAGTCCATATGACTGCGAATAATAGCATTATATAAGATTTTTTGGGTGAAAGGATGTGCCCCCACCATACTCCAGAAAGAGAACGAAGAATATTAATGTTTCTCTCACATTTCTGAGTCACGTAGTCAAAATGAACAGTACCTGTCAATCTGGAGTCTAACCACACTCCCAAAAACTTAATTTTATTTTCTTGTGGAATTGTAGTCATTAATACTAATTGTAATATTGGGAATGGTTATTTTTTTGGTGAATATGACAACAACTACTTTTTGAAGGTGAAATGGATAAACCATGCCTGAGAAGCCAATCTGATAAGTAAATAAGAGCAGAGTTTAACCGGCTCTCTGCTTCTTCCAAAGACTTGGTAGCAATATAGAGAACTAGATCATCAGCATATTGCAATATTTGTCAGAGTGGTTGAACTGTAGTGTTTAAGTCACTAGTATATAGACTCTCATCATATCAGATGCTTAAAATCACAGTGAAACTACATTAAACAAAAAAGGTTGGTGATCTAGGATTTAGGCTCAGTGCGTCTGCAATCGCACTTACCCCGAACCAGCTAGGCGCACTTCCCTCAATATACTAAACTTAGTTTATGTTTTTCAAAGTCTAAAAAGCTATGAAAATCACTTAGAATAAGACACCTTTAATAATTACTACGTAGCAAGATATTACCGTAATGCACTCACTTTATCTCTTTCTTCAAAACTGCAATATTATCCGAAATATTGTTTTTTCCACAACGTGTCAACCTTGTGTGTCGAGACAAAATGTCAATGCAAACAAAACGGCCTCCTACAATATTATGTGTAAAGATCTGCCATCTACAAATTGATTTTGGAACTATTTAATAAACGTATACTCAGTTCAAACTATATTCAGTTTTGTTTACAAATTGTGGTGTCAGAATTCAAATTTTGCTGTATCATTGCATCGGGATTCGATAATAATTGAAAACGCCGCCACCTATGACATAAGGACAACACTAATATCACCTCTTCGATCGCTTTGATTGAGCCAAGGATCGAGCTCACATTTTAATTAAATTATCAATAGAGGGCACTGAGAGTCTACAATATAAATAAAATAAAATAAAAATGATTCAATGCGCAGGATGTTATCAAAACATTTCTAGTAATCAGCTTCTTAAATGCGTACTATGCAACAATTACTACGACTTGCTATGCGCGAACGTGCTTGTTGAAATCTTGAATGGCATGACAACAATTCACAAAAATGTATAGAAATGCCAAGGCTGTAAGTGTAAAATGCCAAAGGGAGATAACACCAATACTCCGATACGAGTAGCCCAGCAAGAGCTGACTGACAAGAACGTAACATTGCGCCGAAAACCAACCAGACAGGAACTCACCAATGACAACTGCATATATAACCAGTCTATAGATGACATCACAGGATACACATTGAACTGCAGCACTGATGATACCAGTCTCCTATTACACAACCAAAAAAATCCTACAAGTGAACCACTGACCCTTGAAAAATTCACTTTACTGTTGGATATGAAATTGGAAAACATCAAAACCACTATAAACAAAGACATCAGGAACACGATTCATGAAGATTTCAACCATACTATAAAACGATACAAAACGAAATGGAGCTCAGGACAAATAACTTACTTACGGAACAAAGAGAAATAAATGAAAAAAATCATAGAATTGATGCAAAAATCGAAAACATCGAACAACAATTAAATAAATTGAAAATTTCAAAGAAAATTGTGTTATACGGTTTAAATGAAAACTATCATGAAACTGAATATGACCTTTACGCTCGTGTTGCACATGCCTTTCAAGATATTATGAATATAAATATCAACCCCTATATAGAAGGCTTAAAACGTATAGGTAAACGTGGCAATCAGAGGTCATTGGAGATTGAACTTATCAGCAAACGCATGCTAAAATATATACTGCAAAATTTCCGGTTGTTTCACAATACGGGATTGGCTGTTGGACCTTTTATGGACAAGGAGACATTACAACAGCGGAAAAATCTTATATTCAAGCTTCAGATGGCTAGAAAGAAGGGGGATCACGCCATTATTAAGAACAACAAACTATATATAAACGGGAAAGAAGATATATCAGAACTGAAGACAGGCATTCCACAAACTCTAGATACCAAAAATATCATAGAAAAAAGTACAAGATATAGCAATGAAGGAATACCACAGTCAACTAAACAAAGACCTACACAAATACCTACACAATCACAACAACGTACTACACTAAAAGAGAATATGTTAAACAATAAGACAGTTCGCAAATAACCCTGTAATAGTTTTTCAAAATATCCAAAGCATAGGAAATAAGGTAGATTTAATAGAACAACTATTGCTAGAATCTAATATCGATGTAAAATCACTGTCTGAATTGTGGAAATCTGAACATTATTGTCAGTCTATTATGCCCCAAGGATATAAAATAGGATCCATCTTTTGTCGTAAGTCCCGGGAAGGTGGAGGAGTCTATATAATTGTTAAAGTACAACTAAAATGTATTGAATGAAGGGATATTGTGAACTTCTCTAAAGAATTTATTATAGTTAAGTGCAGTAGAATTCCCTGAAATGAATTGTATTTTAATTGGTATTTATAGAGCAGATCGTCATATGGATGTATTTTACAAACAAATTCATAAAGTTTTACATAAAATAGATATAAAGAACTCTCAAAAATATATAATAATGGGCGGTGACTTCTATATCAATATAAATAATAAAAATAAACAAACTCTAGACCTTACTAATTTCATGCAAACACATAATCTGAAACAAATAATCTGACCCCTAAAAACGCTATCCGTGTAACTTTTTTTTTTTTTTGTATTGCATGTTGTGGCAGGCGAGCCACGGTCCATCTGATGGTAAATGGTAACCGTCGCCCATGGACTCGACTATACCGAGAGTATTGTCAAGCCGCTGCTCACCAATTCATTTCACAGATATGAAATGAAATATAAACGGCTATCTCCTGCTACAGCCAAAACGCAACGATGTGCTTCATGGCCGGTCACACGGGAGATGGTGGTACCAACCCGCTCGGGCCCGATACCAAGTGAGTACTCCCACCCGGTACCCAGCCCTACCACCAGTCATGCAATAGATGACAATTGCTTACTTCCCTTAGTCGCCTCTTACGACACCCGTGGGAAAGAATGGGGTGGTGACACTTGTATTCTTAGTCCGTCACCACACGGACAAAAATGACTAAAACATCATCCACGTGCATTGACCTACTGTTTACAAACTATAAACCTCTTCTTAAAAAATCATCTGTCGTAGATTACGGCCTTTCTGACCACAAAGCCATAAAAATAGAATTAAATGTAGAAAACTTTACACATAGCCAAAATAAAATATGGTACATAGAAAAAAGAATATTTACCCAAGAAAAAGTTGAGCGATTCAAAAAATCAATAAGTGAAGTAATGTGGGATGGCATAATAAAACAAAAAAATAACATAAACATAAATTATAACGACTTTACCAAATTAATAACACGGCAATTAGATAAATTTATACCAGTAGAAAAAATAAAAATAACACCCCAGCCTAAAAAAGGATGGCTTACAACTGGCCTAAAAAAGTCATGTAAACATAAAAGAGCTTTAAAAAGTATTTTAAACGAAACACTAAATGAGGTTATACAATTATACTATAAAAAGTTTAGTAAAATACTGAAATCCTCAATTAAAATATCAAAAAAATTTGAATATACCCGACAAATGAAAAAATCTAATAATAAAATCAAAACTATGAGGAAAATCGTTAATTTAAAAACTGGAAAATGCAAAATTAATAAACAAGAAAATATAACTTTGAAAATAAATAACAACATAATTCAATGTCCATCAACTATCTCTAACATATTTAACGACTTTTTTGCAACAGCAGGGCAAAATCAAAATAAAACAAATTCAAATATTCGCACTGGCCACCCAACTGTAAACCCATCAATATCTATGTACTTGCGTCCAGTAAACGAAAAATTAAAGATTATTCAACTAATTAAAAACACACCATAGCTGTGGTATAGATGATATTCCACCAACTTTGTTAAAACAGTGTGCAAATGAACTTTCTACCCAACAACTATAGACCTATGTTGCCAACTTTTTGAAAAGTCTTTGAGAAAGCAATGTGCAACCGTTTGTATGCATTTTTAGAGAAATATAATATTCTAGATGAGAGTCAAAACGGATTTAGAAAATCTAAATCAACAACGATAGCGGTCTATAAATACATACAAACGTCCCTACAATATATTAACGATAAAAAACATGTTATAGGGCTACTACTGGACATGACCAAAGCATATGACAAAGTTCTTTATGACATACTTCTAATGAAAATATATGGCTGCGGAATTCGTGGATCGGCTTACTCATGGTTTAAATCATATTTAACTAATAGGACACAAGTAGTTCAAATTAATAACTTAAATAGTGACATAAAAGCAATTAAATCCGTGCGGTCTCAAGTAAGACATTTAACATGTTCGATACCCCAAGGAAGTGTGTTAGGATGTGTATTATTCTTAATATATATAAACGATCTGCCTAAATCATTAGACCCAGAAAATACACTACCAGTACTATTTGCAGACGCCATCTCGATTTTAATAGGATGCGATAGTGGAAGCGATCATAGCAGCCTGGTCCGAAACACTCTTCGAGCTGTAACAGAGTGGCTTACAGACCATAACTTGGAAATAAATTTTAATAAATCAAAAATCATATGTAAAACAGCCAATAGATATAACCATAATTCACCAAAATACTCTTTTAGAGGAAGTCAATTCATATTATTTTGTAGAAATAAAATGATCATAACTTGACAAAGTACTCGTCAAGACGAATCAAACGATTCCAAACTCGATGGGGTTGCGTCTATTCATTACAGAGTTACTGTGGCCACCTTCCAGCTCCATCATCAGACCCTGGATATCATCTAGGACTGAAGTACTAGTCAAGACATTTCAAACATGCCCTAACTCGATGGAGTTGCGCCATTTAATTGCAGAGTTTCGTATGGCCACCTTCCGGCTCCATCATCAGACCCTGGATACCATCTAAAGACAAAGTACTCATCATGACGAATCAAACGTGTCCAAACTCGATGGGGTTGCGTTGCTTCATTATAGAGTTACTGTGGCCACCTTCCAGCTTCATCATCAGCCCATGGATCCCATCTAGAGGCAAAGTACTCGTCAAGACAAATCATACGAGCCCAAACTCGATGGGGTTGCGTCGTTTCATTATAGAGTTCCTATGACGACCTTCCGGTTCCATCATCAGTTCAGCTCCATGTCATCATAATATTGCATTGTCACGCGATATACACATGCATGTAAAATTTCAGCTCAATCGGAAAACGAGAAGTGTGTCAAATTTAACTTGCAAGATTTGAACGGGACAAGTAGGCAGTAAGATAATAAGAGCGTCGCCACGCTAACAGCTGATTTTACCCTCCCTCTGCATTAGATGTTTCACATCAATAATCATAGTTCCTCTAATCATATAGCCTAAATAATCATAGAGCCCTCAATATTGCAATGCCTGAAAAAGGCACTAAGTCATAAGTACTATTATAAGATGTTAAGAACAATATGTACACTTAGTTCGCAATAAATAATTTGATTTGATTTGAACGTTCTTTATCGTTAGATGGTGGTATTCTCAATAACATGCATAACGTTAGAGATATTGATACTAGATGCACTAGCCCCTTAGACGCACTATGCCCGCCTGACCCTATATGTTAAAACAACATGAACAATGGTGATCATTGTTGTATCATCTAAATCTAAATGGTGCTGGAGTTGAAGGATTCAGGTATTGTTATGAAAGTGGACCAAATTGAAATTGGACAACATTTAAGAATACCTACTGTCTTTTTCACCCAATTTATGTACAGGGACAATCTTAGCTTTTTTCCATTCTGTTGGAAAATGTCCTGATATAAGTGACATAATTAATAAAAATAATTAACAACTAATATAAAACTGATGCATATTTTGCAATGAAAATTGGTGTTATGCCATCAGGGCCAGGTCTCATTCTGATGTCTAAGGATTGTAACTTTTTGAATATAATTTTATTGTACAGTTTAACCCGGCGAGCGTAAGATTGGGTGTGGTACACCCAGACCTAGAAATATCGATCGATATTTTAATAGCGAATTATTATTACACTTCGCGCGCCTGAGTAGCTGCATGGGGGGAAGTACAGAAGCGTCGACTGCCAATCTGCCATTGATTTAGACTAGTCGACCGCCGCCCGGCGAATGGTGTAGACGTGGTTGAAGCTGCTGAGGGTGCGTGAAACCCACCACAAAATAAAATAAAATTTTATTTTTATTACTTACTTTATGCATTGTTTTATTTTCAGGATAAAAATCTAGAATGTCGTATGAAGATCACCAACAGAGATAGTTACGTCTTCTAGAAAAAGCTGAAGCCAATTCTTCTGAAGAATCTGGTAGTGATCAAGATATTGATAATGTTAGTGAAAGAAGCTGTGAAAGTGAGACAGAGCATGAGTTGAATGACGGGGAACAGCCTGTAAATCTGAAGAGAATGATACCGAAGGTAATGGTAGCTATTTGTTGCGGAAAAATGGAACAAAATGGTTCACAGTACCGAACAGGCCTAATGTACGTACCAGGTCGGAAAATATTGTAGGTAAGAGAAAGGCAAGGCATGAGACCTATAGGACGAAAAGCCAAAACAGCTGGTGAGTGTTGGAACCTATTTATTACTAATGATATTTTGCAAATTATATGTATAATGATTCACATAAACTTTCAAATAAGTATCAAGCGATTATGGCTGATATCGACACGTCAGAATTGAAAGCTTTTATTGGACTATTGTACTTAACTAGGCGTTTCAAATCCAATCATCTAAATTTGAAAGATTTGTGGAGGAGTGATGGATCTGGAAATATGATTTTAGAACTACGATGACTTTGAAGAGATTTCAATTTATTCAGAATTGCTTACGATCTGATGATAAAAATACACGCGAAGAACGAAAAGGTATTAACAATTTGGCCACTGTTCGTTCCCTTTTTGAGAAGTTTGTTGCATGTTCCCAGTCAACATATTCACCATCTGAGTGCATGACTATTGACGAACAACTTCCATCATTTCGTGGCCATTGCAGTTTTCGTTGCGTAGGTACATGCCAAACAAACCCAGCAAATACGGTTCGAAAATTTATGCTTTAGTTTTTTACAAGTCGTTTTACGTAGTCAATCTTGAAATTTACCCGGGAAAACAGCCACCAGGACCGTACGCGCTCAGCAATAAAGCCATGGACGTTTTAGATAGGCTCGTAGCTCCAATTTCTAAGACCAATCGCAATGTAACCTTTGTTAACTGGTTTACCAGTTATCCATTGTTGTTACATTTGCTGAGTAAACATCGTTTGACAAGTATAGGGACTGTTCGCGAAAACAAGACTGAAATTCCAAAGATAATGCTCGAAAACCGTAACAGAGATATTTAGCAGCTTGTTTGGATTTCTAAAGGATATCTCATTATATAGTAGGTATCTCATGTACCAAAGAAAAATAAGGTGGTCTTGTTGATGTCCACATTACATCATGATGATAAGATCGATTCTACAAGTTTAGGGAAACAAAAGCCTGAAATAATTACGTTCTACAACCAAACTAAGGGAGGCGTAGATGTTGTGGACCAATTGTGTAGCAATTATGATGTTTTACGTACTTAATTCAAAAATTTGCGCAATGGCAATTTTTTATGCAGTTTTGAATATGTCAGGAATAAATAGCATGATAATCTATAAAAGTAATAACAACTCGTCGGTGAAATGTCGAGATTTCATTAGAGACTTCGGAATAGAATTGATTTCAGAACATTTACGAAACAGGGAAGAAAATCTACATTTGCCCACACAACTTCGTAAAAGAATCCTAGATCATGGAGGTAAATCCTCAAAAGAACCACTACAAAAAGTATCCAGCCCCTTAGAATGAAAAACGAAACGTTAGACGAACTTTCGTGAGTCAATGTGATTGAGCTGATTGATCAACAGTCCGACGCGTGATTCCGGATTAGTCGAGATTTCGACGTGTGATTCAGGCGACCAATCACAATGAAGCGAAACGAAAGTTCGATTTTCATTCTAAGGGGGCAGGTCTATGTAGAGATGTGAAAATATGTCCTACAAAGAAAGATCGCAAGACTAAATACGTACGTTTGTTACCAGTGCAGCCATTATCTACCTATGTATGGAACATGCCATTTTGGTTTGTGAAAACCGCACAAGATTTCAAGATGAATAGTTTTTTATGATGCTGAATAAGTATTATTTTGTTTTTATGTTTAGTCTATTAGAAGGAAAAAAATCCTTGTTGCTTTTATTTTCACATTTTTGTCAAAAAGTGGTAAACAAGTGCCTTAACTAATAAATGTAAGTTGGAATTGTTAATTTAATTAATTTCGTAAATAAATAACTATAATATATATATTTTATTTCAACCTTAAATTAGTTAAATATAGATGCAAATATCAGTTTAATATTCAAGAAAATAAGTATTAACTACCTCTGTGGTGCAGCGGTAGTGTAAACGACTGCTGATCATGAGGTCTCGGGTTCGATCCCCCAGTCGGACAGTGTTATTGAGATTTTTCATAAAAAAAAAAGAAAAATTCTCAGTTGCAGCCCGGAGTTTGGAAATGTGCCCGGTAGACGTCAATAGGCTCGCCCCCTATTACGTGGGACTTAAACATAGCTGGCCAGTCGTGGGTGTGTAATACACCTCTGCCTTCTCCTTCGGGAAATACAGGTGTGATGCTATGTTAAGTATTAAAAATAATAGTGTATTGAAACAACATAATAATTATCTGGGTGTACTACACCCACCTAGCGCTTTGTGTTACCTTACGCTTGCCGGGTTAATATGGATTATCTTGTAACAAACTGATTTTACTTTTAAAAGAAATAAATTCAATTTGATTATTACCTGAGATACAGTGGTCTCCTATTTTAGTAGAATTAAATTTGCAACAAGGAGGTATCCACACTGACTTTAATTCTTCTGCAATTTTATAACTTATTTCTTGCATAAACAAATCTTTTTTACTGGCAGATGGTATGGTACTTGTAACCTTACCTTCATTTGGTAATCTCTCTATCAAAAACATAAAAACTTGCCTCAGCTCACATTCATTGTGGTGTAAGAATGTTTGATATCCAACATCGTTTTTATACCCTAAATCCTGTCCAAATACAAATTTAAAGATAAATCAAATATTATTCACTGGTAAACTGAATTTCAGATAAAACTAATATTATGTAGTTACCTATAACTATTATTATTTAATACATAGTATCAAGATCAACTTTTAAACATAAATTCACAGCATTCAGTATTGAAGAAAAGCAGCTAGTATGCCACTCTTGACAATGGTTTTGTAACAATAATGGTGTATAGCATTACAATCAAAGTTAAAGGCTTAACTGTATAAGTGTTTCTTATGAATGCAGCCTTATCGCTCAGATAAAGTTATACAAGATACAAGTACTGCTTTTAGGGTTAGTAAACCAATTCTAAGTTCTTATGTGAAATACACAGGGAATACAGTAGTTTTATCTATACTATTATAAAGCTGTAACAGAGCTGTGTCTGTACCTTTGAGATATTTGAGACAAAATAACTTTATTAGGCTATATAGGCGTGTCTGAACACAAAACAATTTTTTTTAGATTTTTTGTTTGTTTGTACGCGCATCACGCAAAAACTACTGAACGGATTTTGATGCAACTTTTTTATTGGATAGCTCTTGATTAGACTCAAAAACTGGTATACATTTTATCCTGCTACCATATAGTGAACCTGAGATATTACCATTTGACTGGTGGTAGGGCTGGGTACCAAGTGGGAGTACTCACTTGATATCGGGCCTGAGCGGGTTGGTACCACCATCTCCCGTGTGACCGGCCATGAAGCGCATTGTTGCGTTTTGGCTGTAGCAGGAGATAGCCGTTTGTAATTCATTTCATATCTGTGAAATGAATTGGTGAGCAGCTTCTTGACAATACTCTCGGTATAGTCGCGCCCATGGGCGACGGTTACCATTTACCATCGGATGGACCGTGGCTCGTCTGCTGCATAATATAACAAAAATAAAACTAGCTTTTGGCTGCGGTGAAGCCGCAAAAGCTAGCTACTGGTTGATTTTTTTGATAACCACCCAAAGACTGACAGATGCCTTAAAATAGTTATAATACATTTAAGCTCATAGAAACTGCACTGACAGTTAAGTGATAAGTGATACATGGGCTTGTTTTCCGCAACTCAATGTCATTCAATGCGCCTATTTTGCGTGACGATGCACTGACAGTTATCATCACCTTGTTTGGTGACAGTTGGACCAGGGAATTATTGTAGAGTATTCTTTTTAAGACATAAGAACATGTTGTGAAATATTGAAAAAGAAAAATTCAGTAGCAGTCCAGAGTTTGGAAATGTGCCCAGTAGACAATAGACTTGCCCCCTATTACGTGGGACTCAAACATAGCTGGCGAGTCGTGGGTGTGTAATACAGCTCTGCCTACCCCTTCGGGGAATACAGGCGTGATGCTATGCTATGTGAAATATTGCTACAAATAATTTTTAAATTTTAATTGATGTTTTACCTTACATAAAGATGCTATCTGTGAAGCTACTTCGATTCTATGTGATATCCCAGATGGGAGGACTTTTGATACTTTCACCGAAGGATTAATTGCACGTAAGCATGTTGAAGCAGATTCAATAATGATGTCGCTAGGGAGTTCACTGATATTCTTAACATCTTCATTTATTTTACTGTAAACACACACCAACACAGACTTATTACAAGTATATATTATTTGTGCCTCGGTCTTCTAAACGAAGAAGTTAAAAAATACATTTAGAACTACTTTGAGGTACTTACATATTCAGTTGGCGAAGAAAATGCAAGATAATTAAATCCACTTCTTCCATTTCTTTTAAATTTTAAAAAACGTAGTTTAGCTTCTGATTCTACCCATCGGTCGTTACTCGTTTAAATTATTTATTTCTTCAATTCAACTATAATACTATATACCTATATATAGTCGGATTCATAATCAGAGTTCAATAAATAATTAAATAGGTACTCGGAGTCTGTTCATTTCATAATAAAATTAAATTATGTTTTCCCTATAGTAAAAAGTACTCTGTTTTTATGTTCTTAGTGGTTCTTAGTCTCAATCTCAGACCTTAGACCTTAGCTCAGACCATGGCATCTTGAGTAATATTGTTCTGTGGACCATGGCCCAATAACACAGGCCTGCTCAAATCGTTGACAGATTGCCGCAACTACGTCATAATGACGTCACATTTTCCTTGCCGTTTTTCAAATAAAATTATATAGGGTAAATAATAACAGATGACAGCATTTTAATAATTATAATACCAATCATTTAGTCATCAAAAATGAATGTTTAATTGTTTACAGTAATTATAATTTCAGAATTTCGAGTCTAAATTGGTTTATTTTTATAAAAAGGAATCTTAGTTATTAATATGAGCAGAATCTTTGTTATTAGTCTGGCAGCATAGCGTGGTTGTTGTATATGACAGATACATGACAACTATCGCTTTTAGCCGTTTCTCTTTCAAACCAACGAGAAAACTAGCTCGTACTCTTTCTGTTAACATTGAATCTCAAAGTTTTTCCAACCATGGTGACATGTTACATGAAAAATATACAAACCAAAATGTACCGCAATTAATTTTATACGATATTTTTTTATTGGTGTAAATTTATATAAAAATATTTTTTCTGTCTAATAAATAATCTAGTGATTAAATAATATAAATATAGGTACATAAATAATAATTTGATAAGTGAAGTAGTGGAAAAGGAAAAATATATAGACGTAACAACAAAATACTTATATAAATATAATATAATAATTAACACTCTTTAAGGGTCAATAATGGTCTACCTATGATCAGAGTTTGTTAATTCAGAAAGAAGTCAAGGTTTATAATTTTAAAATTTAATAAATGATACTTACCTTTTTTAAATTATTTGTAAGTATTAATTATACCTATCATAGCAAACCGACAAATGTATTCTTACAACCTTATTTACTCAGATTGAGAGCGATTTAGGCCGTAGTTCAGCATGCTGGCCCAGTGCGGGTAAGAAGACTTCACAAGCACGTAGCCGTGGAGTAAATCTCAGGCGTGCAGGTCTCCTCATCCTCTCTGTCTTTGCATTCCTTGGTTTTACAGCTTCGCTATTTATTAGAATATTGAACATATAATTAATTAAGTCCTAACTTAAGTATATTACCGGCAAACAATCGATATATTTGCAGAAATTACGTCACGCATGGAACGTCACTATAAAACAGCTATACCATAGTTAAGTACCTATAACACATTTGCCTACAATTGGCACAACTGGGCCGAAGCGATACGCGCACTCTATAGTTTTTATACTCTAAGCCTCAGACGAAGAATAATATAGACTCGCTACTATTTTGACATTAAGGATGAAGAAAAGGATGTACATACTAGGTTTTACCAAGAGTGAGAGAGACACAGGTACAACTATATTTATCCTTTTCACGTATGCGTTAGTGGTATTTGGACCCAATGAACTGGGTCCAAACAATAAGGTGGCCAACCCTCCCCATCATCATTATGTAAGCTTGTTTTTGTATTGACGTAAATAAACCTTTATAAATCACGTTATATACGCTAATATTACATGTTCTAATACATTTTAAGCAAAATATAAGCATAACTGCAATTTCTTTTGTCCTGTCATTATTTTATCCGGCTAAAACAGGTAGTACATTTTTAGTCAACAAAGTTATAATCATAGTTATCTTTTAAAATTATTCCGGTTATCTATTGCTATCGCGACACTGCATACGCTGATAGCTTGTCTATAATATCCTTCGTCTAAGTCTCAGACTAAGAACTAGACGGAGCCACGGCGTGGCCGCACTTGAAACAGCAATATTTTTTTTAAATGTTGCCAGGTTGACAAATATTTAACCATATTTGGGCAAAATAAACGATAGTTAGAATGAGGTCTGTAACTTGATCGTAAATAAGAAACTCTTCGTAACAAATATTTAATTGAAAATATTTAAATATTTTTATATATATGTAGCATTTGACATGCTTAGCACTATACATTAAACACAAAGTGAAAAATGTGAAATCGAAAATAACAGTCACGAGCAGGATTTGAACCTGCATCTCCTGGATACCGTCCAGATGCTTTAGACTTGCTTTAAGCTTTAAACTTTAAAGCATCTGGACGGTATCCAGGAGATGCAGGATCAAATCCGTGAACTCGTGACTGTTATTTTAGATTTCACATTTTTCACTTTGTGTTTAATTAATTGAAAATCACAACGTTTATCAAAATAATTATTTAAAAGTAAATCTACCACCCCTTCTATTCATCCAACCATCAGTCTTTAAACGTCCACTGCTGGACATTGGCCTCCCCAAGAGATCACCTGAATTAGCGGGCTTGTGCTGACTGCATCCAACGGCTCCCTGCAGCTTTGATCATATATTTGGTCCATCTGGTGGGAGGCCATATTACGCTGCACTGTCCGATACGTGGTCGCAACTCGAAAACCTTTTTTACCAACGGTTGTCCCATGTTGTGCCCATTGCCACTTCAGTATGCAAACCTGGCAGGCTATGTCGGATATTCACGTTCTACGGATCTCCGTAATAAGAATTCGATCATGTAAGGAAATACCAAGACTTTGAGCCTTGATGCAAGGTAAGTATTGCTGTTCCATAAATTGCCGTTCTGTTCAATATCTCATCTGGTAAATAATAAGTTATATTTAATAAAATAATAGTACACAACAATATAATTAAATTATCTTTTCTTTCTTTTCTGATTCTAATAAGAAAATAAGTGTCTTCCTTCCAGCGCTGATTTAACTAATTGAATAAGAACTCAGAGCAAATGAGTTTTTCTAAATTCTAGATTATGACTACAGCGGTAGTCATAATCTTGAATTGAGATTTACTTACAAAGATGCAATTACAACTGCCTCTGTGGTGCAGTGGTAGTGTAAGCGACTGCTGATCATGAGGTCTCGGGTTTTATCCCCGGGTCGGGCAGTGTGATTGAGATCTTTCAAAACAAAAAAAAATTCTCAGCAGCAGCCCGGAGTTTGTAAATATGCCCGGCACGCATAGCTGGCGAGTCGTGGGTGTGTAATACACCTCTGCTTACCCCTTCGGGGAATACAGGCGTGATGCTATGTTGTTTGAAGTTAAAAAGACTTTAAAAGCTATGCTTACATGAACATATTCACTGGCAATGATTTTGCTCCCAACGTTACTATTTCGTTATTATGTATAATGAAATATCAACAAAATTTCGTGGAACATATTTTGGGTATTTCGTGGGTTGCCTCGTTTTCCCGCAGCATACACCCATTTCGATCTCGCATCTGGATTAGAGGGAAACCTAAAATAGTAAATATTTATCATCATCTCATAAATTACATATAACACGTTTTCTAGCTAACTCTCTATTACTGACAATTGTTTCGGTGTTGCCTTATTGCGAATTTAATTTACCCAGTTTCCACTAACATTTATATGTAATTTATGAGATGATGATAAATATTTACTATTTTAGGTTTCCCTTATATGCGTATGCGGTATCTTTATTTGGACCCAATTCAACTGGGTCCAAACAATAAGGTGGCCAACCGTCTCGTATTCTGCGGGACCGTGATGAAATGCCATATTTAAACCCGCTTTCTATAAATTAGTTAATTATTATTGTACAACATTAAATGAGTCCTACTTGCCTATTTTACTACTCTATTTTAGCGCTTAAAGTTTCCAGAATAAAGAAGAAACTAAATACTGTGAATGGTCAACAATGAATTGATTGTTTCTCAAAATTTTCTCCTTTAGAGAGTTAAGTATCGGTGGACAGAGATTTTATAAAAAAATATTTTATTATTAAAATTTACAGGTTTACCGTTATAATATTTCTACAAGACTAATCTAATTAACAATTTTAATTTAATAAGAAACCTATTGCTAAATACAATATCGATGACACATGCAGGTCTCCAAAGCGTAGTCAGCAATTGCTGGGTTGACGTATATCGTCTGATTGCTTAACTAGAGTAAATACTTTTTTTCATACGATTAAACCAATTTTGAAAATTGTCTGGCCGTATAAGATTTGGCATTACTGTAGTGCAAGATGATACGATGTTTACGGTTATTTTTACGAATATCGTCAATAACTTTCGGCAAATAAATGGTACGACCGTTACTATTACTATTCCTGGCAAGTACCTATCACTATTCATGGTAGAATGATTTCAAAGCAACAGTAGCCCCGTCTCTAGTATTATTAAAAAAGGAAGTAGTTAACGCTTGCAGGCACTTTGCAACGTGCCACTTTGTTTGGTTTTGGCTCATCTTGAAGGTTCGCTCAATTGCTGCTTTGTTTTTGAGATCGTAGCAATAAATCCATGTTTCGTCAGCTATAACTATGTATATCAAACACCAAATATGGCACCTGTTTATTAAATCTAGCAAGCATGGCACCAAGTGTCGCAGTCCGTTAATTGGGCATCAGTCAAATTGTGGGGCTCCACCGAGAACACACTTTTTCACACCCAAATGTTTGTATAAGATGGATATATTTGACTCATGCATATACCTAAAGATGCCTAAAACTCAAGGTAGGTCACATGATAAAATACAATCTTTCAGAAGAATTAACAAAAAGTCCGGCACACAATTTTTGAAAGTTAGTCGCTTTATCTGTCATAATAGGCAGAATTTAAACAATAGATATTTTGTAACATCTTGAATTAAAAATTGTATAAGTTTAGTGATTTAGTGATAATTTTCGGAGAAAGTATACTAGAGAAGCTATAAGAACATTAAACATGGGTCGCTGTTGCATATTAAGTTGCAAAAATCGACCAGAACAAAATATTAAGAACATCACATTTCATCGGTAAGTAAGCTTGTTTTTGCATTAGTGTAGAAAACCGTTCATTAATCACGTTATAGATCTATTTTAACACGTTCTAATACATTTTAAGCAATATCTAAACATTATTTTGTAGTTTCTCTTGTAGTATCCGGCTAAAATAGGTAGTGCATTTATAGTGAACAAAGTTTTAATGATAGTTCTTCTGAAATAATTCCGGTTATGATCTGTTAGGGATATCAGTCTGTAGCTGACAGTTTTCCCATAAAACTCTAGCAACACTACAGCACACTTAATTTTTTACAGTTACATATTTTATTGCAGTATTCCCAAGAAAAAAAAAACATTAGAGATCAGCTACATGGTCTCTGAATGGTGGCCTTGCATCAAGGCTCAAAGTTACTCAGCGTGCCATGAAGCAGATAATTCACTCCCACTCGATATTTGTCCACGTAATTAAATTCTTAATACGGATATCCGGATACGGAGTAGAAGAACGGGAGTGACTGACATAGCCCGACAGGTTGGCATGCTATAATGGCAATATGCAGGCCAATCGTTGGATGGAAAAAAGTTTCTCGAATGGTGGACCGCGTATCGGACAGCGCAGCGTAGGACGGATTAGAGCAGATCGACCGACGATCTGGTCAAAGCCGCAGGGAGCCGTTGGATGCAGTCGGTACAGAACCACTAGTTTTGGAGCGCTCTTGTGGAGGCCTATGTCCAGCTGTGGACGTCAAAAGGCTGATGGATGGCTAGATGAACGATGAGTTTTATATGATGAACGAAATAAATTTTGCAGAAATCAGTTTTGCTTTATTTTCTCGTATGGTGTCAGTAATTGCTACAAACTAAACTAAGTAAAATTGAAACACGCAATAGTAAAATTTACCCGTTAAAGGGGGTACAAGTTAAAGTATGGTATATTATTATCTCATAGCTATGGTACATCTAGTTATGTCAAACTATCATTATCTCGACACCGCATACGCTGATGTCGAGTCTATAATCTCAGATCAAATAAAAAGTTAAGATGGTTCTTTGCGAACAAAGAAGAGAGGCCGGTTCAAACTACACCTTGCCGTGTACATACACAATTACACGCACACACGTACAATGAAACTACGCCTTGACTTGTCAGTCTATCTATCGCGGTGCGTTGATCAAAATGTCATCAAAAATATAATAATTTACATAGTAAAAATGCCGAATTGTGTTGTGAAAGGGTGTAAAATCCAAACTACAAGAGATAAAAAGCACGATGGAATCACATTTCACTTGTAAGTAATCTTGTAAACCAATATTTTCAATAAATCAAAATAAAATTGGGTCTATTGCTTGAAACATAACAAGTGTTGCCATTATAAATCGTTATAGTTTACCCTATTATTGGGTAATGTGACTCGCAACGTTATGTTACTAGTTTTTTTTAAATATATAAGTATTTCTAGGACTAAGTAATTGTATACTAACTTACCGCTTTACTTTTTTTTAGATTTCCGAAGCGAGATCAAAACACAAAATAGAAATGAGTTGCAGTCATTCGTGATCCATTGTGAACCATCGTGGCAACCATCTAGCTGCAGCGTAGTTTGTTCAGCTTATTTTAATAGAGACGATGGGTATTTAATACACAAAGAAAGGGTAACGTTGTGTAATAAGAAACTGATATCCAGTGGTGGATTTACCAGTAGGCTGAGTAGGCTAGAGCCTAGGGTGGCAGATTTTAGGGGGCGGCAAAATAGGCACCGTCTCGAATTTACACACACAACAAAAGAAAAGACATCCGGACAGTTAATACGAGTAAGTCTGTCTTCGTTCCTGCGAAAACAGAATTTGGAAAACATTTATCCAAACTTGGGTACCTGTAGCAGTTCGCATGGCCACCAGCGAGAAATTGTTCGAGTGAGAAAAAGTTTTATAAGCGGGTGAGAACTAAAATCTTTCTTTTTTTTTTGTTTAGGCAGAAAAAATCTACCTAACCGCATACCTCATAGTTTAGGACAACGACAAGGGAAGTGTGGGCCCTCACTCACTAAATAAACCAGCTGTGTGATGTCTCTCCACCTGTTCTGGAGGATCACTGGAACTGTGTGACATTACTCCAGTGGTCCACTGGTGGAATACCCTTTCGGGACCTACCCTATACTGAGCGGCACTTCCGCACACCGGAGCGTCGCATTTTTGAGGGAGACCTTGCAGGTGGCGGACGTTTCCCAGTCCATCCACCTGCGGGCTCAACTAGAGTGGCATCAGGCGCACATACTCGCGCCTGTGGTTCGGGTCAGCGGAAGAATCGTCCTCCCTGGCCTTCTTCACCGTTTGAGACCAAAATAGTGTCATCTTGGACATCCTGGCATCGACCGCTGTCCAAATCCAATCGCTATAGCCATAGTAAAAGGAAATAAATACGGTAACTCAGATCCCGGGCGCGCGATAATTACCTAAGCACGCAGGGCTGGTCACTGTTAGTTTATTCAATCGTCATAAATACAGGGCTAGCGCCGGGGTCCCACAAGGTTCCGTCCTCTCACTGATCCTCTTCTCACTGTACACCAGCGACATACCTCAGCATCGGCAAGTGCAGCCAGCACTTTTTGCAGACGTTACAGCTATCTATTTTTCAGGGATTAACCCTCTCACAGTGCATAGGAAACTAATCCGCGGCCACTGCCCTCAGTACGTGGTTGAGCAAGTGGAGAATAGAGATTAACCCCAAGAAGAGCAAGGCGGTCATGTTTCATAGGAGACTACCCCGACTGTATCCCCCGGAGGAGATCAAACAGATTAGCATCTTTGGTAAACCTATTCCTTGGAGTAGGCGAGCCAAGTACTTAGGTGTTATTCTAGATAACAGAATCACATTCGCCTGTCACATTCAAGTGGTAGGCTCTCGCGCAGCCTTTGTTACGGGGCGTTTGCACTTTCTGTTAAACTCTAGGTATAAACTCTAACTTAGGAATAAGGTCAGACTCTACACTGCCTGTATTATGACGTACGCCAGTGTAGTGTTTTTACACGCCAAGGCACACAGGATCTATAGATTACGAACACTACAGAATAGCTTCATGCGCAGAGCTACGGGTGCACCGTGGTTCATACGCAATGTCAACCTCCACATAGACTTGCAATTACCTACCATCAAGCAATTTATGAAACGGTGTTCTTGTAGTTTCTTTGACTCCGCAATTACTCACGCCAACCATCTTGTGGTTGAGGCGGCTAGGTACAAACCATCTTATACATCGCGCGTACGCTGACCGCAACATAGCCTCGACGAAGTCGACGACGAAATAACGCACGCTCAGAACGGAGCATACACAGCTCGCGCAGCTACTACAAGTAATTATCCACGGTTTCGTCCCCGCCGACGAGGGTGAAAGACGTATCGCGATCAAATCATAAACGTGGGAAATCCGTCTTTGCCAGCAACGGCCTGAGCCAAAGTCCTTACCCCACAGGAGGTGCCCTCGGGTAGCGTTGTTTAAATGTTGGGTTGAGAGCCCTCTGCGCTCTCCAATTGTCGGGATAAGGTTGTCATAGCCATCTGAGCCTAACAACCAAAGTCACACACACAAAAAAATAATACGGCAAAGCGTACGAAACGACGGCGCAGCCTAGACGGGCGTACCTTTAGCAGTTTTAAATTTTGTTATTGGGTGCGTGCGGCGACTCGTAGGCACTGGCACGCACACATGCAAACCGTGCTCGGTTCATTTGTATGAAGATAACTTACTTCTTTCCTTATACTATGCTACAGCGCATCGAGCTGACGACGCTCGGCAGCGAGAGGTCCCTTCTTGTTACCGCGTTGTGTCCTCGTCGCAGTCGCAATGTGACAGCACGGAGTCGCTTCCCTTCTTGCAACTATGTGCACCTGCACCAGTCAGAAAGTAGGGAATCCGTGCCGTCACCCCGCCCAGTCCTCCAGCACTGACTGAAGTGCCCCCGATTTATAAAATCACGCAAAAAGATAATATAACTTTCATTTCTATTAAGCTATGAAGTATGAAAGTTTTATATTATCTTTTCACTTATGATTTCTACCAGATAATTTAATAGGGATATTGTTCGTATTGTTTTTAACTTGAAGTGCAATTAAAAGTATAATGTTTGCTGAATGTACATTACATAAAAGAGGGGTAAAGCTGATGTTATAAGGACGATATATATATATGCCATACTCATAAAGTTGCAATTATAGATTAACAAAAAAAATACTGTGAACTATGGTATCGAATTTCAGAGGTTAGTAGGGGCGGCAATCCGTAAATCCGCCACTGCTGATATCCAAAGGCTAACTACTTTTAATTAAAATTTTCGACACTTGTAGGATACATTTTGATGACGTTCATCGAACACTGACTTGTTTTGTCCATCAGATTTTACCAAACATAATTGAAGGATCAGATAATGTGGACCTATGGCAACCTCCTAGACCATGACCCAGATCTGGCTCCACCGCAGTGCTACCTTCTCCGGCTGATGCCCAGTGCCTTCACCTGATGAAGTCCCAGGCGTGTCACTAAATACAGAAAATATTAATATGTATAAACATTATATTGTCTAATTTATTACTGTCCTACCATTGAGCACCGGTCTTCTGTCAGTAAGAGAGGGATGTGGGCCGATGACCATGTTGGCCCAGTACTTAAATATATTGAGCAATTTATTACCATGCCATGCCATACTTTGAGCTGTGGTCCACCATGCTAGCCCAGTGCTGGTTGGCAGACTTTACATTCCTATCCATCTATCCATCCATCAGCTTATCAACGTCCACTGCTGGATATAGGCATCCCCAAGAAATGGGAGATAATAATTGTAATCGCCACGCTTGGCAGGCGGGTTGGTGATCGCACTGGGTGTTCTTAATACTCGAGGGAGTACTGCTGCCCACTCTCCCGGTATTCCCTTAGTCGGCTCTTACGACTCCCGTGGGTAGAAAGGGGTGGGACAATTCTGAAGCCGTCCCCACACGGCAAACAATATTCCTACAGTTACATGATATACCAAATTTTCATTCCTTATTTGCAAGTGATAGCTTCTGTTGTAAATAACTAAAATAGGTGCTAATAAATTAATCCATACTTACGAGAAAGGCAGCATGCGTGAGGAGCTGGCCCCACCATGACTGCGACCACGAGCACGAGCATGACCATGGCCGCGTCCTCTTATACTTTTGTCCATGATCTAAAATAAAATCATCCCTGTGCTACACATTTTATGATGACTGGTAGAGTAGTTATGGTGATCTATCCAACATTAGCCGTACACATATTTATACGAGATATTAAATTTCATCCAAATCCGTTCAGCCCCTCTGGCGTGATTAATTGGTGCAGTTTAGAGGGCCAATTTTGAATGTAGCCCATGTGCTAATCCACACTTTAATCTCTCTATGTGTGAAATTTCATTCGAATCCGTTCAGCCGTTTCATGGAGTTGCAAATATCCACACCAACACTAGGAAGAAGGTAAGATTTCAACAAAATTGAAATTAATATTTACAGCTCCAACCACACAATTATGAGCGACCATCCAACATGAGTAAGAAGTAAAGTAAGATTTCGATTAAAGTCCATATAAAAAATATATTTCTAACATTTATATATCAATGGTCACAATTTTCAGATGGGACCGTGCCCTTAGTTCACGAACGCCACATAACTTTCACAAGATGGCCGATCGTTCGAGTCGTAAATTGTAAGAAAATGATGAATCTTGTAGTATATTATATTTAAAGGGACTTTATTGTACACACAATAGTAGATAATCATTGTATACTATTATTTAAATGTGATTACACCATTAAATTGTAATAATTAATATGTAACTAAATGCAATCTGCCGCCATTCGGAACAAAAATTGTTGGTAGTAAACTTAAAAAACACATTTCCATGAAATTAATTGACTCTCACCATAAGATTAATTGCTCACACTCTAAATAATATGCTCAAATAACTAAATAAAAAATATGATAATGGTACATACCGCCAATATACGTTAATTTATTTTTGGAGACGACCACTCGCGTCGTTTGCCGCCGGAAAAAGTGAGCTCGTGCTACAGGGTAATATTTCATTTATTTTCTGTCGAATGTTGGCACTATGTAGTATTCGCGATGTGTTATACTGAGCTTACGTTATCTATTATGGAGATAGTGTTCTTTATCTATGGTAATAATAGACTACGTAAACAAAAACAAAAAAATATGTTTGAACCGTGCAAAGAAATGATGCATGGTAACTTTTGTTGCCATTAGCTAGTCTACGGATACAGGTGGCGTGGTTACCACCGCGGCACCAGCGGCTAGTGTTGTGAGTATTTATACTAATACATAAATAAATATAAAATAAGTTGTCCCATTTGACATTCTCCTATTTATTATTTTTCTAGCGAAAAGTCTTCTGCACCAGATGATTTAAATCTAAGCCAGTCAGATTAGTGGCACTTGTGAAGCAGTTGTTCGAATTATTATTTATTTAAAATATTACTTAGTTTAGAGATTAAACATAAATTTAATACGATGCTTTATTAAAAAATACCTAAGCATTAGGTTCTAACTAACTTATCATCACGCCATTTCCCTTGCGGGGTAGGCAGAGAGAAAGTAAGTCTTACAAGAAATTATTTCAGCACAAAGGTTCTTAAATAAATAAAAACGCAAATAAAAATTAAATACCCAGAAATTTTATTAAAAAAAAAAAATTAAATAGGCTCGCCCCCTATTACGTGGGACTTAAACATAGCTGGCGAGTCGTGGGTTTGTAATACACCTCTGCCTGCCCCTTCGGGGAATACAGGCGTGATGCTACTTTTTTTTTTTAATTTTATTTTTGATACCCATTCCATTTCCTTTCCACTACCGCACTACTTTTTACCTATACTTCGCGTCGGAATGGCTGATAGAACACTATGCTCTATCGTGTAATAACGTTAATATAATTTTGTAATGACATTTTTGTAATATTGGGGAAATTTTGAATTATGATGGCAACACCGGCCCACGCGCTACATGTTTATAAAATCGGCCTCACTTCGTTGTTGGCAAAGTTCCATCTTAACCTTTTATTTGATCTGACTCTATAATATTCTTAGTCTAAGCTGTGGTGGGCGAAACCGTTATATTTTTATAACTCGTTATACATTATACTATATTTTTATAACTAATGCTTTACAGAGTTATTTAAAAAATTATAATTGCATACGCAGCTAGAATAGGTACGCCTAAAAATAAAAAATAAATAAATATCAAAGTACTCATATTTCCAGCTTTTTTCAGCGATTCCTACATATTGGTACTTATACAACATTCCGTTCCAGACGGTTCAAGACGTTGTTGGGACTAAGAATACAAGTGTCCCTACCCCATTCTTTCCCACGGGTGTCGTATGAGGCGACTCGACATCAGATGGGCCGTTGCTCGTCTGCCACTACATGCAATAAAAAATACTTTGGAAAATCCAAAAGTACACGCCTCATAATCTTAATTTTTCACAATAAAATTGATTATTTCATAAGTAACTAAT
This sequence comes from Leucoma salicis, assembly GCA_948253155.1. Lineage (NCBI taxonomy): Eukaryota > Metazoa > Arthropoda > Insecta > Lepidoptera > Erebidae > Leucoma > Leucoma salicis. The sequence continues at coordinate 17,711,908 of OX411807.1, read as the reverse complement.
AATGTATTGGTCTTACTAAGTAGTTTTCAATAAATCACATAGCGTTAATTTCAAAAACTACTAATGAGGTTTTCATGTCTTATACGCGCAAATTTTAAGAAGTACTACTATATTGGTCTAGATAAATAGTTCAAGTAATTCTCACGAAATAAGGTATAGCGTAGCGCTGGTTTTAGAGTCAAGCGTAAATATTCACTATTTTTTTGTTTATTTAATAACAATTAAACCATATCGAATCAGACCGTGAAAAGTACCTAATAGGGCTCTATTCGTAATCATACTAATTCGTAAAAGAAAACGAAAGACTCGATTAGTAAAGTATTTTGGTCGCTATCGTGTTAACATACATTACCTACAACAAACGGACGTCCAAGATAGAACTTTTTCAAACAGTTTTTTAACTAGTTTAAATAACAAAAATATCATGAGTGTTAAAAATTGTGTTTTTTCGTGATATGTGTGTGTATATATTATTTTACAATTGCAATATATGATAAATAGAGACATTTTAAGTTAGAGAAAACAGTTTTTCTGCGTGAAACGAGAATAGTACACACCTCAACGCTTTGCTTATGAGGCGTACAAAGAAAAAAACCCACAATCATAATATTTACAGAAACAATATTATAAAATTATTATTTTATACCTACACTAATCGTTGTCACTATAAGACAGACTTGCGAAAGGCTCGGTTCGTAAATCGTCGTCGTTATAGCAGTTAAAACTTCAAATCAAAACCATACAAACAGTTTGACTAACAGAAATATATAATATATCACACAACCTATTTCAACAACACTCGTCTCATCAATACGTCAATACTAGGAGTGTTCGTTATATTAAATAACTAATAAAATCACTTGCTATTTATAAATAGTCTATAGCCCCGTTATTTATTTCACCAGGCAAGCGTTATTTTCGATTATTTTTATTATTGAGGCGCTACTCCACGCTACCACAACCGCTATGCCACGACGTCGACGACACACTACACTAACAAAACATCACAGTCACATGCACACTTGAACAGTCGAGTCACTTCAGTCAGTCATACCTCGAAAGAAAGGGACAGAACGGAATGACCCTGACCCGTTCATATCATTGTCACATGCGAAATTATGCTCTAACTTTACCACTTATGAACTATATTTCTGTCAATTATAAAAAATAACGAGCAAAATAATCTATGTATCTAAAACATCGTTTGGTTATTTGATTTTATTTCGTTATATTTTTGAACGATGATATAATCAATCAGTACAGATAACTCGCTTAAGCTGGAATAACATATGATTATCCTGAGTTTTTGAGCGATTGCCGCGCGTCATTTGTTTAGATGTACTTATAGTTTTTGATTTTAAATTATTCGGGTTGTTAGTTTGTTGTTTCTGTTTGTTTAGTGTATTATAAAACTGTAAATAAAATTTTGTTGTAGTATAGTGTAAATAATTTTCGGTTAGATCTTTAAAAGTCTATTTAAATTTAATCAAAAATGTCATTGGGTCAGTAGTTATGAACATTTTAGTGTATAAAGTGTATTAGTAAGGATTGACCCAATTCTGAAGTCCACGCAGACGAAGCCGTGGGCAGAATCTAAATACATATATCTTAGATCACAATTTCAATTCACTTAGTAGACAGTAATCTATTGTTAAGATTGTTAACTGCTCAACGCGGGTACGTAGCTATATTAAATAACGTCAAATAGCGCACGATGTGCTATACGACGATAATCAAAAGATATCGTTTAATATATTAAAGCATAAAAAATAATAGGCGTTAAACACAAAGTGAAAAATGTGAAATCGAAAATAACAGTCAGGAGCAGGATTCGAACCTGCATCTCCTGGATACCGTACAGATGCTTTGCCAATTCAGCCATCCTGACAATTGCTCCTGAATGCTAATTTCGATAACACATCATACTTAACGTCTTTGGGTGACGCCTGCGCCATCTGTCGGAAGTATTTTCATACATTATACCGACCAGGTAAACTTAATTTTACAAGTAAGATTTTTACCAAATAATGACGCAAACCCTATAAATATTTAGATATTTTTATATATATTTTTAGCATTTGACATGCTTAGCACTATACATTAAACACAAAGTGAAAAATGTGAAATCGAAAATAACAGTCAGAAGCAGGATTCGAACCTGCATCTCCTGGATACCGTCCAGATGCTATGTTTATTATTTGATTTGATTTATTCATTCCAGCGCCAATTTGTTGTTTGAATGAGTGCGTACATATCAATATTGAGGTCTGGTAAACGTGGCAAGCGATCGTATCAAGCTTGCCATCTTCTTTAGAGGAAACCGTAATAAGGATGTCGCCGTAATATATGAAATCTCCACGCCGAGTCGATAATATTATTCTTGTGCGTATTTCAAAACTTTCATGGAACATCTCCCAATACGGAGTCAACTTGAGGCAAGTGCACCAGCAGACTCTGAAAACTAAAGTGATAATTAGAAATCTAGGGAGATAAGTTAGTGAGTATGATATAAAAAACGGCGTCACGCCTGTATTCTCCGAAGGGTAGACAGAGGTATACTACACACCCACGGTACGACAGGTATGTTTTAATTTCACGCAATAGGGGAAAGTCTATTGCCGTCTACCGGGCACATAACCTAACTCCGGGCTGCTACTGAAAATTTTTCTTATACGAAAAACCTCAATAACACTGCCCGACCGCGGGGATCGAACCCAAGCCCTCATAATCAGCAGTCACTCACACTGCCGTTGCACCACCGAGTGCAAATTTAAATATAGCATCACCTTCCGCGAAGGGGTAGGCAGAGGTGTATTACACACTCACGATTCGCCAGCTATGTTGATGTCCCACGTAACAGGGGGCGAGCCTATTGACGTTTACCGGGCACATTTCCAAACTCCGGGCTGCTACCGAGAATTTTTCTTTTTAGGAAAAAGCTCAATAACATTGCCCGACCCTGGGATCGAACCCGAGATCATGATTATCAGTCGCATACACTACCGCTACACCACCGAGGCAGTCAATAATAGTTTATCTGTATTGGTAAAGCTGCGACTGGGCCGCGTTTTGAGCCGTTTTCCCTTGATATTTCTTCCGCCTGACAGCTTCCAACCAGGGCTCGAAAACGCCTCACTCCGCCACTACACGGAGCACCCAAGATGTAACCACAACCCAGATCTCACCCATGGCAGGGCTGTAAGCACATGATTATTTTTTTATACATATTGAGTAGGTACGTTATTTTGTATTAAAATCAGTCCAAACATTTTATTTGTATCCTTATAAAAAACAAGTAAATAAGGAAAGTATACAATTTACTCGACAACCAAGCAGCGCACATCACCACACAATAATTATGCTTGCGAGCATGCATACTTCATCCCTTAACCTTTATCTACCGGACATAGTTCATTAGAAATTCCAACGAAAGTACACAGGTCACTCGTCAACCAAGTGGTACACATCACCACTCAATATACTTGCGAGTATTATATACCTCGCCCTCTAATTATTACCCAGAAAACATGCAGTCTACTCAATCCGGAGAATCAGACCACCTACATGCACAAACAAACTACTGTTGCAACGTCACATGGACATAGCCACTATAGTAGGTAGCGTACCAACATGGCCGCTTCACAATTGACTCGACAGTTCACTTACATGACTGTCGCAACAGCGCACCTGCATGGCTATTGCACAATTGACTCTTGACTCGACAGTTCACCTACATGACTGCCGCAACAGCGCATCTACATGCCTGTTGCAAAACTATCTCTATGGCACACCTACGTGGCCACTATAGTAGTCAGCGCACCTACATGGCTGCTACGTAATTGACTTGAAAGTTCACCTACATGACTGTCGCAACGGCGAACCTACGTGGCTGTTGCACAATTGCTTCTGCGGCACACCTACATGGCCGCTATAGTAGTCAGCGCACCTATGTGGCTGCTACATAATTGACTCGACAGTTCACCTACATGACTGTCGCAACAGCGCACCTACGTGGCTGTTGCACAATTATTTCTGTGGCACACCTACGTGGCCACTATAGTAGTCAGCGCACCTCTATGGCTGCTACACAATTGACTCTGCGACACACATGGCCGCTACCTAGCAGATCTATATGGTTTACTACAGCCACTTATCAATTCATACTACACTATCATACATAAGGTTATAAAAATTACATGCATTGCAGGTAGCACCATATTCAGCCCTACAGCGTGCAACGCTACATATATAATAATTCATATCTAGTAGAAAAATGCTTTATACACAATCTTCTTCAGGTACTTTTATTACAATTGATAAAATAATTGCATTATATAATAAATTAAATATCTACACGACTGCTAGACAAAAGACAGTTCGCCTATATGCCAAAAAGTGGTTCTCGAGTAATTGAAAATTCAATAGATTTGTATAAATTTCTTTGATCAATAATGACGTTATCTGCGCATGTACCGAATCGGTCCAGCCGAAATTACAATAGATTTATCGGGGAGTGGCCCCGACCACGCTTCACTGTAACTCCAAGCCCGAGTTGGTTCGATGCAGAGGCAACAGTATCGGGGAGTTGCGCCAACCAAAAGTACCACGTACATCGCCCCAAATACCACTCGAAAATATGGCAAATAGCTACTTTCTGTTTTAGTTGCAATAAAATTATCCGGGATTAGGCCCGACCAAACTTTACCGCAACCTTAAGCCTGAGTTGGTTCAATGCAGAGGCAACAATATCGGGGAGTTGCCCCGACCAAAAGTACCACATGCATTGCCCCAAACTATGCTCACAAAATATGGCAGCCCGCTACTTTAAACTTGGCTGTTCCAGTTGCGATAAAATTATCGGGGAGTGGCCCCGACCAAACTTTACCGCAGCGTTTACAATAACCATTAGCCCAATACACCGGCAGCATTATCGGGGAGTTGCCCCGACCAAAAGTACCAGTGCACCGCACCAATGGACACTTGCTTAGAACAGCCAAAAGGATCTCTATGTAGAACTTAATTAATAACAAACTTGTGGGGTTCGGTATTTCCGAACGCACTATGATTTGACAGCGCGGCAAAAACGAACTAACTAACTGCATGTTTGTACTTGTTTGCCTGATAAATGTTATTACATGTAACATTACACTCTCGCAATACTGGCAGTGACTCACTCGTTAATTTAATTGTGATTGTTAATTAATCGGATTTGTGGTGCATGTGTGTATATGCTGTATATTCTTTTGTGTGAATAAATAATAGAATCATATTCCACCGAAATATTAGTTGTGTTTGACTTACACTTCGGACTTCAAGGCGGAACAGGGGAACATACTATAAGTTCCCAAAATCACCCGCAAAACTAGAACTTAATAAAAAATGCAAGTACATTTTTTTCGTATGAGGGTATTTTAATAACTTTGAGAACCACCTTTGTTGCATAAATGTTACTAACAAATAATGAATTTCAACTTGTATAAGAGTAGAAATATACTCACGGTTTTTATTCGACATGGCTCGCAGTCGCAGGTCTTAGCACTTCTGATTTATAAAGAAAAATACTAAGCCGGTTAACATCGTATATTTTCCTGACTGTTATAACTTACTACATTATCAATCTCTACTTACTACTTCTACTTACTTAACGGTCTACTTTATATTTAACATAGCAGGAGCAACTAGATCTCTTCCATGCGACTTCACTCTACTGGCCGTTAAATTTTAGTATGATTACTTTACTCTATGCCGTCAAACCAGAATTTGTTATGTCATGTGTAGTCTTCTGAGACCTCCGTTTCTCGTTTACAATTCCCCCACCATCTACTATGGCCTATGCCAGGAGACAGCTGTTACCAGTGTTGCCACATTATTCTTGAAGTAACTACTAAAATTATGTCATGTTATATTTTATTTTTAAAATCATAACAGTACCGTTGGTCGTAAAGACAAATGTGATGAGGAGATTGGGTATGGCCGAAAGGCAGTGCGGTAGCTCAGTGGCTTAGAGCACTTCCCCGGATAGGAAGGGACGCAGGTTCGATTCCCGCTCGCACTAATGTTCTCTTTTTCCTCATTAACAAATATTTTTTTCTGTATTAATATTACTTTTTTATATTATTCTATTAAACACATTGGGAAGCATTAGAAGAAAAATATTATTGAAACACTGACTTTTAATTTAGCAAGTAGGGTACATTTATGTATTCCTCTTTAAACACCGTGGACGAAAGCTAGCCTTTACAAGGTCGAAATCTAAGATTTTTGGACGAAAACTAACGAAATCGGTCCGTGAATATTTAAAAAAAAAAAAATCGGTACTTTTCACTTAAACATTTTATATAAAAAACATGTTGACTGTAATTGCGCAAGTGGCATGGTCGCGGAGGCGCGCGTGGACGGCTTCCACTCAATAATACGTAAGCGCTATGCATCGATGCTGGCGCGGGTGCGCGGCAGCCCCAACGCCATCCTGACCGCGTGTGGCGACCGATGGGATTCGGTACTGATGGCGCGTTGGTTAGGCCTACACGCTAGAGCAAACGCCTGATCAGAAACGTGTGCTTTTACTTTTGCTTATACTTTTACCATAGACTTAATAAAAAGAGCGGACTGAGCCTTGCTAACAAAAGATTGTGTCACTCAGAGTCGGCCAGTTCGCTGTACGTACATGCCGACACGCACACATTCACACCTTAGTCGGCTATTGCGCGGGTAAACGTTATCACAGTCGGTACGTCTACGCTGCAAAAAAATATCAAAATAAAGCATATCTTGTGTGGTAAAATGGTGAAAAACCGTAGTGACAGAAAGAAAAAATCCAGGAGTCACGTTTCATAGGTAAATGAATAATTTAATCACTTAGTTCCCGATTTTATACATTAAAATTTATATTAATTCACCAGAACAAAATAATTCATCACAATGCCAGTATTGCTCATATTCGCTAGTGGAAATTACCCGAAATATGGGAATTTTATAGTCTATATTTATGAGGTACTATTTGTTTAGGTTAAATTACTATACTTAGATTTTTTTATTTTGTAGACTAAAATGATATTTGATTGCCACGTATCATTAATAGTGTTGTTGTAGTCTGAGTTATCGAAAACACATAATTAATATTTTTTTTTATTATAATAAATTTCCTGATGGTTTATTAATTTGAATTTGCGTTGATCAGTAGTAGCATGTATTTATTATTGTAGCATTTACAAAATCTAAATTAAAGTAATCATACCTATTTTAATATGTTTTCTATACTATTATGAAGCTGTAACATAGCTGTCTGTACATTTAAGATATTTTAGAAAAAATTACTGTTATAAACTAAATAAGCGTATCTAAACACAAAACAATTTTTTTGAATTTTTTGTCTGTTTATCTGTTTATTTGTTCACGCATCACGCAAAAACTGCTGAACGGATTTTGATGCAACTTTTTATATGATAGCTTTTGATTACACTTAACAACTGGTATACATTTTATACGCTACTTTATCGGTAAGCTGAGATATAACCCAAAAACTAACTTTTGGCTGCGGCGAAGCTGTGAGGAAAGGCTAGTAACGTAATAAAATTGCATTTGCGAGTGTTTTTTATGTTCATAAGAAAATCGCATTTAACGAAAGCAACTTAAAATAAGGTGATAGATGCCCACCGTAGATGCCTATTTGTCTGCTTATTATTATTTTAGTCAAAATGGAAAAAATAAAAGCCGACCTTTCTTAATCACAATTTATTTCTGAAATGTTACTTTCGGAATCTACATTTACTAAGAATCTTTGTGTTACATTATCAATAAGGTGAATGAGTAGCATCATTTTATTACGTTACTCTAAGTATAATAACATACTCGATATATCTTAACTACCATTGCAGTGTCAACAACTTTAGCCCTCAGTAAATAATTCTTTAATTTCAGCCATTTTAAAACATTTGTTATTTCTTGCGACACGCCCCTTTACCTGTGCCCATACTACTTATATGGGATTTGATTTACAGTGCTAAGGAAGTCTTTTGAGATGTTAACACCATACTCGACAGTGAACTCCTCAACTACATTTTTTGATAATAAGTCTTTTCTTTTGTAATGATTTACAGTAATTCTGCTTTAATCAGTGTATTAATTTATTAATTGTGTACATTCTTTAAGTTTAGCCACTTTTGAACTGGGCCTTACGCCACCCTGTAGTGGTAGTTTTATTCTTCCTTATGGGAGTGGTAAGAAGCGTTATCTAATACCAAAACGAAATCATCAAAATTACCTTTAGCCACTCTTCAAAATATTCTATTTTAATAATAATATTTCTGCTTACAATTAGAAACTGTAGCGGCCCATATAGATAACATAAAACTGTTTAAAACAGTAAGCTTTGTGTATTCCGTTCACCTCAAAAAAGAACAATAGTTTCCTAGAATTCTGTGCACCCCATCTGCGCTAGAACAATAAGTCTACCGATTACAACTGCATCGGATTCTCTGGAAACACATTAATTGTCAAAGCAGTAAAGATACCTTGGCCACAGTAGTCCCGACAAACATGCAAGTTAATCCCGTTTTATCGACATAATTATGTTACCCTTTATTACCCATTATCTGCCGATGATTTATTTTAAGTTTTAAATAAATACAGTAAAATTGTGTTTTTTGCACTATTAACCTTTTGAAATAATACGGTATATTTCATATACATTTCCAATAAATTTATCTGCCAACCTGTTTTTTTTAATATGTATAATAAAAAGGGTAAATTTGGCTAACATGGCAACCCTAAATTCATTGACACATAGATAACCGCCGCCATTACGTATCCTCAATTTTTTTTTTAGCGCGGCTGTCCGTTCCTTTAATACGTCCATGGTTCTAGTTTAGCCGGGTTTCGTCCATTTAGCGAAGTTGCCAGCTTAAAAATTATATGTTCTAGGTACTGGCTCAGCTCTAACAAACCAATTTTATATTGGAGCTAATATAGTCTATTTAGGTTTATATTAAGTAACAAATAATTATAATAATAATAATTATTATTATTATAATAATAATTTTATATAATATGATATAAAATAAATAAAGAGAATAATAATAATTTTATTTATTTCAGACGTCCATATATTTGTTAGTAACAATGATCTTAATCTAGTGTTAGTAAAGGGAAGAACTACCTATATTATATTAAAAATAAAAACTAATAGATTGCGTATAGGCCACTCCAGAGTTTATTTATTTAATAAACTCTGGAAACTACAGCTTTTTGGAGGCGATACATGCAATTTGTGCTAGAACAATAATACAGTAAGCCAATTACAGAGTTCCGAAAACCTTATCTATAAATCAATGCCCACATCACATTTTTTATAATTGTAATAAGTTCAATTTAGATAGGTTAAGGTTATTATTATTTTGTCAATACCTAGACATTGCAAACCACGTTCGGAATTCTATACAAAAATTACTAAAACTTCCATCATTATATAATGCAATTTATAATTTTGTTATAAATACGATAGAATCTATTTAGTTTTTAGTTTGCTGTTAAGACAATTTTTTTTTATTTATATAGTTTTTTGTCTAATCATTTTCATGCTATTTTTGTAAATAGTTTTTAAGATTCGTTTAGGCTGATGGCACTGCCAAATTGTCATGGGTCGGTACCTACGTGTTATTGTAATACCGAAACTACTTATTTGTTTTGATGAACGATAACTTGTATTGAAACTTTTTATTTAAATAACTATCTATTGTATTGTATGGTATGGATACTGAGTTCGGATCAATCTGATGGTATTCATCTTATCATTTGGTCAATATAAATGAATTTAATTCAATATTCAGTACCTATACTTTTACTTAGTTCTTGGAAATTATAACTGCACGTTGCTTGACTCTTGCATTAGTTGATTGGTTTTGGTTAGTTTAAGTTTATATGGACGGACTGCCTTCAACCTCAACCCATCTAGTAAAACAACTGGGGATGTCACTCGAGGGTGCTGCTGCCCACTCCCCCGGTATTCCCTCAGTCGGCTTTTACGACTACCATGGGTGGAGAGGGGTGGGACAATTCTAAAGCCGGCCCCACACGGCAGTCAGTATTATTACAAACCATAAATACCAACTTTCGGGGTATTTCACAGCTAGGACCACTGCCTAACGTGCGTTTACACAAATAGGTGTCACATTTGGTCACCCATCTAATAGCTGGCCATGCAAGAGTTGCTTAACCTGGTCAATTCATTTAAAAATTCACGTTCTTGAACAATTTAGATCTGTATTAAAACTTTTTTATTACTCGATGCCCTGATCTTTTATTTTGAAGTCAAAACTTTCTATTTAATAATATTCAACATTAAACATGTATCAATTTTGCTATTTCACTCATGTAAATTGGTTGGATTTGCGGAACGTAGTTCTTAGTACCTACGTAAATAAATATTACAGACACTTGAGTATTAGTTAATAGTCTATTGTACAATACCAGTAGGTAGATACATAAATTTCGCGTCGTGTGATATACCAATACCAATATAGGTTTCGGGTATTGTGCTGATGCTGATATAAACAATACAGCAATATTACTCGTCACACGGTATCCTACAATAAATAGTTATTCTCAATAAATTTTTATTGTGTCACCTAATACCGTATTTATGGTATTGCACCAATAAATAGTTATTAAAACTATTTATGATTTGTAATGCCCATTACTACTGCCAAAGCCTATAATAAATAAATTAAAAAAAAAAGTAATTAACGTGAACGCGTGAAATTTAGTTTTGTACAAATATAATTTAATAATGAATCAATTATTTAATAAATTGCTACTTACTGGATCAAAAACTAACCAAATAAGCAATTTTCACACGAGTTCTTTATCTTTGGCATGGTCTAAATCAGACACTCCAAAGAGGTTTATGAGATATAATAAAGTAGTTTATCCTCCGCAAGCGCTAACTGAGGAACCCCGGCCTGCAGTAAGTTCTTAGACTTATTATCAGAGAAAACTGTAACAGCTGTCTGTACATATACATGAAGAGTGTATGATGTATGAGAAAAAATACTGTATAAGCTGTTAGACGTGTCTGAACACAAATTTGTTTAAAATAGTCTGGTTTTTGTTTGCACATCACTTAAAATTACTGAACGGGTTTTGATGAAACTTTTTTGGTTGATAGCTCTTGATTAGACTGGACGTTATCCTGTTACTATATCGGAACTCTGAAATATCCCTATACTTAATAACTGCGGCGGAAGTGCGGGTAATGGCTAGGCCGTACTAGTTATTATTATAAATGCGAAAAGCAAGTTGTCTTGTTACACTTTCACGCCTTAAACTACTGGACTGATCATATTTATGAAACCTTGTACAATTATACTTACATCCTGGAGCCCAGAAAATTATACAGGCTACTTTTTACTCTGGGAAAATGGATGGTTCCTGTGGGATAGCTAATTTTGCATAAAGATTGTAGGTATGTGTAAACTGATGTATTTATATCCTTAACTCTATAGCGTATGAGGTCTAGGCCAGTGTCTAGTTACTGTCTGCAAGGCTTTAAATATATGTATATAATTGGGTAGTGGAATATGTAACCTTCAATAAATTGCAATATTTGTGCCTATTCTTACTTCAGTGGTAATCAAAGTATGTGTCAGTTGCTAATAGTTACCAAATAGTACTACTGGTAGCGTAGTAATCACAGTTTGTTCAAGTAATTCCTTTGGTTGCCTGTTATTTAGATAACATTCCATACTATTGTTTCTGAGAGAATATGGTATTAAACTATCTTTTAATGTTACTAGTATGTATGTCATCAGAAGACTAATATTAAATACAGTCCTGATAAATTGTGGTACATTGCCAGCTTTGTCAGAGGAATGACTGTAGATGAAGCAGTAAAACAACTTAGTTTTGTGAATAAAAAAGGAGCAATATATGTTAAAGATGCCATTCTAGAAGCTCAAGAACTTGCAGTGAAAGAACATAATGTGGAATTTAAAAGCAACCTGTGGGTTGGTGAGTACACTGTAAATTTAAAATTATTAATTGAATTCTGCAACATTTAGTTAAATAGAAACAACATACACAGGTCTATTTTATTTAGGCCTCTGGACTCAAACATGTACAAGTAAATATATAATAAATAGTATACCTAATAGGCCAGTGGCCTTTGAAAATGGAAAAAAGTGAAAAAAAATAATAGTAGGATGAAACCCATTGGAAAAGTAAGAAAATATAACAAACAAAAAAGGAAAAATAATTTACGGGCGATTTGAGGTCGGGAAGGGGGTGGGGGCGAGCTTTTAAGGATAAAAATTGGTTTATCACGATTTCCGGCAAAAATAAGTCCTATTGAAAAAAGTTAAATGGAAAAATTGTAGGCAATAATAAGATCTACAACTTTTGTATTAACACTTTTTTCACATAACCTCAAAATTTATGTAAAAATCTAAAAAACTGACTGGTTTTTATTTTTACCTTCCACAAAAAATAATATTCTTTCGCAAAATTTGGTGAAAGCTTATCTTTTTTTTTTCTTACACATTGTAATTTTTTGAGTCGGCCAGTTTGCTGTACGAGGAGGGATCAAAAAGTAATGAGAATGAGATAGAATATAATGACTGTTGAATACTTAATAATTTCTTTTTCTACATAGTCTCCGAGTCTCTCTGCACACCTCGGTGTGCAGAGAGACTCTGCTGAGCTGGACTCGTCCAGCGCTTTTCTAAGGCTTCAAACCCTTTAAAAAAAAATGGTTTGTCTTGGTCCTGCAAAAAGCTCTCCACGGCATCCATCACCTCGTTATCGTCTTCCTACCTGTTTCCCCTTAAGTATTCTTTCAATTGGGGGAAAAGATAAAAATCGCTAGGCGCCAGATCTGGTAAATAAGGTGGTCAACCAATTCGAAGCCAGCTTGCTGAATGGCAGCCATTGCAAGTGCTGACCTGTGCGCGAGTGCGTTGTCGTGATGAAACAGCACGCCACTTCGAAGTTTCCCTCTGCTTTTCTCTTTGATAGCATTCCTCAACTTGGGAACTAAAGCTGCATAATATTGGCCTGTAAGTGGTTCCACGCTCCAGGTAATCAATCAACAATATCCCTTCTGAGTCCCAAAATATTGAGGTCATAACCTTGCCAGCCGATGCCACGGCACGAAACTTCTTCGGGGTCGGTCATGATGACCGTTTCCATTGCGAAGATTACTGTTTTGTCTCGGTATCAAAATGATGGACCCATGTTTCGTCCATTGTTACGAAACGAGACAAAAAGTTTTCAGAATCTTCTTGAAACTTGTCCAACAGTATCTTCAAAATGTCAAGTCGATTTTGTTTCTGACTGTCGGTTAACATTCTCGGCACCCATTTTGCGGAGACTTTTCTCATATTCAAAGATTGTTTCAATATGGATTGAATACTTCCATATGAAATGCCCGTTTCTTGAATTAAGTATCGGATGGTAACTCTTCGATCGCTCAATACAATTTTCATGACTTTCGCAACATTTTCTTGGATGACTGACGTCGATGGACGGCCGCAACGATGTTCGTCTTCCGTGCTCGTTTTCCCTACTCGAAATTGAGAAGCACACCTTGCAACAGTGGAATACGGCGGAACACTCTCCTAATGTTACCTCCAAATCGCAATGAATCTCTTGCGTCGTTAACTTTTTTAAACAGAGGTATTTAATAACGGCTTGCACTTAGTTTTTCTCCATTTTCGAGAACACGTTCCGACACGAAGCAAACAAATGACTACATTCAGAAAAAACAAAAGAGAATCAAATATTTTTTTCTGTTTTAATATTTACAAATATGTATCTGAGCTATGCCTGCCAGTATTAATTTTTTTTCTTACCAAGGATACTCCTCAAGGTTGCTCTCACTACTTTTTGATCCCTCCTCGTACTTACATGCCTACACGCACACATTCACACGTTAGTCAGCCATTGCGCTAGTAAACGTTATCACAGTCGGTACGTCTACGCTGCAAAAAAATATAAAAATACAGCATGTTTTGTGTGGTGAAATGGTGTAAAAACCGAAATAAAAAACCCAGGACTCACGTTTCATATGTAAATTAATAATTTGTTCACTTATTTCCCGATTTTATACATTAAAGTCAATATTCATTCACCAGAACAAAATAATTCCTCACAAGGCCAGTATTCACTTGTGTAAATTACCCGAAATATGGGAATTTTATAGTTTTTATTTATTAAGTGTTTATTTAGGTTAATATTAATGTTATAGACTGTTTTTTTAATTTTATTAACTAAAATGACATTTGGTTGCCACATAATCGTTAAGTAATATAGTGTTTTTGTAGTCTGAGTTATCAAATATACATTTTTAATATTTTTTTATTATATTTATTCTGTACTATAGCTCAGTGGTTCAGAGCACTTCCCCGGATTGGAAAAGGCGCGGGTTCGTTTCCCGCTAGTACAAAAATCTCTTTTTTTCACAAATAATTTGTACTTTAAACAGTGGCGGAGCATGTCAAATGCTAAAAAATATAGATCAAAAATGTTTAGAAAATCGCGCCGTCAAATAGTATGAATTTTAATTGCAAAATTAAACTTACTATATTGGTTTAATGCATGTAAATGCTCCCGATAGATGGCGTTGGTCGTAAAGACGAAATGTGATAAGTAGATTGGGATGATCGAAAGATCTGTACGCTCAGTGAAAAAAAATCTCTTTTTCCTTATTCACAGATAATTTCTACTTTAAAAAGTGGCGGTGCATGTCAAATGCTAAAAAATATACATCAAAAATGTTATTTGTCTTTTCAATTTTAAGTGGCAGTACTAGATGATTGCTTTGCTCGTTTTTTGTGATGAAGGATCGTAAATGTAAGATAATATTTTAAAGATTTGTAACTTTATTACTTATTGACATGACTGTAATTAGGTTGAATTTATAACTGTTTTAAAACCTTTGTCTCAGTTCATTAGTAAACAGATGTAGCTACATAAGTATAATTATATTCACACGGACAGTTTTTAGCTTGATTTTGTTGTTCGTGACATTGTATCTTGTTGGTATTGATGATCGAAGTTTATAAGACACCGTCCAAAGTGTTGACTCTTCTGTTATTAATAAATTTGATAACCAGAGGAGGCTTACGTTTTCCATCGAAAGATTTAGTCAATTCATGTTGCATTTGCGAAATGGTTTCTTTGCCGTCTACTAGGCACATTTCTAAATTCCGGGCTGCTACTGAGAATATTTATTTTTACGTAAAATCTCAATAACACTGCCCGATCCGGGGATTGAACCCGAGACCTCATGATCAGCAGTCACTCACACTATCGCCGCACCACAGAGGCAGTTAATTTTTTTATTCTTATAAAGGGCAACAAAATATTTTTTCACAATAATTATAGAAACATTTTGTTGTCAATAAACCTCTCAAACAAGACACTATTCTAAAAAATATACTCAGGATTTGGGATGTTAAACATTAGGTACCTACAGTAAATAAGTAAACAAACATCTTCTTTTACTATATACTCTTTCTGCCACTATACTCCTACATTGTACAGATTTGTGCAGGCTTTAAATAAATAAATACAGTAAAACTGTGTTTCTATGGCATAAATTTTTGATAGGGAGATTTGGCCACCATTATCCTTTTCAAATAGTACGATATATTTTGCATACATTTCCAATAAACTTTGCTGCCGACTTGTATTTCTTTTAATATAGTAAAAAGGGTAAATTTGGCTAACATGGCAACCCTAAATTCATTCACACATAGATAGCCGCCGCCATTACGCTGCCTCAATTTTGTCTTAGCGAGATTCTGTCCGTTCTTTTACGTCCATGTTCACATACATTTTGAGGTTATGTGAAAAAAGTGTTAATACAAAAGTTGTAGATCTTTTTATTGCCTACAATTTTGCCACCTACAATTTTGCCATTTAACTTTTTTCGATAGGACTTAGTTTTGCCAGAAATCGTGATAAACCGATTTTTACCCTTAAAAGTTCACGCCCACCCCCTTCCCGACGTCAAATCGACCGTAAATTATTTTTGTTTTATTTTTGTTATATTTTCTTACTTTTCCAATGGGTTTCATTTATCCTAGTATTATATTTTTTGGTTTCGAAAGTTATCGACACTGACAATTTATGTCTTGGGTACCTAAAATTATATAGAAGTCGTCTATTAATAACGACAAAAAGAAATAATCTTTTAAATCGAAAGTATGTCATTATTAACAATTTACTTGTTATGAAATCCCAATCCAGTATAAAAACATCTCCATTTTGAAAACATTAAATTCATAAAAAGTAAATGCCTTTGTGGTGCAGCAGTAGTGTGAGCAACTGCTGATCATGAGATCTCAGGTTCAATTCCCGGTCGGGCTGTGTTGTTGAACATTTTCGTAAAAAGAAAAATTGTCAGTAGCAGCCTGGAGTTTGGAAATGTGGCCCGTAGACAGCAATAGGCTAGCTCACCCCACATTATGTGAGACTTAAACATAGCTGGCAAACCATAGGTGTGTAATACACCTCTGCCTACCCTTTCGGGGAATAAAGATAGACCCCCTTTGGATTAATATGTATTACCAATAATGTAAGTGTAGCTTCTAGGATAATTAATTGACCATTGAAGGATACTATATTATAGAAAAGTACATCAAAAAATATGTGTAATAAAATTTGAATAAGAGTTTGTTAAACTTTCACATTTTTTTATATTGACCCAGTTCTGAAGTTAATGCAGACAAAGTTAGGGACAGAATCTATTACATATTGAAGATTATTAGGCTAATAAGCATTAGCAATCGGTGCAGTTGTGAATTTGATCCCATCATTATTTTAGCATAACTAAGTTACTTGCTTTGAATCTCCTAAATTTTTATAAATTATTTTTGCAGCGGAATCATTTTCAGGCAAAGGTATGATGATAAAGGGTATTCGGAGACATGCAAGAGGAAGGATGGGGGAAGTTAGATATATGTACAGTCATTATTTTGTAAGACTTGAAGAGGGCAAACCTCCAGAAGATTATTATAAGAAAAATCCAAAAACCCCTCAAGAACAACTTCAAGGTTGGCTGGAACAAATGAGGAAAAGAAAGATTACAAATTCATATTAAAATTTACTTGTAATAAATAGTTTTAAAATATAAAATAGTATAGATTTTCAAATTTTTTATTTATTACATTATTACTTTTCTCATAAAAATATTACTATGAGTAATAAAGACAAGTTATACTTAATCTATCTGTATAAAATTTATCATAGATAATAACTGTATAAGTATACCTATATATTATATATAATTAATTTTAAGTATCTGGCCAAAATAAAGTCCATGAGAATCTAAATAATACATTAAAAGTCTGAATGCTTAGTGGCGACATAAAGATTCTATTGGTCATCATACTATACATAACCTGGTATAAACGGTATGGTCCAAAATCCCACTGCATGATGTCTACAATCAAGATCTCAACAATATATAGTATATAATATATATAGTATATAATATATACTATATAATATATACTATATAATATATACTATATATAAATATTTGTGTTTACATAAAATTACAATACATTAAGCTCTGGGTGAGACAGTCGCGCTTTCAGGCTGTGTACATCCCCAGCCAAAACATAAATGTCCCACTTTTATAAATAGACCAAACAATAAAATTATTTGTAACATACCCATAATCTCCTTGTAATGCGTAATTTGCTCCGCTGACCAATATTTAGTTAATGAACATATATTTTCGGAAATTCAAGAGGGACCTCGAACTCGATGCCCCTGTCTTTGCAATTCTTGGTTTTACAGCTAGGCTATCATTACAAAATGTGATTTACCAGCCATTATTTTAGTGGTGGGGGTTAGACAATAGTTACCAGACTGGTGAAAGTTATGTTACAGCAAAATTAGAGATCACGCGATAGGATCTTGGACCAGTACCTAATATAAAGTTGCAATTGTTGTGGACATTACTTAAGTATTCGATTATTTACTTGAATATTTTAAACATTTATTATTCTTCAAAAACAAAATACCCTGACTGATTCTAAGTCACGACTAAACCATCATCATCCTAGTCTTTCTTACACCAATAACTATATTGAGTTGGCATTCTATTAAATTGAACAGATCAGTTTTTCATCAGTCAACTAACATCCCACGCAATTCAAAGGAGCAAGATCGTTATCTTAAAATCAGATCAGATATCAGACCTAAAAAAGTTATGAACAGCAAATAATTTCAAAAACATTGTGGTAACTAACAAAGAACAGTAATTCTAAACGTTTTTTCGGGATTTATACCTTGTAAATTTTTACTTACGAGTTTCCGATATTTCGGCACTGTTGCAAGCGCCATGATCACGGAACAACTGAAGTCCTTGCGGGTGGGAATAGTTTTTATTATTCTGCGGTTAGAAATATCGGTCTACCCGCTTTCTCACTCGTTTATGACACGCAACACTATCTATGGAACCACTACCACTGGTCTCACTCACGTATCGAGCTCGATCACGACACACAACACTTACGGTGTCGACCCTGGTTTTTGAGGTGTTTTTCTTCTTCTTTGTACATAGACGAATCACGGGACGCCAGGTGCTAGATAATTGAAAACCATCTTCACGGTTGAAATTTTTGTATTTCGTGATTTCAATGGCTTCTCTCACCAATCTGGGTATATAGTGGCGTTCTGTCGAAAGTATCTGAGGATTATGTAAATTCTCGATGTAGTGACTCGTTCCTGCCTCCAAAAGGTGTTGTGCTATCGCCGATTTTCCTGGGTCATTGTTTTTATAAGCCCTAATGTGTTCTTTCATTCGACATGCTACAGTACGCTTAGTTTGGCCAATGTATGAACTTCCACAGCTACAGTCCACTTTGTACACGCCTGGTCTTTCCAATGGGAAATAATCTTTCGGTGTGCGCAATAGCTGGGAAATCTTTTTTAACGGAGTGAAAATCGTTTTTACTGAATACTTATTTAAAATATTTGCGACCTTATCTGTCACTCCTTTAACATATGGTAAATAAGCCGGCTGTCGTTCTACCTGAATGGGTCTTGCCTTCGTTTTTTGTCGTGGTGGAGGGAGCTGTCCTTTATAACCATTCCTCCGTAGAACTGCGCTTACATGTTGTAGTTCATCCGTGACATGTTCCTTGTCACACAAATTATATGCGCGGTTGGTGAGAGACGTCACTACAGAGTTTAGGTGTCGAGGGTGGTGATGCGAGTCAGCGTGCAAATAGCGGTCTGTGTGAGTTGGTTTCCTAAATACTGAGTGACTGAATGAAACGTCCTCTCGGACTCCTACTTTGATATCGAGAAATGCTATGCTACGGTTTTTCTCTATTTCATACGTGAACCGCAAGAACAGTAAGTGTCCCTTCGAATCCTTTGCCGGATGTCGAATGAAACGGGAAATAGACAACGAATTCACGCGGACTCGAAGTGGAACTCTAGCAATAGGCTTGGTGTATGAGTTTACTTGTTTATAGGCCTGAACTCGTATGTTCCAACGTCTGTTTTAACAATTGAAGCATCTTTGTGTGTTGCGGTCTGTAGGCTAAGATTAGTGACACATCTTTATGGTGAACGGACCACAGGTCTCCCCACTAATCTATAGCTAGCTCCTTTGAAGTTGAGATTGTGATGGACGAGAAGTGATCGTTATATAATTAGGAATTACATTAAATAAGTAAATCGTAGTTACTAACTAATCTAAGTTATAGTTATACATTTAAGGAGCGAGGTTCATGTTTTTTTGGTACATAACCATATAAAAATATTGAAGCTATCACAAAGAAAGTTCCAATAGTAAACTGCACTGTTAGTTTAAAATCAAATACAATAATAGACACTACGCATGTTATAACAATAGCAACCGAGGTTGCGAACCCTTTTAAAATGTTATCAGCATATTTGACTACAACTGCGACTATGAGACCTCCCGCTGCTTGTAACAGGACTAGATACCAAACAAAGCCATCAAAGCCTTTTAATAGATTATTGTGAACTCCTTCTTTTACTAGATATGTGATACCTCCAAAAGGTATGGACAATAAACTAAGTTGCACGTTTCTTATCCAAACCTGAAAATATCATTAAACAATTCATTATGGCATATAGACTCACACAGTTTGTAAGTAATATAAGAAAGCGATTTTATTGCTAGGCCTAGCAGGACCACTGAAGGAATGTAATATGGTTCCGGTGGCCCGCCAATAAAGACGGAGAGACGGCACACGGCGGGTTTCTTTAGTGGGTGAGGGCCCCACACTACCCTGTTCGTTGCCCCGAACGACGGGGTGTGCGGTTAGGATTTTTGTTTTCGCCTTAACCAAAATAAAAACAAAGCACAAAGCAGGGCCAGATTAACCATATCCGGGCTCTAGGTAAGATCTCGGGGAAACTTTATCTATCCATCCAAATTTAAGATTATAAAAAAATATGAAATAAAACTACCGTTCACGGAATATGGTCACGGGTGGACTCATGAATGCCGTGTATTCGAAACATCGATATAGTAGAAAATCAAGTTCACATTCTTGCAAATATCGAAGTACTTACCTACTATTATAAAATCTAAAGGTCTTAGGTATATAAAACAAAGTCGGGTTAGTTAACTACACCGTTTAAAACTCAAGAACGGCTAGACCGATTTTTATGATATTTGAGTTATTGGCTTGTCTCTACCCGGAATATCAGAATAAAATATGTAATAAATAATGATGTAGATAATTAATTTTCTCATCAATGTTGTATGGAACGGCTTTTTTGATGATATCTATAGAATGGAATGGAAATCAGTGAGATTTCGATGATCTTTTTTTTGTTCGTTTTGGCCACGGAGTCCATTTATAATTTTATGGAAAGTCTCAACCTCGAGAAGTTTCTGTGCGCATTGGGAAAGTAAGAAAATCTCTGTCAATGTATATCATTGACCTAATAAAAATGTACGTCGGATTTAGTACAAATTTCACGAAACAGTGTCTAGTCAAGACTACAGTCAACAGACAAGTCTATTTAAATACATACCAACTTCAACATTCTAATTTGAAACCTTGTACCATTATAATAGTGTTGGATTTTCTTTGCAATAATTTATTAGCTTATTTATGTAGCTTCTACCAATAGGCCGCACCATGATTACCTTTTGCAGCTACTAGTGTAGTGTAGTAATATTCCAAATTTAAAAGAAATTCTTTGTTTTTAAGCAAAATAATACTTGCAAATTACACAGATTACAGAACAATAGTCTACTTACTGAAAATATTATTTGTTCACCTTATTGGAGTAGTTTCTACACATTTTCACAGTACAGGGGGGTTAGGCAGAATCTCATATCTCATATGTCGATCGTATCGTGATCACTGTGATTGGTTGAGAGATCACCGTGATTGGCCAACGGATTATTGCGACATCACGCGTCGTTTTCTCTACCAATCACAAGCGAGTCGATACGATGTCGATTGTGAGATATGAGATTCCGTTTAACCCCCCAATACCTACGGCATATTTAACGTATAATCAAGTCGGTCGACCAAACGAGACTGGCGCGCGATTGAATCTCTTTTAGCATTATCTTTCTCTTTTGGTTCGGACAGTTTTGAGCGCGGACACAAGGTCCATTTGTTGGTAGGTCAATGCTGGTAAATGACAGAAACCAAAATGAACATGGCGCTGTATGGTGGTTCCGGTAACGCCTTCAAGGCGTTGTGGTGGGCATTATTATTGCGCCGATTTTTACTACTTAATAAATTCCTATTTAATTACGGAATAGTTTTGTTAAATACCTACCTAGGTACATTATTTAAATTTCCATTTTTTATATAATACATTTAAAAGATCGTGAGATTTAATTTAAGTTAATTTTTTCCCCGAAGTATTTCATTGCAAGAAACATTTCTATTTTTTAAGAACTGGGGCGCCCCCTGCCCCTCGCGGGTTCTATAGGCAGTTGCCTACACTACCTAATGGATAATCAGGCCCTGGATAAGAGTACTTATTTTATTTTTTTGGAAAATGTATCACCGCTCTAAGGAATAATCCTTGTATCGCACAATATTATACAAAGTACACCCAGACTCAGAACAACCATTTGAGGATCACACAAAGAGTTGTCTTGTGTGGGAATCGAACCCACAACACTCGGACGGGCGGCCGGTATCTAAACCACTCCGCCGTTGTTTGCAATACATACATAAATAGCATACAAGTCATAGGCACTTACTGATATATCTGATTCTTTGAGAACTTTTTCAAAGTAAATGCCGGCGAAACCAGATATAAAACATGCTGCCAGCGCAGCACTAAAACCTATCAATTTCGATTGATTTGTTTCAGAAGCATTTTTGTTTTTCTCAGGATTTGCCAATTGAACAAGTGTTACTCCAGCTGCTAAAATTGCTAATGCACACCACTGCCATTTTTTAAGTTGTCTTTTTAATACTAGCACCGCAAAAAATGCTGTTGTTAGCAACTTTAATTGATATGTCACCTAAAACATTTTGAATTAGTATGAATATAATCTATCTAAAACAATCATGCTATTTTACAAAAATGAAAAGCACTATGAATTTGTTAGTCACACTATAAATTCAAGTCTCCGGCGCACTCACTTATCGAACGAAACGCAAATAAAAAAAACAAGAGGAGAAGAAATATACATGTTTTTGACTGTGATAGACGAACCACAGCTTACCATCTATAAATAAGTGGTAACCGCCGTTTAGGACTGCACAACTAAACTGCAATGCAGTTAAATAGGTATATACCACTACAGACGGTCAATATAGAGAAGTACATTATATATCTTATTGAAGGGCTTATTCAATAGTGGTTTCATAACTCCCGTGGGCCTAAAAACAGTCTGATCTAGTACTACAAAATTTCAATTTTAATGTATAAATATAATAATTTTAATAAATACCCACCTGGTAAGTAGCTGCATCTAAATTAGATGCTGATATATAAAGCAAATTATTTTGTATAACATATAAAAATGATGGCACACAAACTCTTAGAGTATCGCGAATATTTAATATTACTGTATTGTACATTGACTGCATTCCTTTTCTCACATTGCCTGATTCTTGCATGACGAGACACACACATATGACAAACTTTAATATTTCTGCCATCAAAACAGCTAAAAAATAAATTGAAAATTTTTAAAACATAGGTTTTAACCATCTTTATTGCTTATAAGCATAAAGATTGACCACTACATTGTCTTGCCATAAATATTGTTACAAGGAAAATATTTTTTTCTATTACGTAAAACATTTATTACTGTTAGCTTATACATTAATATAATAGCGTGTGTACTGTTAAGAGGCTTAATCACCTTCTCAAGAATTGTATCTTGATACACCTGTGTAGATGTTTTGCCACATTTTGAAATAAAACTACGTTTACGGAATCTATCGCGTTTACTTGATAGACGTCCAAACCTTGGACGTCTATCATCTAAGTCCACCCGTGATCATGAATGCTGTAAAGTATTCGAAACGTCGGGATAGTAGTAAAATCAAGTAAACGCGATAGATTCTGTAAACGTAGTTTTATTTCAAAATGTGTAACATTCGCGTAAATATCAGAAAGTATTATGTTTTGACACATTTTCATAAAAGTAAGGTGTTAGCCATTCCACCAAACCATCACTGAAGCATAGTAGAAAGAGTGGGAAGTAGGTTATCTTCATACAAACGCATCGCGCGCAGCTTGTATGTGTGCACCACAGTATCATACGCACACTAACAAGCAAGATCAGATCAGTCAGGGCTAACGCCGCACAAGGTTCGCGCGCCACGGCTTTTCGGCACCGCTAAATAAATGAAAAATGTGTGATAATCGCAGGAGAACTTATTGCTGAGTGTTTGGCTGTCTAAATGTCATGTCATGTCGATTTCTCAGTATTGTAGGTATAGTGACTAAGTAATAATCGTAAGTAAAAATCGCAAGTTAAAATAATCTGTTTTGTGTCGTCTGGGTTCAGGGTTAGTGAGGTCGGTTTTACCTAAACGATTACAAGCAAAAAATACAACTTCCCGGCCCTTGTCAATTTCTAGGCACTGAATTAAAATTTAGCTAAAAGTGACAACCCTCAGACAGGCAAGTATGGTAGTTAATTTAATTATATCGCGGAATGGGCCGGAGATAGCCTATTTCCCCACTCTTTCTACTATGACTGAAGTCGAATAATGCCCACGTTGAGCTTTTCTGACGAATTGAGAAGATTCTACAGAGATTTTTTTTTATTGCTAAAGATGGCAGACGAGCCGTCGCTTATGGACTCAACTATACCGAGAGTATTGTCAAGCCGCTGCGCATCATTTCATTTCTCAGATATGAAATGAAAGCCAAAACTCACTGATGTGCTTCATGACCGCTCACACAAAAGAAGGTGGTACCGACCCGTTCGGGCCCGATAATGCAAAGGGTGATAATTGCTTACTTCTCTTAGTCGCCTTGTACGACACCCACGGGAAAGAATGGGGTGGAGACAGTTGTATTCTTAGTCCGTCACAACATTATTTGTTATTTAAAGTAGCTGAGCATGTCAAGTGCTAAAAATACACATCAAAAAGTTTTCTAATAGTTTGTAGAAGTCCTAAACCGTCTATTAAAATACGCGAAATGGTTCTAGGTGCTATTCATGAAATATTTTGCTTTCGGACAGGATTTCTGCAAATTCTTTTCTTAACTGCTTTGATCGCCTTTTTAGTACAAATAGAATGTGGACGGCCAGATCTTTTTCTATCACATACAGAGGACGGTTCTTTGTAACTATCAATAGCCCGGTAGTACCGGGCCGGTACACAAACATTCAACTAATCCCAAGCGGATGGAGTTTTTCAAAATTGAATTTCGCTCCATACCTACTCTGTGGAAAGCTTTAACAGCAATTCGGTTGTCTTTATCACCCCACTCTTTTTTAATATCACAAGAATATTTTCAAAGATTGGCGCGAAAATGAGAAAACAATGAATATTCATTTCAGAATGCCCGGTTCCAAATTCAATTGTAATATTATTTTTTATTTGTAACAGTATTTATGGCCAAGTTCTGTATAAATATCGTAGCGAGATCATAGAATTGGCCACTTAATCATGTGGCCGATCATTTCATGAATCTTGCAAAACAAAATCTATGATGAAATAGTCGGCCACAACATAAAGTGAGCCAATCTAAGATGCGGCCGATTATACATATAATACAAACTTAACGATAGCAATATTATATTGCTATCGTTATCTTTGCTATATAAAAAACCTAAATAATCGGTATAAAAGCTATCCTATCTTAAAAGTAAGAACAAATGACACATTTAAAAAAAAGTTAGTATCGGATAAGTAGTTTTGGACATGACATGATAATTTAATTTGGCTATCGAAAAAATGAGGGAAATTCGAACAATGGTATTTTTACTTTTAAATAACCAAATTTTTCAAAATAGTTAACACGTGGTATAGAAGAAGATTACCTACCCACCATATAGGTACCATTTTGTTTCCACAATGAGCAATTAAAAATACACATAAATTCCGCTTTTTCGTGTGTTCTGGTTATCCTCAGTCTTCTCCCATTCTTGATACATAATATCGTACCTAAACGATAGGGTTGAAGTAGGGGATTACGTGGTGTCCGGACGGTTCCCTGACTGCTGGAAGGAGGGGAAGCTCGTGCTCCTGCCGAAGCCGGGACGGTCTCCGAATACAGTCGCGGCCTTCAGGCCCATCGTGTTGCTGGACGAGGTGGGCAAACTGCTCGAGAGGGTAGTCGCTGCTCACATCGTCCGGCAACTCGGAGCGAGCCAGGCTGTGAGTGTGAGCCAGTCACCATTGCGACTGCAGCGAGGACTCTGCGCAACACACGCTCAAGTTGTGCCCGGCCTGGGATGAGCAGCGCCGGGAACTCGCTGCAGTCATAGGCGTGGACCTGTCGATGCCGGCCGTCGCGCAAGCGATGGTTGGCAGTGACAGAGCCTGGACCGCGGTCGCCGCCTTCTGCGAGGCTGTCGTCTCGCGGAAGGAGGGCCCGGGAGGAGTTTTAGTATAACTGATCCTATTCTAACGTTTTATTATTCAGACATATCCTTACGTAATTAATGAATGGCCCCTAGGTTATAGTACTCACCTGCAGCAGATGAAAATTTCTCCACACCCTGTCTTGTGCCAGCATAATGCATACTCAGTCCTAGTGCAGCATTTTGCACAGTCAATATAACTAAACTTACATATTTAATATATCCTGGAACATAATACAGTTAGTATTAGTACTAGTAATATTCTCTAATACCTACGCAGTGATAGCCTAGCTAGTGGTAAAACCAAAAAATATCGAATAGTTGCCGATTAGCTAAACTAAAGTAAGTACCTACTTAAGTATAAATTTGTCGTAATTGAATTTATTTTTGATATTTTTTTAGTTAGGTACCAATTGAATTATTTTTCTTTTTTGTTAAAAAGTGCTGTTGGGTCTTAACTTCGAGAAATATATTTAATCGTCAAAGCCGAGTGTGCCATGTATCTATAGCTTATGCTCGGTATTTCTGGACGAGATAAAATTCTAAATACAATTCTTCATGACCGTTGGAGAACGAAAATAACCGACATAGCCAGAAGAGTCGTCGGTACGCTGAGTGTAATGGTCAAGCCGCATTGCTCGGCGAACTGATAACGAATGCAGAAAAAAGATTCCCGAGGGGCGACGACGTACTTATAGGATGGACTCTCACCAAGTAAACTGATGATCGGGTCAAATTCATGCGGAGCCATTGGATGCAGGCTGCGCAGGACCACTCGTGGTGGTGCTCTCTTGGAGAGCCATATATTCAGCAATTGATGACGAAAGGCTGATAGATGGATGGATTTAGTTTATGGTACGTAAATGTGCAAATATTGTAGTACTTAAGTATTAAGAAATACAAATTATTTAAAATATATTTTAAATATATTTTATTGGTACCCATGGACTTAATAAAAAGAATACGTCCATGTTGGTACCAATTTTTAGTTTTATGATTAAATATGAGATTAACATCTCGCGCGGCATAATATGCGCTAAATGTGTTCGTACCGCGGTACAAAATCGGCGGGACTGAATGTGGGACGCTCTAAGGTTTAATAAATCAATGTGATACGGATGTCCAGCACATTACTAACACAAAGTTACATACAAACAAACAATACAATTCTTTACCAACGGAATTTTAGATAGTTTGTAACAAAACAATATAATGAACACGTTATCTATTAGTACTTCCTTTGTTACAATTTATTGTAAGTACATTATGTGATAAATCAAAACGCATTAAATAACATACATACAACATACTCATATATTATTCATTAGGTACACGCTATTCCTACTTTAACTTATCAATTATCAATTGCCGCTCCAATGATTCTATCGTCACGTCACAATATCTTCTACTGTAAAGAGTAGGTAGGTACTTGCTCCGGTGTCTTAACTACAAATAAGAAACTTTAGCCAGAGTCTATCTTTAAGTTTTCCCATAATATCCTAATAAATAAACAAAGATAGTTATTGTAAATGTACAAGCGAGATACTGAAGAGTTTTCAGGTTAGATTAGTTTTACCATCAGGAAATTCTCAGTAACAGCACCTAGTTTGGGATTATGTATGATAGGGAGTAAAGCACGCTGGCGCACTAACCATGAACTGAAAATGAATGGTAATGTTTACTTATATAGTAATCTTCTTAAAGTATTAGGGGTAATTCTTGATAGTAGTTAAACTGGAGTAATCATTTCAACAACAAAATTGACGAAGCTACAGTCACCTTCTGTCAATGCCGTAGAATGTTTGGTAAAATTTGGGGGCTAAGCCCTAAAATCATTCTATGGCTATACCAAGCAGTTAATCGACCAATGATCAGCCTAGGGGGCGGCAGCATGGTAGCAACGGACCAAACTATCCACCGTCGAAGCGAAACTACAACAACTCCAGAGGTTAGAGCCTGTGTGGCGGCCAAGAGATGCATGAGGACAACCCCAACTACAGCCAAGGAAGCTATTCTTGGCCTGCCACCGTTGTATCTCTTCACTATTAGGCACCCATAACACAGTATTCCAGGCCGAATGTATTGGCAAAATAATGGCACCGCACGCAACCGACTCCAGGAATGTAAAGAAATACCCCATCCGCAATCTAATCTAATCGCCACGCTTGGCAGGCGGGTTGGCGATCGTATTGGATGTTGTAGTGGGCAGCAGCACTCCCCCGGTATTCCCTCAGTCGGCTCTTACGACTCCGATGGGTGGACAGAGGTGAGACAATTATAAATGCCGGTTCCACACGGACATCAACAAAACTGGTCAAATTTAGGCCCGTGCAGGCAAACCAGAAAAGTCCTCTCGGCAATCAACTCAACCCCGGATTGTCACGTGAGCTACGGCTGATGAACAGGCCTCCGTTACGACTTTTAGTTGGATCCTGAACTAGACATGCCCTACTAAACAAACACATCTACACTAGGTGTTACAGACAGGCTGACTGCCTCCTCTGCAAAGCCAGCACAGAGGCAGAAGCAACAACCACCGATGTCATTTCCATTTGCCCAGGGTTGGAAGAATACCGAGCATGATACCTCGGATCTCCATTCTGCGCCATGAAAATGTCAATTGGTGGGAAACAGACCCACGTATACCCATTGACAAAAAAGACTATCTATTATTTTTAGAATAAAGGCCACCATACAGTGGGGGCCTGTAGGGATGTAAAGGGATGAAGTGTGGAGTGCAACCCCTCAGCATTCTCCCCTGTGACAGTATGTTAGTGGACTCTGGTGCAACATGTGAAATACTTTGGCATCGCTCTGGATACCATTACATCCCAATGCATATATTGTTTAATGCTCTGGATGTTCTCAGAATTTCATAATCAAAAAAATAGATTCTGCCCGCGATTCCATCTGCACAGACTTCTGCATTTAATCTTAATAATATATCACTGTATAGCACTTTCATTATCTTCATTTAAAAACAGCTACCGTGAGGTAGGAACTATTGATTTTCCCCAGATAAATAGTAGCTTTTGTCCTATTCTGGGCTCTAAACTATATGTATTTAAAATTTCATAATAGTTCAGTAGACACGGCAAAGAGTAACATACAAACTCACTTTAGCATTTATAATGTTAGTAAGAATAACTAGTGACTGTTACATAAGTACAATTTTGAAATGCCTTGGCTTGCCATCCCCCAGTGTGTGCTGACCCTAAGTTGAACAAGTGAAAGGTGTTGAGGGGATAAAGTGAGAGATGAAAATATATTTAAATAAATTGATTATATGAATATAAGACAATGGTTTCAAGTTTGATCCCCAGTCCAAAGTTATGACACAAACCTGTGACATAATGAGATTTTTCAAAATATATTCATATTTGTTTACAAATTAATACTGCTCAATGAAGGAAAACATAGTGACGAATCTTGCATGCTTAAAAGATTTTCTAATTGACTTGTGAAGTCTGCCAACCCATACTGGGCCAGTGTGGTGGGCTATAGCCTAAATCCCTCTCACTATGAAAGGAAATCCATGCCCCAATAGTGGAATAATAAAAAGGGTTGAAAAAAATATTTAAAATATCCTACCATAGTAATTAAGTCTTCTGTTATGAACATTTGTTTGTCCCTTTTTTTCATCTCGATCCATATTTGAGTTGGAGTTTAATTGTGTGGCAGCTTCAATATGCTCTGCTTCTGATTCTAAATCTTTACCAGTTTCACAACTCACTGGTTGATCAATATTTGATTCTGTGGATTTCATAGGAACCTGTATGATAATAAAAATATTTTACACCCATTAGATTGATAGCATCAACACATAAAAATAACAACACAAAATATGTATTAAATTATCTTATCATGTTTTAACTTAGACTGATTATATCTATGGTTTTAGTACCAATATTGTATTATATTTAGTTATAGGTATAAACGGAAATATATTTTGTTGTTTTGAGGTGGACACTAAGTCGATTTCTCAGTTATTTTAACTTACCTAACATTAATATCTTGTGAATCTATAAATTAGAAGATATAGATAGCATAGAAATATTAAAAATAAATAAAAAATAAATCCATACATAGGTAGGTACATAGGACGGTCCCTTTTAACTATTCGATACAAATAAATAATGACATAAAAGTTTATTTCAATGTTTTGGAACAATTAACATTTATGACTGAATAATTGCAGTACTGATAGCAAATAAGCACCAAGCACTTACGATTAATAATCATTTTGTTTAAAATTTCTGTTATCACCAGCACAATAAGCAAATTGAATAGAACACCGTCAACCTAAAACAGCAGTAACTAACTATGTAGGTAAAATTATTATATTATCTTTAAAGCAAGATAAAATATGCATGTATGTAATGTAATACGATATTAAAATAGAAAATAACCTTTTAGTTAGCAATTTTATGAAAAGATAATTTATTTATTTTATTACATTCGCTTGCGACATTTCTTCCGCTCGGATTTTTGTTGACGTCGGCAAGGCAACAATTTATTTTATAATTTGTTTAAGGCATTGGCAGAACCATCAGCCTAACAGTAACTTTTAAACATCGTTATTCTCTATCATCACGCGTAAGTTTAATTCATAAAACAAGTCATAATCGAAGTCAGTCATATAAAATTAGTCAGTCAAATCAAAGTCCCACTCCAGTAAGACAAAGACTAGGAAGGAATACAGTAATGGCGACCTTACTGAAGCTTCTATGGAGTTTTGGAGACAACAGGAAAAAACA
This sequence comes from Leucoma salicis, assembly GCA_948253155.1. Taxonomy (NCBI): domain Eukaryota; kingdom Metazoa; phylum Arthropoda; class Insecta; order Lepidoptera; family Erebidae; genus Leucoma; species Leucoma salicis. The sequence continues at coordinate 17,681,128 of OX411807.1, read as the reverse complement.
CGTTATGTCGCACTACATCACTTGCCAACACCTATGCACATACACAAATAGTTAATAAGCAAACAAAAATACACATTAATACTTGAAATAACACGAGTGTAGGAAAATAATGCAGAGCGACGACATTATCTTCGTGTTCCCGCCAAAACTCCCCGTCGGCAAAAACGTAGGCATACAGAATAAACATCAATGTATCGATATTTTTTGGTATATACATCGATATTTTAAGGCGATATTTATTAGTTCGATGTATCAATGTAGTGATATAAAATTTCGAATATCGTAAACGTATCAAATTCGATATATTACTATGTATTTGGACCCAAATATTTATAACGAAAAGGTAAAAAATCTTATTGCTTATTTAATAGGTCGCTAAAAAATATAAATAACATATTTACGGGTTTAACCTATACTCTATTCCAATTTTGTGAAGTGAGCTAATTAATAAAACTTTGTTTTTTAAATTGAATTAGATAATATTACATGATACTTTTATCCAGATGGAACTTATTCAGCATCACTAGCCGAAATCGATATTTCATAGTCGGCATCGTCGTCATCACCCTCATCATCGTCTGTAGAATCCTCTGTATTTATTATAATTAGTTATCTATGACGGCATCGATATGTGTGTCTCTGTCCCAATCAGCGAAAATCAACTTTTTTGTTCGTAAAACTACACTTTCCCAGTTCGCGGCAGTAACACTATCACAAACTTCTTGCAACAATGTCAGCATTTTGTTTGCAGTAAACGGTGGGCTGGTATTTTTACGACCCGCATAACCGAAAATAAAGGTTTGCTCGTTAAATAGCAACAGATAAAATATTAAAATAGATAAAAATAATTATTAAAAAGATTTGTTTAAATTCTTACCTTTAATTTGTGCCCAAATCAGTTCTATGGCATTGCATTGACAATGGTAGGGTGGAAGGCGCATTACATTGTGTCCGGCTTCCTTAGCCATTTCGTCCAATACGTATTTGGGTCTAGCTGGCTTATTTATAGCAACCAAATGCAGCAGCTCAACTTTTAACATGGACATGTCAGCAACAATATTATTGTCATTCAGCCATTTCACAATATCGGCTTTTTTGCTGCTAGAAGTTGGAGGCTTACTTATTTGTACGGAATGATACGGTGCATTATCCATTATGATCGTCGATGGCTCATTCAAGTTGATCAATAAGGTGCAAAACCATTCCTTAAATTTAACAAAATCCATCTCTTCGTGGTATTCCAGTTTCCTTAGATTTAAACGCCAAGAGGCAGTTCGGAACAAATCTCTTCATGGAACCGCATGACAAATAATTAGGCGTTAGCGTTTAGCCACGTCTCATCTAGAAATATAACATTATTCCAAACGGTAATGGACTTTGCTGATCTTAGAAAATTACATCTGGCTAAAGCTATATCTCTACGTTCTGTTAGCACGGAAATGAATTTAGCCTTTTTAAAAAAAATAACTATTTATTTTACTTTTATATTATATTAAACAATCAGAGAATTAATTATTTAAGGCAACCGCTCTTTTCGAATGTTCAACGCAGACTGACTATGAATCCTAACTGAGACTAAGAGCTAAGGTGGTTTTGCTTACTAGTCAGGCTAGGGGATGCTTGGGTAGCAGTAACCCTTACATAGTGCGGGTATAACACCTCCCCCCTTAAGAAGAGGCTTTGAGGTTTAATTTCAAAGGCTCTACTATACTCTGGTTCTGAGTGGAGCAACTGGGCTAACGGTTCGAATTTCGGGGTCTTGTATGGTTGTCATGTCATGTATGTTTATGTCTTCAGGGTTTGTGGGAGTCGAGGCTTTGTTAATATTAAATTTAAACTGAAAAGGGCGGTTTTTACGAATATTACAGACTTTCTTAATAGCTAGGTGAGATATGAATACAGTGATAAAAATTAAAATTATAATTATAAGGATTGAGTAATGCGTCCCGTATTCTATGATATGCGGATGTTTTTGAAATTCTATATTTCTTAAATCACTTAAAATAGAGTCCAGTTTGATTTTCTTTTCAGAATGGAAATCATCCAGGTCTATGTTATGTAAGTGAACAGGGGACACATTGTCAATCATGTTATCTAACTTAATTATATTACAGCAACTATCGTTAATTAAATTAAAGTCTGGAATGTGGTTGATGGGTGAAGTAATATTTAAAACATTATATTTGGGTATGAGAATAGTGCTCTTACAGTAACCAATACAATCCTTAGGTATGTGTAATATACCAGTACCTACTATATTACTTTCAAATAATTTAGAGTCCAAACAGTCTATAGATAACTTTTGAGGTTCCGATTGTATATAGAGCCACTTATTATTTGCTAAAGGTTTCCAAACATCAATTTTACTTAGAATTGTTTTCGTTTCACACTGTGGTGGTTTTTCACTGATCACTTTAGTGAGAAGTTCACTTTCACACGTGTGGTTAGCTTCGGTAGAGTATACATTATCAATATCACATATGAAGTTTCCCGGTGTCACAGATTTACATACATTTAAATTATTAAAAACACAGTAGTGTGCTTTGTCAATGGTCATAGCTATGTATTTGCTATCTGGAATAATCAATGGGAAGGAATTAGGTTCTTTAAAATTGTGTGGTGTCGGAAGTGCTAGATTATGAAATAGTACATATTCTTTAGTATTGACTAATGGTACTTGAAGGACGAATACAATCTTACTATTACTATAATAACAAACTAACTTAGAGATACTTAAGACTAAATGTATAGAATTAATATCTAAACTCACGGGCAGCTCTAGTTCACTAGATAAATGCCTATAGTTATTGGCAAGTTCTTGATATAATTGACCTGGCGTCATTATAGCGGGGTGGAGAATATTTTGGCTGCTCAATAATATTGCATTAGTTACGTCTTCTAAGTTAGAAGGACCATTTTGGTTACCCATTGAAAGGCTTTTCGATTAAGTTTTTCGAAGCGGTTATTGAAAAACACATACGATATGGGTAACCCTTTTAAAGCGGTTAGTAAAAAACCCATACGTTATGGGTAACCCTTTTATACGACTTAATTAAAACCGTTCAAAAGCAAAACAGATCATTTTGGTTACCCATTGAAACAGTTTTCGACGTTTTTACTAAGCATATAAAAACCATTATGTGGGTAACCCTTTTGAAAAAAAGTCTTACACTTTCAACTCTCTCTCTCAACAAACTAAAACAGTAACAGTGTAGTATTCCGATTCGGAGCAGTGTAATATCTATCCCTTGATTATAGACATAGGTTGCAAAATGGTACAGTACGCAAAGCAAAATAAGCAAATGGACTTTACCTAGGTACTTACCTAGCGGCTTACCTAGCGGCTATGTTTGTACTTGTTTGTTAGGCAGAAAAAACAGAGTTCGGCGCATTGATATTATAAGCAAAGATGAGTTATGAATTTATGATCATAATAAACGGCGTACCGATATTGTTGCATCATGACAAAGTACTAATTTATAGATGAATGCGGAATGCATGCTAAAGAAAGAGATAGCTGTACTTATATTGTGAATTGTTATATATTATTATAGGTACGTGAAATAATCATTCTAGATGAGTATTTTTTTTATTGCATGTAATGTGTAATGTAGTGGCAGACGAGCCACGACCCATCTGATGGTAAATGGTAACCGTCACACAGGAGATGGTGGTACCTACTAACCCGCTCGGGTCCGATACCCAGCCAATTGTCATGCAATGGAAGATAATTGCTTACTTTACTTAGCTGCCTCATACGACACCCCTGGGGAAAGAATGGGGTGGTGACACTTGTATTCTTAGTCCGTCACCACACGGACAATAGGTACGTAGTATAGGTACTTGTACGAATAAAGTCACCGGGCGCGAGCTTTATTATTTTTTTTAATTTATTTAAGTAGGTATAAAGAAAGTTACAATTATCCAATTTAGTAGGTAACTAATTCAACTTTGAGAAGGTATTAAAGGAAATTCAATTCTGTTGCTATAGTAGGTACGTGTTTATTACTGATGTAAAAAAAAATCTTTACCTACCTATAAGTTAGGTACCTATACGTCATGAAAGGATTTCGTAAAGTTAGGTCAATCGGCAAGAGTGGATAGCTTGTTGGTGGCTCAAAATTTTATTAAAAACTAGCGGCCCGTCGCGGCTTCGCCCGGATGGACATTTATTTTTTTAACATTTTGGAATAAACGTAGAGTAAATATATCTTTATTCTTTATACAGGACATAGGTAAGTAGTTCTTTTTTGTAATTACTATTTTCAATAAGTAATAAATCTATCTATTAAGTAATAGATTATAGATTATGGTATTTGTAAACATACAAAAATACAAATCTCTCTGTCTCATGGATAATATAATGTAGCATTCCAATGATGTAAGAATTTTCATAAATCGGTCCAATAGTTTTAAATCGGTTCAATCGTTTTTGAGTTTATTCGTTACAAACATACAAAAACACAATTCATTCCTCTTTATAATATTAGTGTAGAAGTGTAGATAAGGCCTCGCCTGCAGAAATTAGTGGAATAAAAATGAAAAGTACCTATCCCTTTTATGCATTACAGGTATCTATGTTATAATAGTTATAGGTTTCTTATATATCTATTACATATATTTCTTGTGTCCGTGTGTTAGTAATTGAACTCCTCCTAAACCGTTGAACCGATCTTGACGAAATTTTTTGTGTATCTTTGTGTAAGTACCGGGATGGTTTAGATTCACATTTGGACCCGATAGGTGGCGCCACGATATGATTTTAGGATTTTTTCTTCAATTTATTCTAATCTAATTTGTCTAAGTACCGGGATGGCTTAGATTCACATATGGACCCGGTAGGTGGCGCCACGATATAGCCCTACCAAACAATAAAATTTTCCCACACCAGAAAATAATCCTTAGTAGCTAAAATAAATGCTCCATCCAAACGAAACATCAATATTCGGACAGGAAAACGTCTGTTGGTTATTTAAAGACAGCACTGCACTAAGGAATAATCCCTGTATTAGGTACGGGTGTTTAAAAACATACAATTTCACGGACACGAAGTACACCCCGACTCAGAACAACCATATTTTGTGGATCACACAAAGTGTTGTACTGTGTGATCTTAGGTCTTAGACATGAGAAGTTTGGAGAGTTTTTTTTTATTGTTAACGGTGGCAGACGAGCAAACGGCCCACTTGATGGTAAGTGTTAACCGCCGCTCATGGACTTTGGCAACACCAGGGGCTCATTGTAACAACAGCTATCTGCTAGTGAAAGTCCCGTCCAAATCGATCCGCCATAAAACACATGATGGGTTTGAAATATATAGTAAGTATTGCAGATATACGCACTGAACGATTTGACCATGTGATCACGTATAAGCCATAAAACAAGAAGTTTATGTACCCACGGACAGCGCAGCATATGACGGCCCCTCACCAGATGGACTGTCGATCTGGTCAAAGCTACGGGCAACCGTTGGATGCGGTCGGCGCAGGACCGCTGGTTGTGGCGTTCTCTTGGGGAGGTCTATGTTCAGCAGTGGATATTGAAAGGCTAGGATGGATGGAAGTACATAGGATTGATTAGATAGTAGGCTAGAATCCAAGTCAGTATTCTCGTGTAATATATAGCAATATTTTAGTAAAGAAATATGATTTATTAAACACAAAGTGAAAAATGTGAAATCGAAAATAACAGTCACGAGCAAGATTTGAACCTGCATTTCCTGGATACCGTCCAGATGCTTTGCCAATTCAGCCATCGTGACAATTGCTCCTGACTAATTTCGATAACACATTCATACTTAACGTCTTTAGGTGACGCCTGCACCATCTATCGGAAGTATTTTCAGACATTATACCGACCAGGGAAACTTAATTTTACAATTAAGATTTTACCTAATAATGACGCAAACCCTACAAATATTTAGATATTTTTATATACATTTTTAGCATTTGACATGCTTAGCACTATACATTAAACACAAAGTGAAAAATGTGAAATCGAAAATAAAAGTCATGAGCAAGATTTGAACCTGCATCTCCTGGATACCGTCCAGATGCTTTGCCAATTCAGCCATCGTGACTTCACTCACTTTGAAAAAAAATATTAAGGGTGTAATATTTGCCAAGAAAAAGTAAGCTTATATAGATGAGATACGGCTAGCTAAACTAACTGAACGCCTCGCATAATTAACAGACGCCCCCTTATCTCAAATATTGAGAGAGAAAAAAAAAGAGCAGATGGAGTTGACAGATTTATAAGTACAAATTATAATTTGCGAATAAGGGTATTTGGTGGCGCGATTTTCTTAAACATTTTGATCTATATTTTAGCACTTGACATGCTCAGCTACTCTTAAAGTACAAATTATAATTTGTTTCACTTTGTGTTTAATGTATAGTGCTAAGCATGTCAAATGCTAAAAATATATATAAAAATATCTAAATATTATAATTTGTGAATAAGGAAAAATAGTATTTTAGTACGAGCGGGCATCGAAGCTGCGTCCCTTCCTATCCGGGAAAGTGCTCTAATCTACTGAGCTACCGTACTATTTGTTAGAAATACCCAATCTCTTTACCACAATTTGTCTTAACGACCAACGCTACCTATCGGAAGCATTTACATGCATTAATCCAATATAGTAAGTTTAATTTTGCAATTAAAATTCATAGTATTTGATGGCGCGATTTTTTTAAACATTTCAATCTATATTTTAGCACTTGACATGCCCAGCTACTCTTAAAGTACAAATTATAATTTTTGAATAAGGAAAAATAGTATTTTAGTACGAGCGGGCATCGAACCTGCGTCGGTTCCTATCCGGGGAAGTACTCTAATGATTTAATCTTTATCCAAATAAATAGGTACATTATTCATCACAAGTATTTAATTTAAAACAAAGTAGAACCTTTACAGCATTCGATTTCAATAAATATCTTAGGAGGTATCGCAGTTTTAAAAAAATCTAGACGTCGCGGGACGTCTAGCAGATGTGAAACATCAAAATTATTTTGTAGAAATAAAATGATAATAACTTGACAAAGTACTCCTCAAGACGAATCAAAAGAGTATAAACTCGATAGGGTTGCGTAGTTTCATTACAGAGTTACTTTGGCCACCTTTCAGCTCCATCGTCAGACCCTAGATACTATCTAGAGACAAAGTACTCGTCAAGATAAATCATACGAGCCCAAACTCGATGGAGTTATGTCGTTTTATAACGGAGTTCCTATGGCCACCTTCTAGCTCCATCACCAGACCCTGCATACCATCTAAAGACAAAGTACTCGTCAGACGAATCAAATAATTTCAAACTCGATGGTGTTGCGTCGTTTCATTACAGAGCTACTGTGGTCACCTTCCAGCTCCATCATCAGACCCTGGATATCATCTATGACTGAAGTTCTAGTCAGGACATTTCAAACGAGCCTTAATTCGATGGAGTTGCGCCATTTAATTACAGAGTTTCGCATGGCCACCTTCCAGCTCCATCATCAGTCCCTGGATGCCATCTAAAGACAAAGTACTCATCAAGACGAATCAAACGTGTCCAAACTCGACGGGGTTGCGTCATTTCATTGTATAGTTACTATGGCCACCTTCCAGCTTCATCATCAGTCCCTGGATACCATCTAGACACAAAGTACTCGGCAAGACGAATCATACGAGCCCAAACTCGATGGGGTTGCGCCGTTTTATTATAGAATTTCTATGTCCACCTTCCAGCTCCGTCATCAGATCAGCTCCATATCATCATAATATTGTATTATCACGTGATATACACAAGCGTGTAAAATTTCAGCTCAATCGGAAACCGTGAAGTGTGTCAAATTTAACTTTCAAGATTTGAACGGAACAAGTACGTACAATAAAAGCGTCGCCACGCTAACAACCGATTTTACCCTCCCTCCGCAATAGATGTTTCACATCAATAACATCGCAGCATAATAATGATCAAGTACCTACTGCGCGCGCACTTATGATGTGTGGCCCCAATTAGCGTTAGACCAAAGTAACTATTCCACGCGGACGATGTCGCGGCCAGAAGCTAGTTTTAAACACATCATGAAATTATGTGAAGGAAAATTAGATGCTTGATTGATTACCTACCTAATATTTATTTAAAAGACATATTACTATAGGTAGGTATAATAAAAGGCAGACAAAATTCTGACTTACACATTGCTCATTCAATTATAACACGATAAGGTTACATAATGATTACACACAAGATAATTGTCAGAAACTCAGAACATGTACCTACACCTTATTATGTACGCATCTAAATATTATAATAGTTTAATAAGTAGGTAGGTAGCACGTGATTCATTTACTTTCGTATACAAGTCGGCCGATGCCGCCAGCGATGTCGTACTTCACCGTCCACTTAGCACATTGAATAACCATATGGTAGCCCAATTATATTGAATGGGTAACCCATTCAATGTGCTATCTATATTGAAGTGATAATCCATTCAATTGGTTTCAAGCATATTCCCTTTTCAATGGGCTATCATATTGATAGTGTAACCCTTTCACTGGGTTTCAAGCATAGAACCCATTCAATGTGTTATCCATATTGAAAGGGTAACACTTTTAATGGGTTTCAAGCGTAAACCCTATTGAATGGGTTATCAATATGATGGTGTAACCCTTTCATTGGGTTTGAGCATAGAACCCTTTCAAAGAGTTACATCACGATAAAGGTAACCACATAAACGGCTTACCCATTCGAATGGCTTAACTCTTAACTGGAGTTGTACGGTCCTTGAGTTCTAACTGGTAGGATAAGGTAAGTATTGATGCTTCCAGTGTATTAAATATCTCGTTAATATTAACAAGTATTTGGAGCCCATTAGTCATCTCATTGATGTTTTTAATATTTAACGAGAGCTTTTCTACGGCATCATAAAGGTAGTTCTCGTTTTCTCTGATTTTGAGTAAAGTGTCGTTATAATGTTTTAGTATGGAAGTAGTGACCAAAATATTTTCCTTCATGAGCGAGGCTAGTTGTTTCTCATTGTTTTGTAGTAATGTTATCGCCTCATCGTATCTTATGCCGTCATTTTCGTCTAGGGAACCAAATATTTGTTTCAGAGCAGATCCTATTCCTCCCATCCAAGCGCTACGCTTGGCCCTATTGTCAATCAGATGTGAAATGGCAGAAAACTCTTTATTCATAACTTGGAACTGTGCCTTTAGTGGTTGTAATAAGTTGTGACATTCTAACTCAATTTCTATAATTCGAGTATCGTTACACAGACGTTTGACGGTAGCTAAGGTAGTTTCAATATTTTGTATATGCGGTTTAAAATGTGCAATATCTACTGGAATTAGTGGTTGTAATAAGTTGTGATATTCTAACTCAATTTCTATAATTCGAGTATCGTTACACAGACGTTTGACGGTAGCTAAGGTAGTTTCAATATTTTGTATATGCGGTTTAAAATGTGCAATATCTACTGGAATTAGAATTTGTAATTGAACATTGTTTATCTTAAGTTTTCCTAGGTAATAATAATAGAGTAATAGAGGCCTGAGCTTGAAATTATCGGCTGGATGAAATTTCGATGAGATTCTCCCTGAGTTGAGCTGTAAATAATGGTTATGGTGAGCTAAGGTAAGTAAATATATTCTATTTTGAAACTACTATTCTTAACTTATTTATTTCTAATTTATCAATATTATTATTCCTATATTTAGTTTTATTACTAATGTATTCTTATTTTATTTTCAGGTTTAAGGAGATTAATCGCGAAGAGAGTAAAAGGTAAGTATATCTACGTTATAATATAACTAATGTATCTATGATTTACAGATTATCACCGATGTTGGCTGGTTTCACCTGATCATAATAGTGTGTCACGTGACGTCTATTGATTAGCAAGGTAAGTGTATTGTTACCGTTAATCTTAATAATTTTATAGGGCCCTTTTCAGAGGGGTGAGGGTGCTTTACGCATTCTCAAATGATTTTTCAGGTAGACAATTTCGCCTGCTTTATATTTGACTGGACGAGTATGATGTTAAGGCGGTAAAAAATGTTCCTAACCGCACACCCCGTCGTTCGGGGCAACGAACAGGGTAGTGTGGGGCCCTCACCCACTAAAGAAACCCGCCGTGTGCCGTCTCTCCGCCTTTGTTGGCGGGCCACTGGAACTATGTTACATTCCTTCAGTGGTCGCTCTAAGGCACCCTGGGTTTGAGGGTGATATGGAGAGGCCCAAAGATTTTTAATTTTTAAGAACTTACAGGTTTGCTTAAACAAGTCTGAAGTGAAGTTTGTTCCCTGATCCGTGAGTATTGTTTTAGGGATACCAAAGATGGATATATAGTGAAGTAGACATTCACTGGTCTCTTTCGCAGTTGTACTACGGACCGGGTATGCGGAAGAGAATTTGGTGAGGTCATCTTGTACCGTTAAAATGTATTTAAGTTTTGATGGGCCTGCTTCAGGTAGTGGTCCAACAATATCTAAGGATACACGCTGACAGGGTTCAGTTGAAGTGCTGGTAATCTGCATGGGCGCACGATTTGTTTATCTAAGGGCTTTGTTAAGTTGACATTATTGGCATTTCTTTACAAAATTTTCAATGTCACTACGCATGTTCTTCCAGTAAAACGTTTCCTGGATTCTTTTGAGCATACGACTACTACCGAGATGTCCGGCAATCGGGATATTATGATTGTCTTTTAAGATTTTAGGAATTTCGACAAGAGATGGGTATATGATTTTATCTATATATACATGTATATTAATGCCTGAATTATTGAAAAGAAATAGTAGCATGTTATAGATTTTGACAAATTGGTGCGTGTCAAACGGATTTTTGAATTCTGTTTTTGCTATATCTGTAGCAATATTTCTGTCAAAGCTTACAATTAGTTCGTTCCTAAGAGATTTAAGACTATTATAAATATCTACGTAAGAGGATTTATCGAAGTGATAGACCTAGAAGAATAGAAAATAGTATGTTTTGTCCTCGTGTTTGTGCGATATGAAGGAAATGGGAAATGACCTATGGTTGGCGTCGGTTCGTCGCCCGGGTCTATACCCTTGAGCTTGATAAATTCTTTGACTAGTTTCTGGTTATTCTGTATGCTAGATTCTTTTAAGAGACATATTGTAGAGCCTGAATCGACCAATAAAGATAAAGGTATGTCTGATGCTTGCGTATCTATTAACACGTGTGGTAAGAGTCGTTTTGTCGTATCGATATGGATTTCATAAATTTCTTTATTCACTTCATTCGAAACAGCCTTGGAGTCGTTGGTACTATGCGAATTCAGTTCAGACGTGTTTATTGAATTTATTATTAATGCCTGAATTATTGAAAAGAAAGAGTAGCATGTTATAGATTTTGACAAATTGGTGCGCGTCAAACGAATTTTGGAATTCTGATATTGCTATATCTGTAGCAATATTCCTGTCAAGGCTTATGATTAGTTCGTTCCTAAGAGATTTAAGACTATTATAAATATCTACGTAAGAGGATTTATGGAAGTGATAGACCTAGAAGAATAGAAAATAGTATGTTTTGTCCTCGTGTTTGAGCGATATGAAGGAGCTAAGGGATCTTTCTTTATTTAAGGTTTCTGTGTTAACGGGTATACAGTCGAGAATACCTTGAATGAATGGATTAGACTCGTCTAGATCAATAGAAGTAGGTAAGATAATTATTTTATATTTTCATTTAGTTATGTTTTCATTCCATCCATCAGCCTTTTAACGTCCACTGCTGGACATAGGCCTCCCCAAGAGAACGCCACAACGAGCGGTCTCGTCATGGGGGATAACGCCGTAATCGCCACGCTTGGCAGGCGGGTTGGCGATCGCAGTAGATGTTGTTAATACTCGAGGGAGTGCTGCTGCCCACTCTCCCGGTACTCCCTCAGTCGGCTCTTACGACTCCCGTGGTTAGAGAGGGGTGGGACAATTCTAAAACCGGCCCCACACGGCAAAATGTTTTCATTATGTTCTACGATTTTTGTGTTAAAGGTATTGTTGTTATTTTCAGGAAAGTAGAGTAGTCATCATCGGGCAAGTTTAAATCTGGAAGGGATTGGATCGGCTGCGGCCAGATCGTGAAAGGGCTGTGTTAACTCAGGCACCTGTACAGGTAAGTCAGACGATTCATTTTCAATTTGCATTCTCAATGTGTCGGGGATATTGGAAGGTAAGTTTGTATCGAGTAACGGTAAGATGTCTTCGTCAAGATCGAGATTTGGAGCAGGTAAGTTAATGTCATGTGATGGTATGGCGTCGTCATTAGTTTGTAGAAGATCGAGCGTATGAACATTTAACTCGTCAGGGTTGAAAGAAGCCGGCGATATGAGTAAGTCCATTAAGTTTTTGTCTAATTCTCTAGTAGGGGTTTTGTTTTGGCTGGATTCAGAAGTTTTAGGATGGATTGGGTTTACTGGGAATCGAGACAGGGCATCGTCATTAGTGCTTATTTTACCTTTCTTATATTTAATATCATATTCGAACTCCTCTAGTTTCAGACGCCATCGGATGAGTCGCGACCCTGGGTCTTTGCACTTGAAGAGCCATTCGAAAGGAGTATCCTTTTTCAAGAGAGAAGTTAAAGGTTTAGCAAGTTTAGCGAAGTCGGGTATAAATCTCCTATAGTAGGAGACTAAACCCAGGAAGGATTTTATATCTTTTGGAGTTTGGGGGGTTGGAAATTCAGATACGGCTTTAGTTTTTTCTGGCTTCGGTTTTACACCGTTTTCATTGATGATGTGTCCTAGATACACCACTTCTTTGCGTAAGAACTCACACTTTTCTGGCTGAAGTTTTAAATTGAAATCACGGATTCTGTTGAATACGGCATTGAGGTTGGAGATGTGGGAACGGAGATCATGGGAGTATATCACAATGTCGTCAAGGTATTCAAAGCAGCGATTACCCTGGAGACCAGAAAGGCAATTATTCATAAGTTTCTGGAAAGTAGAGGGCGCATTTTTAAGCCCAAATGGCATTCTATTAAATTGGTAATGTCCTTGAGGTACGGAGAAAGCTGTCTTAGGAGCGTCTTCGGGAGAAATGAGGATTTGGTGGAAACTGGAAGTTAAGTCTAGAGTAGTGAAGTATTTGCTATTTCCTAGTTGGTCAAGAATTCCCGATATCTGTGGAATGCGGTAAGTTTCGCCTACAGTAATATCGTTTAATTTTCGGTAATCGATGACAATTCGCCATTTGCGTTGGCCCTGCGAGTCTGCCTTTTTAGGTACTACCCAAATCGGCGAGCTACAGGAAGAGGAAGATGGTTCTATGATATTTTGATCGAGCATTTTGCTGATTTGTGTCTCCACTTCCTTCTTATGACATTCCGGAAATCTGTACGATTTGGAAAGAATGATTATATCACTATTTGCCCTAATATGATGTTTAATCGTGGATGTATAAGTTAGTTGATCGTTGGGAAGTTAAACTATATCGGAAAATTGGGAACAGAGTTCTACAAGAGGAATTTTCTCCTCGTGGTTAAGGTGAGTTAGTCTAAGCGAATTAATAACCTCGTCGGTTCTTTTAGATGTCTGTCGGCTTAGTGTATTAACTGGATGTGCAATTGAATGTAAGGGTTCTATAGTAAGGTTTAGATTTGTTTTAACATTTGCAAAAGATTCTGATGTATTCCATCCATCCATCCATCAGCCTTTCGAAGTCCACTGCTGGACATAGGCCTCCCCAAGAGAACGCTACAACATGTGTTTGGCTCATATGGGGGATTGTGCCGTAATCGCCACGCTTGGCAGGCGGGTTGGCGATTGCAGTGGATGTTGTTAATACTAGAGCGAGTGCTGCTGCCCACTCCCCCGGTATTCTTTAAGTCGGCTCTTACGACTCCCAGGGGTGATGTTTCTTGTTCCCGGGTTGTGAACTCTTTTATGGAACAGGCAATTTCCGCTTTACCATTTAATTGAGAAAGAATGAATTTAAATAGTATAGGCCTTTGTGCCTCTGTAGCTAACTCGAATGCGTTATCACAGTTCACAAGGAATGAATTGAGAGTTTCCCTGTTGCCATCATAAGGTTTAACAAATTTAAATAGGATATTTAATTCTAATTCGGCCATTGCGAGTGCGGCGGCTGTCCTTCTCGTGATGCGGGGAGAACACAAAGGTGATTTATTTATGCTATCGCTTGCGACCAGTTCTGTTTCGGGGATATCGATGTGAAGTTTGTTTTCTTCAGCTTTTGGCACTTTTGGCATAATTAATTTGCTGAAATAAGTTTAAGAGACCAAGTCACAATGTACAGTATACATATATTAAAATTCAACAAATTAATTAAATGGAGTTACTTAAATATAAACGGAACCCTAATTCTAAGACAAAGCAATGACCAAAGACTTACAGTACAAGTGTGTGGGCGACCGATAAGAACGCGACGGCGGGCAGGAACATTCCGATGAGATAAGGATGAGGTCTGTCTTAGCTTACAGATTGTTGAATATAATTGAAGAATATTTCGATTTTGTAGGTGCAGAATGTCGTAGTATGCACGAAGGATGGTGAGTATTTCTTCTTTCGCAGTAAGGAGCTAGGAGTAACTTTTCTGCGTGAATGCAGCTGGATGGTTGCGGCTCAGGATGCGACTTGATTCTTGTTACAGAGATATTATCTTCAGGATCTTGCAGGATTCTTGTAAAAACTGGTAGAATGTGACACAGCGGCTTTATACACTATACACGTTTCACACACTAGTTCACTGGATAAGATTTTGAACACTATTTATTAGTTTTAAGTTTTATATTCACAGGATTAGATTTTGTAGGACACGGAGCGAGACTGCGGAGCGGAGCCTAGGCACTGGGGAATTCCGTATCCCACCGCTGCCACCAAAATATGTTAGCACGGAAATGAATTTAGCCTTTTTAAGAAAAGAACTATTTATTTTACACACTTTTATTTTATATTAAACAATCAGAGAATTAATTATTTAAGGCAACCGCTCTTTTCGAATGTTCAACGCAGACTGACTATGAATCCTAACTGAGACTAAGAGCTAAGGTGGTTTTGCTTACAAGTCAGGCTAGGGGGATGCTTGGGTAGCAGTAACCCTTACATAGTGTGGGTATAACAGTTCCATCAAAATCCGCCTTTTATCACATTTTTGGTGTGAACCACCTAATGCGGAGGGAGGGTAAAATCAGCTGTTAGCGTGTGGCGACGCTTTTATTTTACTTGTTCCGTTCAAATCTTGCAAGTTAAATTTGAAACACTTCCCGATTTCCGATAGATCTGAAATTTTACACGCATGTGTATATCGTGTGACAATGTAATATTATGACATGGAGCTGATCTTATGATGAAGCTGGAAGGTGGACATAGGAACTCTATAATGAAACGGCACAACCCCACCGAGTTTGGGCTCGTATGATTTGTTTTGCTGAGTACTTTGTGTCTAGATAGTACCCAGGGGCTGATGATGAAGCTGGAAGGTGGCCACAGTAACTATAATGAAAAGACGCAACCCCGTCGAGTTTGGGCACGTTTGATTCGTCTTGATGAGTACTTTATCTTTAGATGATATCCAGGGTCTGATGAAGGAGCTGCAAGGTGGCCATGCGAAACTCTGTAATTAAATGGCGTAACTCCATCAATTTAGGGCTCTTTTCAAATGTCTTGACTAGAACTTCAGTCCTAGATGATATCCAGGGTCTGATGATGGAGCTGGAAGGCGACCACAGTAACTCTGTAATGAAGCGACGCAACCCTATCGAATTATTTGATTCGTCTTGACGAGTACTTTTTCTTAAATGGTATCCAGGGTCTGATGATGGAGCTAGAAGGTGGTCATAGGAGCTCTGTAATGAAGCGACGCAACCTAATCGAGTTTATACTTGTTTGATTCGTCTTGAGGAGTACTTTGTCAAGTTATGATCATTTTATTTCTACAAAATAATTTCGATGTTTTCACATCTGCTAGACGCCCCACGACGTCTAGTTTTTTTATAAGAAAAGCCAACTTTTTTTAAAATCCTCCACAAAGAAGTTCTACTGCCGTGAAACAATCCAGATTCTCGTAAAATATTTGACATTCTATCGAGAGTTGGTAATTCGTTCCTACTATAGTAGCCATAGATATGGTTTCTAATGGCGTCGTTATCAAAATTGTCGATATGTGTAACTATCGATTTTCTAACTTTTTTCTTAAGTGGCGATTTTAATTTGTTATCTTCCGTTAAATTTTTACCATGTTTTTCCTCACTTAATTCGGGAAACAGTTTTCCGACTAATACCAAGAGCTGTACTTACTCGGTTAGTCCCTTGTGAAAGTGGCAGCAATGGACCACCATTCTTATACTCTATTTCAAAGTAATCTTGTAGGCGTACTATAAACTCTCGCGCTTGACTGCGCAAAACTGTTCTTTTAGTGGTCTCAGTTTCGGCCATAGTGTTTATAAATACAAACAAACCAAATCAAATAACAGTCAAAACATAATAACAACGAAAGAATTATCAAACAAAATAACAAGAACGAAATAGAAACACAACACAAAATTAACTAAACTGAACACGCGTATCGTATACAAGGCTTCTGCACCCGTACTGAAGAGACAAACAAAATGGCGGGCCGTGATCAAGAGGTGGACGCAGTGTTGACAGATTTACACTCGCGAAAAGAATCTGTCTATAATCGATTTTATACGATGCTTTTAGTCACGCCACTATGTAAAAAAGTAAAAATAAAACTATAGAACGTAAACGCAAAACTGCAGTAAAATATTATTATCTTTTAAAAATCTTTAATTATTTTGAGCACGATGTCTAAAAACAATATGTTGATTATGTGTGTATAATGATTTAGATTGATTGTGTATTTTTTAATTAATGATTTACGACCATTAAGCTGTAAATAGGAGGAGGCTCCCTAATCTTTATATACCTACCTAGTAAAAGTGACCTACTTCGCTAATAGATTTAGGATGGAGTATATCCTAAATCTATGCTTCGGCTGTCGTCCGCCATCTTAAGAGTTACGATCACAGCGTAATTTCGTTGTGTTCCGATACACACTGCGAACACTGTGAGGTGAGATGTCAATTTAGTATACTGCGAAGTCGTTCCTTTGTAGTTAGCTATACTGATTACTGTTTATAACGCAATGCAGTCTGGACTGTCATTACTTTCATTTCATACAAAGTATTGGTTTTACACTGCTATAAAGACAATTTCTTTACATTTTCCATGTTTGGGTATCTTTGATTTACAATACTCAATAATAATAATAATATTCCATAGTGTAAGTTGTTATATTTATGGAAGCTGTTGATCACGTGATATCACAGTGCTCGCAGTGTATATCGGAACAAAGCCTTTATCTGTTGTATGTCAGCTGTCAATTAGAGATGCAGGAAGAACCAACAACTATCGATATATTGATGTTTTAAAAAATATTGGTATATTAAATATCCTTTATTTTAAAAATATTTAATTTGCGCTATTTAGGTTCCAACCTAGCATCCACCACTAAAAAATTTGTGATTTTTATTCGTCACATTTTTTCATATAGTGGGAAGAAGCTGTCCATTTATTAATTTTGTGTGCTCGAAATGAAGTGGTGAGTAGCGGCTTGGCAGCATAGTATTAAATATTCATTTTTATTAATTAATCGAATTGATTACTCATTAGAATTGTATTATTATTAACATTCAAAGCATTTACTTTTTTACACAAGACAAGAAAGAACAAAAAAAAATTAACAAATATAAAATATCAATAGTGTAACAAAGGTAGCCAGCTCAATTTTTGTTGTGCTAATTGCAAAACACTGATTTTCTTAGGGAGACCTATTATGTAAAGCAGTGGACGTCGAATGACTGATGGATGGAATAAAATATTATTATTATACTTGTTTTTATTTATCGTAATACCTCACTTTCAAATCTTTTTCTACTGATGTCATCACATCACAAACTTATATAGGTATATTTGGACTTAAAATGAACGTCTATACCCAGGATTAAATTAATACTTATTTCTTTATGCTTTTTACAACCCAAATCTATTCAATAGTATTATGCCCTTATTTTTTTCTGTTTGTTATAGAAGGCATGCCAAATTGATCTATCAACCACTAGCTCATATTTCTGAATGGATTAAGTTGCAATTTGACACACATAGATATAATTATACAGGTAGATAATATTTACGTAATTAAAAAAACCTTTGTCCACCCAAAAATTTATTGATCGCTAGAAGGACTGAAGTTACGATATCGATATTTTTTACGCGCTTCCCTAGCAATTTCCGCCATTTTCAGAGTTCAAAGACTTGGAAATGGCATGGTAAATTTGTAGTTATTTCCTCTCCTCCTGTTTTCTACCTCAATGTTTACGACCATGAACAAAAATTGATTATTATTTCAAACAACAACATAGCATCACGCCTGTATTCCCCGAAGCGATAGGCAGAGGTGTATTACACACCCACGACTCGCTATGTTTAAGTCCCACTTAATAGGGGGGCGAGCCTATTGACGTCTACCGGGCACATTTCCAAACTCCGGGCTGTTACTGAGAATTTTTCTTTTTAGGATAAAGCTCAATAACATTGCCCGACCCGAGGATCGAACCCGAGACCTCATGATTAGCAGTCGCATACACTACCGCTACACCACCGAGGCAGTTTAAATTATGCGAAACCCATGGAAGTAACATGTATACAACGCGAAACCTGAAGAGTTACTTTCTATGAAGTGTCAAAAGGGACTTCGTAATTGGAATAGAGAATAATATATAGACCTATAATATTATAATATCTTAGGTCGGCGCTATTTATGTTACTCTATTATGGTAGGCGCCATGGAACTAATTTATACTATTATAAAGCTGGTGTTTGTAAATTTAATAAATTTGATAAAAAATATTGTATTAGGCTATATAGACATGTCTGAAAACAATTTTTTTTTGTCTGTTTGTTTGTTCGCGCATAACGCAAAAACTACTGAACGCATTTTGATGAAACTTTTTTTTGTTAACAAACAGATAAACAGACAGAAAAAATCTAAAACAAAATGTTAAGTAAGACAAATGTGATTAAGAATTTGGGACGTTCGAAAGATCAGTAGGATAGCTTAATGGTTTAGAGCACTTCCCCGGATTCTACTAAAAATCTCTTTTTCTTTATGCACAAATAATTTATACTTTTAAAAAGTAGCGGAGCATGTCAATTGCTAGAAAAAATAGATCTAAAGCAATATAACGTGTTTTTTCCTGTTGTTTCCAAAACTCCATAGAAGCTTCATTAAGGCCGGCATCATTTTACTGGAGCGAGACTGACTAATTTTATATGACTGACTTCAACTACGACTTGTTTGATGAACACTTATCTATGATCAAAAAATAACGATGTAGTTACTCTTAGGCAGATGGATATGCCAATGCCTTAAAAAATAAAATATTGCTGTCAGTGTCATCCTATCCTATGTCAAAATCCTGTAAAAATCGGGGAGGACGTTTGTGATCTCTCAAGTTCTTTGGTTATATAATAAAATTTATCTATAAATTTTGTGAAAATGGGCAAACATTTTGGCCAGCTTGCTAAAATCCGAGGGTTGATTACATATAGATTATCCCCTCATGAACAACGTGCGTTTGCTGGAGCCATTTCCAATGGTTTACCCAATACTTTCCGTAGATTCCGCGAAAGCGTTTTCAGGGTACTACCGCGTAAGTATTATTTGAAGATTTCACTATACAACCAGATTAGAATACTAGTATTTCTTAATAATTAAATTATGGTGCATAAAAGTGAAATTCCATAAGACTGTTTAAATATTCTGTATCTACCTTCTTCAATTGAGCTACCTCCTCGAATTGAACTTATTAGGGGTATTAATACTTTAAATCCTGTGAGGCACTTATATAATTATAATCACTCCTTCAAAACACATGGATGACACCCAGTGGTCTCCAACCTTAAAATATGAAATTGGCACAAATGCCCTAAAATATCAGTAATGTTGTACATCTAAAAAAATATTTAATAGAAATAGGTAGTTTATGTAGGTTAAGTAGGTACAGAATCAAAAAGTAACAAACAAACACAACTGCTCATTTGTAATATAAAAAGAAATAATTTAGGGTATATTAGTACAAAACTTAAAAAAAATTGTAATTTAACCTCAGAATAACTAAAAAATAGACGGAACATTACAAAAAATCCAGTGAAGCCAAATAAAACCATGCCAAACTTGTAATTACACATGCTCATGCACACAAATACAAACAAAACCATATGAAAATGAAGTGTCATACACCGCAAGTGTTACCAGTGTATGATTTAAAATTACCCCAGATGACTCGACGATTTCGTACCTACGTATGTTACATACATCAATATGTCATCTGCACCATAATATACCCTATATGATTTGCTGTAAACTTATTTTATACTTTTACTTCCTTTTATGTTTTAAACATAAATCTTAAAAGTTTACCCAAATTATAGAGATCATTTCTTTCCAATGACAACACTTTCACGCACACATCTTTCAAAAAGTGGCTTCACTTTTTAGTTGATAATGCGGTGTTTTTATTTTTTAGTTAGTCTGAGAATTTAACATGGAATATTTACCACATTTCTGTAATACACTACGTATTTTATATGTTCTAAAATCTAAATATTTTTTGTAATGCAGGATGTAATGTAAGTCATGAAAAGTATAACTGTGTATGTTTTCTCGCTTAAACTGAGTTTTTTTTTTAAAGAAAACATCACTCTTAGGATTTACGTACACCCAGACTCAAAGCCCACCCAGATCACATAAAAGTTATCCTGTGTGGGAATCAAATCCACAACATTCAGGGGAGAGGTTGGTATCTAAACCACTCCACCATCTGTGCAGTCAGTCTTGGTCTTGTTATCCTTTTCACTAGAGTTAGGTCAAATATTTTAATTCCTTTAATATTGCTGGCATATGGTAAATTGCTGGTAAATGCAAAATGTGGTAAACTTCCCAAGATGATTACAAAATGATGTTAACAGAACCTGAAAAATGTGAATTTCACATGTTTAGCCTGTTTGTGGCCACCTTAATACTTAGATATTTTTATATATATTTTTAGGATTTCATATATATATATATATATATATATTATTAGCAGTCATGAGCAATACAATGGCTGAATTGGCAAAGCATCTGGACGGTATCCAGGAGATGCAGGTTTAAATCCTGCTCATGACTGTTATTTTCGATTTCACATTTTCACACTGTGCACCTTAATACTGTTAATTTAAAAAATAAATTTAGAAAATTAATTAAGTAAACCTTAGTGTACCTGACCTAGTTTTGAACAATGTTATGAGCACACCAACCTTGGAAAATTCTGTTCTATCTGTTATTACGGTCATTGGGACTCCTGCATCAGTAGAAATACTAAGTTTTGTAGGTTCGAGGCTACTAGATATAGTGTTTCACGATTCAAATTGATTAAAATTAAATGTCTCCTACTGGCCTATGAATGTACAATCATGTGCGCATGCACGCACCACTACCCACGCATAAACGCACCACACACACACTCGCGCGCGCACAATCACAAAACCTAAAAGACCCACCCGCACAGAAACACACACACACACACACACACGCGCGCCCGCATACACACACAGATATGGCAATATTTTGTCATATAATTTACTGATCCCTATATAAACAGGCTTGCCTAGTTTGGGATTCCGTATTTTTCAAATACCACTCCTGTATACAGTGCTTTAAATAAAGAATTATAACATTGTGCCCATTACGGATCATACAGGTTAATTCCTAGTGCGAGAGTGAGATCTCGATATGGGCAACGACGATGCTATCGAAAGAATTGTACTCGTTGGGATGGTTTTTTATGTACACTTTTATTGAAATAAAGTTATTATTATTATTATTATATATGTCGCAGTAAGATGGTTAAAGGCGTGATATAATTATATCCCTAGGGATATTAGGGATATAGCTATATGGGGTAATATAGTTATATGAAAGCGGTTCATAACTATCTTTCTAGGATAGCTATGATACGAGCAAGGTCTAGTAATATAATTATCTAACTAGATTAATCTAATAAAATAAATATTATAAGTACATTATTTTTTTATTTGCATATCTGGTTAGGTAGGTACTTATTTTAAATAAAAATGTATCACGTGGTAGTAGTGTGCATAAAAGTGGTTGCTACCTACAGCGAGGAGGTCATCTCGCAGAAGGAAGCGGCGGAGAGTTAGGGAGGTAAATCCCATCGTTGACCTGAACCGCCGCCAGAAACTAGGGCGGCGAAGACACGACTGCTACCTGTGCTTGGTGCCGCCCTGGCTGAGGCCGTGGGTGGATGGACCGGGGAACCTGCAATGTCTTCCGCGAAGGTGCGACGCGCCAGTGCCAGGAAGCGTCGCTAGAAGTGGATAACCGAAAGGGTTAATTGCCGGCGGGCCACTGAAGTAGTGGCTTTCTGATCCAATGGTTCGCCAGTACAGGCGGACAGACGCCACACAGCTAATTTATTTAGTGGGTGAGGGCCCCACACTACCCTGTTCGTTGCCCCGAACGACGGGGTGTACGGTTAGGCACATTTTTTCCGCCGCAACCAAAAAGTTATGCTATGCGTTGACGACGATAGCGTTTTCGGGTGTAATTTTCACAAATATTTGCTCAATTTTAATGAAAATTGCTTATAATATTGATTTAATAAGTACCAGTACTATATGCAGCTACAGATAATGATGAAGATAATAGAATAGAGAACAAGACAGCGTTTCGAAGACGAAATTCGTGTACAATGGGAGGAGCAAAAAACCAAAGTGGACGCGAAAAAGATTAGCCGAAGTTATAAGTTACATTGAAGAGTAGGTATGCGGCGCGAAAGCTAAACAGGAAAATAACTCTTGACCACCACTTTTATGCACACCACTATGCGTAGTGGACTACGACGTGATACATTTTTATTTAAAATAAGTACCTAACCAGTTGTGCAAATCAAAGAAGAAGAAGTTATAGGTATTACTAAATCTTGCTCGTATCATAGCCATATTCCTAGTAAGATAGTTACTAACCGCTTTCATATAAATATATTACCGCATATAGCTATATCCCTAGGTATATAATTATATTACGGCTATAACCATCTTACTGCGACATATATAGTAGTGACAACAGATTTCCACATGCTATAAGTGGATAGATGTTTTATGGCTAGGCGCAGTAAAGGGTGTATAGGGAATTTTGAATATCTCCTTAACTTATTTATAACTCGATACTCATAGATCCGGATAAAAGCATATCCAATTAATATATTTCATTTTGATTTCAGCCTTTATCATCGGCTACCTCGTCTATGAAGGAGTGGAGCGAGAACATCACCGTCTCAGTCTGAAGAATCCTGCTGACTATGAAAATGATCAATAAATAAGTGTGTTACAAGTTAGAGTTACCATATTATTTATGTATTAGAGAATTTAATTAAAGGTATACCTATAACAAATTTAAGCAATTATTTCTTAAATTCTGCTGCAAGAGAATGCGATATAAAAACCCCTCCGATGTTTTTGTATTGTTAGGATAGTAAAATCATGTCAACAGACGCAGATGCTGTGGTGCACGAGTGTGTCCTTTGAAATTGTGAAATCACATGTGCATTCTGTGTTCCCTCTATTTCATACTCATAGATAGTTTGGAAAAGTCATCCGTCTAACACAGACACGTAGGGTAGAGAGCAGGTAGGATTCGTACACCACCGAAGGAATGTAACATAGTTCCAGTGGCCCGCCAATCAAGGCGGAGAGGCGGCACACGGCGGGTTTCTTTAGTGGGTGAAGGCCCCACACTACCCTGTTCGATGGCCCGAGCGACGGGGTGTGCGGTTAGGAACATTTTTTCCCGCCTAAACAAAAAAAGAAAGGTAGGATTCGTACACGGGGAGCATTATTGTATGCGTGACTGTGCGTGACTCCCGCTCACACACACGGTACCCCCGAGGCGAGGAGACCGTACGGCCGGTGGCTTCGAGGGAGTAATGTAATGTGCCTGCTACACGGTTGCGAACTAACCCTATAACAGAGGTGATCTTGCTAGATTACAACCATGTAGACAGCGGTTTGCAACCAATTTTGAAAACAGAAGATCTTTCGCTAACCAAGGCTACCTCTGTTAGGGCCTTGGTTTGCAACCGTGTAGCAGGTTCTTAAGTCGATATGTGTTTTCGCGCTGTGTAATTATAATTTATAGTTATGTTTGAACACGCTTGGCAGGTATAGGTAATGCTTAAATTATATAAGTAGGTAGTTTATTATAGATTATACTTTAAACTATTGATTTAATATTTATATAGTAATTCTAGCCTAACTATAGGTACGAGTACCTAACGTGAAACGTCTCAATGGCTGTTTATTTGTTCATGAATTATCTATTCAGAAAGTGAACGCAGGTTACAGATAAATGGGATACTCGTTAAATGTTTCCTCCATGAAAGCTAATGGCGTGTTTACATGCGCGCCGCGCAGCCCGGCATTCACCGCAATTGTCCGTTCACACGCTTGCATTCAAAGCGACATTCAACGGGCACGTGCACGAGTACAAGCGTGTGTCCGGTTACCCGTGGCTGCCCGGCTGCTTGTGCACGCGCTCGGCGTTGAACGGAGTGAGTGTCGGTTTTTTGGCAAAGGTCAAAGGATTTTTACGCAAAGGGCGGTTATTGTACGATTACACGCCCGCTGCGCAGACCGGCATTCAGCTCGGGACGCACCTTGGCGCGCAGCTTGCCATGAACCTTCAGGCCAAGCAAGCTATTCCATTACACGCATGAGACACCAGTTGATGCATGTATGGCGAACATAAAAGATGTCAATATTGTATGGCGGCTGATATCGTCTGACCTATTTTTATTGAAAATCTTTAAACGTGATTTTAAACCATTCCAAGATGTCGGATGAAATTGAAATTTCGCACTCTTATCAAGGACCTATGACAATATAAGAAAGAATTGAGTTTATGCGCTTGTATTAAAGTTTCGCTATATCCGTTCGTCCATTATTTGCAGCTTAGATCAGAGACATAGGGTCTGTTTCACTATCTAAAAGTAAAGTCATGATTAGTTACTCGTCAAGTAATTTACTCAATAGTTAAATCCTTTGATTATATACCTTTTTTTAGGGTTCCGTATCCGAAGGGTCAAAACGGGACCCTATTACTAAGACTTCGCTGTCTGTCTGTCCGTCCGTCTGTTACCAGGCTGTATCTCAAGAACGGCGATAGCTAGACAGTTGAAATTTTTACAAATGATGTATTTCTGTTGCCGCTATAACAACAAATACTAAAAACAAAAAAATAATAATATTTAAGGGGGGCTCCCATACAACAAACGTGATTTTATTGCCCTATTTTGCTCGCTATTGATAACAGCAACAGGTAGACGCTTGAAATGTTTACAGAATATTTAGTTATATATTCACTTTAAAAATAAATAATTAAATGAAAATAAAACAAATATTTAAGGGGGGCTCCCATACACAAACGTGTTTCTTTACTCGTTGCGCGTCTAAGTCTAAGTTGAAAATCACGAAATGAGTCAAATTTTACTTGCAAAATTTGGTAACAGCCAAACACCATGGTTACAGAGAGTTACAATAGTGTAATGTTGTTTTGGGGTGTGTTGCCGGTTTACCTCCTAGTGGTGCACCCCGGGCAACGTCGGCAGTCGCCGGCGGCTAAAATTCCGGACAGGACGGGTCTCCGCGTGTCCCTCTGACTCAGCAGAGGGCACAGCGGATAGACCAGGCGTCGGAGTCGGTGGGGCCATATCGGCTCTCCAGGCTCTGGAGAGGGGGGGAAAGTGGGGCCACAGCGGCCCCCCCGTCCCAAATCGTAAACCTGATCGGGTGTCTGTGGTTACGTGTCGCGGGCATACAGGAACGAGGGTCTTGGCTTAATCGCCCGGACCGCGAGGAAGACAACCTCTATAAAAAATTACCCCGAATCTCAAGTTCTGACGCGCGGCGAGGGGATGCATGGCTGATGGGTAGTTAAGTCTCGAGTGCGCCCCCAGCTAGGGTACCTGCGGTCCCCATGTGTTGGGTTAAAAATGTACGCTTGCCCGGGTATTGGGAGCTCTGCCCGGGTGGACCTCTTTTCTCCCACACTCGTGGGAATCAAATGGATATTGTTAACCTAAATAGATTATTCGATGGAGTCGGGTAATGCACCTGACGACTTAGCCGAAAGGGGCCCGGCTGTAAATACGGCCCCTACCAATGCAGCAACGCGCAAAACGCATGGCGGTCGGAAGTCCCGATAAGGGCAAAAAGACTGGGTCCCAGTCATCCAGGGACGACTTGGCGACGGGCAGCTCGGCTGGCACGTCAGCCGCCGAGACGTCTGCCGCCGAGGAGGGCGGCCTAAGTGAAGGTGCCACAACTTTGACACCGCGGCTGGTAGAGGCCGCGGTTGTGGTGGATTCCGACGACGTACAAGTCATCCCAGTTCGTCCCATGCATGCTCAATCAGGTTCAATTCGGGGCTGCGTGCTGGCTACTCCATATGTGTGAAGAAATCCCAGCCCATACGTGAACAGAGCCTCCGCTGTATGGTACTTTTTCTTCTATAGGTACAGGCTTGGTTGTAGCGCTCTCCCGGTCTTCTGTACACTCTTTTCCTCCCGTCGTGCTTGTAATAGTAGTAGTGGCAGAAACACCATATTTATAACTTTTTATTGCAAAACTAAAACGACAATGATTTTACTTTTTCAGTTTTTTATACAATTATCAAAAATAAATAAAAAGTTTTACATACTATTTTATGTGGCACTAAATATTCTTTAATTTAGTCTTTACTTCGTAATGCTAGGTCAGGTACTTTTGAAGATTTTTTAACCAACCCTTTTTCTTTGCGGTCCAGCGATGAGCGCGATATTCGATGTACTTATATCTCTATTTGAATCCGTATTCATTCACAATTACGTGGCTTTTATTTTTTCGCGCGGTATTCTAATTGTTTTTCGAAAATAACAATAGGCTAAGTTACTCCTTATAACAACAGCTATCTGCTAGTAAAAGTCCCGTCCAAATCGGTCCAGGCACTCTGGAGTGGTATTAAATTCGCAATTTCATGGGTTTTATTTTTTATATGAGGTAGGTACCCTAATTATTTTTCCAAAATAAAAGTAGCCTAAGTTACTCCTTGTAACAACAGCTATCTGCTAGTGACAGTCCCGTACAAATCGGTACTGCCGTTCTCGAGATTAGCCGAAACAAACAAACAGACAGACAGACTGAGAGATAAAATCTTTAAAAATGGTTATACTCTATTATTGCGTCCTGATTTTAAACTGAATTGTCCTGGTTTTTCCAACTTGAAATCCTTGTTTTAATTACTTTAGTAGTTTCGGAGATTGACCTTTGCAAACATCCAGACAGACAAAACATTTTAGATTTGGTTTTATACAGATGCGAATATCTATGTTGGCTGAGAACACAGCCTATATTTCGAAATCACAGACTCCAATTTTATTAATTTGTGTACATTACAGAGATCAAATAAAAGCATCTGTTTATTTAGATTATACTACATGAGTTAGCTACTACTACTAGAGGAATTTGATTCTCGTTGTCTCAACTTCCTATAATTATGAGTTATAAAATATGATCTAATATAAATTCAATGTATTTCTGTCAATAATAATTAGTAGTATTGTAGTAGTATGGTATATATTTATAGACAGCATCATAATAATATTATTACACATGTTTTACATTCACTACATTTCTTGTACCTATTTATTTTCAACGAAATAAGAATTATTATTAGTAGGTAACCTCTGACAGTTAGCCATTACTTTAGTTTTAATATTTTTTAGATATCCTTTCTTGACCTTTTTCAAAGAATTTTTATTGTTTCCCATGCTTAGACGTGTAGTTTACGAACACTATAAACTCTAGAGGCATAAATTCGGCCTTAGTCTTCTCGTCTAGATAGAGCAAGCGCGACTGATTTCTTTGTGAAACAGGTACCTATACGCTTGGCTTGATGTTCCCGAGACATGCGACGAAAGATTGACTTCTTTCGCGAAATAAAAATGTATTAAGCGACAAAAGCGTTTTATTGAAATAAATCTATAAATAAAGATGTTTACAAAAAAACCCTTAAAGCATGTATAAATAAATATCATTTTCTAATTTTTAAGCTAATTCATTCATCTTCGCCTCGGACCTCTGTTGTGTACAGACGCATTTTAAGTGCCCGTTTGTATTTTATTTATCTGCAGCGCTTTTGCAACTACAATGAATTCATTACAGAATAATGACGTTGTTGTATTTATAAGGACCGAACTAAGTTTTTCTATTGAGGAAGCTAATTTACAAAACTCCAACTGTCTTTTAATCAAAATCGGTAACACAGACACGGCTATATTAGCTTTTTATCGATCACCATCCTATTCCAACTTAGATCCTTTTTTAACATCGCTAAATGAAACTACAGAAACTTTCAAATTTCAAAAATATAGTTATCAGGGGTGATTTGAACATTGACATTATCTCGGAAAGCTCAACATCTAACATAGATCTCTCAATAACTAGTTATCATGGCTTGCTTCCTGCCCATTACCTTGTTACTCGTGACGCTGGTGGCACTTGCATTGATCACGTACTCCTAAAAACCAAGATACCTTCTATCACCATAGTATCACAATCTAACGTCACAGACCATAAATCAATTATACTATGTCTTAAGAAAAATCAAGTTCGTGATTTTGCAATATTAACACAAACTAAAATTGACCAGGAAAGTTTACGTAACGATATTCGCAAAATTAACTTCAGCCCAATCTATTCAACTAATGACTCTAACATAGCTATGGACTATTTCATTGGCGAGTTAAAGACAGCTGTAGATCGAAACTTCACAACAGTTACCCTATCACGCCGTAAGAAAATTATTAAACCCTGGATCACACCGGGACTATTGCGTTGTTTGCGAAATAGGGATAAATTACATAAAAAATCAAATGCCAACCCCGATAATTTAATACTAAAAACTACCTACATTCGGTATAGAAATTTTTGTTGCTCAGTTTTAAAAAAAGTTAAAAGAAACTATAATCGTAACCTTATACAAAAAGCCGGTAAAGATAGCAGAAAGTTATGGCAAACTATAAAAGATATTGCAAACAAATCAAAGGATATGACTTATCCTAAAGAACTACTCCAAATATCAAGCACTCCACAAGATTCTGTTAACGATATAAACAAGTACTTTGTTAACGTGGGTAAATTATTATCAGAAAAAATTATTCAGTCGCAATCTAGTTCTATAGTGGGGTCAAATACTTTAAAAAATAATACACATTCATTTGTACTTTTAAATACAGATGAAAAAGAGGTAGCCGGTCTCATTACTGCACTCAAAAATGAGTGCTCTGTGGGTTGGGATAAATTATCAAATAAGTTTCTTAAAGAACATAAGGACGATCTTGTTCCTCATCTAACCCACATTTTAAACATGTGCCTCTCTAACGGGGTCTTTCCTAAATACTTAAAAAGGTCAGGAATTCGCCCAATTCATAAGGGTGGTGACAGAGATTGTATCGAGAATTATAGGCCTATATCAATCTTACCTACTATTTCAAAAGTCTTAGAAAAAATCATTAATAACAGGTTAATTGATTATTTAGAAGAAAAACATATGTTATCGGAACATCAGTTTGGTTTTCGTAGAGGTAAGTCTACTGACGATGCAGTTAGCAACCTTATTAATTATTTAACCTCAAATTTAGATAAAGGTAATAAATGTCTCTCTATATTTCTGGAGGCTTTCGATACGGTTTCTGTCCCCATCCTTATACAAAAGTTGAAAAAAGAAGGGATTAGAGGCATTCAGTCGAATCTTCTCACCAGCTACCTGACTGGCAGATTTCAATATGTCAAGGTTGGTGCTTATACCAGTATGGATCTTCCAGTATGTTTTGGTATACCCCAAGGAAGTATTTTGGGTCCAACTCTTTTCCTAGTTTATATTAATGACCTTCTATCTCTTGACTCTTTTCACGGGAAAATCATTTCATACGCCGACGATACTGCTCTCATCTTTACATCAAAAACGTGGGCTGATGCGTATAAATCAGCTCAAAAAGGTTTTAATATGGTCAAACAGTGGCTACACAAAAATGTACTCACATTGAATGTTGACAAAACTAAGTATCTTACTTTTTCAATTCGTGGTTCTCCCCTAATGAATGTGGAGCTGATTGCACATAGTTGTAGTCGAACATCATTGACTCACGTTACTTGTTCATGCAAGCCCTTAGAGCGTACCAGAGTCATAAAATACCTAGGCGATGTGATTGATGAAAACATCAATTTTAAATCTCAGATTCAATTACTAAGTAAAAGAATACGTAATAATAAAAGAATAACATACATTTTTAAAATTTTAAGATATATAGTGGTTCCCGCAGTGCTTAAGCAAATACACTACGCTATCTGTCAGTCTTTGATTACATATTGCATATCATCTTGGGGAGGTGCACCGAAATCGATACTTAAAATACTTGAAGTCGCACAAATGACGATTTTGAAATTGTGTAGTTTCAAACCTTTCTTATATCCCACTAAACTTCTTTACGAATATTGTGAAGTTTTGACCGTGCGGCAGCTTTTCTTACTTAACGTTGTCCTGAAACAACATTCTATTTCTGACTTTGACATTGCAGTACTTTCTAGGCGAAGAAATTATGCAGTCTGCAATCGTAAAATAAAACCACACACCTCCTTTATCGGAGGTTTTTTCCCTTCCTTGGCCCATACATCTACAATAAAATAAATAAAATGCTTAAAATTTTCTCTTTAAATAAATCAACCATCAAAAAACACTTATCTGCTTGGCTTAGTAAACAATCATATGAAGAAACAGAACAAATATTAATAATCATCCAGTGACTTTAAGGGCCATTGATATATCATTGTATAAATATCATAACATCTATACAAATTATATATATATATATATATATATATATATATATTACAGATAATTAAAACATTGTAAGTATATGAATCTACTACCTTTATCTAGGATTAATACCTACATTTGTAAAACACATCCTCTCTCACTTCACCACAAACACATACACATTCACTCACACATATACATTATAAACATAATTAAGAAATATCATACGCATAACTCAGAAAGAAAATAATTTAATTTAATTTAATTCTATTAACGAATCTAGACTTTGTTATGTAATGCTTTTTCCAAATTTGCGTGTTGGCTTTTATATATTTTATTTCACATCAGAGCCCGAGATTTGGCGGCGCTGTGTGCTGAAATACAGGCTATAAAACCTAGCTCAGCACCAGATGCACATCAGGCACAATGTTAATATTATAATAAGTTCGCGATTGTACACCATAAGAGTTAATTGTGTAAAATATGTTTTTTTGTTTAAAAAAATATTATTATTATGGTTATTCAATAATATTGGCAAATAAACGAAAAAATTAGAAATTCAGACCTTCACGATTTTTTTCTATCGAGCCAAAATTATTATTTTATGTTTTAGCCATGGACGTATAAAGGAATATTAAGTCCATGGTTTTAGCCAAAACAGAACCCTTAAAAATATAATGGTATTCTGATATTATTTATTTTTTTAACTTACGACTGGTTTTAATTGGTGTAAAATCCAATAAAATATACGCAATTTTGGGTATGCGCCCTCTTCACTCCATTCAACAGCGAGCGCGTACACAAGCAGCCGGGCAGCCCGTTCACACGCGCGTGCCCGTTGAACGTCGCTTTGAACGCAAGCGTGTGAACGCACCATAATGATCAAGTTATATATTATTATTATACCTACTTGCGACAATATGTTGATGAGTTATAAGCATACAAGGCATGTTATACTTAACATTCCTTGTAAGCACAATATTTAATAAATCATTGAAAAAAAAGGAAATGACTGAATATTAAACGCGAAATTAAAAGAGCGTGGCCGCCTTCACGTGGAGTACTGCTCCCATCTCTGGGCAGGCGCACCGCGCACCAAAATACTAGCTCGACCCACTGAACTCCCTGCAAAGGCGTGCTGTTCAAATTGTTGATGATCCCAATCTCACGGATGCACTGGAGTCGTTAGGGCGACGGTGAGACTTTGGGTCTCTCTATGTGCTCTATCGATCTCTATCTATCTTAATGTTTTGATCTGTATTTTAGCACTTGACATGTTCAGCTACTTTAAAAAAAAAAATTATTTGTGTATGTGGAAAACGAGAACTCACTTGATATCGGGCCCGAGCAGGTTGGTACCGCCATCTCCTGTGTGACCGGCCATGAAGCACAACGTTGCGTTTTGGCTGTAGCAGGAGATAGCCGTTTATTATTTCATTTCTGTGAAATAAAATTGTGAGCAGCAGCTTGACAATACTCTTGGTATAGCTGAGTCCATGAGCGACGGTTACCATTTACCATCAGGTGGGCCGTGGCTCGTCTGCCACTACAAGCAATAAAAAAAATAAGAATAATTATAACTTCGCCAAAAGACACATTACTAGGTTACACAATATGTACCTACTTTCATCATTTTCTTCTATAAGTTCCTCAGTCTACGAATAATAAAGATAGAGGGCGCCGCGGCCGCCGCATTGCTTTGTGCTTGCGGTAACTAAATTTTATACAACACAACTCATTGCGTTGTAGCATTCAATCGGAAAGAAAAATACTTACATGGGAATAAGTTTTTGCTTTGTCAATGTAAGGAATCAGACAAACAAAGTAGGTAATTATTACTTATTTCAATTGAATGTAATAAATACTACTGCCAGTAAAGGTATTTTTATGGAATGATTTTATTTTTAAAGTTACACTTATTTATAAAAGCGATTTTATACAATATAAACATTTTTAACATTGTTAAATTACTATTATATATAATGCAAAATATTATTTTATTGTCAATCGTTATCTGATGTTTTGTGCTCCTAATCAACTTAATTCCTTGAAAACTTGATCTTTCAACTCGAAGTACCTATATAATCTTATTTCTGCATATCTGGAAAAAATTAAGAAATATTTTTATTTGTTCTGATATTATTTAAGCTACACTCCGGCGTTTCAAAGTTGGTTTTAGTTCCACATAAAAGAAAGAAAGATTTTTTTTAGTTACAAGTAAACAAAAAAGAAAATAATAAAAACTTATAAACTAATAACAATAAAGAATCACAATCATTGTAAAAAAGTTAAAACGTGTAATACTATACTATTACTATAAATATTTATAGTAGGGATATTACGGACCTATGCATCTAACTGCGAAAGACCGGCACTTCCGATTGATTTTATACATTTTGACCTCGATAATTATGAATCGGAGATTCCAACAAAGATAGAGAGAACGCAATAGAACAAATGACTCGTCATTCGGGTAATCTTCATATGATACAATACTTCAAGAATTATATGGGTATACTATATAGTTACCTACTCAATTGGTCATCAATATTTATTTCGTCCACCAAGCTCAGTGGTAAGTTAGTAAACTTTAAGTAGTGCTGGCTAAAAAAGCTAGTTTTTTAGGTTATATCTATTTTGCTCACAATATGGAAATCTTATTTGGTTTATTTTCCTGACTCCACCTTCCTTCAATACATGACTGATTTGCTCTAGGTAGGTGAGTCTACCACTGAAGGAATGTAACATAGTTCCAGTGGTCCGCCAATAAAGGCGGAGACGGCACACGGCGGGTTTATTTAGTGGGTGAGGGCCACACTACCCTGTTCGTTACCCCGACGGGGTGTGCGGTTAGGAACATTTTATTCCGCCTTAACAAAAAAGGTGACTCTTGGTCTCCCCCTGTACCTACTTCCTTCCACTCTCGCACTGTATATCTTGACCAGTCGCTCGTTCGGCACTCTTTGGCTCATGTCCGCACCATCGGAGCGTTGACTGCATGGTCTCCATATAGCAGAGAGTTAATCACTAATTCTTCCATCTGAACTCCCATATTCATTTCATTCAACCTTTGGAAACATTTATCCAGATTATGATAAAGAGTCTGGTCTGATATAACGCAGCCCTGTTTAACGCCGATATTTACATTAAAGCAGGGCGACATTTCATCATCCAGCCGCACACAAGCCCTGCAGTCCATGTAGTTAGACTGCACAGCTTGCAGCAGTCTACCGTTAACCATACTTACCATAGTCTGGCAAAAGTCCCAAAGTTCGTTTTGTACAACCGTATCAAATGCTTTCTACAAATCCACAAAACTGTAGAAAACCCTCTGGCCTAGAGCCAGATGCTTCTCCACAATGTTGCGCAGAGAAAACACTTGATCCATGCATCCCCTTCCATACCTGAAACCTTGTGCTTCACATAGAAATTCATCAGACACTATCCTCATTCTTCTTTCAGTAATCTTACCATACACTTTGGCTGCCAAACAGTGAACAGTCATAATTTCTCCGTGGTGAGCCCGAAAACAGGTTTTTCATACTCCTCGACAGCTTCTCTTTCTCTTCTGGTGATGAAAATCGTTAACCGTGTAAATGGTTCTTAATTGTTGGGAACACCAAAAAAGTCACAACGTCTAAGGTTTTCAATTTCGAATATTCATAGAGATGGGCGTAAAATAAAAATGAGGCTTAATTGCTACCATAATTATTAATTTATTATTTTGGAACGTACCTGCCAAAGTCGAAATCTATGTCGGAGTGTTCATATTGTACAAGCGACCAAATTCCCCATAGGAAGTGAGATAAGAGTGCAAGTTGGTTGACTTCCACGTAAACCTTGTTTATTTGCTCGTCCTTGGGGTTGTTGTTACTCATATACTCTGATAAGTATACTTTGATCCAATTCAGTTGGAATTCTTTGCTCGGATATCTCTTGTAATCAATGTCTTCTATTGATAAACCTAGAATTTACAAGTATAGTCCTATTTAAGTTGACTGGTATAGGTCATTTGGAAAAAAAAAGGTTAACCCTGTAGAAAATTGCCACAACACGACATAAGACTACTTGACAAAGATAGGTTGAGTGTTTCAAGTTTAATACCTACTTTAAAGTCAAACCCTCGCAATGCCTTTGACTCTTCGAAATTACCTATAAGTATGTGGTTTATTTACAGCATCTTTGCTCGGTGAAGAGAAACATCGCGAGAAAACCTACATACCTAACACATTTTCTAGCTGACTGTGAAGTCTGTCAGTCCACTAGGCCAGCGTGTTGTATTACGACCTAAACC
This sequence comes from Leucoma salicis, assembly GCA_948253155.1. Lineage (NCBI taxonomy): Eukaryota > Metazoa > Arthropoda > Insecta > Lepidoptera > Erebidae > Leucoma > Leucoma salicis. Next base: position 17,645,892 of record OX411807.1, on the reverse strand, counting down.
GAGCTCCCGACAGGAGACTTGTGCCCCACAGCGGAACAGTAATAGGTTATGAAAACATCATTTACAAATAGTCTTCTCCGAATTAGTAGTTGTGTAGGTAAATACATACCAAAGACGATAGAATTTCCAGCAACACTATCCTTATTTTATCAAACAATACTGTTTTTTTAATAGATAAGAAAGAAGCTCGTTATTTACTTTATAGATACCTACTTAATTACAACATCGTAAAACTGGCAGCCTGGTAATAACGTTTTTATTTACTAAATACCTATCTAACTTGTTTAGGTACCTACACTTGATTATGTAAGTAAATGAGATCTATTGAAGTCGTAAACTTATTTCTAGTTCCTTCCCGTAGACAGAGGATACAATAGAATCGCTACATTTTAATACTAAGGATGAAGAAAAGGATTCACACATTAGGTCATAGCAAGAGTGAGCGAGACACATGTAAGTATAAGCTCAGACTAACTTTAGTCTGAGAAGCGCGTTTCGCGTACCTATATGCGTTATTTTTGTTTGGAGTTGGACGCACTTCAACTGGGTCCCAACAATAAGGTGGCCAACAGTCCCCATCATCATCGGTAGGTAAGCTTATGCGTTCATTAATCACGTTATATACGCTAATGTTACACGTTCTAATACATTTTAACCAAAATATAAGCATAACTGCAATTTATTTTGTAGTTATCCGGCTAAAACAGGTAGTACATTTTTAGTCTATAAAATTATAATTATAGTTATTTTCTAACATTATTCCGGTTATCATATGTCAAACTATTGCTATCTCGACACTGCATAAGATGCAACGTGTCTATTATATCCTCTGTCTACGTTCTTTCCCTTCCTAAAACCCTGACGTCATATCGCGCACGTCATTTGAATATGATGTAAGATAAATATGGCGACAAAATTACTTATAATCTCTAGTTTAAGATGTCTATCACGATATCCCAGTTATAAGGCCCTCTCACCTCGGGAGACTAAAATAAATACCTACCTATGTTACGTTTACTCACCAACAAATTCATTAAAGTGATTCGCAATGTCGTACGCTTGATAGCTATATGCAGCATATTCATAGTCAATGAAAGATATCGTCTGTTCGTCTTTGTTGTAGATAACATTTCCTAGAAGCAAATCGTTGTGAGCAAACACAATAGGACTGGTTGTTTTTGACAGATATGATTTAAGACGCTCGTACTCTATCCTTAATTTTGTTATCGAGTTGAAACTATTTGCGAATCTATAAAAAAAGAGATTATTTCCTTTGAATATTTAATATACACTGTTGCTAAAGTATTAACTTTATCTTTTTACAGCAGTGCTCAACCAATTAATTAAGCGTCTAATTCTTAAGTAATGCATATTTTTATGGTGCTGAAAAAGTAGACTTATTCAACTGAACTGCTAAATGGAAAATTATGCCCGCAATAAAAACCATTGAATAAACACGAATCTACTCGTACAAACTGAACATCGGCTCGGCATCCACCTGCTGTGTTAATTTAAAAGCTAGACCTTTAAAAATATTAAACTAGAGACTAAAACAGAGAAAATTATTATTATTGCGTAACTTAGGCTTCTTCATCTTCGTCATTCTCTCTTAACAACATCCTGACTAATCACAATGTTCATCTATAAATCTACCTAGTACTGGAGTTTCCAGCCAGAGGGGCGCGCCCTAAGTGAGATTTCAAAGAGCTGATACTGCCAGATCAGTTTGCAATTTCGAAAAAAAACTGCGATAAAAGAGAGAGAGGAAAGAGTGCTATAGCTTGCGGTCCAGAACACTTCCCCGGATTGGAAGGGACGCAGATTCGGATCCGGCTAGTTATCTCTCTTATTTTACTATCACAAATAATTTGTTATTGAAAGTAGCCTCAGCATGTCAGGTGCTAAAAAACAAATCACAAAGATGCTTTATATTTGACTTTGATAAATTCTTATGGTCTTATTCATAATAACTTATCGGAGGTTTAAAAGCTCGCTAAAAGTAGATTGTCAAAAAGTGTTATTCATAATCGTTCGATAACGCTAAAACGTTCATTAACTCTCCGATATATTCGCTTTGATTTATACAAGCTAGTAGCCTACTATAAACCTTCGATCTTGCGTATATTAGCAAAAAACATGGCTGATTTTGGTCAGCTGATTATGATGTTTGAAATGACAATTTATTGTGTATTGACATTGATTTGTAATAGGTACATCCGACACGCATAATCTCATTTTTATTGTTATAAGAAGTTTACGTTTATGATTTTACGTTAATTTTCTTAAATATGCAAGCTTTACAAACCCTGCAAAGTATTGCGGTCATTGAAAATCATGTCATCAATCGGTGCAGAAAAGTGTATCGGCAAAGAGGCAATCCTTTTTCTTTAGGGGATGAGAAATTCCGGGGTGCGGGTCGGGATACCTCCACGTTGGGGCACCCTGGGCAGCGCTGTGAACTCGTCGCGGCAACAGTGCCTTCTGCGAGGAGATTATCTCGCGGAAGGAAGCGGCGGAGAGGGCCAGGGAGGAGGATTCTTCCGCTGACCCAAACCGCCGAAAGCGACTGGGGCGGCGCAGGCGCGAGTATTTGCGGCTCATGCCGCCCTAACTGAGGTTGCGGGTGGATGGACTGGGGAACGTCCGCCGTCATCCGCAAGGCCTCCTGCGAAGGTGTGGTGCTCCGTGTGCGGATGCGTCGCACCTTTGTCGCTCAGTAGAGGGTACCCGAAAGGGTAAGCCGCCGGCGGGCCACTGAAGTAATCCAACACAGTACCAGTGGTCCGTCAACACGGGCGGAGAGACGGCACACGGTGGGTATCTTTAGTGGGTGCGGGCCCCACACTACCCTGTTCGTTGCCCAGAACGACGGGGTGTGCGGTTAATTTAGTTCGCAAAGACTTGCAGCTTTTAATATTATCATTCATTTTAATATAATTTTAAATAATAAATCGTAATAATTTTATCTTCTTGTTAGTTGTTTATGTATCTTCTTATCTTCTTGTTCAATGGTTTTTATTGTGGCAGTGTGAGCACAATTTCGCTGTAGTTTATATAATAATTTTATTATTTTTGTTAATGTGACACAATCAAAAATTAAAACGTTTGACAATGACAAGTATAAACTTATGAAAATATTTTTCTACTATTCACATTTCACCATATTTTCTACGAAATTGCAACATTATGTACATTAAAGACATTTTAGTTATCGGAGGTTTATCAAACGATTATGAATAAAGATTTTTATCGAACGTTTGATAGGTTTAAAAGACGTTTTAACTAATATAGGTTTATACCTTCGATAAACATTTTGTTATGAATAAGACCATTAGAGTATAAAAACTATAACTTTAGTTATAGTCCAGTTGTGCCAATTGTAGGCAAATGTGTTATAGGTACTTAACTATGGTATAGCGGTTTTATAGTGACGTTCCATGCGTGACGTAATTTCTGCAAATATATCGATTGTTTGCCGGGAAATACTTAAGTTAGGAATTAATTAATTATATGTTCAATATTCTAATAAATAGCGAAGCGGTAAAACCAACGACTGCAAAGACAGTTTTATCGAGTTCAATCTCCAGCCCGAGGTTTTGTACGGCATACTCCTCTGACTTTCCGAAGTTATGTGTGTATTTATTTACAAGTTATTACTGCTCTTTGAGGGATGAGGATAAGGAGACCTGCACGCCTGAGATTTACTCCACGGCTACGTGCTTGTGAAGTCTGCTTACCCGCACTGGGCCAGCATGGTGAACTACGGCCTATATCGCTCTCAATCTGAGTAAATAGGGTTGTAGGAGTAAATTTGTCGGTTTGCTATGATAGGTATTTAATACTTACAAATAATTTAAAAAAGGTAGGTATCATTTATAAAATTATAAACCTTGAACTTTTTTCTGAATTAACAAACTCAGATCATAGGTAGACCATTATTGACCCTTAAAGAGCGTTAATTATATATATTATAAAACTGTAACAGAGCTGTGTCTGTACATTTAAGATATTTGAGAAAAAATGACTGTAATAGGCTATATAGGCGTGTCTAAACACAAAATATATTTTTTTAGAATTTTTGTCTGTTTGTTTGTTCGCGCATCACACCAAAACTACTGAACGGATTTTGATGCAACTTTTTTTATTTCAAAGGACTTGATTAGACTTAAAAACTAGTATACATTTTATCCCGCTACATTATCGGGAACCTGAGATATAACTGAAAAACTAGAAAATTATTAAAAAAAATTTTTTTTTAGAATTTATTTAATAGAACTGCTACATGGATTTTGATATAACTTTTTTATTTGAAAGGCCTTGATTTGACTTAAAAACTGGTAGACTTTTTATCCCGCTACTATATTGGGAACCTAAGATATAACCGAAACATTGCCTGCGGCGAAGCCGCTGGCAAAGGCTAGTTATATTATATTTATATAAGTATTTTGTTATTACGTCTATATATTTTTCCACTACTGCACGTATCAAATTAATAATATAATAGCATACATGTACTGTATACCTACCTATATTATTTAATCACCAGATTATTTATTCGACAAACAAAATATTTTGATATAAAATTACACTATTAAAAAAATATCGTATAAAATTAATTGCGGTACAACACTATCTCATCGTGAAGAAAAAAATACGGTTGATAGCGTGTCTGGACGACCCGCCCCGCGTGTCCCGCGTACCCCTCTAAGTCCCTTCTGAATTTTGCTAAAACAAGTGATTTAGTAACTAAATTCTACTTATTGATGAAAAGAAATGTTACTATTCCTTTTATTTTGCTGCCGGGAATCGTTTTTACAACCTGGCACTGTACATTTCACCATTTTTATCAAAAAATAAATAAAAGATTGCCCTCCGACAATATTAGTATTGTTTTTCTACTGATTGAGCGTTTCAACGACGCGCGATACTGTTCATACTTGTGCTTACGGTTCATACTCAGTAAGGCGCGCTCTATAGTTTTATGTACTCTAAGGATAAATTACTAGCTTTTAGGTACAATACATAACTGTACTTGACAAAGCGACAGTGGTTTTGACTAGAAATGAGTACTATTTCCGGTCTGTAACTTTCACTTTGATTAGATCATGCCAATATTATTTTGCGATAGTTGTCGTGTCTCCCATTGTAATCTGGCTTATCGCCGAGCGGTGCTGAGGATGCCTCATGGAGAGGCGAAACACGTGTGCAATTTGGTAAACATTTACGTTAATAATTGAAATAGGTTCACGAATGTTAATTAATTTCATGTTAAAATTCAAGTGAGAATACTACTTGGTACCCAACAGTAATGCAAAGGGTGATAAATGATTACTTCGCTTAGTGTGTATGTAGAGGTGCCACAAACCCGTCCGAAAACAAATAAAATTGTGGAAAAGTCCATTAAGTGTGAGTGTTATTTTCGATTAAACATTTTCGCACTTTTTAATTTATATGGCTACCCGTTTCAAATGCTTAGAAAATATAAATACATATAGGTATATACTTATTCTTAGGTTTTATTTGTGCATCCAATCATTTGGTGTAGGTAATCTGCTAACTAATGTGTCTCGCCAATAAGAATGATCGTTCGTTTGTACTTTTTAGGGTTCCGTACCCGAAGGGTCCAAACGGGACCCTATTACTAAGACTTCGCTGTCTGTCTGTCTGTCCGTCCGTCTGTCACCAGGCTGTATCTCAAGAACGCGGTAGCTAGACAGTTGAAATTTTCACAAATGATGTATTTCTAAACATAGCATCACGCCTGTATTCCCTGAAGGAGAAGGCAGAGGTGTATTACACACCCACGACTCGCCAGCTATGTTTAAGTCCCACGTAATAGGGGGCGAGCCTAGCGCTATTGATAACAGCAACAGGTAGACGCTTTAAATATTCACAGAATATTTAGTTATATATGTTGTTTACCTAGTCAATGGTACGGAACCTTTCGTGCGCGTGTCCCACTCGCACTTGGCCGGTTTTTTAATTGTACTGGGGCTTATGTCATTGGCAAGGTTAAATCTATTTGAACCGTTGATTCATAAAGAATAGATAGCGAACATTCTCATATTTATTCCACTCAATGTGAGATGACTATGATTAGGCACGTTTATGATTTATGTTTATGTGATTGACATTAGATAAAGTTAGTAGCGGAAAGTCGTTTATTGACAAGAAGCCATTCGTTCTCTCTGCCTACCCCGCTGGGAAAAACAAGCGCGAATCTATATTATGCTATGCAAAAAAAGGGAGAACTCGAAAAAAAGCCACACTGGTAGAGACTGGTTATGTCTGGCAGTAAATGGACCCGGGTAGGCACCACCATCTTACCACTGAAATAATGTCACACAGTTCCAGTGGTCCGCCAGGACAGGCGGAGAGACGGCACACGGCGGGATTATTTAGTGGGTGAGGGCCCCACACTACCCTGTTCATTGCCCTGAACGACGGGGTGTGCGGTTAGGTAAATTTTTTCGCGACTAAACAAAAAAAAGGTAAGTACCTACTACTGTGTGTTACATTAACGAAGATCTTTTTATAGTTTCAATGAAGGGTAGATCAGAAGGGAAACTAAGAATATCTGACAAAACCTGATTCTGTATTAAAGGAATGAAATGTAAATTAAAAATAAATAAATTAACGCCAAAGTCTGCGCCTTCTGCTATACACTTGTATAGCAGAAGGCAGAGTAGGTATAACATATTATGCATTTAATATTGCACGCCTCATAATAGAAGCGTTGAGGTGTGTACTATTCTCGCTTCGTGCAGAAAAACTGATTTTTCTAACTTAAAATGTCTTTATTTGACATATATTACACTTGTAAAATAATATATACACACACATATCAAGAAAAAACACTATTTTAACACTCATTATATTTTTGATGCCATTATTGTTATTTAAAATAGTTAAAAAATTTGTTTGAAAATGTTCTGTCTTGGACGTCCGTTTGTTGTAGGTAATGTATGTTAACACGATAACAACCAAAATACTTTACTAATCGAGTCTTTTTTTTTCTTATACGAATTAGTAGTTATGATTACGAATAGAGCCCTATCACTTATCACGGTCTGATTCAATGTGGTTTAATTGTTATTAAATAAACAAAAAAATAGTGAATATTTATACTTTCGATTCGACACTAAAACCAGCGCCTCCTTATTTCGTGAGAACTATTTCTATAGACCAATATAGAAGTACTTCTTAAAATTAGCGCTAGATGGCGTATAAGACATGAGATGTACTTTTTAAAATTAGCGCTATCTATGTGATTTATTGAAAACTACTTAGTAGTACATTATTAGTTACTTATGAAATAATCAATTTTATTTTGAAAAATGAAGATAATGAGGCGTGCACTTTCGTATTTTCCCCAAGTATTTTTGACTGCGATTAAGTAGGTAGGTACTACTAGCATCATTGTTCTTTCGCTTCTTTATCATGCCCCTGGGACCACTTGGCCTGTAAGCCAAACCAGATATGACTTTGTCAAACGTAGAACGGTTGCTGCCACCAACGGTTCTTTGAGAACGAATAATTTCATCTCTATTAAATAATATGGATACAATGATGTGATGAAGTATTAGATCTGATTTAAACAGAATCCCGTTTGTGCTCCGAAGTTTCAGGAGAATCAAAACGAGCGTCAGTCACACGTTTAGAGGTTTTTCTTGATAATAAAAATTACTTTCCTTAGATCTTACAAACATTAATAAGGTCAAATTTTATTTACAATATATGTATGTATACGTATTACAAACCTGGTCTGTTTAGGTTCTGTTGAAAACGGTTCTGGAACTAAACTCAAAAATTGTTCGATTTTATCCCAAACAAACGGTTCCTTAGGTACCTGCAAATAAATAAATACATTATATTGAGTAAATAAGAAGGCATAACAAAGAAACTACTAGCTTAGTTCCGAAGACATGCCAATTTAGTCTTTTCAGTAAAAGATATATAAGAGGACAGAAAGATTTTCATTTAAGCAAAAACTTTTTTTCTTATTTAACGTAGATGGATGCTACGTTTGATAGCGTCAGCTGTAGCTGACGTTAAAATAGAAATAACGCTTACCTATTTTTTAACAAGAATTGCAATACGTAATTCTCCTTGCTCTTTTACATTGATGGTGTAACATATTTTATGCTGTAGTACTTATATCATAAGTCTGCAAAGATGGTGGAGTGGTTTTTAGATACCGACCTACCGTGCAGTGTTCGATTCCCACACAGGATAAAGAGAGGACACTGAGTCTGGGTGTAATTTGTGTACATCAAAAGTCCCCAGGTCCAAGATACAGGGATTATTCCTTAGTACAGGTCTTGTTTTATTTACCCTATTCTATCTCTCTCTATCTATTAGGTACCTATATAGATTAAACATCATCAGATTGTAAAACGGATGTTAATGAAAAAATAAAAATAACTATATTATGTTATTATTTAAGCTAAATAAGTAGATAACGTGCAATAACATTATCTAAATAAGTAGGTATTATACGGACTTAAATAGGTACAATACTCTATCTTGTTACATACATACGGGTCTCTAAGTATATTATTTACGCGTTTAGCAACATTTTAATTCGTTTATAATACTTAATTCCGATGTTACATTTTTAGTAATATTCGTTATCTCATTAAGCCGGTACCTACCTACTATAAATTACATGATTGATGCAGGACATGTTATTTTTATTTTCGTATGGTCTTTTTGACACAAACTTCGCTCTTTTTAGTCCATTAGCGCCCCACCGCGGAACTAGATATCCCAAATTTTTGCCAGGCATCCCATTATTCTATCTAGTAGAAGCCCCAGACGGCGGAGTATATTATATTCAAGCGCCTCTCGATGATTTTTTAAGGGAAACAAAGTACTCACACACTCAGAACAACCATTTGTGGATGGCACAAATAATTATCTTGTGGGAGTCGAACCCAAAACACATGGCTCGGGAGGTCGGTATCTAAACCACTACACCGAAAAATATCGGTAGAGGTAGCTAATAAAGTGCGCAGGAAATGGATGGCATAGTTTTTAGCAAACATCTTAACCATCGATTAAATTTAACCATCGATTTAATTGTTATTTTAGATATAGCATTGTATCGCCTGAATTTGCGGACATTCATTTCATACCAATAACATTCACTTTTACTAAAGTAACATGGTAAGAATGTTGTGCAAAGTTCAGTTTTGTCCCTATTCACCCTGTCATCAACTTATCTAGGTATTTAGTTTACATGTGTAGATGTGAAATGTCAATTTCTAGCTAAATAGTAGTGGTTACTACAATAATATACATGTAGAACATATGTATGAGTTCCAAGATATCTTATTAATATATACATACATCGTTTCCGAGTGAGACCTTGTGCATTTTGGCTAGCTGTTTAGCAACTAAAGGCCATATCTTGACATCTATTACTGAGTCAATATCCAAAGTGTTTCCAGGATAGTACTGGTATGCAAGTCCATTCTCAAATATTCCATATACTTGTGGTGCCAGTCCAAGAACATTCAATGTTTTGATGTTTCTTAAATAAAAACAAAAAATTGTAAAAGCATACTTTCTGAAATTACTGATCGGATTTTAATGTGGTTTTAACGTGAAGATAGAGCTTGATTTTGAGAAGACTAGGTGTCTTTATTTTATTTAAATCGGTTTTAAAGAAATAATTGTTTGAAGGGACGATACTAAATTACATTAGGGATAAAACTTAGAATGAATTAACGTGTGAAAATGTGAAATCGAAAATAACAGTCACAAGCAGGATTTGAACCTGAATCTCCGGAATACCGTCCCAGATGCTTTGTAATGCAGCCATCGTGACAATTGCTCGGGACTGCGAATTTCGACTACACTTTCCTTCTTAATGTCTTGGGTTATGCCTGCACCATCTGTCATTGAATTGGCATAAATCTTGCTTGTGACTGTTATTTTCGATTTCACATTTTCGCACTTTGTATTAATATATATGGCTAAGCATGAGGAGACTTCAGGAGAGCCGCATCCATCCCGCATTCTCTGCTCTGAACAATTTAGTATTGAGAAGCGCTCCAGTGGCTAAGCCTGACCCGACGCACAGTACCATAGGTGGGCTATTATGGGCTAGACTTCGTTTTATTTTTAGAATTTGATTTAGTCACTCATACGACACCCGTGAGAAAGAACCGGGTGGTGAAACTTGTATTCTTAGTCCGTCACCACACGGACAAAAAGACAGTTAAACTATTTCAAATGCTTAAATTATATAAAACAACAAACAAAAGTGTCTATAAGTCGCAAGTAGGTTCTACGATACCACAAAGTGCGAAAGAATGTATAATCGAAATTTATGTCACGATGGTTTTGTTGGCACGCTTTGCCAAATAAACCTGGAACGGTTATCCAGGAGACGCAGGTTCAAATCCTGCTCGTGACTATTATTTTCGAATTCAAATTTCCGGACTTTTCAAATTCAAATTTCCGCATATGCTCTGATGAATGGTGGAGCATGTCAAGTGTATACATATAATGGGTTCTATGTTAGTTTAGTGAGTCTCACGGATAGGGAAAGACGTAAGTTCGAATCCGACTCGGAAAAAATATTATTTTTCCATTTTCACAAAAACTTGTTCTAGTAGACTTATCCTTTACAAATATTCTTTCTACTTAATACATTACCTAGTTTAACATGTTGGTATGAATGAATAAACATAGAAGAACAATCGCCTTTAACAAACAGCATATTATTTACATAATAAACACCACTTTCAAGGTAAAACTTATATTGTGGTGTTGAACAGCAAAGATAACTTCTGAGTTTCAATATAATTATATAAACTATTTATTTGTGGAAAATTCGCAACAGAGTACATTTTCTAAACGTCTATGTACTTACTTATGTAAATAAATATTTAAGTGAAAATGTATTTATTATGAAATTTATGGCAAAATGCAAATTTTTGTAGTTTTCAATGGCAAATTTTTATTAACAAACTTTTATTACCTTTGCTTGTATCTATCTATGTAATATAATCTTAGAAAAGTCTCACCCACTTCAAAACAGACTTCAAATGAAACTCTGCACACTTATCAAGGCCAGATGACAATACAATAATTCAAGTTTTAGGTATGTTTTTTTATTACATGCTGGGTATATTATCACACATAGATAGAACAGAAATATGATCTAAATAAGTGCTTTGATGCTGTTTTGGGATAAGTGAATCCTGATAAATACTCTACACATTTTTAAAATCATTCAGTTTTACTTTTAAATACCAGTAAAAAAATTACATATATGATTAGGTTAATGAAAGCCATTGAAAACAGTTGAATATACAATTGGTTTAAATACTTACATACTATACTAAAATATATATATTTTATCTACAGCAAATAATACCACAAATTACCTGATTTCTGCAGTTCGATCTATAAATAAATCAGTTTTATTGCCGTAAACTCTTACAAGCACAACATCATTTTCTTCTTCTGCTTCCATATGCCAACAACAAACTAATTTATTAGTTATGCCATCAGTGAGTGTCTAAAAATATAGACTAAATGAAATATTATCAAAATTACTAAAAAAATAAATAAGTAAATTTTTTACAAAAATGACCTCATTCAACTTAATTTGATACCAGTTGCACATCCTTTGTTTTTTGTTAAGGCGCGAAAAATGTTCCTAAAGACACATCTCGTCGTTCGGGACAACGAACAGGCTAGTGTGGGTACCAGTTGCACATCCTTAACATAAAAATAGTTTAACCAGTTCTGTAACTTTTGCAAGACAAGTATTTATATCTACATTTAAATGCCGTTGGTCAAACAGAATCCTTACAACAATAATGATTAGAAATTATGGATAATACAGAATAATTCCAAATCTTTAATTTTTGCTTTATTAAATAGTAATAGTATGTTGGTGCAATTAAGTATTCAAATTTCAATAATAAAATCACGTACCTTTAGTTTAATGTTGCTTGGAGCCCAGTTAGGTTTTATGGTTTCGAGCAGCTTTATTACTCCTGTGTATAGATCACTTTCCTCAATTTTAACTGGCACAAATTTATCTCCAGCAGCTAAGCAGATCGACGACATGTTCATAAATAAAACTTGCTACATTTAAATGAAAATATTCTTTATATTACTTGAGCGAAATTACGCTAAAACGAGTAGTATTTTATATTTTTATGGTTTTGAAACTTTTAGCAAACCAGGCTTCATTTGCTGAGATATTATTATTTTGCATCAAATTTATTTGGGGAAACTGTTTCTGATTTATGCTAGCCAATCATATAAAAGAGCTACATAAGCGAACAAGTACACACCAGAACTCAGACCACGGCACAGACTACTATGACCACAGAACAATTTATACCCTATGACAACGGTGATTCCGTATATATTATTTTACTCTTTGCTATTCCTTCCTAGTCTGTGCCTCAGACCACCAGGCACACGAACAAGGAACATTAGACACACAGACTAATTAGTGTGATTAACACAGACTAGTGATTATGTGATTAAACAACTATGATATAATATGAAATGATTATACCATTGAGCTCTAATAAAGGGGGAGAGGAAAAGAGACTACAAATTTACCGAGCAAGTCTTTGAAATCCAAAAATAGCGTAATTTCCGCTAGGGAAGCGCGTAAAAAACATCGATATCGATACTTCAGTCCTTCGAGCGATCTATAAATTTTTTGGTGGACAAAGATTTTTTTAATAGCGTAAATCTTTATCTACCTGTACCTATAATTACATCTATGTGTGTCAAATTGCAACCAAATCCATTCAGGTATATTAGCTAGTGGTTGATAGATCAATCAGGTATGCCTTCTTTTTAAACAAACAGAAAATTAAGGGCGTAACACTCTATTGAATAGATTTGGATTGTAAAAAGCATAAAGAAATAAATAATAATTGAATCCTGGGTATAGACGTTCACTCTAAGTCCAAACATACCTATATAAGTTTGTGATGTGATGACATCAGAAGAAAAATAATTGAAAGTGAGGTATTACGATAACTAGAAACAAGTATATAATATTTTATAAAAAAAAACATAGCATCACGCCTGTATTCCCTGAAGAGGTAGGCAGAAGTGCATTACACACCCACGACTCACCAGCTATGTTTAAGTCCCACGTAATAGGGGGCGAGCCTATTGACGTCTACCGGGCACATTTCCTCCGGGCTGCTATTGAGAATTTTTTTTTTAGGAAAAAGCTCAATAACATTGCCCGACCCGGGGATCGAACCCGAGACCTCATGATTAGCAGTCGCATACACTGCCGCAACACCACCGAGGCATAATATTTTATTCGATTGGTCAGTCATTCGACGTCCACTGCTGTACATAATAGATCTCCCTAAGAGAACGCCACAATAAGCAGTCCTTTTTTTTTTTGTTAACATGGTCCAAACTGCAAGTTTACGCACGTCACTGGGGTACCAACAGGATCCAGGGGGAGTGTCGAGCTTGATGTCATACAGGCTTGATTCTTGTGTTGAGTTCAAGAGCCACAATACCAACTAAAACATGACCGCGGCGCCTTCTTCCGTCATAATGGAGAGTCATGGGATCGACTACAGATATTCCACACCGACGCTCTAGTGACTACATCCAAGGGTGCTTTGCGGTTTTGACCAGGTCGTCAGTCCTTCTGGCGGGAGGCCGTCCTATGCTGCGCCTTCCTGTGAAACATGTGAAACATCTAATGCGGAGGGAGGATAAAACCGGGTGTTAGCGTGGCGACGCTTTGACGTGACAATACAATATTATGATGACATGGAGCTGGTCTGACGATGGAGCTGGAAGGTGGACATAGGAATTCTATAATGAAACGGCGCAACCCTACCGAGTTTAGACTTGTTTGATTCGTCTTGACGAGTAATTTCTCTTTAGATGGTTTCCAGGGTCTGATGATGAACCTAAAAAGTGGCTATAAGAACTCCGTTATAAAACGAGATAACCCCATTGATTTTGAGCTCGTATGGTTACTCTTGACGAGTACGATGGATGGATAATCGGGTATTACTTTTCTTCGTGCTGCATTGAAGTACTGAACATGAAGGCATGTTGTCATCTGTTTTATCTTTTATCTTTGTAAAAATCACAGTATTTCCGCAGATTTTAGGGAAAAATCGTTATTATAAATATATTGTTGACAGCACGGAACATATTGGCAATAGGCTTGCAGAATAATTATCGATATATCGGTGAAATTATTTTTCACTTTACACATTACAAACATACAATTTTGAGGCCTTTCTTATGACTGAATTCCAGCAATATTACGGCGATGACAGTTTAACTATTTTTATAAATGTTAAAGTAAGTTCGTTTATTTGCTATTTCTTATTTAGATATTTTTATATATATTTTTAGCATTTGACATGCTTAGCACTATACATTAAACACAAAGTGAAAAATGTGAAATCGAAAATAACAGTCAGGAGCAGGATTTGAACCTGCATCTTCTGGATACCGTCCAGATGCTTTACCAATTCAGCCATCCTGACAATTGCTCCTGACTGCTAATTTCGATAACACATCATACTTAACGTCTTTGGGTGACGCCTGCGCCATCTGTCGGAAGTATTTTCATACATTATACCGACCAGGTAAACTTAATTTTACAATTAAGATTTTACCTAATAATGATGCAAACACTTTAAATATTTAGATATTTTATATATATTTTTAGCATTTGACATGCTTAGCACTATACATTAAACACAAAGTGAAAAATGTGAAATCAAAAATAACAGCCAGGAGCAGGATTTGAACCTGCTTCTTCTGGATACCGTCCAGATGCTTTACCAATTCAGCCATGCTGACAATTGCTCCTGACTGGTAATTTCGATAACACATCATACTTAACGTCTTTGGGTGACGCCTGCGCCATCTGTCGGAAGTATTTTCATACATTATGCCGATTGCTATTTCTTGACACCGTAACTACTTAACCAATCATCACGAATTGTCACTTATTTAAAACTCTGGAGTACAGATTAGGACAAAGGCTACTAACTATTGTTTAAGTGGAGAAGGTCTCCTGGCTGGGATGGCTATTTTTGTGTAGATTATTTTTATGCTAGAGAGTGACGTATTTATATATCGTTCCAATAGAGGGCGTTGATCGTTAAGACAAATGTAAAAAGGAGATTGGGTATGTCTAAAAGATAGTACTGTAGCTCAGTCGATTAGAGCACTTCCACGGATAGGAAGGGACGCAGGTTCGATTCCCGCCTGTACTAAAATACTCTTTTTCCTTATTCACAAATCATGATTTGTACTTTATGAGTAGCGGAGCATGTCAAGTGCTAAAATATAGATCAAAATGTTTAAAAAAATCACGCCATCAAATAGTATGTATTTTAATTGCAAAATTAAACTTACTATAGTGGATGCATGCAAATGCGTTCCGATAGAGGGCGTTGGTCGTTAAGACAAATGTAATAAGGAGATTGGGTATGTCTAAAAGATAGTACTGTAGCTCAGTGAATTTGACAATTGACAAATAATGTATTAGGCTGTGTTCCAATATATACACTGCTAGCACTGTTCAGTGCTCTTACTGGAGAAAAATCATTCCGTTATAGACTGAGTATTCTCATAGACTAAGTATACTAATGGACGAAGCCATAGCGCTGTTGCCGTTCTGTATTCATTTGTCAAACACAGTATTGTTATTTCTGTCTATTGTTCCAAGTCTCAATAGGAGTAAAAAAGATAGCTTATATAACATTGGCAATGACATACTGTATGTGAAATTCGTGTCACACGCTGACCGACTAGTAGGTCAAAACATTGCGATTTGGTGCATCATAAAAGTGAAATCCTAGAAAGTCCTCTTGAAGTTGAGAAATATCTTGTGCGCTAGTGAAAATATATCGTGTGTAGCTGTCTTTTGTTCATCCAGAACGACGCAAGGAGGTGTAAAGAATCCAAATTTGTAATTTCACACGTAAGTCTATATCAGCTATTTTCACCTTAAATAACTACGAAACCCAATAAAAATTCGATAGATATTGGTAGATTTAGATGTTATCAATATGATTACATTATTATACATTGATATAAAAACAAGTTTATTAGTTAAAATTATTAAAATAATATCCATTGTTTTAGGCGCCCTTTGTAGTTATGTAGTCAATAGCCATTTACACTTTATCGATAGTTCAACCAACTGAACTTAACATTTGCTTTTTATGGTTTCATAAAGTTTGTTATCTTTTATAGGTTTCCAAAATATGCTGAATTTAGAAAAGCGTGGATCAAGTCCATAAGAAGAGAAAACTGGGAGCCAAATAAATATTCCCGCCTATGCTCTGAGCATTTTGAACAATTTTGTTTCATTGCCCGCTTGGCAGGCGGGTTGGCGATCGCAATGGATGATGTTAATACTCGAAGGAGTGCTGCTGCCCACTCCCCCTGCTATTCCCTCAGTCGGCTCTTACGACTCCCATGGGCGGAGAGGGGTGGGACAATTCTAAAGCCGGCCCCACACGTCACGTTACACTAGGATCCTATACTATATATATACTTTCATAAAGCTGTAGGCAATATAGGTGTCTGAATACAAAGCAATCCTTTTTAGTTTTTGGTCTGTTTGTTCGTTCGCGCATCACGTAAAAATTACTGAATGGATTTTGATGCAAGTTTTTTTATTTGATAACTCATGCTCTCCTCTCAAATTTTTTTATTAAACTTTAAACTGGTATACATTTTATCCCGCTACTATATCGTGAACCTGAGATATAATTTTATAGCTTTACCACTATGGAAATAAAATTAAAAATTATCGATTTAATCTAACTTTAACCAGGAAGTAAACGTACAATAAAAGCTAGTACTGGTAGTCTGGTTATCGATAATCGACATCGTGGCATCATTCTCCACAACACTAGACTACGCACACAATGAAAAAACGTCAAACGCACACATAAAAAATTGACACGCATTTGAAGCTAAGACTCCGTCCAGCGTATTATTGGTCCGAGGAGTATTCTACTGCCGCAGTATTCTAGGGAAATATATAAATTACGTCATAAATCGCCGCCATTTTTATACTGTGTGTGCGTGTGTGAGGACTGGCGTTTTTAAAATAAGGTGCTCTCAGTGGTTTGATCACGTGGACAACAGCATCCAGAAATTTAACCACTTGCACTATTAAAAAGTATTATTGTTATTGAATATTGTTATTCAAAGATACCGAACCAAGGAAAATTTAAAGAAATTGTGTTTATTGCAGTGTGAAACCAATACTTTGTATGAAATGAAAGTAAGCATAGATTAGTATACTGGACTGCGTTCCGTTATAAACAGTAACCGGTATTGCTAACTATAACGGAACGACTTTGCAGTATACTAAATTGACGTCACACCTTACAGTGCTTGCAGTGTATATCGGAACACACCCGTAGTCTGTGACGTTTTATCAGTATTGCCACCAAAGAAAAATAAATAATATATTTAATTCTTTTTTCTATACAGTATCATTATTAGGAACCCACTAGGTATGCCGCATTTTCGTAAAAGAAAGTTGACTGGGCCTGCTCACAGGTCTCACAGATAAACATATTGTTATATGCTCTTTGCTCAGAGATTATACTACTTCTACTACCCAACCTATTCTATAGACGGAAGGAAGCATATTTTAATTTTCTTGCTCACACCTACATGTCCTTGTCCTGGCTACTTAGACGAAGAATAATATAGACTCGCTCTCAGACTATCTAGACAGAGCGAAGAAAATTCTTTGACATGTATGAGCGAGAACACAAGACACAATTTACTGGTGCAAAAAACAGACAAATCCATATATTTTTATCTTTGTCGCCGTGGCCAGTTTTCGGTATTGTCACAATTTTTTGTCTGTCACGATCCAACTGACATAATCAACTACTATGCTACAAAAGCTACAGCGAGCAAAAAAATACAGGTATAACATTTCATTCATATGTAGTCGAAAATGAAATAATTTAATGTTTGGATGCTATAAAGTGATATAAAATGGGCTTTTTTTACTCGAAATTAATAATTGTTACTAAGATACACTTGCAAAACATGTTTTCTAGCTAAATTTCTATTACTATGAATTGTTTCGGTGTTGCCTTATTGCGAATTTAATTTGCCCAGTTTTCACTTTACTAATAAATTTATATGTCATTTATGAGATGATGATAAAAAATTACCATTTTAGGTTTTCCTCTAATCCAGATGCGAGATTGAAATGGGTGGATGCTACGGGAAAACGAGGCAACCCACGAAATACCCAAAATATGCTTCACGATATTTTGTTGATGTTTCATTATACACAATATTATACACAATAAGAAAATAGTAACGTTGGGAGCAAAATCATTGCCAGTGAATATGTTCATGTAAGTATAGCTTTTAAAGTCTTTGCACTTCAACTTTGTAAGTAAATCTCAATTCTAGATTCCGCCTACCGCTGTAGTCATAATCTAGAATTCAGAGAAAGTAATTTGCTCTCTCTTGTGACACCAGTCAGGGATTTAAGGGTTTCAAAATAAAACCCAGGAATAAAACAAAATTAAATAAGATATATTCACACCCCAAATGGTAGGTGGAAACACAAATTTATAAGTTCGTGGTATTCGTCCTATAGCTAACTTCACCACTTATAGTACTCTCTCTCTCGTGGGACCGGCCATGAACCACATCGTTGCGTTTTGGTCGTAGCAGGAGATAGCCGTTTATTCTTTCATTATATATCAGATAAATGGAATGGTGAGCAGCGGCTTGACAATACTCTCAGTATAGTTGAGTCCATGAGTGACGGTTGACATTTACCATCAGATGGGCCGTGGCTCATCTGCCACTAAATGCAATAAAAAAAAAGTTCTTATTCAATTAATTAAATCAGCGCTGTAAGGATGATAATTCTTTACTTATTTGACCCAGAAAAGAAAAGAATTTAATTGTATTCTTGTGTACTATTATTTTATTAAATATAACTTATTATTATTTACCAGATGAGATATCGAACAGAACGGCAATATATGGAGAAGCAATACTTATCTTGCAACAAGGCTCAAAGTCTTGGTGTTTCTCTACGTGATCGAATTCTTATTACGGATACGGAGGTAGAACGTAAATATCCGACATAGCCCGCCGAGTTTGCATGCTGAAGTGGCAATGGGCAGGCCATATCGTTCGACGAACTGACAACCGTTGGGGAAAAAGGTTCTCGAGTGGCAACCACGTATCGGACAGCGCAGCGTAACATGACCTCCCACCAGATGGACCAAATATATGGTCAAAGCGGCAGGGAGCCGTTGGATGCAGTCAGCACAAGCCCGCTAGTTCTGGCATTCTCTTTGGGGAGGCCAATGTCCAGCAGTGGACGTTTAAAGACTGATGGTTGGATGAATAGAAGGTTTAGCACATTTACTTTTAAATAATCATTTTGATAAACGTTGCGATTTTCAATAAAATATTTGTTACGAAGAGTTTCGTATTTACGATCTAGTTACAGACCTCACCCTAACTATCGTTTATTTTTTATGGTTAAATATTTGTCACCTGGTAACATTTAAAAAAAAAAATTGCTGTTGCAAGTGCGGCCACGCCGTGGCTCCGTCTAGTAGTGCTAAGTCTAAGAGACTCACTACTATTTTGACATTAAGGATGAAGAAAAGGATGCACATACTAGGTTTTACCAAGAGTGAGAGAGACACAGGTATGAGTATATTTATCCTTTTCGCGTATGCGTTAGTTGTATTTGGACCCAATAAACTGGGTCCAAACAATAAGGTGGCCAACCGTCCCCATCATCAGTATGTAAGCTTGTTTTTGTATTGACGTAAAAAAAAACCTTTATTAATCACGTTATATACGCAAATATTACATGTTCTAATACATTTTAAGCAAAATATAAGCATAACTGCAATTTCTTTTGTTCTGTCATTCTTTTATCCAGCTAAAACAGGTAGTACATTTTTAGTCAACAAAGTTATAATCATAGTTATCTTTTAAAATTATTCCGGTAATCTATTGCTATCTCGACACTGCATACGCTGATAGCTTGTTTATAATATCCTTCGTCTAAGCCTGGCTATGACAGATGGACAGATGTCAGTCAATAGAAGCCAAAGTCCACAGAGTACATTCAATATTCATTTATTCTTTACTTGGACGAAGAATAATATAGACTCGCTACTATTTTGACATTAAGGATGAAGAAAAGGATGCACATATTAGGTTTTACCAAGAGTGAGAGTATTTTTATTCTTTTCGCGTATGCGTTATTTGTATTTGGACCCAATCAACTGGGTCCAAACAGTAAGGTGGCCAACCGTCCCCATCATAGGTATGTAAGCTTGTTTTTGTATTGACGTAAAAAAAAACCTTCATTAATCACGTTATATACGCTAATATTACATGTTCTAATATGTTTTAAGCAAAATATAAGCATAACTGCAATTGCTTTTGTCCTGTCATTCTTGTATCCGGCTAAAACAGGTGGTATATTTTTAGTCAACACAGTTATAATCATAGTTATCTTTTAAAATTATTCCGGTTATTATATGTCAAACTATTGCTATCTCGAATTCTCGACACTGCAAACGCTGATAGCTTGTCTATAATATCCTTTGTCTAAGTCATTGAGCTCTATAAGGAGGAGGCGCCCTAATCTTCATATACAAAGTGACTTACTTCGGCTGTCATCCGCCATCTTAATAGGTAAGATGACAGCGTAATTTGGGTGTGTTCCGATATACACTGCGAGCACTGTAAGGTGTGATGTCAATTTAGTATACTGTGAAGTCGTTCCTTTATAGTTAGATATACTGGTTACTGTTTATAACGGAATGCAATTCAGTACACTGATCTGTCATTACTTTCATTTCATACAAAGTATTGATTTTACACTGAAATAAACAGAATTTCTTTACATGTGCCATGTTTGGGTATCTTTTATTTATAATATTCAATGATAATAATAATATTCCATAGTGCAAGTTGTTATATTTATGGAAGCTGTTGATCACGTGATATCACAGTGCTCGTAGTGTATATCGGAACAAAGCCTTTATGTGTTGTACGTCAGCTGTCAACTAGGGATGCAGGAAGAACCAACAACTATCGATACATCGATGTTTTAAAAAACATTGATATATTAAATATCCTTTAGTTTAAAAATATTTAATTTGCGCTATTTAGGTTCCAACTTAGCATCCATCACTAATAATTTGTGATTCGTCGTCGTAATTTTCATATAGTGGGAAGAAGCCGTCCATTTATAAATTTTGTGTGCTCGGAATGAAGTGGTGAGCAGTGGCTTAGCAGCATACAATTATATAAATTAATTTTTATTAATTTATCAAATTGATTAATCATTTGAATTGTATTACTATTAGCATTCAAAGCATTTACTTAAAAAAAAATTGCGAGTAGAAATAATATGATTATAACTTTTTTAATGCGTGCTTGTATAATTATGAAATGTGTACAATAACGGAAATGGACATAAATCATCATCATCAGGCCCTAAATATCATCTAGGACCGAAATGCTTGTCAAAACGAATCAAACGATTCCAAAGTTGATGGGATTGTGGCTCCATTACCAGATCATGAATATCATCTAGGGCTATCATGGTACTATTCACGATAACTCAAACTAGCCCTAAATCGATCTGTTGCGACGTTTAATTAACGAGTACCCATGGCCACCTTCTAGCTCCATTATCAGACCATGGATACTATCTAGAGACAAAGTACTCATCAAGACGAATCAAATGAGTATAAACTCGATGGGAATGCGTTGTTTCATTACAGAGTTACTATGGCCACCTTTCAGCTCCATCATCAGACCCTGGGTACCATCTAGAGACAAAGTAATCGTCAAGACGAATCATACGAGCCCAAAATCGATGGGGTTATGTCATTTTATAACGGAGTTCTTATAGCCACCGTTTAACTTCATCATTAGACCCTGGAAACCATCTAAAGACAAATTACTCGTCAAGACGAATCAAACGAGTCTAAACTCGGTAGGGTTGCGCCGTTTCATTATAGAATTCCTATGTTCACCTTCCAGCTCCATCGTTAGACCAGCTCCATGTCATCATAATATTGTATTGTCACGTCAAAGCGTCACCAAGCTAACACCCGGTTTTACCCTCCCGCCACATTAGATGTTTCACAGGAAGGCGCAGCATAGGACGGCCTCCCGCCAGAAGGACTGAAGACCTGGTCAAAACCGCAAGGCACCCTTGGATGTAGTCAATAGAGCGTCGGTGTAGAATATCTGTAGACAATCCTATGACTCTCCATTATGATGGAAGAAGGCGTCGCGGTCATGTTTTAGTCGGTATTGTGACTCATGAACTCGACACAAGAATCGAACCTGTATGACATCAAGCCCGACACTCCCCCTGGATCCTGTTGGTACCCGAGTGACGTGCGTAAACTTGCATTTTGGACCGTGTTAACAAATAAAAAGGACCGCTTATTGTGGCGTTCTCTTAGAGAGACCTATTATATACAGCAGTGGACGTCGCATGACTGATGGATGGGGATAAAATATTATTATATACTTGTTTTTAGTTATCGTAATACCTCACTTTCAAATCTTTTTCCCCTGATGTCATCACATCACAAACTTATAGAGGTATATTTGGACTTAGAATGAACGTCTATACCCAGGATTAAATTATTATTTATTTTTCAAGATTTTTACAACCCAAATCTATTCAATAAAGTGTTACGCCCTTAATTTTCTGTTTGTTTAAAAAGAAGGCATGCCTGATTGATCTATCAACCACTAGCTCATATGACTGAATGGATTGGGTTGCAATTTGACACACATAGATATTATTATAGGTACAGGTAGATAAAGATTTACGCAATTAAAAAAACCTTTGTCTACCCAAAAATTTATAGATCACTTGAAGGACTGAAGTATCGAAATCGATGTTTTTTACGCGCTTCCCTAGCGGAAATTCCGGCATTTTTGGATTTCAAAGAATTGGCTCGGTAAATTTATATTCATTTCCTCTCCCCCTTATAGAGCTCGATGGCAACCAAAAATCTCTTTCTCTTTGTCAAATCTAGATGTTGGGAAGTTATTGTGTTTTACCCTTATTAGAGCTCAATGTATTTTACCCATGTTTTACCCATTTTTTACCCCGTTTATCGAAAATCGAGTTTTCAACGGATGTTGACGTTTTGAGGTACTAGGAAGCTTCCCCAAATGTTTCCACGATGATGTCTGTATCTGTGTTTGTGTGTGGCTGTATGTAAGTAAACCTCTCATAACTTTTGAACGGCTTGACCGATTTCATCGGTGTTGGCGTCATTCGAAAGGACTTGACCAAATTTGGATTTTGAATACAATTAGGACCAATTCGAACTGGTAGATCTTGAGAAATCTCAAACAAACTACAAAAAAAATTTTTTCAGATGTGTTTTTTTGGAATAACTTTAAAACGGTTTTACAGATCGATTCCAAAAACTAATTAGCTTTTAACATCAAAAAACTAGACGTTGCGGGACGTCTACCAGATGTGAAAACATCGAAATTATTTTGTAGAAATAAAATGATCGTAACTTTACAAAGTACTCCTCAAGACGAATTAAACGAGTATAAGCTCGATAGGGTTGCGTCCTTTCATTACAGAGTTACTGTGACCACCTTCCAGCTCCATCGTCAGACCCTGGATACCATCTAGAGACAAAGTACTCGTCAAGACAAATCATTCGAGCCCAAACTCGATGGAGTTATGTCGTTTTATAACGGAGTTCCTATGGCCGCCTTCTAGCTCCATCATCAGATCCTGGATAGCATCTAAAGACAAAGTACTAATTAAGGCGAATCAAACGATTCCAAACTCGATGGGGTTACGTTGTTTCATTATAGAGTTACTGTGGCCACCTTCCAGCTCCATCATCAGACCCTGGATACCATCTAGAAGCAAAGCACTCGTCAAGACGAATTATATGAGCCCAAACTCGATG
Source organism: Leucoma salicis (assembly GCA_948253155.1). Lineage (NCBI taxonomy): Eukaryota > Metazoa > Arthropoda > Insecta > Lepidoptera > Erebidae > Leucoma > Leucoma salicis. The sequence goes on along the minus strand of OX411807.1, from coordinate 17,621,899 downwards.
GGGTTGCGCGGTTCACTATACGAGTTCCTATGTCCACCTTCCAGCTCCATCATCAGATCGGCTCCATGTCGTCATAATATTGCATTGTCACATGATATACATATGCGTGTAAAATTTCAGCCCAATCGGAAATCGGGAAGTGTGTCAAATTTAACTTGCAAGAATTGAACAGGACAAGTAAAATACAAACGTCGCCACGCTAACAGCCGATTTTACCCTCCCTCCGCATTACATGTTTCACATCAAAAAACCACGTCGATCGCCGCAGTCCGGTCAAAAAGAGCTCAAAAGCATAGAACAGTTATCTCACGAAAAGCCCGAATAGCTCAAAAGTAACGTAATAAGTGCAATTTTGAGCGTTTAAGTATCAAATTAGCGGGAAGTTGCAGGGAGGCCAACCGTTTTCCAGATTTTTCTTTTACGAAAAATCTCAACAACACTGCCCGACCCGGGGATCGAACCCGAGACCTCATGATCAGCAGTCGCTGCACAAACCACTGCACCACCGATGCAGTTTAATATGAATTAATTATTAATATGTTCATGAACTAGGTAATATTTTACAAAGCAAAATTATGACACACAGTCACATCGCTAAGTAAATGCCTATGCAAACAGCCAATTCGATTTTATTTATTTGTATACAGGGAGTAACTCTAAGGGAATTACCAGCGATTTCAGGCATATTAAGTTCCATATCAAGAATCAATTACCAGTGTTGGAAAAAGAAAATACAACATAAGTAAAAAGTTATGAAACTTTAAAATTATATTTTAAAAATCCATTTTATTAGCCAAATGTTTACAATCCCGATTACCATGTAATGTCTAGGCACTATAAATAAGTTACCATTCATTATAGAGAGAGTTTCGGGTTGAGAGCCCTCTGCGCTCACCAATTGTCCGGGTAAGGTTGTCATAGCCATCTGAGGCTAACAACCAACGTAACACAAAAAAAAAAAAAAAAAATATAGAGAGAGCGTTGACCTGGTCGTCAAGTTAACAAAACATTTAGATAGGTACCTACGGGCGTAAAGCAGCAGGTTGGAACGTGCCCGTGTCCGTGCCGCGTGCGCCACTGCGACGTTCGTTGAGTCTATTGGTCTCCCGTCAATGGATTATTTAATCAATTATTTAATAAGTATTTTTGTTAATGACTTACCCATCGGTGGTAAAAACCGAAACCTTAAGATTACATAATCATCTCTCTCGCCGTCTTTAATTTAACTATAAATCCTATTGGTGATCAGTGATAACCAGAGCTGATGATGCTGATGTGACGAGAGAAGTCTTTTACTCTTCGTCAAATCTTTACCAAATTTGTTTTCCTGTGTGAGATTCGAACGCGAACCCACTAACACTCGCACAAACTGTAGGTACTATTTAGATCTGTATTTTAGCACTTGACATGCTCAGCTACTTTAAAGTACAAATTATTTGTGAATGTGGAAATCGAGAACTTCAGTGCGAGCGGGAATAGAACCTGCGGCCGATAGGTGGCGTGGGTCATTGTGGGTCACATTTCATGAACATTAAAATAAAGAGAATTTAAATGATAAGATTTACCTTGGAAATAGTCTGATCAGAATTTAATTCTAAATTAAACCATTTTCGGAATATTCATTAATAGAGCATTACGAGTATCGACATTATTTAATAGCACAAACAGATAATTTGAATTTGTATAATAATGTAACAAATTCATTATAAGCTGAGATTTAATAACAGTTAATTAGAATTGTATTTCTGATTAATGAATTAAAAATTACAGCAAATCTTATCAGTTCGTACTACAAAAAAAATGTTAACAATAATAAAATAATGTCTTTATCGTGTAAACATAGCCTTTATTATTGAGTATAATACTAGGTAGCTAAGAAGACAAGTATCAACACCCCATTCTTTCCCATGGGTGTCGTATGAGGCGACTAAGGGAAGTAAGCTTGTCATCCATCGCATGACTGGTGGTAGGGCTGGGTACCAGGTGGGAGTACTCACTTGGTATCGGGCCCGAGCGGGTTGGTACCACCATCTCCCGTGTGACCGGCCATAAAGCACATCGTTGCGTTTTGGCTGTAGCAGGAGATAGCCGTTTATATTTCATTTCATATCTTTGAAATGAATTGGTGAGCAGCGGCTTGACAATACTTTTGGTATAGTCGAGTCCATGGGCGACGGTTACCATTTACCATCAGACGGGCCGTAGCTCGTCTGCCACTATACGCAATAAAATAAAAAAAACACCACTGTCCAAATACCAGTCATAATTAGTTTGACACTCAACATTCAATCCTCTTAATGACATAGTTGTTACAAATGCATGTACCAACATTTCTCTTCGTTATGGCCATATTTTTTACATATTTTGCAAGACTTTTTCACTGAGTAATTATTGTTCACTTTTTCTTTATTATTATTAAACCAACAATGTTCTTGTTTATGTCCATGTTTTCTACATTTATTACAGTAGTCCATATTGTTTTTGACTTTGCAATCTGCCTTAAAATGTCCCAGTTTTCCACATTTGAAACATTTTCTCGGTGAACTGAATGTTTTAAAAGCTGTTCCTGTGATCTGTTCACTCTCTTTATTTCTCTGCTCTTCTATAATCAATCTTGCAGTTAACTCTGTTAGTGTTCTCTTATCTGAAGGTACTGATTCCCAAGTAGATATAAAATGCCGGTAATTCTTTCCGATGGATGAAATTATTTTTGTAATTATCATGCTTTCTGTTATTTCTCCCTTTGCTTGCTTAATCTGTGTCACCAAATCCTCTACCTTGGCGATAAATGTGGTAATATCATCACGTTCAAGTTTCATAACGAAAAATTTCTGTTGTAAAATATGCAACGAGACATCAGATTTCTGTTCGTAGATTTCGGTTAATTTATCCCACATTTCTTTAGCCAACTCACAATTTTGTATTTGTAGGATTACCGTAGGTGCTATTCTTGATACAAGCACAAATTGTGCTTTAGCATCACATTGTCTCCATCGAGCCTTAGCCTTTTCATTGTCAAATGCCGAATATGAAAATGATCCATCAATCACCTGGGGGGTTAGGCAGAATGTCATATTTCACGTGTCGACCGTATCGTCTCGCTTGTACGATCACCGTGATTGGCCAACGGATTATTGTGACATCACGCGTCGGTTTCTCAACCAATCACAGCGATCTCGATACGGTCGACACGTGAAATATGACATTCTGCCTCAGGGAGCTGGAATACGTCGATCGCCTTCAGAATTACTTTTATTTGGAATTTCCAAGTGTGCCAGTTTCTTGCTCCAACTAGTTTTATTGCCTGGTTTGTATTTGCACCTCCCAAGTACAAATCAGCGGCGTCCATTTTGTGCGCTTGACCATGCTATTTTTGTCAATACTATTTTCCACTTTACCGTGGTTATTTTCTTTATTTTTATTTGCTCCCAGGTATACGGGCTGGGCTCATAACCTTTTGTCGTGTATTTTGGGAGCAAATAAAAGAAATTAGTTAATTTTATATTTGTTTTATTTTATGAACTTTCATAACACACTTGCTTTACGGTAATTTTTAGAAGAAGGAAATATTAGTATTGCCATTATATAATTAATATTTGTATAGATAAAAATTAATGTTGCCATTTCAATAAGATCAGTTCGGTTGTGATTTTTTGTGTTCATTAGTGAAATTTTTCGAAAATGTACTCTAATGAGGAATATTTCGAAATGCTTGTGTCTAGGCAGATCTAACTGTAACTACAATGAAGCTCGAAGGGATTACGAGGAAAATTTCGCTCGGCCTCGTGGTTCCATTGCCTTCGCGGCAGGCATTCCAATGGTTAGGTACATATCCGTGTAATGTTTGCGATGACGCGACAGTTTAAGTCTCACGTTAGTCCGGGACATGTAGTTCCAGCACGACGGGGCTCCTCCAGACTTTTCTCTCGCCATGTGGGAATACCTTCATGCAGAGTATGGTGCACGTTGGATTGGACGTGGAGGACCAGTTGCTTGGCCACCCGCTCACTTGACCTTATGCCTCTGGATTTTTTTTGTGGGGTCACATAAAATAGCGTTTATTGCGAACACAGTGCGAGTCGGAGGATGATATGCGGGCCAAGATGCTTGCAACCTTTAATTCCTTAAAAAAATATAGTGCAGTCCTAGAAGTTATAGCAAATTTTTTCAAACGGAGTCGAAAATGCATCGATGTCGATGGTGAACAAGATTTAAGACGATCGATGAACGTATAGATGTAATAATAGCATAGCTACCTAACCGCAGTCGTGTCTTTTATGTTAGTGGTGCGGGCGGTGCGGCTGTTTCGCGTAAATTACATCAATGAAATCGACGTAGGTAGGAGGGCGTGGCGAATATACTCTCAGTGGTAAGTAACATTTTACTTAAACATAATTTTTTTTTGTCATTTTGTTTTTCTGGCTCTCAGAAAAAAAATAGATTTTCGTAATCTCTATTCGATACTGGTTACGATGTCTTCTGGTGTTATAGGGTTGTGAAACACCCTGTATATAGGTATTGATAAATCGAAAACTACAAGGTGTAAAATGTAATTATTATGGTTGGCTAAAAATAATTCATAGATACCTACTTATTTCTTCTTCTTCTTGTTTAATGGCTCTTGTTGTGGCAGTGTTACTTATTTCATAATAATGAAAAACAAAATTCATTGACTTTTTATCTGCCTGTCATTTTCTATTGATTTTTTTATTGGAAAGAGTTGTTCTAAATAAAATTAAGTTTCATAAATGCAACAAATATGGGCAAGCTCTTTGGAGATTTAGCTGTTATTCGAGGTATACTTTATTACACGATATCACCGCATGAACAAAGGCCGTATGCTGGAGCTATAAAATATGGCATACCCAATTTGGTGCCAAGGGCTTTCTCTAGAATGTGGACTTACCTTCCAGGTACCTGTTAAGTTAAATAAAACCTACTACGTACATAATCGACACGGATCACTATCTCGTTATTGCGAGATTTAGTAGTCTGTTCAGAAAGTGGAGACACTGGCGAGAGCGTGTCCACTTCGGAGGGCTTAAAAGACTAAAGATTGAAAATTTGCAAGAAGAGAGTGTAAGAGCAAAGTATGTAGAGGGTGTCCGTGAACGGCTGACTATGGCAAGTCAGCCGGGATCTGACATAGAATGCTGGAGAGTATTGAAAGATAGTATGGTAGATACAGCGAAAGAAGTATGTGGATGCTCAAAGAAGCATAGGAAAGTGAAAGGTGATGCATGGTGGGATACGGAAGTAGCAGCTTCCGTAGACCAAAAGAAGAAAACGTGGCTGGACTATGAATCTTCTTTGAACCTGAGTGCAAGTATGAAAGAACAGAAGAAAGAAATATACCGGCAACATAAGAATGACACCAAAGCCTTAGTTAAAGAGAAGCGTGATAGAGCAAATATGATTGCAGAAGAAAGGCTGACCAAAAACTTCGAGAGCAACACCAAACTTTTCTGGAGGGAGGTAAAGAAATCTCGGAGTGGTTGGTCAGCTTTCAGAATGAATAAAATAAGGTCTAAAGGTGGAGACATTCTTACGCAAACACAAGATGTGTTAAGCCGATGGAGTGAATATTTTGGAGATATGTATGCCGACGTTCAGGGTGATGATGGTGCCACATGTGGTCTAACAGATCAGCATTTGGTACCGGCATCCTCTGATGACATTAGTATGGATGAAGTTGAATGGGCGATTAGAAGTTTGAAAAATGGTAAGGCAGCGGGTATTGATATGGTGTCTGCTGAGATGATCAAGCTTGGAGGCTCATGTGTCTGGGAATCCTTTCTGATGCTTCTCAATTTATGTTGGAGCTCAGGAATGGTACCCAAGGACTGGAGAAGCGCAGTCATCGTGCCCTTGTTTAAAAACAAGGGTTCACGTTATGACTGTGCAAACTACAGAGCCATAAGCTTGACCAGTTTGGCAGCCAAAGTGTATGGTAAGATTATTGAAAGAAGAATGAGGATGTTGTCTAATGAATTTTTGTGTGAGGCACAAGGAGGTTTCAGGTGTGGACGAGGATGCATGGATCAAGTGTTTTCTCTGCGCAACATTGTGGAGAAGCATCTGGCTGTAGGCTGGAGGGTTTTCTGCAGTTTTGTGGAATTGGAGAAAGCATTTGACACTGTTGTACGAAAGGAACTTTGGGACATTTTGCCGGAGTATGGTATTAACGGTAGACTGCTACAAGCGGTGCAGTCCAACTACATGGACTGCAGAGCTTGTGTGCGGCTGGATGATGGAATGTCACCCTGGTTTGATGTCAATATCGGCGTTAAACAGGGCTGCGTTCTATCAGCCAGGCTGTTTATCGGATAAATGTCTACAAAGGTTGAATGAAATGAATGTGGGAGTTCAGATGGGCGACTCAGTGGTTAACTCGCTGCTATATGCAGACGATGCGGTCTTATTAGCGCAGTCTGCGACTGACCTGCAAACCCTAGTCGACGTAATGACAGAAGATTGTAAGAAAAGGGGCCTACGTGTGAATGTGAGCAAAACCAAAGTAATGGTTTTTGAAAGAGAAGAAGCCAGAACAGATGTAGCAATAGGAAATAGTGTGCTAGAACAAGTGGATGTATTTGTATATCTTGGATGTGGATTCAGTCGGGATGGAAGGTACACCACTGATGTAGAAAGAAGAGTGAATGCGGGAAATAAAGTGAACGGAGCATTGGGACAACTTCTCGGCAGCCACCACCTCAGCCAGAAGGCACGTGTCGCAATACATAACGCAGTGCTTGTCCCAACGTTATTATATGGAAGTAAGAGTTGGGTATGTAAAAAGGAGCATGAGAGTAAAATCAATGCGGTCGAAATGCGATCTCTGTATCTGTGGAGTGAGGCTGACTGACCGCATTCGTAACAATGACGTAAGAGACCGAGTAGGTATGAAAGAGAGTATTGGTGTAAAGATGCGAAAGGGAATGCTCCGATGGTTCGGACATGTGGAAAGAATGCCGGACGAGCGACTGGCTAAGAAGATATACAGTGCGAAAGTGGAAGGATGTAGGTACAGGGGGAGACCGAGACTTACCTACCTAGACCAAATTGGTCATGTATTGAAGGAAGGTGGAGTCAGGAGTCTCCGAAACCGGCGAGCGTGTATGAAGAGAGTTATGAATGTTGAGGAAGCGAGAGATGTATGCAAGAATAGAGCCTCTTGGCAGGGCAGGCATAGGCCTCTTGTGGGAGTCGAACCCACAGTACTCTGATGGGAGGCCGGTATCATAACCACTCCGCCATCTGTGCAGTCAAAAATTTCAACAATTTCAATTACTTTCGAACGTCTGTTAACAATTTTAAAATACCTACACTAAAATACACTCAATGCCTGACATGTGACAGATATAGTATATGGTTAGGTGTACACGGCAAGGTACAACACTTTTATTGATATAGGCGATTCACACATTGGCGACGCGCCCAGGCGCGGAGGCGCTGGGCAGCAGATCCCACGCGCGGCGACGGAGGAGCAGATCTGCCTCTTGGAGCAGATTTTACCGCGCCTCCGCGCCTGACGGCTTTGTACGCGGCCCTCACCAAACTAAAGGTCACTTTACATTTGGCCGTCGTGGTGTTAGTTACGTTACAATGGGCAATACTGAACTCATTCAAGACGCTGCAATTGTTTTAGCAATATGGTTTTTGTATAAACAAATAAGTAGACCTAATAGAAGATATTGGATACATTCTATTTTACGAAACAGATCGAGAAATGGTTCATTTGTACTGAATTATATGGACATAAGAAAACATGAAGACAAGGTTTATAACTTTACACGAATGTCAACTGCATCTTTTGACTATTTATTGAGCAATCCATGTCCAGATCCATCGTGAACAAGTCCTTAGCACGAAAACAGGCGCGATACTGCGGAGCGCAGTGTGTTCCTGCTGCGGTCCGCCCCGCGCCACCGCGCCTGGCGCCAGTATCTGCTAGCGGTACGTGCTCCCGCGCCGTGGCGCGTTTTCGGTGTGTTGGACCTGGCGTGTTTTCTATACAAATCGATGTACTTGCATACAATATTAAAATCTGCCACTCCGCGCCAGGCGACGGAGCGCGGAGCAGTGTGTGAATCGCCTTAGGTTCGATTTTTGATGTGAAACATCTATTGCGGAGGGAGGGTAAAATCGGTTGTTAGCGTGGCGACGCCTTTATTGTACCTACTTGTTCCGTTCAAATCTTGCAAGTTACATTTGACACACTTCCTGGTTTCCGATTGAGCTGAAATTTTACACGCATGTGTATATCACGTGATAATATTTATGATGACATGGAGCTGATCTGATGACGGAGCTGGAAGGTAGACTTAGGAACTCTATAATAAAACGCCGCAACCCAATCGAGTTTTGGCTCGTATGATTCGTCTTGACGAGTACTTTGTCTCTAGATGGTCCAGGGACTGATGATGAAGCTGGAAGGTGGCCATAGTAACTATACAATGAAATGACGCAACCCCGTCGAGTTTGGACACGTTAGATTCATCTTCATGAGTACTTTGTCTTTAGATGGTATCCAGGGTATGATGATGGAGCTGGAAGGTGGTCATGCGAAACTCTGTAATTAAATGGCGCAACTCCATCGAATTAGGGCTCGTTTGAAATGTCCTGACTAGAACTTCAGTCATAGATGATATCCAGGGTCTGATGATGGAGCTGGAAGGTGACCACAGTAACTCTGTAATGAAACGACGCAACACCGTCGAGTTTGGAATCATTTGATTCGTCTGACGAGTACTTTGTCTTTAGATGGTATCCAGGGTCTGGTGATGGAGCTAGAAGGTGGCCATAGGAACTCCGTTATAAAACGACATAACTCCATCGAGTTTAGGCTCGTATGATTTGTCTTGACGAGTACTTTGTCTCTAGATGGTATCTAGGGTCTGACGATGGAGCTGGAAGGTGGCCATAGTAACTCTGTAATGAAACTACGCAACCCTATTGAGTTTATACTCGTTTGATTCGTCTTGAGGAGTACTTTGTCAAGTTATTATCATTTTATTTCTACAAAATAATGTTGATGTTTCACATCTGCTAGACGTCCCACGACGTCTAGATGTTTTTTGTTGATTCAATTTAAACGCATGATAAGTGGTATTTACATGAGTAAGTTTTTATTTGTGTAATAACAAATAGCCGTCTATTTAGCATGCCAACCACCTGTAGTAGATGTAGTTATTATTTTGATGAATAATATATATTACGCACTTGCTCTTTTATATTAATATATAAGAAGCCACAAAGCAGGTTTAGGGACTTTTGGGTGAACTAGTAGTGTCTAGTGGTAGCCTTGCATGCCCCAGCATGTTCGGAGAAGCCTCTCACAGATTAGCGTGAAATAATGGTAGGTACTCCCCTACTGTTGTTTCTTATGATGAGTGAGAGCGCCGGAGGCCCATACCCCCTACCTATACTCTCCTTATCCTTCCTATCCTCCTTGGTATCCAACCTATCCTCTCTTTATTATCCTTCCTATCCCTTTCCTCGGAGAAGGCGACGCGCGAGTGATGCCTCTGATGTTGCTAGCTTCTGTAGGCTACGGTGACCGCTTGCCATCAGTTGGGTATGCTCGTTTGCCACCCACTTAGTATAACAAAAAGAACATTTAAATGTGAGCATGTTAAATGCTAAAAAAATATACCTTTTTGGGCGATGTTTTTATTGCTTATGCTGGCAGATTGGCCTATCGATGATAAGCGATAAAACACCCTCCCATTGACCCAACAATACGCGAATACTGCCAAGCCGCTGTACACCTTTGCATTTCGCGGATGGAAAATATAATATGAATTAATGGTGTGCATCTTATAAAGGCAAAAGGAAAGTTGGCAGAAGGAAAATGTCTTGGCTCCGTAACATCAGAGAGTGGACTGGCATCAAGTCTGTTGAAAAGCTATTCAGACTTGCATTAGATCGACAAAAATTCAAAAAACTGACTGCCAACCTTCATTAATGGAGAGGCACGACAGGAAGAAGATCTTATAAATAAAGGGAGGGAGTTTGGGTCTACTAGGTATAAAGATATTTGCTATTTTTAACATAATAATATTTCTTACAGTTTTTGTGATAGGTTACGCGATTTACGCAGGAGTTGAGGATGCTTTTCATCGTTCTAAAAGAAAGAATCCCAAGCTTTATGTTAATGAAATTGATCCTAACCCGAAGCCTCCTCCGCCTCCGCCACCGCCACCATCAAAATGTGAGAAGAAATAAGGACGCAATCTATCCATCCAGTGAATACTATCTTGTATTTATTGAAGTTACGAGAAAATAAACACCTGAAGTATTTTTTGTCTGATTCAATACGTAGCGGCCACCCACAAGTTTTCATGAGACTTATTGATTCTCCAAAGGAATCATGGGGGTTGGGGTTAACAAAAACTACTTTTTAAATATTAAATTATCAATTTACTAAGCTTTCAATGCACAATTAATATAGCAATGGTTAAACCATTATATTAGCAAATGTACAATGCCATAACATTTAGTGGATAGTTTTAGTGCAATTAAATATTTTTTCATTATCTGTGTGCATTTAAATTAAATGTCATGATCACTGTGAAACGCTAAGCTAGCACAATGGACTACACTTGGACTTCTACGGAGCTATGCATTAACTAATTTTAAAAATCCATAAGACGTGATTTATTAGTGGTGTAGTAGCCAATGGGTTAAATTTAAAAACACTTCGTAAGTCTCATAAAATAGGTAGCTAGGTATAGTTTAGTTCGATTATTGTAAAAGGTTCATAAACAACAATGTTTTAAACGATCAAAAGTTGGTCTGTTTCATCCTCGTATTTTCATTAGATTCAATGAAATGTGGAGAGTAGAGGGTAGATACATTGATCAGCTCAGTTTTAATTGGTACCTTAGATAGGGGTATTGTCTTCTGGGAGAAGACGCCGCTTTTTTGGAAATTATGTCTTAGTTAAGGTCATAGCACACATCAACTCGGAACGGGATCTTCACCGTATTGCCTTTCGCCTCGCCGTCAAATCTAACGTAAGCACGTAACCAAAGCGGATCAGCTTCGTCTCGGCTACGGCTAGACGACGCCGCGCTTACGGGTCGCCGACCGCTCGTTGATATGGCTGGCCCCAGATCAGTTTGAATCCGAACGTGAATTGTAGCGCACGGTTATGTCCCGGTTCACAATTTTTCAAGTTATTGTTGTATTTAGAGTCACTTAAATCATATAAGAATGGATATTTTCTCACTTCTTCAATAAGTTTCTCCTTTTTCAGTTATTTTTTGTTAGAAACCTAATCTACAAATTCAATAAAACACGAGCGCAACACAACGTGATGTGTTTAAAACATAGCACAAAGCGAAAAATGTGAAATCGAAAATAAGTCAGCACGAGCAGGATTTGAACCTGCATCTCCTGGATACCGTCAGATGCTTTGCTAATTCAGCCATCGTGATACATCTAAATACAACGTGATGTTGCCGTGTGAATGACATGACAGTACGTGGTGTGGCACTGGGAAGGGAAGTTTGTTGCAGGCAGACTAGGCTACTAGGATGAAGAGACGCAAGCGCGGCGGCGGAGAGGCGTAAGCGCGTGAACGGCGAGCCGTCAGCGTGGGGACCGCTGGTTGACCACGCGCCGTACGGCGGTTCGTGAGCTTGTCCCGAGGCAAGTCGTTTACGTTACGATTCCGATTAGTGTGCTTTGCAGTAGGGAGTTTCATACAAATAATACTGAACGCCTCGAGTTGACACGGTGCCGATCCCTTTCCGAGTTGATATGTGTGCTATGACCTTTATAAGTAGCGGCCAACGGTACCCAAGTAAACCTATGCCATTAATTGGGAGCTTTTCACATTTCAATGTTTATTTTATTACAGAGGCGATGTTAAAACATGCTTGCGTTAGCAAAGTACCAATTACTGTATCACACACAACCCAGATTTTAGGCGCCTCTCAATGCCTATTTAACACACTAAATAATCCTTAGACAAATAGTTTTTTTTTTTGCAATCTATAATGCATTGAACATTTCAAAGATTATAGTGCTTTCTAAGATACGGAATGTTTGAAACAAAAACTCAGTGAAGAGAACATCAAATTAAATACAATTGCTTGTGTCATCTTCTCGTTGAAATGCAATATCGAAAAATTATTAGGTACATTAAATCTGTGGAATAATACGTAAATTCAATTGAAACCAAAATATCGCTGTGGGTAGGCGATTTTACTTCCTATTACATCATAATAGTTTCTATAAGACACTAAAAAAGTAAAACATCATTTTAATCCCTAAAACAACTATTTATCGTTATATATTATATATAGCAAATACACAAGTAATATATAAATATAATCACAGTACAAATTTTGTTTGAAACTAAATACCTTATTTACTTACGTAATATGTAAGTAGGTACAGGAGAGAATTATGGTGTAGTGATGAAACACTCTTAGTATTTTGTAATACTACTTGCACTTCCCGATATTTCAAAAATACAATTGTATTCATTTCTACCTATCTTTAGAAGTAAAATTATATTTTCGTTTACAGTTTATGCTAAAAAGGAAAAGTTAAAAAAAAAACAAGACACTATCATATTCAGAATTTTTGTGTATTGAATCTACATAGGTCCATCAATATTACATTATAGCCTTTACAGTAAAACCTCGCTTATCCGGCCTTTGGATTTTCCGAGACAATGTTAATTGAAGTGTATACTCTGACAAAACACGAAAATATTCGAATAAAACGGATGATGTCGCATACACGATGCCGCCTATGATGTACGCGCGCAGCATTTTGCTATTATAATTAATTTAATTTTCAAAGATTGATCTAAGTTTTTCAATACAACATCATTTCATATATAAAATAAATTTTCGTTTTTTTTTTTTGATAACAAGATCAAAGCCAAGTTTGTACTAATCTGAGAAACCTCCCCACAATGCCTCGCGCATACGCGAGATAGTACTGTACTGATTAAGAGACATCGTTAAATATTTTATACTACGGAATTAAACTAAGATCAAAATCAGGGTATACATGTTTCCTAAATAAAATTATTTAGGAAATATTATGAATCAAAAAATAAAAGAAAAAAGAAATAATCATTGAATGAGCACATAGGCAAAATACAAAATTGTGATACTAGTTTCAATTCAATTACAAAGTTAACAACTAAATCGTATTTTTTTTCATATTTGTGTTATGTTTTCACATATATAAATTTATTGGCTAAATAATAATAAACATTAAAATTAATTTTATCTCAGAGTATGAAATAAAATTGCCAGTTAAAGCGCAAAAAAATGCATTAAGTAGGTATACAAAATGTAACTAAGCATAAATTATGTTAATACTATTATTACAGGGGTTATATATGTAGAGAATTTAAATGCGCCATTAATAACGCAAAAATAAATATACATTAAATGTGGTTTAGTACAAAATGACAGTCATTAAAACATTTGAACAAAATTAAATATTCACAATAAATTTAACCAACCATGTTGTTTGCGAATCGACAATGAGATTTTATCATATCACTAAATAATAACCCTGCAACTATAAAAATATGCCATATATTCACATATTACATTTTACTGACCATGTGAATCTTGGGAATGTGGCAACATTTATAATTCAGGCCACTTTTTTTTATATATGAATTTCCAAAATGGTCAAGTTTTATAACTGTTATTTTTATTATGTTAATACTTTAAACAAATAATTGTGTTGTACCTATGTAAAGAGACAATGCTCGTCTTCAAAGAATTCTGTGTTTTAATCGTTTCTTAAAATAAGCTTCACATAATTATATATCCAAAACCTGCCAATGAATGAAGTTGAATGAAGCCATGAATAATAGACTTTTTATAAAAGGTTAAAGGATATACATTTCTTTTTAATTTTGATACATTTGTCATAGAAATAAATCGTGTAAAATAAAACAAAGATAGCAAAAGACAAGTAAATAAATTTGTTATATCTGTGTAGTTAATGTTTAAATTCCTGTCATGCTAGCTTTAATTACAAAATTTCTATACCTCATTACACTCATAAGACATAATATAAAAATGGCTGATATTTGCATAAATATGGTAAATTTAAAGATGCAGCATAATTATTTAGTGTTATGTTTCAGTATTATGAGAAAGGTTACTAAACTGTCACTATTCATTCAACATCCATTTGTTCTTGTGTTTGTTGCCCATCGCTCGGCGTATTGGCGTCTGGCTGCCCGTCGCCAGCAGTGGGGTTAGATGGTGGTGGAGTTTTTTCCTTAGGTTTTGCTTTATTTAAGATGGGATTCACCGTGTTCTCAAATGTCTAAAAGAAAATAACATCAAATGTTAGGTACATTTGTTTAAAATAGCCATTATGAAAGTAGGATCATGTCTTAGATCCTAGCTAGGATTATCCTACAGGTCATAGGGTAACCTACATTGAGTGATTTTAGCAGAATATTCCACTTTATCAAAACATGTAAGATGTTCTTCTAGAAGCGTCTAGTTTAGTTACTTAAGAGGCCCCGAGTGATGGTACAAGTCGCGGCTCAAGCGATTAAGGTAAGCAAAATTCATAAAAAAAGATTTTAGGCCTCCCTGACCCACACCATCTTTCGTCCTTTTTTGAGTAGTGGATTAAGGTTTTTTTTTTGGTATAAAATGGAACCCAATATTTCAACAGGAGGAAAAGGGCCAAGCTATACCGATGATAGCTCACATATTTCTAAAAATAGAATATCAGTCGTACCTAGTAAAAGAAAGCTAAATCAGTCATTCTTTTTTATTCAACGTGCCATGGTGAAGCCATTAATGTTTCTACTGAAAAGCTTCAAAATGTTTCAATTTTATAACTCAACTAATGTAATGGAAATGAAGAATGTTCCACGAAAGACTGCCACGATTGATCTAAGTAAGAGTTTGGCGCGAGTAATGAGACCTGATATGCCTGACCGTCCAGAGGGCCAAGTAAAAGAGCTTAAACAAAGAAGATGCCATACGTTTTCACTTAAGCTTCAGAGAAAGTCTATACACACGTCATTTGTGTAAAAAAAACATGTTTGGCCCATAGATATAGTATAACATATAGATCACCAAAGCGTGTGAGCGAGAAGAAAATCTTATACGACAACATAGCAAGATGAAAGAGGAAAGCAAATCTAATGTCATTGTAACCCATTTGAATGACAGGTATTCTAAGTCTTCTAGCTTGAAATTAGCTTCGCGGTTTTTTGATTTATTTGTGTTATAAATCTTGTTTATTATATGATTATAACTATTAAATACAATGGTTGTTTGTTCCGTGAGTGCCTGTAATGTAAATCATGCAAACAATCCTGATAATTGCATGTTTCACAGGTAAGTTATCAGGATGTTATCACAACTTAAATGCTTTTATTTTAGGTCATAATTACTGATATTTTCTGTTTCAGTTACAGATTAATTTCAATTTCATTGTTACTGTTTATATTTTACATAGAAATATGTCGCATTGTTACATATTTGCAAGATTTTAGTAAAAAAGTTTTTAGGTACATAGGTATACACTAGGGCTTGACTTTATCGACAAGGCCGATTTTATAATATAACTGTCGATATTTATCCTAAATGTTTGGAACATTTTCTCCAAACACATTAATGGAAAAAATGCAATAAAAGTTCTACAGCAGATATTATCAGTCAAGTCGATTTAGTTAATTTAAAATTAGGCATAAGTAGGTTTATGTTGCTAAAAGCTGAGTGTATAATTTCCTTATAAAATGCATAATATCGTGGACTGACGTTGCTGGTGAAATAAATAAAAACGAATTAATTAGGTATGTTTGTTTTTATTTATTATGTCTGTTTTGTTTCATTAGTTGAAGATGATTATTTGTATGAGCGAGTTCGTTTAAGAAACTGATTTGTTTTATCATTTTATCGATAGTCAGTATTACTCTTAAAACTTACATTACTATCCAACGCACACATTGACAAATCAAAATTGGTTACTCGTTATCGAGCTGTTAAGTGATCTATACGTTACTATATCTATGGTTTGCCCTCAATATGCAAAGGAAGTTTGCCGATATAGTGCGCAATTTGTGAAAATTGTGCCTTGAGATTTTTTACTCTGCTTATATTACGAAAGTTGTTAAACGACACTATTAAAGTTTTATACAAGTTAATTTGTTTACCTTGTTTAAAATTTTAACACATACATTCAGTCAAGAAAGTATTGGGAATGGATGATTTGTTTATGGTTCCAAACTCAAATTTTTATTTTTTTTGTTTTTGTTAAATTGGCACAACTGTTATCCATTTTGGCGCGGAGTTTGTGTTGCATCTGTTATTTATATTAAATACAGTGCTGTTTTTAGTTATATCATATCTAGTGTATATTGCGAATTTCATAATTGACAAAAACATCGAACAAAGAGTTTGTCTTAAATTTTGCATCGCCAATGGAATTTCGTGTTCGGAGTCACTGAAAATGTTACAGAAGACTTACGGTGAAACGACTTTATCAAAAACACGTGCTCATGAATGGTACAAAGCGTTTAAAAGCGGTCGAGATGTGATAGAAGATTTGCCTCGCTCTGGTAGGCCATCAACGTCTGCAACTGAAGTTAACATTGCAAAAGTGAAGGAAATAGTGACTGAAAATCCTCATTCAACTTTTAGAGAGACAGCCGCCGAACTTTCTGTATCTCACGAGTCGATCCGTACCATTTTAAATAATCACTTGGGTATGAAACATGTTTCTGCTCGGCTAGTTCCAAAATACCTGAATTTTCTCCAAAAATTCAATCGCATGAGAGTCGCTGAGGACATGCTAGAACGAATCAATTCCGACCCAACATTCATAGAACGCATTGTTACTGGTGACGAGACGTGGGTTTACGAGTTTGACATGCAAACTAGTCAACAAGCTTCGGAGTGGCGACTTCCAACTGAACCGAAACCGAAAAAACCACGCCAAAGTCGATCAAGTCAAAGTCATGTTGACTGTTGTGTTTGACTATCGCGGTGTTGGCACTCGGAATTCTTGACAGAAGGTCAAACGGTAAATCAAGAATATTATTTGAGCGTTATGCGGCGTTTAAGAGAGCAAATTCGACGAAATAGGCCAGATTTGTGGAAAGAAAATTCTTGGATTTTGCACCACGATAATGCGCCTTCGCACAAGGCCATCATTGTGAATGAATTTTTGTCCAAACACTCAACAAATACCATCCAGCAACCACCATATTCACCAGATATGGCTCCATTCGACTTCTTTCTTTTTCCTAAACTCAAATTACCACTTCGTGGCACCCGTTTTCAATCTGTAGAAGACATAAAGGAGAATTCGCGGCGAGAATTGAACTCAATCCCGGAAACAGCGTTTAAAAAATATTTTGATGATTGGATTATTCGTTGGCGTAAGTCTATCGTTTCCGAAGGAGCATACTTTGAAGGTGATAAAATAAATTTGGATGAATAACAAAAATTGTGTGTATTATTCATCTTTTCCCGGTACTTTCTTGACAGAGTAGTACAATGTTATTTCCGGTCTCAAGTAATTTCTGACAGAGAAAAGTTTATTTTACCTTAATTTATTATCAAAAGTAAGCATCATCTCAAAAAAAAAAACATATTTAAATTGAGTTTATTTTATTGATATATAAGTATTATGCTTACGTAATGAAGCTATTTAATATCTATTTCAATAAGACCTTGATTCGTTAAAAAATCTGATTAAAGTACGGGCCTCTAAAGCCGTGGAGGCTTTGTGTCGGTGCTTACGTAAAATAATAACGTCACGTCAGTTGCTAAAGATTAACATCACTTATTACAATGCCACATCATATGAGTGCGAACAACGCACTCAATTATTTATCCTGTAATCTTGATTAAAAATTTGCGATGATTTTATCTTCAATTAATTTTAGAAAAGTTTTATAGTGGAGTCTACATTGTATACAATTATATATTCTCCAAAATTCATAGAAGATCATATTCATAATAATTTGATTGTTATTATAATAATAAGGCTTACCTGTCGTTCTTGACGTATCTGGTGAGTGGTATGTGGCGGCGGCTGGTGACGCGGTGTATGAGCGAGTGTCTGCCGAGCATTCTCTAGCCAATTAAGAGCATTTTTCGCTGTTTCCGACACCTTTTGTATATCATTGTCAGCCAAATGAGAATATTTAGCATCACCAGATCTGTAGAATAAACATATTTTAAGCGACTCCAAAGTGAGATTACTTATGGGCATATTTTTTTGTAAACTTCTATATAATTCTTTATCATATCGACCGAAATCACATTTCTTGGTTAAAATATTTTAATCTTTTCATTTCAATACAGTGTGTATTTCACATTAACCACGTCAATCAATTTGTAGACGGCCTGAAGGTCAAAAAGGGACTACTACGAGTGTGCTATCTATTGGGTAGTTTCGTTTTTTTAAATAAAACTACGCTTACGGAATCTATCGCGTTTACTTGATTTTTATATACTATCCCGACGTTTCGAATACTTTACAGCATTCATGATCACGGGTGGACAACCGTTGAAACAACATATCAGCTTTGGATATCTACCATCTAAGTCCACCCGTGATCATGAATGCTGTAAAGTATTCAAAACGTCGAGATAGTATATAAAAATCAAGTAAACGCGATAGATTCCGTAAACGTAGTTTTATTTTAAAATGTGTAAAATTCGCGTAAATGTTAGAAAGTATTATAGTTTAGTTTTGTTTAACACTAAAGTCTAAATTAAATTATAGTCTTGTGTCGCAAGCCAGTGTTCGTAGCATGTAATTCACTAAATCGTATGGACATCGCGTGACATTGTCATTGGTTGAGAGATCTTGAAAGATCATCGTGATTTGTTCAGCGATTATTGCGATATCACGCGTTAAGACGATAGGATGTCGATACGATTTTATGAATTACATTCTAAGGGGGCTGGCCTGGGGCCTTAGAATGTAAATCACAAAATTGTATCATCTCGCTTGTGATTGGTAGAGACCGTGTCGCAATAATCTCTCAGCCAATCACGGTGATCTCTTAGCCAATCACAATGACACGATGCGATGTCGATATGATATAGTGAGATAAATTCTAGCCCCTCCTGGTGTTTCTTTCCTATGCGCATCCTGGGTCAGTGAGGGATGGTATCAAACAATCGTTAAAATCATAATTTTGTATACTAAGTTAAAACATCCAAAATCCAAACAGGCACAGTGTGAAGTGTTTTGAGTTGAATATGTCGAATCTGTTATTAGAATTGATATCAATAGAAAACATACTTATATAGATCAATGGCTTTATTAGCTAATTGAATAGCCAATGCGAAGTCATCCAATGCACCCGGACGAAGCTCGAATTCTAAACGCCGCTGCTTTATAGGCTCTCCTTCCGTGCGTAATTCAGTAAGCTTGTCGCTGTACACCTGATAATAAAGGAAATCATTTAATGACCAATCTAATCTTATTATCTTAATGATATTAATATCTAATGATTGTTTAAGTGACATAAAAATCTATTAAACAGCAATACAGATTATTTATTTTTAAATAAAATTTTACCTTTGTCAGCTTCAAGATTTTGAGATGATGTTCATCATCATAAAATTTTTGATAACATCTTACTTTAATTTGCAAATTCTCAAATAGAAGAGCGTGTGAAAAAGAATCTGCCCCTGTGATGCAGCGGTAGTGTAAGCGACTGCTGATCATGAGGTCTCGGGTTCGATTCCCGGGTCGGGCAGGGTTATTGAGCTTTTTCGTAAGAAGAAAAATTCTTAGTAGCAGCCTGAAGTTTGGATTTGTGCCCGGTAGGCGGCAAGACTCGCCCCCTATTACGTGGGACTTAAACATAGCTGGCGAACCGTGGATGTGTAATACATCTCTGCCTACCCCTCCGGGGAACACAGGCGTGATGCTATGCTATGTCAAAAAGAAACTGCTAACTTTACATTAACTGCTACTACTACAAGATACTACATCTTACACTAACTCTGTTTGTCATCAATAATTAATCATTAAGGGATACCTGTCGGTGTTGATCTTCGCCTTCGTCATAGAGCCACTGCTCTAAGGCATCCAGTTGGTTGACGAGGCGATCGCGCTGGTCTGCAGCTATGAACTCATGCAACGCTTCTCCCTCAGACAATTTACCACGTAACTCGTATACATATTCCTCCAAAGCGTTACGAGCATCAGCTCTCTCCTTTTCTTGTCTATCTTGAGCTTGCATTTTGCCCTGTGAATGTAATAGAAGTTAAAAATCAACCATTACGTTTAACTATAGGAAAATTATAAATTACTGCAATTACACAAATAATCATTAAAACATATGATTATAAACTAAATATATGCATCGATTTTATCCCCGGCAATTATGTTCTGTATATATAAAATAATAACTAACTGAGATATCGACGCACAGCACTCCTTTTTTTTGTTTAGGCGGGGAAAATTGTACCTAACCGCACATCCCATCGTTCGGGGCAACGAACAGGAACTGAAAATTTACATAACATGCCTTTGTCCGCGGCTCCGCCACAAACAAATCCTAGTTTTTAGGTTGTCTCAGGTTGCCGATATAGTATAATAGGGATAAATATATCAGTTTTGTAGAAGTCTAATCAAGAGCTAGCAAACCTAAAAAAGTTCATCAAAATCTATTTAGTAGTTTTTGCGTGACACCACTGACGAACTGACTGAAAAACATATATGGTTGTCTGTAAAGTCGGTTTACGGACGACAACTTTACGTGATAACGTCATAAAAAAAATAGGTTTGTACTTTTAAACAATGTAATACTGATAGAAATCGAATGGCACATATAAAAAGGTACGATCGCGCGTGCTGCTATACAATAATTGAGATACGTTGCCCGGGATGCGTTCGAGCGAAGAATGTCATGCATGTAGGTCGGTGGGCCGGCCGCCTCCCTCTCGCAGACGCTCTGCAGCCTGCAGCTCTCGTGGCATCGATCACCATACATTTTTCGGAACGGAGTCTTTTTCGTGCGTGCAGCCGGACGTTCATCGATTTATAAGACGTTATCACGTCACAAAATGTTATGTGTTCAGAGATGCATAAATAGCTCTATTATAGTATAGATGGCTTTCTTTGATGAAGTAGGTGGTTTTACGCAAATTCTATTCAAAATGGATTTATCACCATGACGCGCGCTCGCGTCATGGTGATAAATCCACATCACTAGTAGGTAATAAGACAATACCTCCTGTTCCATGTAACTGTTAAGGTCATGTTTCGAGAAACCGTGAGTTTGGGCCTCAATGGGTAGTTCAATTGTCTTAACAATAACTTTTTTCTTTTCTTTTGTTTTATCCTTTTTGTCATCATTTTGTTCCTGAAAATAAGTACACAAGTTCAGATCATAAAAATAAATATTGCTCCCCACCACCATCACCGCCTGGATATTTTATTTTTTTTCTAGTGAGTACTCTTTTGAGATGTTTTAGACAATATACTCAAATTTATTTGAAATTTCTTCCAAGCAGTGAGGTAGACCCATTTGCATTTTTACACAAATAAATTTTACCAATCAGTTTAATGTAACAAAATCATCCAGATTTGTGGTTCTCTGCAAGAAAATGAAAACATGAAACCAAGCTTGACAAAACCATGCGTGGACACAGATCTATGAGGTAAAAACAAAAAGAAAATGACATTGAAAATTCGTTAAACGAAAAACTAGTGCAAATGGGACCTCAGAGAGGGTGGGGATGAAACTAAACTTTGTGGTGTCTGCTGCCAATGAGTTTTACAAAACAACGAGAGCAGTTATCTTGAGAAAAGTTAGAAGAGGGTATTTGACTATGTTTTTCAACTTTTCAAACAGCTTAAATTTTTCCAAGACCTCATGTCTTTGAGTGAGAGTTTATTATATAAAAAACTTGGTATGAAAGAAGAATACTCTAGAAGATTACAACTTCGCTTTGAAGTAATATTTCTCAGACGAGAAGAGGTAAGTTTAGCATAATCATCATACAATAATGTCAAGTACCCTTTTAAAAGTAATTAAATACTTAAGAGTATAAAAAGTGTAGTCTATACGCAACCACATGCATGTGGTAACAGCAATCTAATATGTAATCTTATTACACTAACAGAATGAGTCAATGTTACACAATATTACTCATTACACTTACTTATTTGAACATTGACTAATTGACTTGATTAGATATACTTATTCTATCAATTTGAATAGACTGCAATCCAGAATAATGTAGTCAATTAAATTATAACATTACTAAACATTTTATTCAACGCCCTTTAAGTACCTATGTTCTTAATCTCCCAAGATTTGATGTAATTATGGGAGAAATTGATTGGTATTACTATTTTTAGAGTTGTCTTTAAATTAATGGTAGGTGTGGGTCAGTAACCCTGCTAGTAAAGCAACCCAATGTAGATAGAAAAACAAAAAGCTAGATGGTGCATTGCGTCACCACCATCTGGTACAATCGACAAGCAATAGCTTTATTTATAGAAATAAAGTCACAGTAGCCAATGTGGAAGCTATAGCTCTACACTATTATGATACTCTAAGAATTAAAATAGCGGGCAACAAACAACACGTCATGTGGACACACTCTCTATCAACACATACCCCGCTGAACCATGATCCTACTTTCTGTGTCCACGATTGTTTTTGTTGAGGCTCCCCTTTCATTTCCACATCTCTCACCTCTTGGTTGTCAGGACCGTTCTGTTGATCTTGACTGGATCCATTTGTATCCATAGCTGCGTCATGCCCTTGGCTATTTTCATGGGCACCCTCCATTTCAATATTTTCATTCACAGCGCTATCCTGTTTTTTTTCGACGAGGGAAGCAGAGGCAACTGTTATGATGCCATGAATGTTTACTCGGACTTTAAGTTTTACTTTTTGTGACTCTCCTTCAGATGTGGGTTGAACATCTCGAATTTGCCATTGTCCTGTGATGTAAAAAGTTATTTTTCATTCGTTAAATTACTCAAAATATAGCAAGTATGTATTTAATATAAGTTTACATACCAATAAATTGATCAGGGTAAGGAATCTGATCAGAATAGTAAGCACGAACAGAGAATGGCTCCTTTCTATAGAATGTCAACATCTTTGAGAATGGTGCAGCATGGAAGGCTGGGAACACCTGAAAAAGATGTTTTCATGTAAGCTAGTAACTTTTTATTATCCTGTTTTCTTAGGTTTTGATTCAAATTCTTCTTTCATAGAGATGGAGATATTATCTTGTAAGCATTCAAAAAAGTTGTGTTCTTTAAACACAAAGTGAAAAATGTGAAATCGAAAATATGTTATTTTTTTTATACATTAAACACAAAGTCAAAACTTTGTGTTTAATGTATAGTGCTAAGCATGTCAAATGCTAAAAATATATGTAAAAATATCTAAATAAGTTGTGTTCTTTATTAAAGTTTACACCCATATAAACTAAAATATTTGTGATGAGTAATTGTGTCTGCAGTTTTAATCATATTGTTGTAAAACCTTAATTTGTTTAATAGCACATTGAAGCAAACCCCCGCACCCTTTTACTACTAAAAATTTTGCCTTTTACATTATTATACTGCTGCTAAATTTCTTTTGAATATAAAGTATCAAGGTATTAAGCTAATGTCTGACCTCCATGTCACCGTCCTCCCCTTTGGCAGCATCCCAGGCAAGGCGCACAGCGTAAGGCTGAACATCAGCGATGTTGAATTCACGAACGCGTACGGCCGGACTTAACATAGCGCATTGGAGCGCACAGCCTCGTGATACCGCTTCATCCTACACAAAACAATATTTTTATTCTCCTTGTTTAGAGATTGCATATTTATAAATACTAGTAGTCGTCTAGTGGTCAACATTCGATCATACAATGAATTCTATAAAATGATTTTTTTTTCTAATGCTTATTAGATAAAAATATTGTCTCTGAACTCTTTCTCCATTTAAATTTTAACTGTGCCAAATCTCACATTTCCCGATGCGAGCAATGGAATGCTAAAAAGGGGTACAAAGTTTTCTCTTCATATATTAATTTATAAATATGCCACTTTTAGGCATGAGCCTTCTCTCGTCTGTGTATTGTCTGCATATACTTTTTAGGTTGATTCAGTTGCATGTGAAGACCAAATAAAAATACATGTCTACCACCACATTTTATTCCTTAGGTGTTGTAAGAATTGAATAAGAATGTAAACAACAGTAGTTGTTTCAGCTTTTAGATAAATAATGCTATAAATGCATGATATGTGCAGATGGTTATGAGTCTAGAACTAATTCAAAATAGTTTTACCTGATTAAGGGTGGTTGAAGCAAGCTTTCCTAACACATTTTCGATCAAGGTTTTGACTGCAGGAATTCGAGTGGATCCTCCAACTATTTCCACGGAATGAATATCTTCAGGTCTAAGTTCTAAAAATAAGTTAAAACATTAACATAAGAGTATTCTCAGCAATGTAAATTTTTTTATGGCAGATATAAAACGAGAAAAAAAAAATTACATCAAATGGAAACACTTACTGGCGTTATACAAAATTGCTCTGAGGGTAATTTCCACACGCGTAAAAGTCTCGGCACATATCTGCTCCATCTGAGAGCGCTGCAAGTCACTTGAAACATCACGCTCTTCCATAAAGCACTCAATGTTTATCGGTAGCCTAGTGCTGTTAGCAGACATCTGCTTTTTCAACTTCTCCACTTCCTGAAGAAGGCGAAGGAAAGCCCTGTAAATAAGTTATTATGTAAACTTTATGATACAATAGTATTCAATATATTCGTTTTAGATTGTAAATGATGATTACCTCTGGTTTTTCCTAGCATCAAGTTTGTATTTAGATATGAATTCTTGACAGAAGTGATTTGCAAGAGCCATGTCTATATCCCTACCACCACAATGAGGATCTGAAGATGTTGCCAAGACGCGTAGTTTGCCCTTATTAAAGGCACAAGCAGAGACCTAAAAATTATGAGTTTATTTTTATACAAAATACATATAACGCTATTTAAATATTTTTTTTAGCATTTGACATGCTTAGCCATATAAATTAACACAAAGTGTGAACGACGTCACGGAGTTGGCGTCACCCAAAACGTTAGGAATGAACGTGTTATCGAAATTCACAGTCCCGACCAATTGTCACGATGGCTCAGTTGGCAAATTATCTGGGACTATATTCCAGGAGATGCAGGTTCAAATCTTGCTCGTGACTGTTATTTTCGATTTCACATTTTAACACTGTTAAAGTTATTTAAATTAAATAGAGATTCTTATAGATACAAAATGATTCAACATCACATCATTATTAGCTACTCCTTTATGGGTATAAGAAAGATGTATATAACATAAAATTAACAACATAAAAAATTACCTGCAGTGAACTATGTCCAAAATCAACAAAAACAACATTCTTGGGTTTCTCTTCTGGCGCAGGAAGATCTTGTTTGTAGATGCCATAAGCTAATGCAGTTGCAGTTGTCTCGTTCATTAAGCGCAGCACATTAAGTCCTAAAAACACAAATTTGTTTTTAATATGAAATCAAATATATTTGTCGTAACGAACAATGAGGAGATGATTGAGGATGAGGAGATTGGGTATGGACGAAAGGTAGTGCGGTAGCTCAATGGAATACAGCACTTCCCCGGATTGGAAGGGACGCAGGTTCGATTCCCGCTCGCATTAAAGTTATCTTTTTCCACATTCACAAATAATTTGTATAAAGTTGGTATTGCAGATACATTTCTAGAATGTCAGTGAAAAAAATATATAGTGAATAATAAAATAGTGAAGTTTATTATTTAATATAAATATATAAAAAAACTTTAAAATGTGTGTCAGCTCCGACGCACGACTGGAGTTTACTCCTTACGAACGATAATTATGATATATATTATATCGAATAGAAAATGAGGGTTTTTTTTCATTCACAAATAATAATTTGTATTCTGAGATTAGGATAAAAGCAATAATTGTAACTCCATTTTAAACTTTACGCGATTTAATTACTGTATTATTTCTTTATTTCAATCCATCAGCCTTTCGAAGCCCACTGCCGGACATAGGCCTCCCCAAGAGAACGCCACAACATGTGTTTCGCTCGTATGGGGGATAGGTGCCTTCTTTATTTATTAAATACAATATTTTTCAAAACTAATCGACATGCTATCAATATGTAATAAAGACTTTTTCTGGATACGTAGGATTTTTTGCTTAAAACAAAAATAGCACACTGGTCTACATACACAACTTCGCACCATAACATTGCCGGCCTGCTTTTGAAAAAAAAATGATGGGGTAGTTACGAGGTTTGCTTGACCTTAATTTTTAGTGTTATCAAAACATAAAAAATAACGATGCTTAGAAGGAAAAAATCCATTTTTTTTATCCATCTATTTCCATCAAAAAGTCAATTTCGACCTTAGGTGGAGTTACTAGGTTTGCGTATTAAGGTGACAATATGTTATAACAATTTTTAGTGTTTATTAGCTGCACTATGAGAAATGGAATTGGCAGGATTAAACAACATACCAGCAATACTGGCAGCGTCCAGTAGAGCATTTCTCTCAGCGTTTGTGAAATAGCTGGGCACAGATATGACACAATCGTTGATTGGAGTTTGCAATGCAGTTGTAGCACTATCTTTGAGTTTCGTAAACAGCATGGCTGTTATCTGTAAAATAGATTTTAATATTATATAAAAGCACATTAAGACTCATGCCTTTTTCCTAGAGGGGTATGCAGAGACAATGAATTGCCACTTTTCAACTCTATGGGCAAGACACGTTTGTAACCCACATCGCCGTCATTCGGCTTCCATTGTATTTCCACTGTGAATATAATAAATATAAATATGTAACAGGAGCAAATGCAAATATATTATATCAATAATATCTCAAATTCCTCCACCACATTTAAAAAGTAAAGTGAGTGTGTGGAGTGAGTGAATAGTAGATTGTATCATAAGGGAGCAAAATAATATTTTTACGGCGATGGCGCTTTTTTGAATCCAGAGCGAAGTGAGGGATTTCTATTATTTAGTAGAATTCTGAACGTAGCGAGGGATTCAAAGTACGTCACGATATACTCTACTTTTCATCACCCACCCTTTTATGAGAAAATAAAAGGCGCCTCATATTTTATTGTAATATTATTATTTAATAAAACAAGAGTAACAACTAAATTGAAATTAAATAGTATCTAATAATAAAACAACTAAAAACTTATATTTACATTTGAGACATTTTCGCAATTCCATCCATCCAACCATCAGCCTTTCAAGATCCACTGCTGGACATAGGCTTCCCCAAGAGAACGCCACAATGAGCGGTCCCATCATGGGGGATAATGCCGTAATCGCCACACTTGGCAGGCGGGTTGGTGATCGTAGTGGACGTTGTTAATGCTCGAGGGAGTGCTGCTGCCCACTCCCCCGGGATTTCCTCAGTCGGCTCTTACGACTCCCGTGGGTAGAGAGGGGTGGGACAATTCTAAAGCCGGCCCCACGCGGCCCCATTTTCGTAATTATGAAAATTTATTGTTACAGTTTTATTAGGATTAGAGATTGTACTATGGGCCGTCGTACCAGCCAGTCTTTATTCAAACAATATTTGCGTTCGATTTTTTTGGCGCTGAACACTAAGATGTTCCAAATTCAAAAAGTCCGCGGCAAAGATAATTGCGGCGGACTTAGGTATAGATGATTAAAAACTCATTACTGCCCTCTAAGTTTCATAATAATATAGCAAAAAACCACCTTTGGGTGCACTTAAAGGCGAACCAAGTCGTCCTTTTCGAATAGATGAGATGAAAATATTATATAGCGCATGAGTGTGCACAAATGCAATCTTTGTTCCCTTACTGTCTAAGGGTAATTAATGGCCGTTCCATTGGCTATAGCGACTTTTCATTTAGATAGCTCCTCATTGACTCTCAAGTTCTACCATCGTACACCCTCCTTACCATCTCTCCTTTCCACCTTTTCATCACCTTTATATTATCCTTTATATATCTTAATATTTTTTTCTTAAGATAGAGTTCTTACAGTCCCTCCAAAACGAACTGATGACTTCCTTTTGTACTAATAATATATTCACAAAAAAGAATTACATACCTGTTCCGGGCTAAAAACATTATCTTCTCCGAGGTAATTCACTCTAATACCAATCCCACCATCAGGCCTTGGTTCAACTTTAAATGGAAAATGTTTCAGATCTTTCTCAATGTGAGGATCATTATATTTTCTACCTAATAGTCTCTTGAATCCAAAAACAGTGTTTTTCATATTTGTTACCATCTGATTTTTTGCAGCTACGCCTAATATTCGATTCTTTGAGGAAAATGCTACACATGATCTGAAAAGACAAAACGTAATAATGTTATTGAGCTTTTTCATAAAAAGAAAAATTGTCAGTAGCAGCCCAGGGTCGGGGAATGTGCCCGGTAGACGGCAATAGGCTCGCCGCCTATTACATGGGACTTAAACACAGCTGGCGAATCGTGGGTGTGTCACACACCTCTGCCTACCCTTTCGGGGAATACAGGCATGATGGCTATGTTTTGTTTAATGTTTTAATAAACCACTCCCTTCTTCCCAAACTTTGTTAGGGTCAGATTCCAAACTGGTTTGTTTCAGCTGATCAACAGTATTCCCAAGGAGCGACCTATCTGACCTCCGTTACACAAATAAGAGGAAACTGTATTATAGGCCTGCCTTGAAACAAAATAATCCTTGTTGAAATGTGCCTACAAAACACATTTTCAATTAAATTAAGTTTTTTTATACTTAATAAATGTGATAATGTTTATTAACTAAAAATTTTGCATTGCGAATGTAGTAAATATTATAATTATAGATTGTGGTTTTCCTCTTAAACTATAATATACTTATCTCTAAAAATAAAATTCAGTTAAACACTACAATGTTTTTTTAGGTTTAATACAAAAAAAATCTTAATTGAAAATCATGATGATTTATTTATTAAAAAAAGCGTGTAAAAAGGTAACACACTGCATTAAGGAATCATCATTGTATCGCGAGGTACTTACAAACATACAATTTTACGGACACAAAGTACACTTAGACTCAACAACCATTTGTGGATCACACAAAGAGTTGTCCTGTGTGGGAATCGAACCCACAACAGGGCAGACCCTAGGGCGGGGGGCCGGTTGACCACAGAAGGAATGTAACATAGTTCCAGTGGCCCGCCAATAAAGGCGGAGAGACGGCACACGGCGGGTTTCTTTAGTGGGTGCAGGCCCCACACTACCCTGTTCGTTGCCCCGAACGACGGGGTGTGCGGTTAGGAACATTTTTTCCCGCCTAAACAAAAAAAAAGGGCGGGGGGCCTGTATCTAACCCCTCATCATCATCGTCTCCCTAGCCTTATACCAAACTTCGTTATCCCTAGAGATGTGTAACTCAGGAGTGATTGATACAAAAGATGTATAATCCTTTCAAAATGCGTAATCAATCTTTAAATCTTTGGTTTCGAAAATACATCTTTAACTCACTAGCTCACTACGTTAGGATTGAATAGATGGAATGATGGACGTAGATTTAGAATGAGACAATAGATAAAGGATATTGTGAATTGAAAAGAGATAACATAAGTTGTAGGCACGCACAAACGCACTCTTGAAATACAATGACGATAGGTACACAGAAACTTAGTCTCTCTGTCTTTTGTAAGTAAAAAGCTCAAAACCAGTTACGACTTGAGGGAATGAGAGAATAACTACATGAATCAATAGATATTTGCATCACTTATGATCAACTGAATGAATAACGTCATTCGTAACCAAAGATTTAAAAGAGTTAAAGATTTAAAAGAGTGATTTAAATCTTTCGAACAAAAAGATTTATAAATCCCTGATCTCATA
This sequence comes from Leucoma salicis, assembly GCA_948253155.1. Lineage (NCBI taxonomy): Eukaryota > Metazoa > Arthropoda > Insecta > Lepidoptera > Erebidae > Leucoma > Leucoma salicis. Next base: position 17,592,022 of record OX411807.1, on the reverse strand, counting down.
GGTGATTTAGTTTGCGCATCTCTGGTTATCCCAAATTAAGGGGCGCCCAGCTTCCGATCTATTCAGATTTAAATGAGGCACCAGTATTTACACCCACTGCTTAACGTGCCTTCCGAAGCACGGAAGAGTTCAGGTGTACACAAATAGATGTCACTTTTTGGTCACCCCTCTGATTGCCAGCCGAGTGGAAGTGGCTCCTTGTAGATCGATCTAACTGCAGGTGTGCGCAATAACTAGGCTACAACCTCCTTCATTCTGAAATTGGTGTTTTGTTTTTATACGCGAGTCACGATCACACGTAGTGGGACGTTGTTGAGCTTGGATTGCATTTTGTAGCTGGCCAAGTATCTACGGCAGGTTATTTTGATCGAATTCGTATTTTTAATATATTCCCATCGATATTCTTGTTTATGTCAGGGCTTTTTGCTGGCCATTCCATAAAAGATACCGAATTAAGTAATATAATCTCGTAGAATGACCGCAGTGTGAGCCCTAGCACTATAGTGCATGAATATGTAGTCGTCACTAGTAAAATGTGCATAGGGCACCACGTGATGATCAAAACATTGTTTGACGTAACAATGAGAATTTAGAGAATTTAGTATAGAATGACGTGGTTCAGTCCAGATACGAAGACAAGTTTTGTCTTACCCCGACTGTACACACTCGTCTATTTGTCTCGCGAACCTCTCATCCCCTCTCGTCTCGTAGAGGCTCGACACGAGAGCACACCATGTACACGTACACACTCGTTGTATCAATTGAACTTCGGATGCCCGTCGCGATGGACGTGGAAAAAACAATTGTGGCGTTTATTTTTTTGCACTGTTGCTGCACTGCACTGCAATAATATCGATCATCTCGCTCAGAAGTGACCCGGTTCCTACCAGATCCTAGACGGCACGTCAATAAACTAGTCTCCAGATAACATTCGTAGACTCGATTACCAAATGACAGTCTTAGATACAAACTTGCATCCACAACACGCAGACTAAACCCAGAATCTAGCAACGCCTCCATTTGGGCGGTGCTAGGTCTCTATGCGGGCGAAGTGTCCATGTGTATTAGAAAAAAAAAACCTTTTAATCAGGCATTACAAAAACACAGTGAAGAAATAAAAGACGAAAAGTTTAGTTATGTGTTCATTTTTAGTTTTTGCATGATAAGTGGAGTACACTTATTTCTACTAAATACACATTTGTCTCAAAACAATGTTTCAGTTCATTTAAAGATGAACAAATATTGAAAATAAATATTGTTTTTTTTAATTACGATAAGAAAATAGAACATTTGGCGTCATTTTTTTCATTGCTTTGTTTTAATTTGCTGCTAAATACATTATACAGAATAAGAAGCAAATTTTAATAATGTTGAAAAATGTTATACTTTCTAATTTTTTAACATTTCATACGCTGGTCACATAACTGAACAGTAAATTCATTAGTTTTATAAAAACTATAAAACACACTTTAATAGCCAGTTGAACTAAAGAGTGGAAATTATATATGTAATAAATAATTATTGTAAAAAGTTAGGAGTGAACAAATTAGGGGTGCCTGACATCAAATGTTACAAATAGCTCATTTGTAGCTGGTTTATAAGATTTATTGTTTTCATATTCTTCCCATTATATATATATATATAAATATAGCTGATATGCTAATTGGCTAATTACGCTGTTGTTGTGGCACATCTTTGGTACCATTTAATTTTCATTGATAAACATTTGATGATATATGAATCCAAGTTCATGGCCATATCATTAACGATCATAACTTTTGAGAAAGTTTGGAGTTATTGGTATGTATATTGCAATAGAAAGTTTTTATTTACAAAAAAAATGTTAAAATAATATAGCTGTACAAACCCTCGAGGGTGAAATAACACACAATTTTATGATAGTTACTACTGATAAAATAAAAAAATACAGCAATGGAACTGGGCCGTATCAGGCTGGACCACATAAAAAATTACAAATATTTGCAGCCACATTATCGCTATGATGGCTGACAGATTGGACGATTATTATGTGTAAGTCTATTTTGAGTGTCTTTAAGGTTTGGTTACATAAGTTCCATTCTAAAGACAAATTGCAATCTTGAAAAATAAAATGATATGTTGTTAAGAGAACAAGGTGATACAGATACTGCTGATAAGCTGTCAAAAAAGCCCCGGACACAGTGCCAGACTTCATGCAGATTGCTGACTTTTGTATTATTATTACTGCATATGGTCACAGAATAGCCATAGCCCAGCTGGTGGTACGTAATAATCATGGACTTCCTAATACCTGAAATTACTTGCGCAGCTTGCAGGAGTTTACCACTTCACATTTGGTAAGATTATCCTTATTGAATTAGGTTGCCATTTACCCAGAGAAAAATAATTTATTCAAGATATAATTTATAACAGTAAGTAGTCCTTGTTAAGCACCGCATGGTCAGTTGTAATTTGCAATCATAATAAAATTACATATTGTCTAAGTCACATCTAAAAAATAGTCAGTGGAATGCCATTTTTATAACAAATGTCAATGTCAATCTATTGTCTGTACCGAGAAGTAGGTATGATAGGACGAAATTGGTAGTCAGTAAATTACATGCAGTCTACCGGGCACTAGAACTTAGAAAAAAATGTTTTATTTTAATTACTTCTAAAAATTCAAGAATAATATTGGACTTTTTCGTAATAAACATGGGCCCCCCTATGTATTCTAAAGAGTTCATGGCCTCCAGTGGGTGGTACTTGGTGTATTTGACAATTTAAGGTTATTTTATATATTATGGTATATGGAATATATATTATGGTATAATTTATATTTGATATTGTGGGCAGTTGAATATGAGATTGTTGGTTGCCATAACAAGAGAAAAACTTCAATTGATTAGTAGAATAATGTTTCGTCGTAAGAAAAATTATAAGTACTACAAGCACCGCGAGTGCGAGTCCCTTTCACAGGCATTATTATGTTTATGACTCATTTTCTGTCTACAAACAAGCATTTCAAAAATATTCCCACAAAGGTCTGAACATGACAAGCAAATAATGAAACCAGATGTCCAGGTTCCACGATTTCTATTAATTGGATTGGCTATGATTACGAAACTATGAGCAGTTTCAATTTATATGTTAATTTCTTATTTTATTGTAAAAAGATATATTTACTTACGGGGTACCTCGAAGACTGTAATCGTTAGCTATTGTCTCAATACCACCTGCTTTAGCAACAGCGATATAGCACGATTCATTGCCGAAATCAATACCAATGACAGACATAGCAGCCATTATGAATAGAAACTTGTTTTAGTATAATAACAGCAGTAAAATCTTGGTTTTTATATAATTACACGAAGAGAAAACAAGTTGCTCAATACGACAATCGATCAATCTATTCAACAATTGCCGGTTTATTGCCGTGCCGCATAGTGCCTAGACTTCGTTCACGCTCGTGCTCGAATTTTCTAGAAGTGTGGTCAATAGTGCACTGACCGTTGACATCATTTATGTTTAGTCGATTTTAAGTTTAATTTAAATCTGTTACCATTTCTGAAGTCAGAATGATAAAATAAACTAATATCAAGGGATTGACGTACCTAGTGATATTTTATTGATTTATTCAAATCAATTATGAAACTATACAGATCTTAGATTATCGTAGGATAATCTTTATTTATTACCTTATTTTATTTATATATTATTGGAGCAGAAGAGCCACGGCCTACCTAATATTAAGTGGTATCCACTGCTCATGAACTCAACTATACCAAGAGTATTGTCAAGCTGCTGCTAATCATTTAATTACGCAGATATGAAATTAATTAATAAACGTCTATTTCCTGCTGCAACAAAAACACATCGTTGTGCTTCATCACTGGTCAGGAGATAGTGGTACAAATCGACTTTAGGCCGATAGGAAGTGAGTACACTCACTTGGTACCCAGCCCAACCATCAGTAATGCAATGGATGATAATTACTTACGTCCCTTAGTCGACTCATACGACACACGCGAGAAATCATAGGGTGGTGACACTTGTATTCTTAGTCCGTCACCGCGTAATCTAAAAAAATTTACCAATTTACAAGCCATCTAACTATGACAATCTGAAAGAATCTGCTTCTTTCTTCCTCATGACTCAAATATAAATAATTAATTTTTAATCTTAGTTATAGGTTACTATCACAAATGTCAGAAACAAGGGAGATTGGGTAAGTAGGCGGGCCTTCTACGAACACATACGGTGCGTTTTGCACCGCATGGGCTCAATCGTTGTCAGTCGACGTCACACTGACCTTTAGGTTAAAATTGTTCTGTGTCACACTGTCATCTGTCACCGCGCGAGTTTCGCCAGTGATAGTCGATTTTTGCAAAAATGCCCACTTGCTCTGTTGTGATTTGCAAGAAATCTAGCCGTAATGTGAACTATAAGCATCATGGAATATCATTTCACACGTAAGTACTTATATTATTATTGTTATAATGAAAATTAAGTAAAACCATAATAATACTGCGAAAAACTACCAATATTTCCTATTAAGTGTTAGTAAAAACACAGTTATGTACTATTGCTTGTTTTGTACAAGACAAACCATAAAAAGGCACGTCTTACACCGTAATGGATGGTTGTTTACAGAAACGTTCATTAGCTCAGTTTGATCATAGTGCGGTCGCTGCTCGAGTCCGTCAAATAGAGTTGAGACGGGTATCGAAGTAGTTGTCGATGTTCTAGTGGAGGCATGGCACCGTCATGTTTTACTTTGTAATGGTCGTGTAATATTCTAGTTATTAATTTATATTAATATTATAAAAAGTAAACTTTTGTTTGCATGTTTGTTAGTATCGAATAGACTCAATACCTAATGCTAATTTATTGTTATATTTGGACAAAACATAGAAAAAATCTATTGCAAACTAAGATTGAATTTTGCATTATTCTTTCATTTTTACCTTTTACAACAGCTGTACTTACGCTGTGGCACTAGTAGTATTTGAACTGAAAAAAAGGTGTAGTCTGATATTATATAGTTTTAGTTAGCATAAAATTAACAAAGTTCCTTAATAATTTTAGCTATCCAAAGGATTCCAAAGTTAAAGAAAAATGGATCAATGCCACAGGAAGAGGCCCAAACTGGTTCCGAACAGAGCATAGTAGAATATGTTCAACTCACTTTGAGCCAATATGCTTCCAACCATTAAAGAAAGTCTATAGGCTCTTTGAATGGGCGGTCCCAACGTTAAAACTGCATTCTCTGTTAGTGGATAGCTCTCTGAAAGGCTCCACATCAGATTTTGACATTAAAATAAATAGAGAAGATCAAAATTTGGTAAGATTAATCTTTTTGTTTCATTGAAATAAATTATATGTATGCCATCTATTCGATTGCTTATAATCAGCCTGTATTCGTTTACCGGTGGACATAGTCCACTTCTACTATTCGTCACTAAGCTCGGTCTTCGATTCGATGATTATTTTCATGTATTATCTTTTTAAATATTCACTAGTAGCATCCCGTGGTTTCATCAAAATCGGATAAGCCGTTTGAGCCCAAACATACACACTCACATAAATACAAACTTCGCCTATACAACATTATTGTGAAGTGAAATTGCTACAAATACATGTACTATCGAACAAACCCATATGTGCCTATTTTGGAAACAAAATTTACTGTACATGATCACCACGTTTAGTTAGCGACATGGACGGATTTTTTTAGTAATTTGTGTTAATAATATTATTTATTACAGGCTACTAATGTTGAACCACATCGGGTGTAGACAATAAAATAGACACAGAAGATCGAAATTTGGTAAGTTTAAACACTAATTCATTTAAAGAAATTGTATTTAGTGTACTTAATGTTAATATTCTTGATTACAGGCTTCTAGATATGTAAGACATTTTGAAACACCTTAAGGAAAAGAACTACATTGGTGATGATCAAGTCACTCAATTTGAAAATATTGGCGTATCGGACCTTATAAAACGATGTGAGACAAACATATCATCAGGACAAACCACAAGACAACAATATTCTCCAGCACTAAGGGTTTTTGCGAGCACGCTTCATTTCTACTCGCCTAAAGCGTACGCTTATGTTAGACAGAAATTTAAAACAGCTCTACCGCACGTACGTACTTTTAGAAGGTGGTACCAGTCGATCAATGCTGAGCCGGGATTTACGCAAGAGTCTTTACACGCAATAAAACTCAAAGCGGCTGACACTGAATACAAGCTGTTGTGTAATTTAGTTATCGATGAAATGGCTATTAAAAAGAGGGTTGAATGGGATGGAAAACAGATGCATGGGTAGGTAGATATAATAGGTTCAGCTCAACAAGGAGATGGCTTACCAGAAGCCAAAGAGGTGCTTGTATTTTTAATAACTGCAATAAATGGAGCTTGGAAAATACCAGTCGGGTATTTCCTCGTTGATGGTGTCACAGGTCAACAGCGAGCCCATCTTGTTACTCAGTGCTTGGAATTACTTCATGAAACGGGTGTTCAAGTTACTTCAATGACATTCGACGGCTGTGCAGGGAATATCACTATGGCAAAAAAACTCGGATGCTCATTTGAAGTCGAAAACTTAAATACCTACTTTGACACGCATGCCTGTACATATATTTTTTGATCCTTGCCACATGCTCATGCTATTGAGAAATGCTTTCGAAGCACATGGGTCGTTTGTAGGTGCCTCAAACGAACCCATGAAATGGAGTCATTTAAAAACTCTTCATGAGTTACAGGACAAAGAAAAGCTACATTTAGCTAACAAGCTACGAAAAAATCATATATATTATAAGAACCAGAAAATGAAAGTTCGTTTGGCATCACAACTATTCAGCAACAGCGTTGTAGATGCCTTGAAATTTTGTGGCTAACTTCAAATTACTGATTTTAGTGACGTAGAAGGTACCATTGGATTTTTAAGAACTGTTAACAACCTATTTGATGAGTTAAACTCGAGACATATGGCTCAACTACATTATAAAAAACCAATGAATCCAGGTAACAAACACAAAGTATTTGAATTTTTGGAAAATTTAAAATATTATTTGGTAAACATCAAACTTCCAGATGGGACGAATGCCATTCACTCGCCTAGAAAAACCGGGTTCATTTGCTTTTTAATATGCATTGAAAGTCTCAAAGCACTGTATATACAATTCGTTGAAGAGGAGCAGAAATTAAAGTACCTTCCTGCGTATAAAACCAGCCAAGATCACCTGGAGCTTATGTTTGGCCACATAAGATCTCATGGTGGATGTAACACGAACCCTACGGCACGACAGTTCCAAGCAATATATAAAAAGCTTGTAAAATCGGAATTCAGAGACCAAGGAAATTGTGCAGCTTTGGAGGAGGTATCATTTTTGACATGTTCTTCTGCTGTCAAAAAAAATTAATCTGACAATACAATCCCACAAGCTAAGCGATAATGACGATGAAGACGAAATCATATCATTGTATGAGCAAACTATATTTGACGAAGAAATCGATATACTCGTACAAGACATTTCGGAATTTAGCAATGAGGTTGTATCGTATATTGCAGGGTTTGTGGTGCATCGTCTACTAAAAGTTTTAAAATGTGAGACTTGCATCAGTGGCTTGCTCGCAGATACATTAGAGGACAAACACATACGATTTATTAAATTAAAAGATAAAGGTGATCTAATCTTCCCATCAAACGATGTTGTAACAATTTGTAAAAGAATGGAAGTAATAATAAAAAGTTCTATTATATCGGATGACAAAATTAAAATTTCTTCAAAGTCGATTCAGCAACAGCTTGTATCAAAATCATTAAAGCAATTCATTGGTATGAATTTGTTTGAAAACATAAATTTTCACCAATTCGTTCAGTCGCCAATGAACAATCATTTGGTTATGCTTACAAAAGCAGTAATGGAACGGTACATGAATGTAAGACTACATTATTTAACAAAAAACGCTGCACCAAAATTATCGAAACGGCAAGTCTTGAGTAAATATCTACATTTCACCGGCCAGTAAACACAATAAAAAAATTATCCGTAGGATTTACGTTAAACAAATATTAATAATTTTGTGTTTAATGTATAGTGCTAAGCATGTCAAATGCTAAAAATATATATAAAAATATCTAAATATTAATAATTTCGTTAAAATACCTTGTTGTTTTATTATAAGTACCACATCACTATTTTAATGATTTAACAGTTATAGATAGTGCCATCCACGAAGACGCGCCCCACTCTTTTTTCTAATTACTTACAATGCAAGTTTGTATCGCTTCACCGAATTGCCTATTACGCACGCACACATCGATGAATAAACAAAATCATGACAGAGCGATACGGTCAACTAGGAAGATGCTCTACTTTAATATTATCAACGGACTTCAAAAAGGAGGAGGCTTTCAATTCGACTGTATGTTTTTTTTTTTGCTGTTATTTATTTCTTTCTCTACTGCGCTCCTATACTCGATGCTTTCTTATACGAGATGCACCCAAGGAATTCCTCCCTATCGTGCACCACCTACTTTGACCTATTTTATAGAAAACACTAAAAAGCAAAAAATAAATTACATACGATATCCGCGTTAGACACCTACGGATGTGTTTGAAGTCGACCAATTATTTTTTGCGTATTAGTTCCTGGGTGTCTCTTGAAAGCGGTTTTTTTTATTTAAAAATAATTAATACTTCATGTTGTCGTTCAGTGTGGGTATTGTATGTCATTATTAATTAATACCAGTGTAATATTACTATGTTAAGCGAGCAATTATAAACATTAATAGTATACTAAAAAAAACTATATGGTCGTCTGTAAAGTCGCTTTGAGGGCGATAATTTAATGTCATATATGTTTTCTGAGAGTTTCACAAAATGTAATACTGATAGAAATTGAATGGTACATTTTAATTTTCTAGACATTTAATTTTTTTTTATTAAGTGGAGCATATTTCTTGCCAAGTCTGGATTCAAGCAACGTTAACTGTATTACCTATGTGCATCAAGCCGCTGATGGCTCGCGACTGACACTTGGCTCAATCGTCCCACACCCCACGGCGCCCTCGCCAAATTTTGAGGGGCGCGTCTTCGTGAATGGCACTATCTATACATATTAGGTATAATAATTATGACTGTTCATCTATCAAAGTAGTTATCTCGCATTTTTTGAAAAAAAAAATTGAATTAGTGTACCTTCTAAAGAAGTTTTATTGAATGTTGTCTATCGATAAGCTCTTCCCATCTCTAGTGCGTATGTTATATGCTCTTTGGTGCATATGGGTGTGTGTATTCTAAGTTCGTAGTGCCACGTAATTACACGCCGATACTCCGCCTTGCCCTTTACAGTGTGCAATTAGTTAGTTCTTAGTGTACGTAACAACTTTGATTATGTGTAACATCCGTGTATTTTGTCTTCGTTGAGTGATTGCCGCGCGGACACTGGGTTTCAAACAAAAAATATTACATGCCCCATCTCCTTGTTTCTGACATCTGTGGTTACTATCCTTCATTTAAGTTTCTAATGGTCTGTAAAGTGATAGCCCTCTTTTGGCCCCTGGCAGCTAAAAGGTTGCCGACCCATGTACTAGATATACATATACTCAAAAATAATGCTTTCTATTCCTCGAATTAAAATAAATATAAAATAGGGAGATTATAGCTTCCCGACCCTATCAATATTGAAAATAAGGTTTGAAAGTATGAAATGGTTAATGAACACTTTAGCTTTAAATGCTTTAGGCAATAATATTATTACTGATCTAGCACCATGAACATACGCATATAATTATGTTAAGAATAAGCGACTTCAAATGCATACCTACGAATGGAAAGATAACCCTGTAATTTTTCGCTCGCTATATAAAGGCAAGCGGGCCGCAATTCTCATATTTAAAATTTAAAGACATTTTATAGAGAAATGATGAAAAATAAAAAGAAGAATTAAAAAAAATTGCAAATTAAATTTTATGCTCGTTATCATAATAGCGTTTCACATTATACTCTTTTTGTATAGCAAGGGTTTTTGGCATATTTAACGGTTTTTATTAAACGGTTGGAATTTACAATTAAGTACCAAATAATTATTTACGTTATAATTACTTGTTATTATTATTTATTTAGGTATATAAATTAAATTGCTAAAAAATACAACCCCGGGACGCAAGAGGGTAGCTCGCGGGTCCGTGAATATTTATTTATTTATAATATAGGTACATTTTATGTTACAGTTTTCCAACCAAACAGAATTTACGTGACATTTGGATAGCTATCACTGGTCCGAACCGAAAAAGAGTTTTTAAAATATGCAGCAAACGTCGCATTTTTAGTAAAGAAGATAAGTAAGACTTGTCTTGATTTCGAAGCTGTTCCGAATAAGGTGTGTACGTAATACGTTTAATTTTAATATTTGAAGTAATAATAATATTAATCATATATGCTTTTATTGCAAATAATTATTAAAATTGTGTAGCAGTAACTCTGTAGTAGATTTACGTCTATATTTTAGCACTTGACATGCTCAGCTACTCTAAATGTACAAATTATAATTTGTGAATAAGGATAAAAATAATTTTAGTACAGGTGGGAATCGAACCTGCGTCCCTTCCTATCCGGGTAAGTGCGTATCAGATTACGGATATAATACACACACACACACATATATATATATATATATATATATATATTTATATATATTTTTATTACTTTTTTTTGTAAATACATACCTACATAATTATAATAGATAGAAAAGTCCGTCAAATTAAAAATAATTAAGAAACTCTTCATAGTAAAATATTTTATAGAAAATCATAACGTTTATCAAAATACCGCCCCTTCGATACATCCATCCATCAGCCTTTTCCTCAACGTTCACTGCTATACATAGGCCTCCCCAAGAGAGGACCACAGCGAGCGGTCTAGTGCTGACTGCATCAACGGCTCCCTGCAGCTTTGACCATATACTTAATCCATCTGGTGGGAGGCCGTTTTACGCTACGCTGTCCGGATACGTAGCCGCCACTTGAGAACCTGTTTCCCCAACGGTTGTCAGTTCGTCGAGCGATGTGGCCTGTCCATTGCCAGTTCAGCATGCAAACCCGGCGGGCTATGTCAGTCACTCCCGTTATTCTACGGCTCTTTGTAATAAGGATTCGATCACATAGGGTAAAACCAGGGCTTTGAGCCTTGATGTAAGGCAAGTATTCCTACTCCATAAACTGCCATTATTTTCGATCTCTCATCTGGTATACATAAAATATACATATCATCACTCCTGTATACCCCAAAGGGGTAGGCGGAGGTGTACTACACACCCACGATAGCTATGTTTAAGTCCCACGTAATAGGGGGCAAGCCTATTGCCGTCTACCGGGCACATTTCCAAATTTAGGGCTGCTACTGAGAATTTATCTTTTTACCAAAAAGCTCAATAACATTGCCCGACCCGGGGATCGAACCCGACACCTCATGATCAGCAGCAGTTAGACGAAGAATAATATAGACTCGCTACTATTTAGACATTAAGGATGAAGAAAAGGATGCACATACTAGGTTTTACCAAGAGTGAGAGAGACACAGATATAAGTATATTTATCCTTTTCGCGTATGCGTCAGTTGTATTTGGACCCAATGAACTGGGTCCAAACAATAAGATGGCCAACCGTCCCCATCATCAGTATGTAAGCTTGTTTTTGTATTGACGTAAAAAAACCTTTATTAATCACGTTATATAGGCGTTATATACGCTAATATTACATGTTCTAATACATTTTAAGCAAAATATAAGCATAACTGCAATTTCTTTTGTCCTGTCATTCTTTTATCCAGCTAAAACAGGTAGTACATTTTTAGTCAACAAAGTTATAATCATAGTTATCTTTTAAAATTATTCCGGTTATCTATTGCTATCTCGACACTGCATACGCTGATAGCTTGTCTATAATATCCTTCGTCTAAGGTTCCGACCTTTGAGCTCTAATAAGGAGGAGGCGCCCTAATCTTTATATACCTAGTAAAAGAGACTTACTTCGGCTGTCGTCCGCCATCTTATAAGTTACGATGACAGCGTAATTTGGGTGTGTTCCGATATACACTGCGAGCACTGTAAGGTGTGATGTCAATTTAGTATACTGTGAAGTCATTCCTTTATAGTTAGCTATACTGGTTACTGTTTATAACGGAATGCAGTCCAGTACACTGATCTGTCATTACTTTCATTTCATACAAAGTATTGGTTTTACACTACAATAAACACAATTTCTTTACATCTGCCATGTTTGGGTATCTTCGATTTACAATATTCAATAATAATAATAATATTCCATAGTGCAAATTGTTATATTTATGGAAGCTGTTGATCACGTGATATCACAGTGCTCGCAGTGTATATCGGAACAAAGCCTTTATCTGTTGTATGTCAGCTGTCAATTAGGGATGCAGGAAGAATCTTAGATTAATTATATTTCTAGATGGAGCCTCGGCGTCGTAAACGAGTCAAAAAAAATTTGGGTGAAGTTTTCATCCCAATGCTGTTCTATGGCTGTTAGTGTCAATCGTGACGTCACTTGACAAGGTCGTATCCAGGAGCATTAGTGTGTCATTTAAAATATCAACGTGTGTAAATACACAATTAAAGTGTGCTGAAACTACAAAAATCGGAAAATAAGCACTAAAGATATTTCTTATCATTATTTCATACAATAACTGGCTAAATAAGTCATTTAAATATTCCGAAAATAAATTAATTTTAGTTCATATTTTTTTATGTGATACCAGTTTATGAACTTAAATTTCCTGCGTAATCTTGTAAAGTTGATGACATTTTAAAAATAGAGAATAATAGAAACATTACCTAACATAATTATTAGCGTTTTTAATGGATCCATAAAGCTGCACAGTCATCATTTTCGGAATTAATTACAATATTACTATTTGTAATATTATTATTTATTTTTAACTTCAAAAAAAGGAGAAGGTTATCAATTCAGATGTTTATATTTTTTTTGATGTATGTTAGGACATAACTCCGTCATATGTTGACGGATTTGCAAAATTATTTTTTTGTTTTAAAGGGGTTCTTCCAAAATGGTCCCATTTAAATGTCTTCAAAATCGGTGCAGTAGTTTTTAAAAAATCAACAAAAATCTAAAAAAAAGTATATTTTGATGATATTTTTTCGTTGTCTGATTTTTTTTCGTTTAGGGAGGTCTTCCCATCATGTACGACCTACTCTAAGCTACTTTATAAAAAAATCACTAAAAAGCACAAAATAAAACATTAAAATAAAAAGAAAACCGCCTTGGTATTTAGATACGATTTCCGTGCTAGACACCTACTGATGTGTTTGAAGCCGGTGCCAAAAATGTTTTAAATGTTAATTATTGGGCTCATTTGTTGCCGAGCGTTCTTGAGAATGCCTCGTTTAGAGGTGAAACACGTGTCGAATTTATGTTCGGATTTTTGCGGAATATTGCAATATTGTGGTTCTGAGAGTTCTACCGTATCGCATGGTTGTGTCGCGTTGGTGAGTTTTTTTTTTTTTTGTCATTATCGTGCATGCTACTTTGCTATTATCACATTCTCCTCTATCTGTGAGAGTGCGGATTGGGAATCTTAGGTTATTCTGTCCAAAGATAACCGGGATTGACAATCCGTGGGTGAGTGGTGGGCTCTCCTCCTAAAATCCATTCTATAATAGTAAGTATTTATTATAAATTGTTTTTGTTACTTTTGGACTTGGCACCGGCTTCAAACACATCAGTAGGTGTCTAGCACGGAAATCGTATCTAAATACTAATTATTTAATGCTTTTAGTTCCTGGGTGCACATGAAGGCGGTTTTCTTTTTTTTTTTAATGTTTTATAATGATGGAGTATGTTTACATTTTTAAATGTATAATTATCGTGGGTTATAGTAGTATTCTCATTAAATTTCGTCCTCTTCGTGGACCGGGAAGGGGACGTTGTAAGGAGGGCTATGTCGTGCGGCGTCCCGCAGGGTTCGGTTCTAGGGCCGCTCCTGTGGGACATCGGCTACGACTGGGTCCTCCGTGGCCGGCTCCCCCCCGGGCTGGGCGTAATTTGCTACGCAGACGATACGCTCGTCACAGCCCGGGGCGGGACCCTCGAGGAGGCGGCAACGATGGCCACCTCAGGAACCGCGGAGGTGGTCAGGCGGATCGAGGCGCTGGGGCTTAGGGTGGCCCTTGAAAAGTCGGAGGCCCTACTCTTCCATGGGCCCCGACGCGGCCCACCCGCCGGCGCCTCGATAACGGTCAACGGTGTGGGCTTTCCAATCCAGGCCCACATCAAGTACCTGGGCCTGGTATTGGATGGACGGTGGCACTTTGACGAGCACTTCCGCCGTCTTGCGCCAAAGCTCGTCGGCACGGCGTCCGCCCTCGGGCGACTGATGCCGAATTTGGGCGGACCGAGTCTCGCGTGTCGACGACTCTACGCGGGGGTAGTACGGTCAATGGCACTGTACGGCGCGCCCGTGTGGGCGGAGTCCCTGGCCGCTCGCAATAGGGCCCTTCTGTGGCGTCCACAGAGGGTCGTAGCGGTCAGGGCAATACGCGGGTACCGCACGGTCTCGTGCGATGCAGCCTGCGCGTTGGCCGGAACCCCCCCTTGGGATCTGGAGGCGGAAGTGCTCGCCGACGTTTACCGGCGGGCGTCGACGGCGCGGGCGGGGGGCAGCCGCCCCTCGCCAAGCGCAATCTCTGCGTGGCGGGAAGATGCCCGCCGCGCCACCGTCCTAAAGTGGAGGTCTCGGCTGGAGACGCCCCGGGCTGGTCTCTGGACCGTGGGGGCGCTCCAGCCGATCTTGGAAGAATGGGCAGGGCGGCAGCACGGGGTCCTCACCTTCCGGTTGGTGCAGGTTTTGTCGGGGCATGGTTGCTTCGGCAAATACCTGCATACGATCGCTAGGAGGGAGACGACCCCAGGCTGTCACCACTGCGACTGCGGCGAGGACTCGGCGCAGCACACGCTCGAGTCGTGCCCGGCCTGGGATGTGCAGCGCCGGGAACTCGCTGCAGTCATAGGCGTGGACCTGTCGCTGCCGGCCGTTGCGCGAGCGATGGTTGGCAGTGACAGGGCCTGGACCGCGGTCGCCGCCTTCTGCGAGGCTGTCATCTCGCGGAAGGAGGCGGCGGAGAGGGCCCGGGAGGAATCCTCCTTCACGGACCCGATTCGCCGCCGGCGCGCGGGGCGGCGTGCGCGCGCTTACCTGCGCCTGATGCCGCCCTAGCCGAGGCTGCGGACGGTGGGGTCGGGGAGTACCCTGCCGTTCGCGGAAGCCTACTGCGAAGGTGCGACGCCCAAGTGCGCGGGGCGTCGCACAAGAGAGGGTGCCCGAAGGGGCTGCCGCCTGCGGATCGCGGAGAAACGACGCGATTCCCGTGATCCGCCGTAGCAAGGGCGGGTGAGGGCGCACGGTGGGTTTTTAGTGGGTGAGAGCCCCACACTACCCCGTTGTCTCCCCGGGCAGCGGGGTGTGCGGTAGGACATTTTTGCCCACCTAAAATAAAAAAAAAAATAAAAAAAGTATTCTCATTAAATAAGAAGTTATATATAGTATATATTTTTTATATATAATTATATTAAGATTATGAGAGTAAATAGAAAGAGATAATTGACTATATACCTACGAAACATTTTGTAGTATAAGAATGTCTTGCATTTATGATAATATAATTTTCCCACAATTTAATACCACAACTTAAACTGGTATCATTACGCACGCACAGAAACACAAATTGTACAAGCGTAATGACAGCTGTCACGCACACTAGCATAATAATTCTCGCCCGATTTTTATGACGTTTATAAGAGCGACACTCCATCTGGATAAATATTTAATCAAAGAATTTTTTTTAATTAAAAATAAAGGGAAGAACCAACGACTATCGATATATCGATGTTTTAAAAAATATTGATATATTAAATATCCTACCCATTAAATATACTACCAGTAAATTGTAACTTAAGTTCTTGCTCATACATATCAAAGAATTTTCTTTAGTTCTTCACACTGTCTATGTGTGTTTAGTCTGAGAAGGTCTCTGACTAAGACTGTGTTCCGAAATACACTGAGAGCACTGTCCAGTGCTCTTACTGGAGAAATATCGTTACATTATAGACTGACAGTATACTGCCACAGTATGCTAGGGAAATATATGACGTCATGAATCATCGCCATTTTTGTAATATGAGCTCTGGCGTTTTCGAGGTAAGGTGCTCTCAGTGGTTTGATCACGTGATCAACAGCGTCCAGAAACATAAAAACTTGCCCAATTGAAAATTATTATTATTATTGAATATTGTTATTCAAAGATACCGAGACATGGAAAATGTAAAGAAATTGTGTTTATTGCAGTGTGAAATCAATACTTTGTATGAAATGAAAGTAATGACAGATCGGTATACTGGACTGCGTTCCGTTATAAACAGTAACCAGCATAGCTAACTTTAAAGGAACGACTTCGCAGTATACTAAACTGACGTCACACATCACAGTGCTCCAGTGTATATCGGAACACACCCTAAATACCTTAGTCTGAGGAGAAGGTATTGCAACTTTTTAGTCTGTGACAATAGGTCACCTTCAAGATTTGACCGACCGGCCGATTGGTGACGTTATGGTGTGATATGACAATTAGAGATGTCCACCGTTTACTTTTCAGCACCGGTTTAAACCCTTTATAGAATAAACTGGTTTGTTTTAGCAATCGGTTTTAAAAATAAAAAAAAAGGGTGAAGATTATTAAAAACTGGAAGAGGTTTGCAATCGTTTACTTACTGCTAGTGTAAGTCAGTTGAGGAATAATAGGTAGATTATGAATGTGTGTCAATTTGATTAGCAGAAAATATTTTTTTCTGTGTTTGCCAACTACGCTCTGTTATTATACTTATATTAGTTTAATAAACCTAATATAATATCCAGTATATAATTGTTTCCTTGCTGCTTCTCTCAACAACAGAAACAAGTAATGTGCCCAGGTATCGCTAATATAGAGAAATAGTGTTACGGGGAAAATCCCTAACAATTAAATAAAAGTAAGATTTACAATTTAATAAAAAAATATATATATAACAAAATTAATTAATTGTTTAAAAATATAATGATTCTGAAATTCATTTAGAAAAGAGAAGAGAGCAATGAGAAATCGGGGGGTGGTTCGCAACTCAGGGGGTTGTCCCCAAGACCGTCACCTACGGGCACTCAACTGCGGGAGAGGCTGTGATTGGACCGAAGGGCAGGCCCTCGTCCTTCGGCGTTCGCAGATATATGTGAAACCGGCGCAACCAGCGCCGGAACCAGAACCCGTAGGGCAGCCGCAACCCGGAAGGTCGTAACCCGGAACTTGATCGTAACCAGGAACAGTCGCAACCAGGAACAGTCGTAACCAGGAACTAGATCGTAGCCAGGAACTAGGAACCCCAGGAGCTTTTATTCGGGATTTCATTATTTATGGGGGTGCGGTATATTTAAGACACGACGCTCGCTACAGCTCAGTTCTTTGGGGTTTCCTAGTCACACACTTTTACTTTTAAATACCCTAGGCAAAAATAATATTTTATATAATTTACACGCAGCGTTATATTTCTGCCGCGACACACACAATAATCGAGAGTCAGAGAAAAAAAGATCTACCCGCTCTCCTCTTTGTATTTTAATTCTGATAGTACCCCCTTCTAAGATTATTATTGCCATCTCCCTCTTGCGCATTGCGTCCGGAATGCTCATTGGTAGAAAGTTTTTTGTTCTAGAACTTTTACTATTCATACGCTTGCAATTGGAGTAGCCATAGAACGTTCTCGAACCCTGGCGTACTCTGCTCACATCCGAGATCGCATGCTGGCCATATATGGTAGTATAATGAGATTCTGGCCTTTGTGCAGGTGGAATCATGCGACCCATTGGCGATAATCTAACTGGGTAGGGGGCCTAGGTACGCGCGCATTTAAAGTTTGCGGATATCGTATCCGGTATCAATTGAATATGCAATTTTATAATTTATTTAGTAATTTGATTGGTTACATCGTAACAGTAGCGAGAAAACCAATAAGTATGTCAGCAATAGACTCAAGGCTTCCATCGATCTATAGGGTAGTACTAATTATGATACGTAGAAGTTTGATATGGAGTGCATTCTTATTCACGATGATCTGTGGATGTATGTAGAGAACTCCCCAAAATCCGAGGATGTGGCAGCGAATCGTGAAGATCAAAGAGCACGCACAAAAATTTGTCTACTTATAGCAAATCCATGTAAGGTGCACGTACGAAAGGCTACAACGGCAAAAGAAACATGGACAGCACTTAAAATGGCATATCAAGACAAAGGTATCAACAACAGATGCAAGTTGCTGTCAAGGTTAGTGAGCCTAAAATTAGGAATGTTTGAAACCATTACTGACTACGTAACGGAGCTGATGAGAATAGCGAATCAACTGCAAGATCTTGGTAAGGAAGTTGATGACGAGCTGCTAGCAACACTGATGATGATGAAAGGCAATGTTCAGCATTAGCGGCACCTAAAGCAAAGAAAAGCATGAGATTTCAGGGGAAGAATAAAAGTTAAACTATTAAGTGCTTTATTTGCGAAGACCTCATAAAGATTGTGACTGCTCAAAAAATCCACGTCTGAACAAATCAGTTCAATTTACAATCGGATTGACTACTAAGAGACGATCAAAGCAAGAAGAGGAATGGATTCTGGATTTTGGCGCATCAGCACACATGACACATGATTTAGTTCTCATGCGTAACTATTGTGAGCTTGAACATAAGGTTGAGATTTCGTGTTCGAATGGAGAGAAGGTGTTTGGAGAAGGTTTTGGTATGATATCGAGTAATTCACAAAAAATAAAAACATCGATAATTAAATGGATAGAAATGGTAAATCAATGTATTAGGTCATAATTTTGGTTTAGAAAACAGAGTTGAACTACTTCAGGGTTCTGTAACTCGCTCCTTTGCGACGACAGTATCTATCTCAATGTCAAGAACGCTTGGAAGGCACAGAAATTGCTGGCATTGACATATTTCCTAGCTATTTTGTCAAGCGGCACCAAATGCACATTTTCCAGAAGTGCCAATGTCTTCTTGCGTTTTTCTTTGATTCTAGGATCAGTTTCCATATATATGTGTAGTATTATAACTACAGAAGCTGTAGCATTTGGACTCTCCATTTGCTGTTTCCCGGGCTTTTATTTCTGTGCTTACCTCCCTAGTTGCAGGAACAGAATCAGCTTTACCGGTATTTAGCACCTTATATCTGACAAATGACACGTTATGCCCGTCTGTGATGTGGATATTCTCCGACTATCGCTTCGTAAACATTTATGTTCAGATAGGGAGATGTTACACGCTAGATAAATGTAAACTCATCCACACGCAAAGCTTAGCGCAGATAGCACTATCAGCGAGATAACCACTCCCTCCCAAATTGTAGCGGTTTATTTTTACCAGAGAATTGTTTGTTATTTTTTAAGTTCCAGTTGATCTGATATTGTTAAAATATATAGTGCCTGGATTAAGGAATTGAAGGACGCTATGCAGTGTAGCCACAACATTTTTGCAACATTTTCCACTTTTTTAATGTTGGGTCTTTGGGGAATAAATTTACATCGGCGTTACTACATTTTGGTACAGTAGACAGAGGCATATTACAAGAAAATAAAAAAATACCAAATTGCAGGTTACAAATTGTATGGAAATTATAGTTTTCAATGGCTATATCGATAATATGGTCGGTTGCCGTGTGGAGCCGGCTTTAGAATTGTCCCACCCCTCTCTACCCACGGGAGTCGTAAGAGCCGACTGAGGCAATACCGGGGGAGTGGGCAGCAGCACTCCCTCGAGTATTAACAACATCCACTGCGATCGCCAACCCGCCTGCCAAGCGTGGCGATTACGGCACTATCCCCCATTTCTTGGGCAGGCCTATGTCCAGCAGTGGACGTTGAAAGGCTGATGGATGGATGGATGGATGATGTCAATAATACGCCATCTGTTGTAAAATGAGGACAGTAAACATCTGCACTTAGCAAACTTCACAATAAATCTAGCAATTTGTTTTTACGTGATTCCCTGCAAAACTAGCATAATATTTTACTTACGAAAAATGGAATAAAAATATTTATGACGACTAGTGGAATAATTGAACTGTACTTACTTCAAAATATCGACTAAAATACATTCAAAAATAAGTTTCCCGGCTATTCACGGCATTTCATTGGGTATTTTTGTGCTTAAATTTTTGACGTGGTAACGTCTTATAAATCCATGAACGCTGGCCGCACGCACCAAAAACTGTCACGTTCCACCCAGTGTTGCTAAAACATAAAAATAGGTGTCAGTATTTAAAGTAATCTGACTACGTGGTTCATTTGTACTTCATAAGATGGCGGATTGATGTTTTCACGTTAAATTATCGTTCGTAAACTGACTTTACAGACAACTATATAGTTCTTAGACTGCCTATGTGGTGCAGTGGTAGTGTAAGCGACTGCTGATCATGAGGTATCGGGTTCGATCCCCGGGTCAAGCAGTGTTATTGGGATTTTAAAGAAAAAATCTCAGTAGCAGCCCGGAGTTTGTGCCTGGTAGACGTCAATAGGCTCGCCGCCTATTACGTGGGACTTAAACATAGCTGGCGAATCGTGGGTGTGTAATATACCTCTGCCTACTTTTCGGGTAATACAAGCGTGATGCTATGCTGTTACTATATAGTTTTTTATGAGTATTTGTAGACACTAATATATAAATTAGTAATGCGTAGTAGAGCTGCCCAAACTTAATCGGTTTTCTTTTAAATAAATGGTACGTATCGGTTTTTCGAAAAAACCGGCGGACATCACTAAGGTATTTCGATGACGAATGACATTTCATGATTTCATGTTGATTTGATTTGATGATCCTAGCAAAGATTAGTAAGCAGTGCACGTTTTTGGCTAGGTTCTCAGTGATACTTAAAGCTAATATAAAATTTATCTACTTTTTCATTTGTGCTTAATATGAGTGGTGAACCTCAAGCAAAGCGGACGAAAATGAGCGCTCTAGACCAGCTGAAACAATACACCACTGTGGTGGCTGACACCGGTGACTTTGAAGGTTACAATTTTTGTAATTGTATTTCTGTATTAGAGGTTTTAATAATTAAAGAAATAATGTATAACGACTATTCCCAAAAATAAATTGATTCTTTTTCTTTTTCGTGTTTGTAGGTGTCCTTGACCTAGCATAACACATAACTTTTTATTTGATCTGAGAACACATGAAGCGTTATTAGGCACGAACCGAATACTTTTATAGCCATGTTCCCATTTAACTTTAAAACTGAAAAGGCTTCTAATGGAAACTGATTTCCTGTTCATGTTAATACTTGAGGCACTTGACTGTATTGTGAGATACTAGAATCCATTGATATTAGTTGACTTCTTTCTAAGCCTACTCACTGACTTAATAATCATTTATAGTCACTAATATAACTGATGTTATCTTTAATTATGTGCATAAATGCGATATTAATTTGATATTATAAAAATATTTACAATATAGTATTGGTTTAGTGTGGATAAGTGCACAAACCTACCCATATTAAACGGAAGATACTCATATTTTGTTTAGAATTTTATTATAGCCTTATCAATAAACTATAAATGTTTATTGTTTTTTAAATCTACCAATTACTCACATAATGTATAGATAGTAATTATTGTCATGTATTCAATTGTTTTGTCATTATTAATGTTAAAGATTTGATTTAATAAATCTGATAAAATAAACTTTGAGATTCCATTTGATAACATTAACTTTCAACTTGTTGGCATTTTTTCATGATCATTCTATGGACAAACAATTAATCTTTTAGCTATGAAAGCATACAAGCCAACAGATGCCACAACCAATCCAAGCCTGATCCTGTCTGCGGCTGGAATGGAACAGTATCAACATTTACTTGACAAAGCTATCAAGTATGGTAAAGATGCAGCAAGGTATATATATATATATATATATATAAGTTATTATTCTGATGATAGAAGATTTCCAAAAATTAAAAACTGATAAAAGTAACTTAAGTAGTAGCCAATAATTTTGGATGATTTGTTATATGACAGTTTTTTTAGATAGTATAAAAATATAGAATGGTTATGGTAATAAAAGTTCGTAAATTAACTATTTAAATTGCCATTGCATGGCATAAGTTCTGCTGTAAGAATTTGATTTCAAAGAAAAATAAAGATTCATTTTTATGAAAGAATATGCTAATGTATGGATTTTTTAGTATTCATGTCAAGTTGTTACATTAATTTCAGTACCATTGAAGAGCAAGTTGCAGAAACACTAGACATGCTCAGTGTGTTGTTTGGATGTGAAATACTTAAGATTGTTCCGGGCAGAGTTTCAGTCGAACTTGATGCAAGGTATTCTTAATTTCCTATTTAGTCCTGTATCACTAAAATATTGTGTAGTATATATATAATAAATCATAAAATATCATATATGTCCTGATATCATATATATCCCTAACAGCAAGTAGATATCACTAATGTACATGAGTTTTGATTTAGAACCCATAGATATTCATTACATTAATATGTATTAATACAATATTTGATTATTACTATGTAAATTAAAATTTTCAGATTGTCATTTGATAAAGACGCTAGCATAGCAAAGGCTATCAAACTGATTAACTTGTTTGCCGAACATGGTTACAAGAAAGAACGCATTCTTATCAAATTGGCCTCTACTTGGGAAGGTATTCAAGCAGCAAAGTAAGCTTTACACAATTAACATTATAATTATATACATTATATTATGATAATACTGAAATAAGTTATTAATCTTTTATATTCACACATTTCATTATCTTTACATGCAGGATAATATGATAACTTTATGCAAAATTACTTGTCAAAGGTGATAAGTCATGCAACTTAAACATTTATAAATAACTAAAACTATGTTACCCGTCGTGTGGAGCCAGCTTTAGAATTGTCCCTCCCTCTCTACCCACGGGAGTCGTAAGAGCCGACTGAGGGAATACCGGGGCAGTGGGCAGCAGCACTCCCTCGAGTATTAACAACATCCACTGCAATCGTCAACCCGCCTGCCAAGCATGGTGATTACGGCATTATCCCCCATGACGGGACCGCTCGTTGTGGCGTTCTCTTGGGGAGGCCTATGTCCAGCAGTGGACGTTGAAAGTCTGATGGAAAACTATGTTATTCTTTCCTTAGTGGTAACCAATATTTACAACACTCTTTCTACATAATAAAGAGTGATTCTATATCTTCACCCAGCTCAATTGCAAACTAAAACTATTATTTTACCACAGTCCCAGTGATCCGCCAATACAGGCGAAGAGACGGCACACCACGGGTTTATTTAGTGGGTGGGCTCCATACTACCCTGTTCATTAGCGACGGGGTGTGCGGTTAGGTACATTTTTCCCGCCTTTACTATAAAAAAAAGTAAAAGAAAAGGCATATAAACGTCCATAGTGTTATAATTATTCTATCAAGTCCATAAAATAAATCTAAAACTTGATGTGATAACAATTTTTTCTGATATTTTATCTAATTAGTGTTGTTTTCATATAATAAATCTAAATCTTGATAATGATAACTAATCTTTTATTATGACATTGTAAGATGATCGTGTTTTTCTTTCTGTATTGTATATCATGAAACATATTGTTTTATAGGGAATTGGAAAAGAAACATGGTATTCATTGTAATTTGACCTTGCTGTTTAATTTATATCAAGCAATTGCATGTGCTGAAGCCAACGTCACACTTATATCACCTTTTGTTGGAAGAATACTGGACTGGTGAGTGTTAACATTTTTAGTTAGCATGTAATATAACTAGCACATATACCTATGTCCGGGGCAAAATGTTTTATTACTAAACATTCTTCTATTAACGAAAGCATAGCGCTTTTATTACCATGGCATAATGTCTATTGGAAAGCCCAATACGTCAGTCTATGAAAGTATAATATACCTATTATTATTAAATTATAGCATAACATATAACTTGATTATAACTTTTTTTATATCACAAGCGTAAGTAAAGGGCCCGTCTGTTGTTAAGCAGCTACGGCAGCTTATAGACGCTAGCGGAGTTAGCTAGGGGGACCACTGGCGCGTTCCCAAATCTAGAGATAGGGTTAGGTGATATTGATGATGATAGTAAGGAGTAGAGAGGGCCGTCTTGGATGGAGGCCGTTTGGGGCTCTGACATACTTACACTTATCGACACGCAACACCTCGTGAACCCTACAACCCTCAACAACACATACAACCTATCCTTATGTCCGTTACTACATGGGGGTACTTACTTAGTGCGACGGTGGAACTTTCTTGGTGGAATTGGCCTAAAGGTAAAACATAAAAATAAATATTGATGTTTTATTTAGAAGCATTCAAACATACATCTAATAATTTAATGTTATAGATATGCAAGGTTCCTAGCAAAACTGGCTGAAGGATAAATAACATATATTGAGATTTCCTTAATATTTTCCAAACACCACTACTTAAAGGATAAATTATGCAATAATAACAACAAAATATACAATAATATAAATATGGTCAACTAGAATCTGCTCGCGATTCTGTCCCAGACTATAAATACATAACTCTACGGCATCTCTGTGTATAAATACGGGAAAAATTATTTTTTCCTTGTAAAAAATAGCGCATATTCTTTTATGGGCTCCAGATTATATACATGCGAAATTTTATGATCAGTACAGTATTAAACACAAAGTGGAAAATGTGAAATCGAAAATAACAGTCACGAGCACACATTTTCCACTTTGTGTTTAATGTATATGGCTAAGCATGTCAAATGCTAAAAATATATATAAAAATTTCTAAAGATCAGTAGGTACAGTAGTTACAACGTGAAAGCGTAATAAACAAACTCTGTCGTATTCATAACTAGATAGCCATCCCAAGGCCACCATTCATTTTTCTGGGATGAAGAGTATCCTGTATCCTCTTAGGGCTCCAGACAATATGTGTGCAAAATTTCATGATGATTGTTCAGTACGAGTAGTTATGACATGAATGCGCATAACACACATACGAATAAACAAACAAACTCCGTAAACATTTATTATATTAAGGACAACGTGTATTTCCTTATACCTAATAATAAATTTAGCAAGTCATTGTTAGCCCACGGAGACCAATTCTACAAATCATTCTAATTTTTATCGTACATTATCTCAGATAAGTTATAGCAATTTTGATTAACTTTTGATTATATCAGTCGAATATTACGGTGGTTCTGAGACGATCGGGTGTGCGATTAGGAAAATATTTTACTTAAACGATTAAGTCCCTCCCTTTCCGTTCCCTACAATTTACGTTACGTTGAGTATTTTAAGATAAAACCTACTGTACGACATACATTCGGAAGCAAAATCGGGCTTCGATCCATTCCTTTGTTTTTTTACATTAATTCGACAAGCGTTTTCCTTCTTTATTCAAATAACTAGCCTTTGCCCGCGGCTCCGACGCAGCCACAACCTGGTTTTTGGCTTATATCTCAGGTTCCCGATATAGTAGCGGGAAAAAATGTATACCAGTTTTTAAGTCTAATCAAAAGCTATCAAACAAAAAAGTTGAAAGAAAATGAATAAACAAACAGACAAAAATATCTTTTTGTGTTCAGACACGCCTACGTAGCCCAATACAGTAATTTTTCTCAAATATCTTAAATGTACAGACACAGCTCTGTTACAGCTTTATAATAGTATAGATATGAGTCTCAGTATAGATCTTGGTAACATCGGACGCTTTGCGAAATTTTATAGTAAATTTGTGATTTTTGGCTATTCGGTGACTGTGATTGGTTCATGTTGGAGTTCGGTACCTCCTTGTTTCTCTTGCGGAGTTCTTACGTATCTGCTCCACCCACTGGGCGGCGGGACAGGGATGCAACATTCTGTGGACACCCAGGTGGGCAGTTCGTTTTTGTACTATGGACTACATCGTCAACGGTTATAGTTTTTGAGACAATTTTATAACACAATTTTATACTAAATTTCAAATCTTTACCAAAACTGCATCCATATCGGCCTGGTTCCGAACCTTCGCCACGTCGCTACGAGTGAGCGCTCGATTGACGCGTGAGCCACTCGACCACGCAAACAGTGACGTCGCGTGGCGAATTTAAAGATTGCGCTCCACTAAGTATTTCTATAACTGAACGATTTTGCAATTTGTGTCTTACAAGCTAATAGATACAGTCTATTGTGTGTTTGAGAAGAATTTCAAGCAATGGAGGCGGAACTTTCAAGCAAGGATGGAGAGATCGAGCTCGTCAAAACTCAATCTAAAGCTCGCCCAGCGGGTAGAAAAAATACTAAAAAAGAAGACCCTGACTTGTTAACATCGGATAAGGTCCGAGCAATTATTAAAGAAGAAATTTGTGAGGCTATGTCTTCTGTCACTGTAGGTCTCTCGAATTTAAGAACTGAATTCTCCAAACTACAAAGCTCAGTGGACTTCATTGGCAAGCAATATGATACAATTTTAAAGCGGATTGATGTTGTAGAAAAGAAGCATGAGTTAATTTCATCTTTGGAATCAGGTATTAAAGAAGTGAAATCCTGCATTAATACTATACAGTCGGATATTCAAAAACAGGAACAGTGGGGTCGGCGTTCAAATGTTGAGATTGTGGGTTTGCCGGAGAAAACTGGTGAAAACCTTCTGAATATAATATCTCAACTAGGAACACATGTAAAATACCCCATTGATCCGCAAACAGACATAGATTTTGCCACCCGTGTTGCGCACAAAGGTCATAATGTGAAAAAACCAAAGCCTATTATTGTTCGGTTTCTTGCAAGACATAAAAAAGACAACTTTCTGGCTCGCTTAAGGGAAATTAAGCACTTTAAGGCATCCGATATTGGTTTCACGGATACATGTCGTATTTATTTTAATGAACATTTAACAGTGCCTTATAAAATATTATTAAATAAAACCAAAAAAATTGCAAGTGAGCAAAAATATAAATATGTGTGGGTGAAAAATTATGTAATTATGGCACGTAAAAGTGACACTACTCCGGTTATACATATTTTCTCAGAGAGCGATTTAAAAAAGATTGTGTAAGTGGAATTCTAAATAATATAAACTTCTTTGCAAGATTTTTGAATCGCTTAACTTGTCATAGTGCATTCTTAGCAGATTTGATCCACGTTGATGGTATTTATTTAATTTTAAGCTCCGTACTTGTATTTTGTATTCTGAGAAAGGTGATTTATATTACGCTATTAACATTACCTGATAGGAGATCTCTTGCGTATCTTAATTATAAATGTCTGTTATATTTATGTAATACAACAACACCCAATGTGTATCACAGTATGCCTTTGGTTTCATGTGATTGTGATATATGTTTGATCGCGATAACTAGATGTTTTAAGTATTTTATAATACTATGGGTACTTGTTTAAATATATATTACCAGAATGTGCGTGGATTGCGCACTAAAACTAACTTATTCTTGAATAACTTATTACTTTTTACATATGACATAGTCTGCCTTAGTGAAACTTGGTTACTGCCAGGGATTTTCAACACTGAGTTATTTGATGAAAGATATAGTGTTTACAGGTGTGATCGTGATTATAACTCAAGATCTGATACGATGGGTGGTGGGGTTCTTATAGCAATTAAAAAGGGCATTGCTGTTGATGAAATAGCTAACTGCAGTTCTAACAGTTTGAAATCGGCTGATATTCTTACAGTATCTATACGCCTTAAGAACAGATCACAGCAATCACAGCTAAGATTGTATTGCTGCTACTTTCCACAGTGTAGCTCTCAACATACTGAGTTAGTAGAGTTGTTTGATATCGTATCTCAATACATTGTTGAGCATCCACATGAGCATCTTATTTTGTTAGGTGATTTTAACATAAGGAATGTTCAATGGAACTCAATAGAGCATGGAAATGAGACTGTTCCTACTATTGCTACAACAGATCTACTAGTGAATGCTTTATTGAGTTTCATTTCATTTAATAGTCTTGAACAGTATAATTCAGTTCCGAACATGAATAATAGACAACTTGATCTGATTATAAGTACCTGCAATTGTAAGATTACAAAATCTAAAATCCCTCTAGTACCCGAAGATGACCACCACCCTGCCTTAGATGTTCTTGTTGTAGATTTTTTTCCGCATATTTTACGTCCTCCTCCCCGAACTTATCATTGTTATAATTTGGCGGATTATGATCAGATTAACGACGCACTATCTCTAATTGATTGGCACAGTATTTGCAGTTTTAAACATGACATTAATGAATCCATTTCAAGATTTTATGTCGTTATAAATAATATAATTAGTAAGTATGTACCTGTGAAAACTTTTGTAGAACATCATAAGTATCCTTGTTGGTTTTCTCCTTCGCTGATTAAAATTATAAAAGAAAAAAAAAAATACCACACTAAATGGAAACGATATGGTAACTATAACGATTATCGTTGTTTTGCACTTCTAAGAGATAGACAGAAAAGGATTAGTAAGGAATGTTATGATTCTTTCATAGTAAAATCTGAAAAAAAAATTAAAAAAAGTAGTAGACACTTCTGGAACTATGTTAAGTTAAAAAAAACATCAAATGGTGTTCCTGAAAATGTGTTCTTAGAACAAAGTAGTTCCTGTGACGGTGGAGTCATAAGTGAGCTTTTTAATATTCACTTTAACTCCATCTTTGAGAAGTATGACGTACCTGTCACAGCACCGTCTCATAGCGATGAAAACGGTAACACCCTAAATATTAGTAACGTGTATGTTGCTTATGATGTCATAATAAAATATTTAAAATCCCTTGATGTATGTAAAGGTAGCGGACCCGATGGCATACCCCCATTATTCTTAAAAAAATGTTGGCAACATATTTCAATACCTTTGTATATATTATTTAATACCTCATTGAGAACTGGTGTTATGCCTGAAATATGGAAACGTTCGTATGTAGTGCCTGTTTTTAAGAGTGGAGATAGGCATAATATTAAAAATTATCGACCTATTTCCAAGTTAAGTGTCATACCCAAACTATTTGAGCGTATCATTTGTGACTTAATCACTCCTTTAATTAAGCCACTTATTAAATCGGAGCAGCATGGTTTTATCAGTAAAAAATCGACAGAAACTAATCTCTGCGAGTTTATCGACTATGTTACTGCTGCCATGGATGCTGGTCAGCAGGTTGATGTCCTGTATACTGACTGCTCCAAGGCTTTCGACAAAATTTCTCACAAAGTGCTACTAAAAAAGCTAGAGTATGTCGGTATACATGGGGATTTGCTTCGGTGGCTGGCTTCATATCTTAGAGAACGTAGTCAGGCTGTTACGATTAAAGGGTTTTGCTCTTCCTTCTTGCCCATAACTTCTGGAGTTCCCCAGGGGTCCCACCTCGGACCTCTCTTATTTAATTTATATATTAATGATCTGTGTAATGTATTTGAAGGATCTAAATGTATTATGTATGCTGATGACAACAAAATTTACAAAATAATTAACAATATTGATGACTGCTTTGAACTACAAAGGGATATTGATAATCTTTGTGAATACTGTAATAATAATTATTTGTTTCTCAATATAAAAAAGTGTAAATTAATATCATTTACCAGAAAGAAAAGCCCTGTAACATATAGTTACACAGTGAATAATGAACCCATATCTAGAGTGACCGAGGTGAAAGACCTTGGTGTCATACTAGACTCCAAACTTATTTTCGAATCGCATATTACATATACAGTTAACAAAGCATTTCGTATGTTGGGTTTCATCATGAGAACTGGAAGAGATTTTAAATGCATCTCAACATTATTGCTACTTTATAAAACCCTCGTAAGACCGATTCTCGAATATGCTTCAGTGGTATGGAACCCGCAGTATAGGATCTACACTGAGTTACTCCAAGGATTGCAAAGCAAATTTATTAAACACCTTGTGTGGCGTTATAACTTAAACCCAGATTATAAATTCAGTATTCAGTCCTTGGAGGAGCGACGAGCAGAGCGTGACCTAATATTTTTATATAAAATACTAAGAAACCATTTAGACTCTTCCTATCTTCTCAGTAAGATTGGTTTTGTTTGTCCACGTACTAATACGCGCAAGAGAGCTCTTTTCCATATTAGTTTTTCACGAACAAATCATGGCAAAAATGTATTTATTAAAAGAGCATGTTGTTTGTACAATAATATCATCACTTCTGACTCTAATAACTGCATTGATATGTTTCACCTTTCTCTACTTAAATTCAAAAGTTATATTAGACCAATTTTTTTCTCTTCTAAACGTTATTAACTTGTTTTTATTTCTCCTGTTATTGTTGGCTTAAAAAAAAAAAAAAAAATGGTGTTATTACAATGTCGGCTTTAAAAAATTTTTGTGTTGGTATAATGTTGGTTTTGATTTCGTTTTTTTTTTTTGTTTTTATAATGTTACCTGTAAGATTTTGCAAATTGTGGAAACTGCTTCTGGATTGTGTGTTTTTATATTTAGTATTATTATTTTTTTGTATTGGATCCGTTTGTTTCCCAAATAAAATAAAATAAAATAAAATAGATTTAGCTATCTTTTAACTGTCTATGTATTTTAACTGGTATAACATAATAAACGCTTTGAAAACTTCGAAGTCTTCAATTATTGATTCGTGCACCACACTAAGAAGCACATCCAAAACACAGGTCTGACGTTGATCAACACCTACTTCGTGAGGCTTACGCGAATATTACCAATAGTATGCACTAACTCCACAGCATTCTTTCCAAAACATAGCTCGCCTACTGTACGTTGAGCCACTACAGTCCTATGACCTATCGTGTATGTCTTGACTCCGTAGGTTTGAATCCGTTACTGCCTTACTAATATTATAAATGCGAAAGTGAGTTTGTTTGTTTATTTGTTTGTTATGCTGCCACGCCGTAACTAATAAACCAAACTTCATGAAACTGCATACATCATATGAAGCCAAAAAAGGACATGGACTCCTCTGTACCCTTAAAAAATGAATTGTTCCCGTGGAAAGCTATTTTTACATAGAGATAATGTACCGTAGCGACGTATACCCTGAAACCAAAGCGAATGAAGTCGCAGGGAGATTTTAGTATTATATAATTTTTACAGGTATGTTAAAAGCACAGGGAAGACCTATGAGAGTAAGGAAGATCCTGGTGTGGTATCTGTGACCAATGTGTACAATTACTATAAGAAGTTTGGTTATAAGACGCAAGTGATGGCAGCGTCTTTCCGTAGTTCCGGGGAGATACTCGAACTGGCTGGCTGCGACTTGCAGACAATTGGTCCCAAGTTTCTTAAGGAGTTAGCTGCCACTGAACAGACTGTGAAAAGAGTGAGTAATATACTTATTGTCTTCTTTACCCTCCACATCAAATGAAACAATAGCCCTATCTGGCTATTGTTTCGTTGGCATAGACTTTTATTTCGACACTGTTAGGTAGCCGTTGCTCGCGCCTTAGTAATAAAAAAGTAAATAGGTATGTATTCTTAAATGAGAATAACATTTCTTCTGACCTTTGATTTAAACGATTTAAATATTGTGCTATAAAGCCAGGCTAATGCGTGATCACATTGAAACACGATTAGTAATTTTAGGGTGTGCTGAAAACACAAACAGACATGCAAAAAAAAAAACACTACATTTCTATTAACGTTTTTTACACATACAACCTACACTCGGGAACCTACATTTCTTTAACATATAGGTATAAGTGTTGTGTATTATCATACTACATACATACTTATACTTATAATATTATAAATGTTAATGTAAGTTTGTTTGTTACGCTTTCACGCGAAAACTACTTAACCCATCATCATGAAACTTTGTACACATATTCTTGGAGGTATTAAAAGTAACATAGAATACCTACTTTATATTAAATAAAAAAATTGTTTGTCATTTCAAGGGTTGCTTTATTTATTTTCACGAAATTCCTCGCGGACGAAGTCGCGGGTAACAGCTCGTATTCTATAATTTCCTAATAACAACAAGGTTTTGTAACTTAACACTCATAACATAAATGATCAAATATTATGTACCTAGATCACAAGAACGTCGAAAATAATAGTTAATTGAGTGACAATATCTTCGTGGTGTTTTTATAATCGCTAACAGCCTTGACATTTGATAGTAGGTAGTGGCGTGTCAGATCTGTTGATTGTGTCTTCGGTGTAATTATTCTATATTAAATACTTGATTTATATTATGAAAGATTTTTTTTTTATACGACTCGGGTGGTAGCCCTTTAACCGTTGCCTATGGACGAATACAACTCTAAGTGTACTATCGTTGTTTCACGCTGATCTTCTGTGAGAAAGTGGTACTTGCCCGATCGAGCCGGTCCATTCATGACAGGACAAAAAAGGCTATTAAAAAAATTAAGTAGAAGGTTGGGGAACAGTTACCTTTTTACAACATTGTGGCATACACGGTTGAAGATTAAGATAAAGTACCTATAGATGTAGCCATGGTGCATTAATCACAATTTTCGTAAAGACAAATGTGATGTGGAGATTGGGTATCGCCATAGGTCAGTGCGATAGCTCAGCGGTTTAGAGCACTTCCCCGCATTGGAAGGGATGCAGGTTCGATTCCCGCTCGCACTAAAGTTATCTTTTTCCACATTCCTAAATAATGTGTACTTTAAAGTAAAAAAGCTGAGCATGTCAAGTGCTAAAATACAGATCAAAAAGTAAAATATCGATAAAATCCCCCGGATTGGAAAAGATACAAGTTTGAATCTTTCTGTTTGTTTTCTCCTTTCACAAAATATTTTTCAACTAGTGGTCGACCAGTGGTCAACATTCAACCGTGCATCCAGTTAAATTTATTTCTAATGCATGTTATACAAAAATATTATTTCTAATGCATATTACATAAAAATATGTTTCTGCACTCCTCTATTTAAATTTTAACTGTGCCAAATCTCACACTTCCCGGTGTGCGCAATGTGCTAAATATGGGGTACAACGTTTTTTCTTCATGTATTAATATATGGATAAAGTAGCTGAGCATATCAAGTGCTAAAAATGCAAATCACATTCAACCATTAAAATACAAACGGCGTACGAGTACGTTATTTTAATGAAGTACTTATAATAATGTGGTTGAAGCCGAATGTTGTCGCCACTCGGTAAATCACTACCCGAACTGTCTATGGTGCCGATACACATTTATTATCATAACAGAACTAATTTTTTTTATTGTGTTTGGTGGTAGATAAGCTATCAATTAGTTTAACGGAAAATGATAACCGCTCAAGGTCTTCACGTTACTGTGGTTGCAAGCAAGTAGTAACATAACATCAAGCCTGTATCCCCGGTAGGGTAGGTAGAGGTGTATTACACACCCACGGCCAGTTATGTTTAAGTCCCACGTAATAGGGGGCGAGCCTTTTGCCGTCTACCGGGCACATTTCCAAATTCCGAGCTGCTACTGAGAATTTTTCTTTTTAGAAAAAAGCTCAATAACACTGCCCGACAATTTCAGATATACTCAGCAGTATAAATGTATGCGTTGGTAATAGTTATTGAATGTGGTCCAAAGGTAAAATAATATTCAGCCACTACGGTACATCACTACGGCACTTTAAGAGTAGTAGGGTAGAATGTAAACATTATTATTATTATTTGTGAAGACATGACTTTTTTACGGATTTCATATTATTTTACTGTTTTGGCCTTTCAAATACTTTTACAGCCACAGGAACACTAATCACCGAGACCATAAGTACGTCACGCACGTAGCTATATAGCTATAATATCTATTAATATACCATGCTGTAATATAAATTATGGTACAAGGTAGTGACGTTATAGAAATATATTTTAGCTGCATGTGCGGTCACTCGAAAATTTGTATAGAAAATATATCGTAATATGCCTTGCTATGATTTATATTAATATATATTATAGCTAAATGTATGACAGGATTTAATATTATAAAGTATCCAAAACGTAAAAATAATAGTATCTCATAATATCTTGTCAAAGCGCCCGAGGCACAGTGTACATGCCAATGAGTTGTTTTGTTTACAATGTAAATTTAATTTGTTACAGGTACTTGATCCTAAACTGGCCGAACAATGCGACTTGGAAAAGATTTCGCTTACCGAATCTCAATTCCGTTGGCGTATGAATGAAGATCCAATGGCAACGGATAAATTATCCGAGGGTATCAGAGTGTTCGCCGCAGATACTAGGAAACTGGAGTCTCTCATCAAGACTATGCTTGCTAAGAAGTAAAATGACAATAATAATTGGTACAGATTCCTTGCTAACACTGCTTACAGACATGAACCGTTTAAGTCTTTATATATTAATAATTGCATATCCAGAGATTATAATCTTTATTATGATAAAACATCTATGAAAATTGCCTGTAACTATAGGCATGGGATGTAGGTTGGTTGGGTATTTCGACATTAACTTACTCATTACAGGTGATGATAGGTGTAAGGTAAAATCTAAATTAAGGAAAATCTTTGATAATACAATCGATTTATAAATATAAATTGAATTTTTTATATCATGTTTATAAAATGGGGTCCACGAAAATGGTTGTTACATTCCTGTTTACAAATTTTATTGAACAATATTTTGCCTATTAAAGAATTTTTATATAATTGTCATGTTCTAATTTATTATTTTTACCTTTATAACTCAACTTATTTAACAAGTACCGTGTTGTCCGTGTGGTGACGGACTAAGAATACAAGTGTCACCACCCCATTTTTTCCCACGGGTGTTGTACGAGTCGACTATGGCAAGTAAGCAATTATCACCCATTGCATTACTGGTGGTAAGGCTGGGTACCAAGTGGGAGTACTTAATCACTTGCTATCCTTGGTACCACCATCTCCTGTGTGACCGGCCATGATGCACAGGCGTGTGTTTTGGTTGTGGCAGGAGATAGCCGCTAATTCTTTGATTTGATATATGTGTGAAATGAAATGTTGAGCAGTGTCTTGCCAATAGATACTCTCGGTATAGTTGCGTCCATGAGCGACGATTACCATTTACCATCAGGTGGGCCGTGGATCGTCTGCCACAATAATCAATAAAAAAAATTACTTAGCGCTTATGGGGGCCGGAGGACGACAAGCGCCCTGTGCGTTTTCTGCGGTGCGGGAGATGGCTGGTAATCTCCCGCTCACGCTCCGCCGCCTCCAACATGCAGTAATTTTAGCATTGTCAAACTGCATGGTTTCCTAGCGATGTTTTCATGGGGCAGTAATAATTTGTCTTCCAATATGCACGCAACATGAAGGTGCGTCTTTAGAAGTTTTGACCATACTGATGTTGAACTTGATACGTCAATATTACATCTAAGCAAAGATTGTAGTCTCAACTCTATATTTTGTTCCCGTGGATGTCGTCGAATGAATCAATACCAACTAGGTAGAAGTAGGTAACAGAAAGAAAACTAAGTAAAACAAATCACACTGAAAGTAAGTATATCCCGTAAGTATATAATGTATATCTTATACTTATACATTCGAGCATATAGAGACCAGAACAATTCATACCGATAATTGTGTTTGATGCATTGTTTCAATAAATGGGTGTAAAGGGTGTGATCGTTGAATATAATCTACTTATACAAATAAATAAAATTGAAGTGTTTGTAATGTCTAAATAACAACTTCTTACTAAATATATATGAGAGAGGTATGGTATATACGCTACCAATAACAAATTAACAATTATTAGTTTTTGTCTGTCTGTTTATTCTCTTTTATTTGGATAATCTCCGGAACGTCTGGGCCGATTTGGACGGGACTTTAACTTAGGCTACTTTTATTTTTGAAAAACTATCAGGATACCGCGCGAAAAAAATAAAAACCAATGAAAATGTGAATGGATACCGATTCAAATAGTGTGTCTCATTATATACACACATAAATCCACGTACATCGAATATACATCCACGGCTAATCTGAACGGCTGCACTGATTTAGACGGGGATGGGGATTACAACTTTTATTTTGGATAAACTAATTAGGATTCTGCAATAAAAAAGAAAATAAATAAATTCCACGCGAACGAAGAAGGAAGAGTAGACATATTAAGTTTCTAATAAAAGCATTGTTGATTTATTGTAGGTTTATAAGTCCCCGTTGATACACTGCAATGAATGTGTGTATATAGATACTCACACCCTTACTTGTGTGACTAGGTACTAGAAGTACACAGAATTAGCGGATATCTATACATCTTCTTATAGGTACATATAAAATTAAAGTGTCTGTTTCTAATGTCAAAACAACAGCTTTTTACGTACATAGGAAAGTATATAACTCGTATGTGCGTTACCTATAGCAAATTATTCCGGCTAATCTCCAAAACAGTTCGATCTATTTTGACTGGACTTTCATTGGCAGATATTCGATGTTAAAAGAAGTAGCTTAGTAGCTTAGCTTAGCCTACTTTTGTTTTGGAAAAATAATTAGGGTTCTGACCAAAAAAGAACTAAGCTGCACCCGGAGGAAGTTGTGCGTAGCAGCTAGTATTCAATAAACAGGGTATGCAAGGTATTAGGTAGGTACATAGGTACTACTTCCAGCTAATATTATAAATGTGGAAGTTTGTGAACATGCTTGGATGTTTGCCCGTCTATTTTACTTAAACAACTGAATAGATTAAGATGAAATTACTTAGTTAAATAGAAAAGAAAACCAAGTTGAAAGGTTTCCTTAGGGTAGCTATTTTTGGCATTTAGACCTAACGACTAAACTGATATAAACGAGATTTGGAATAAGTAGAGATAAATTCTAAGTGAATAAACTCAGAATTACTTTTATCCCACTCGACCGAGTAAGGATTGAATTGTCCCACCCCTCTCTACCCACGGGAGTCGTAAGAGCCGACTGAGGGAATACCGGGGGAGTGGGCAGCAGCACTCCCTCGAGTATTAACAATATCCACTGCGATCGCCAACCCGCCTGCCAAGCGTGGCGATTACGGCATTATCCCCCATGACGGGACCGGTCGTTGTGGCGTTCTCGTGGGGAGGCCTATGTCCAGCAGTGGACGTTGAAAGGCTGATGGATGGATGGATGGAAAATAACAAGGCCTATGTCATTCTCTGTACTACTGACTTCATTCATGACATATTTCATAAAGATCGATGGTGTAGTGTTACGGTATCAAGGAGTAAAAATCTATAATTTTTAATTAATAAGTTCCTATTACTATAGCGCTAAGGACTATAGATTTTTTGTTTATTAAGGTTGCAGGCGAACTACTAAGGCCCATATGATAGGTAGGTATTTAGATATTTAGAATACCGCCCAACCGCGGCTGGCTATTTCATTTCGCATAGGTATGTTGACGTTTTGAGGTCCTAGGAAGCTTCCCCGAATGTTTCCGCGATGATGTCTGTATATATGTATGTGTGTGTGCGTGTGTGGGGGTGTGTGTTTAGGTGTGTGTGTAACGGCTTAACCGATTCCATCGCGGTTGGCGTCATTCGAAAGGACTTGACCAAACTTGGATTTTGAATACAATTAAGACTGATTCGAAACGGTAAATGTTGAGAAATCTCAATAAAAATACAAAAACAATTTTGTTCAAATGTTTTTTTTGGAATAACTTTTAAGCGGTCTTACCGATCATTTCCAAAAAATGGCGCTGTCCGGTCAATGGCGCTGTATAGCGCACCCGTGTGGGTGGAGTCCCTGGACGCACTGAACAGGGCTCTTCTGTGGAGGCCACAGAGAGTCGTCGCGTCCAGGGTCATACGAGGATACCGCACGGTGTGAACGGAGACAGCCTGTGCGTTGGCCGTGGGACTTGGAGGTGGAGGTGCTCGCCGAGGTGTATCGGCGGGCATCGCGAGAGCGGGAGGTTCCGCACGCCCCCTACCCAGGGAGGTGGCCAGGTGGCAGAGTGACGCCCGCCGAGCTGCCATGGCCAGATGGAGGGCACGGAGACGGCACACGGCGGATTTCTTTAGTGAGTGCAGGCCCCCCACTACCCTGTTCGTTGCCTCGAACAACGCGGTGTGCGGTTAGGAAATTTTTTTCCCGCCTTAACAAAAAAATAAGGATTATCGATTACCGATTGGTGATGGTGGCTAGCATCGGACAACGTTGCGTACTAGGTGAACTAATGACCTTGTTTAACGTCGCAGGGTACCTTCGGATGCAGGTGGCACATGACCGTTCGATAGTGTATGCTGTTTTATTGGTGAGGCTTATGTCCTGCTGATAATCATGAAAGACTGATAGAGTAATGGAAACTGCAGTATAGTTTGTAAATGATTCACTATAAATTTGTAATCGCGCATCTATTGTGATAAGCCGGTGGTCGACAATAGGAAGAAAGTAGTCCGTTTCTGGACTGTGAAGGGTGAAGCCGTAGAGGGGCCTCGGGCCAGTCTCTGGACTATAAATAAGCAGTACAGGCGCTAGGACCACTGGCGCCCCGAGCAAGAATATTGTGGCACCCACTCAAGAAAATTATTATAAAGTATCAAAGAGGTATAATCCGTCCATCCATCAGCCTTTCAACGTCCACTGCTGGACATAGGCCTCCCCAAAAATGGAGGATAATCCCGTGATCACCACGCTTGGCAGGCAGGTTGGCGATCGCAGTGGATGTTGTTAATACTTGAGGGAGTGCTGCTGCCCACTCCCCCAGTACTCCCTCAGTCGGCTCTTACGACTCCCATGGGTAGAGAGGGGTGGGACAACTCTAAAGCCGGCCCCACACGGCCTCAAAGAGGTATAATGTACATTATACCTCAATTTAAAGTATTATTTTTTTGCTGAACCAATGTGAACAGTACTTATTCAGTTATAGCTTGTGGCATTATATTACTTCAGCTATAATTGAGGTAAAAAATCTTTTAGCATAGTTTTGCGTCCATGGCAGCCTACGAGGCTGTTGCCATTACGTAAGACTGCAAATGTCTCTGTAACTGAGCGTTTTCATGGCAAGGAGAGTCTACGAGTACATCATTTGTCCCGGTTTTTGTTATAAATATACTTATTAGTCAAATTATTCCACTTCCTTGAACTCTGAAAAGCGTTTTCATATTTCAGTCTACTCAAGAGTACTATCGGATAAAAATTAAATGTGGATATATTTTCTGCGGATATTTTTAAATATTATAGCGAATTAGTATTGAACGCGCTCATAAATTAAAGATTATGATTATATTTTAATGTACCAACAGAAGAAAGTCTTCACAAGGGGTAAAGGAGGGCGGAGTGCGGGAAGGGTGCGGAGGCTTGATATTGACCTAGATGTTCATTCAGAGTTCGGTCGATGCGAAACTTGACATCTGCGCGTTCCTGCGTTTTATATTTTTTGATTTAATTTAGGTACGCATAATTGTCCAGCTTTTTAATTTATTTGGATCAGGCGCCTTAAAACATTAAGTTTTAATTCAAGTAAACATTTAAGTCGTTTATAGTCCTTGTGTAATGTTCCCTCCGGTACCTCTTATACCTCGTGGATTTGGTGCGGTGATTGCCGATATATTCAACGTGCGATGTTTTCTGAAATATATTTAGTCTCAAATTTATTTTAATTCGACATGAAGTCATCTGAATCAGCAGACACCTCCGTTCCTGCCCTGACAGAAATTCATAAAGCAGACACTTGTATAGTGAACAGAGACATAGCTGATGTAAGTACTTATAACTTAATTATTCTTCATCAACCAAATTTTAATAGTGTATACAATTATTAGAATTTTTTTTATCCAAGTTCTAGATACACACATAATGTTTTTTTTTATTTAGGCTTTTCCTTAAATTTAATTAGTATGTAGGTCAGTTCGCCGTGTGGGGCCGGCTTTAGAATTGTCCCACCCCTCTCTACCCACGGGAGTCGTAAGAGACGACTGAGGAAATACCGGGGGAGTGGGCAGCAGCACTCTCTCGAGTATTAATAACATCGACTGCGATCGCCAACCCGCCTGCCAAGCGTGGCGATTACGGCATTATCCCCCATGATGGGACCGCTCGTTGTGGCGTTCTCTTGGGGAGGCCTATGTCCAGCAGTGGACGTTGAAAGGCTGATGGATGGATGGATGGATGTAGGTCAGTTCCTGGTAGTTAATATGGTGATTGAGCCTTACAAAGTACTTACTTATAGGTATATGTATAAATTCACTACAGTCACAAATTACTGATCTTGTTTTGAGTGACACATTGTGAAAATAATGCCGGTGCCATATCAAAACCGTAATGTACCGACAACCGCTCTAGGAAGAAAGTTCTCGAGTGGTGACCATGTTATTGGAAAGCGCAGCGTAGGACGGCCTCCCACCAGGTGGAACAACGATCTGGTCAAAGTCGTAGGGAGCTTTTAGATGCAGGAAGCACTGCACCGCTCGTTGTAGAGAGTCTTCGGGAGGCTTAATGTCCAAGGACTGTACTAGCCTTTGTAGTCTTGCTCCCTATTAGTTTGTGTATAGTCAACTCCCCAATACTAGTTTTATGTTCAAATGTATGTGAGAGATTAATGCTTATGACATTTTTAATCTGTATTTTAGCACTTGAAATGCTCAGCTACTTTAAAGAACAAATTATTTGTGAAATGTGGAAAAAGAGTTAACTGTTAACTGCCTCTGTGGTGCAGCGGTAGTGTAAGCGATTGCTGATCATGAGGTCTCGGGTTCGATCCCCGGGTCGGGAAGTGTTAAGATTTTTCGTAAAAAAAAAACTCAATAGCAGGCCGGAGTTTGGGAATGTGCCCGGTAGACGTCAATAGGCTCGCCCCTATTACGTGGGACTTAAGCATAGCAGGCTGGGTGTGTAATACACCTCTGCCGACCCCTTCGGAAAATACAGGCGTGATGCTATGTTTTGTTTTTTATGTTTTTTGGAAAAAAAGAATTTTAGTGCGAGCGGGACCTGCGTCCGTACTAAAGTTCTCTTTTTTCTATTTCACAAATAATTTGTTCTTTAATGCTTATGATTCATAACTTATTGTCAGTAAGTATCATATTGTCTACTATGTAAAGTGATCTATATGCTTTTACTAATTACTACTGTCCGTGTGGTGACGGAATAAGAATATAAGTGTCACCACCCCATTGTTTCCCACGGGTGTCGTATGAGGCGACTAAGGGAAGTAAGCAATTATTACCCATTGCATGATTGGTGGTAGAGCTGGGTACCAAGTGGGAGTACTCCATTGCTATCGAGCGGGGTGGTACCGCCGTCTCCCGTGTGACCGGTCATAAAGCACATCGGTGTGTTTTGGTTGTAGCAGGAGAGAGCCGTTCATTCTTTTATTTCAAATCTGTGAAATGAAATGGTGTGCAGCGGCTTGACAATACTCTCGGTATAGTTGACTCCGTGAGCGACGGTTACCATGTACCATCACGTTGACCGTGGCTCGTTTGTCACCTAAAAAAAAACAACTAAACATCTGTTGAAATTTATTGATTTAAGTATCTATAAGCGGTTAAGTTGAAAAAATCTGATTGAATCTAAAACTGACGGCTTAGGGTACTTATACACCCTATAGACGCTAGCAACACCAGAGGCATCACTGCACGTGTCGAACTCCAAGGAAATGGATATGTGGTGGAGAGGATAGATAATGAAGTGGATGGAAGATAAGCAGGGATTAGGGCCTCCAGCGCCCTCACTCACCTTAAGAAACACAACAATAGGAGTACCTACCGTTGATTCACGCTGATCTTCTGTGAGAGAGTAGAACTTACCCGATCGAGCCGGTCTATAATGCTGGGAGCAATCTCTAACCATTAAATTAATTTGAGGGATTTAGGGGAGATATACGCAAAAGCCAATCATTATTGTCGACTATGTATTTTCACTTTAGCTGAATTAATCCACCACTGGCCTTTTCCACAACGGCGGGGAAATTGCCCTACAATGCCATGCTAACTTGCTATAACTAAAGGGGTTTGGCATAGGACTTTGTTTCGAGTTTTCCTTCTAGGGTAATTATAAATTGATGTAGCAGTGTGTCCCGGCACAGCCTCAGCTGATATTTTTCAAGTCAACTTTGTGTCTATCAACTGTGTGTTTTTGTCTATGCCGAGGTGTTCAGTTTTTTGATTGCCAACTGTGGCATACAAGCAAGTGGCCCAAAGTATGGTAAGTTATAACTTTGGCATCAGCAGGGGCACAGCCAAGGCACCGCCTACCTTGAGTAAAGTGCTTTTTAAGCCTCGCTTAAAGAACAATAGCTAGTAGCTCTGGGGAGTCACCGCAGTATGGATTT
Source organism: Leucoma salicis (assembly GCA_948253155.1). Taxonomy (NCBI): domain Eukaryota; kingdom Metazoa; phylum Arthropoda; class Insecta; order Lepidoptera; family Erebidae; genus Leucoma; species Leucoma salicis. The sequence goes on along the minus strand of OX411807.1, from coordinate 17,549,730 downwards.
CATTTCAGAGCCTACAACCACCTACGTGGTAGAAAAAAACGCGAAAAACGAACCGTCTTGGTCGAGATCATGGGGAAATCCTACTGCAATGTCTCGTGGTTCGTTGGTAGAAATGTGATATTCGTACTTTCCTAAAAAGCTCGAATCAGCCCCCCGAGGCAGAATGTCATATTTCACGTGTCGACCGTATCGAGATCACTGTGATTGGTTAAGAAACCGACGCGTGATGTCACAATAATCCGTTAGCCAATCACGGTGATCGTACAAGCGAGACGATACGATCGACATGTGAAATATGACATTCTGCCTAACCCCCCTGAGCACTCCCCTTTCAAGAGTCGATGTATGTCTATTAAGAGACCCAAAGTCTCTCCGCGACTCTAACTACTCCAGAGATTAGAATCATGGACAATTTAAATAGCGGGTCAAGAGAGTCAAGCTTGTGCTTGAGGGCGTTTCTGCCTAGATATGTAATTAGTCTCCACGCGAGGGTGACTTATTGTTTGTACCTCAGAAGTCATTACCTGCGGTGAAAATACCCCTTTGCTCTGATTAAGGCCCCCCGCTTTCTTAATAGCCAATATAATATATGTCTTTGTCTTCCAAATTACTCCTGAACTGGACTATGTAACTAGAGATGTCGATGCTAAGGCTCCAAATATTCTCTGAGACTGGGAGCATTATTCCTGGAACAGAGGTGCTACAGAAAATAATTCTGTATTTGCAGTGAATCCGCAAACCTGTATCCTCATGGGGTTAAAATGAACGAAGTTCTTTTTACCACGTTCCGAGGCCCGAATTAAAGAGCGCTCCACTTCAGGCATAAGTTGATTCTGTCTCTCCTCCAATCTGTTCAGATAGATTTTCTGATGGCCGGTATATTACGTTACACCCATAAACTGTCATCTGCATAGCAACGCATATTCTTTATGTGCAGAATGAATTGGGAGAGCATCGAGCGATGGGGAAATGGCACAAATTATTATGGTGAAGAAAAATGTAAATAATCATGCATCTTTGAGAAAATGTGCAACGCGCAGTCAAGGTCAATAATCACGAGAGTTGCCAGTGGTTTAGGTCGGTTCAGTAACGGGGACGCACTTATGAAAATGTTTGTAATAACGCGCTGTCAATTAAAACGTGTATTAGACATTAAAATTTTATAAAATCCATACGAAGAATATAATGTAAACATAATGTTATTTTGAATGTTTTAGGATTATTTGAATCATGAACTGGGTCGAGAAAAGGCAGAGGGCGCAGAAGGCTCGGATGAAGTTAAGGACTCTGGAGAGGCGGAGCCGGAGCGTGGTAACTGGACCGGACGCTTCGACTTCCTTTTGTCACTGCTAGGGTACAGTGTGGGACTGGGCAACGTTTGGCGCTTTCCTTATCTGTGCTACAATAATGGGGGAGGTAAGAACTTACAATTAACTTTGAGTTCTTTTTGTTAGGACCTAGAAACATTATCTTGAATAATCTATACTATTATAAAGCTGTAACAGAGCTATGTCTGTACATTTAAGATATTTCAGAAAAAAATACTGAATTAGGCTATATAGGCGTGTTTAAACACAAAACGATTTTTTATAGATTTTTTCTCCGTTTATCTGTTTGTCTGTTTGTTTGTTCGCGCATCACGCAAAAACTATTGAACGGATTTTGGTGAAACTTATTTTATTTGATAGGACTCGATTAGACTTAAAAACTGGTATACATTTTATCCCGCTACTATATCGGGAACCTGAGATACAACCTAAAAGCTAGCTTTTGGTTGCGGCGGAGCCGCAACCTAAGGCTAGTTAATTTATAAAACTATGTAGTATATATATTAGTACCCATAAACCTTATTTTTTTGTTGTTACGGCGGCAATAAATTTATCTAACCGCACACCCCGTCGTTCAGGGCAACGAACAGGGTAGTGTGTGCCCTCATCCACTAAATAAACCCGCCGTGTGCCGTCTCTACGCCTGTATTGGCGGGCCACTGGAACTGTGTTATATTACTTCGGTGGTCAATCAAAAAACTTATAAACCTACAAATACACATATGATTATTCGTAGTTATAAACAAAGTATTTAAGAAAAAATATAGGTAGATATAGAAAGGATTTTTTTCCGTATAGACAGACACTTGAACGAATTTCGGACCAAGAGCACGAAAGCTAAGGTGTTCCCCAAGACACTAAAAACCGGCCAAGTGCGAGTCGGATTCGCGCACGAAGGGTTCCGTACCATTGACTAGGTAAACAACATTACACTATTGTAACTTCTACCTGTTGCCGTTATCCATAGCGAGCAAAAAAGGGCAAAAAAATCACGTTTGTTGAATGGGACCTCCCATTAAATATTGTTTTTTTTTGTTTTTAGTATTTGTTGTTATAGCGGCAACAGAAATACATCATTTGTGAAAATTTCAACTGACTAGCTATCGGCGTTCTTGAGATACAGCCTGGTGACAGACCGACGGACAGACAGACAGAGAAGTCCTAGTAATAGGGTCCCGTTTTGACCCTTCGGGTACGGAATCCTAAAAAGGAATAATATTATCGAAATTTATGGTCCTGACCAGATGTCACTATGGATGAATTGGTAAATCATCTGGAATGGTTTTTCAGGAGAATCAGGTTCAAATTCTGCTCGTGGCGTGGTTATTATGTTAGATTTCACATATTCGCAGTGTGTATGTTAAATGCTTAAAAAATATATAAAATATCAAAATAGAACTAAGGTTCGTTTAAGTGACAATAAACAGCCATCAACGTGTCTGTATTCTTAAAAATAAGACAACATTTTGCTCTCTTTAATACTCTTTAGATATAAATAATATCTACTTACGTTAATATCGTTCGTGTATTGCTAAGGACATGGGACTGATAAAAACAAGTTTAGATAGATTTGCACTATGTAGGCCAAATATTTTCCCCATATATTATGTAAAACACTAACAAAAGAAGAAGCGTCTTTCTGCTAGGATGGCAAAAATGCCACAGCTTTAGCACGATTTTTGCTAACAATAAGTGAAAACCAGATAAGACGGCGACGCTTTGTAATTATTACACGGCATTAGCACTTAAAACCGGGTGCAATACTTATTAAAAAAAAAGTATTTAGTATATATATATAAGGTAAAGGTGAAAACATCGCGTTGCCACCTGCAACGCGATATTTTCACTAAAACCAAAATTCAAATTCAAAAATAACTTTATTTCATAGGCTTATTATAATAGCAGTTAAAATCGTCGTACTTACCACAGACTACTATACTACTTGTACTTACTAATAACTAACACGAGCGCTTGAGGCAAGTGCATCCGAAATGTCACGATTGCAACCCTAAAAGACATTAAAAATGAAGCATTCGCCAAACCTTTCTGAAGAGTTCGCTATTGTTATGAGGAATTTAATTATCTTATATTTGAAATTGACAAAAAGTTTGACTAAATCTTAAATTAAATTAAATGTGAAAATAGTCTAAAGCACCTTATTTCGATGTAAAAATTCTTACTACAATGCATTTAATTCCTAACTTCCTAATTCCGTGTGTGCAATGTACAAAGGAAAAGTGGTATTAAACAAGGCCAAAAACCTATTAAGCATGCGTTTCAATTAGCTACTGGCGAAAAACTCACAGATTATTTTAAGACATATACTCACTATGCTACCTTTTTAAATAATGATCTAATTACAAAATGTTAAATTTATAGTCAATTTCATAATTAATCTTGTAGTAAAAGAGCTTGTATGTAAGGCGCTTGCAAACGCCATTTTTCTATATACCTCGGAATTCAGAATTCATGAGAATTACATGCTTTTACTTTATTACAAACTAGATTCTGCCCGCGACTCCATCGGCGTAGATTTCAGAATGTAAATCATCACATCACTCTACAGAACATTATCGCTATGTAAAAATAGATATTTCACGGGAGCCATTCATTTTCCGGAATGTATCTTAGTAACATTTTCGTTTGGGTTAAAATTGTATGATGATTGGTTCAGTAAGGCGTCAAAGCGAAACAAACAATCTTACCTTTATACTTATAATATTAGTAAGAGTAACTGCTATAAAAAATCTTTTTCTTTGCTTCCAGGTGCCTTTCTTATACCGTTCACTGTGATGCTCGTAATAGCGGGTTTACCTCTCATGTTCATGGAGCTATCATTTGGCCAGTATGGCTCTTTAGGCCCAGTTGCAGTCTACAATAAATTTTGTCCGCTTTTCCAAGGACTTGGTTACGCCATGGTGTTGATCTCCAGCATTGTCATGTTATACTACAATCTTATCATTGCTTGGACAATATATTATATGGTTGTGTCCTTCCATAGTATTTTTTATCAATTACCTTGGCAGAACTGCGATGCAGATTGGAGTACTAAACGTAAGTTTTATTAATATTCTGATTTCATGAGAATTGTATACTCACAATGATAAAAACCAAACATGGAAGCGTTTTGTAGAGTCCTTTAATAGCTTATTGGCATAAGTGTACAACTTTTAATCGCGAGGTCTCGGATTCAATAATAGGGTCATGCAAATTATGTTTTTCCATTTCCAGGCACCCACTCTAACAACAATTTTTAGAATGCCCATGTCTGTTCATTGTATAACGATTTAAAATGTCAATATTTCCGTCAACGCTCTAGTTTGTCACTATTGTTTACTTAGTGGGTACTTACTTGTACTTGCTCCTGCTTATTTTAATTAATTAAGTAGCTCTAAATAATGGACTTGTATGATTTTTAGATTGTTATTCTTATGAAGAAGCCCACAGCTGTGAAATAAATAATGGCACTTATTATTTAAGACAGTGCGTTAATCAAACTTATTCCATGGCATACAATATATCTGCACTAGCTAAAGTTGCTTTGAGACGACCTCCTGCAGAGGAATATTTTACGTAAGTATTGCAATTCCTCTTTTACTTTAGTTTTGGAGGCGGAAGAAAAAAAAAGACAAAACATTTATCTTTAAATATATCGACTACGTGGTGTAGTTAGTTGCGGAGAAAATAGTTTCGATACATTATCAATATTTCTGATAGACAAATATAACTACGTACCCACTGCTTAAATGATAAAACACACCAGTGAAGATTATTCACTTCTTGGATCTGTAAGAGTGTTGAATGTGTGAATTTTAAGAGTAGTAACAGAGCTATGTACGGTAAATTTAAAATACTTGACAAAAAATGAATGTAGCCTACGTCTGTGAATAAAAAGATCTTTTTTTAGAATTTTTGTCTGTTTGGTTGTTCGGGCATCACGCAAAAACGAGAAAAGATTTTAATTAAACTTTTAGTTATTCGATAGCTCTTGATTAAACTTAGAACTGGTATACATTTTAACTTGCTACTACATTGGGAACCTGAGATATTACCTAAAACCTAGGCGGCAGAGTCGCGGACAAAGGCTTTTTAAGATAGGTAATTAGCAGGTACCAGTAACGTTATCTGTTAGTAATGCGATTTATTGTAAAGGGCCACATGTAGACTGTCAAACTCCATAAGCTTCTTTTAGAGACGATACCCTGCTGTAGGTATAATCCATACAGCGCGTTTTACTTTACACACATACAATTTAACGGAAGTAAACTACACCCATGCCGTGTGGGGCCGGCGTTAGAACTGTGCCACCCCTCTCCACCCATGGGAGTCGTAAGAGCCGACTGAGGGAATACCGGCCGAGTGGGCAGCAGCACTCCCTCGAGTATTAACAACATCCACTGCGATTGCCAACCCGCCTGCCAAGCGTGGCGATTACGGCACTATCCCCCATTCTTGGGGAGGCCCATGTCCAGCAGGGGACGTTAAAAGGCTGATGGATGGATGGATGGAAACTACACCCAGACCCGGAACACCTATCTGTGGACCATACAAAGAATTGTTCTATGTGGGAATCGTACCGCAAACCTCGGCACGGGAAGTCGGTATCTAAACCACGCTGCCATCTGTGCGGGCGAATGTGATTTACCGTTAAACCTGCAATAAAGATAAACATTAAGCTACTACAGTCTAATGATTTCGAAACATTTTATGTACCTATGTCAGAAAGGGCAGAAACACTTGGCTAGTAGTGGTGGTCTTTGAGTACACATGCCTACTGGTTTAATCAGATTGAATGTACGATTCCACGTAGTGACACCCTAAGAATATAAGTGTCACTACCTCATTCTTTCTTGCGTGTTTCGTAAGAGGCGACTAAGGGAAGTAAGCGGTTTGGTACCAACATCTCCCGTGTGACCGACCATGAAGTACCTCGTTGTAATTTGTTTATAGCGGGAGATAGCCGTCCACTCATTAATTTTCCATCTGCGAAATGAAATGATGAGCAGCGCCTTGGCAGTATACTTAGTATTATTGAGTCCATGAGCGGCAGTATCACTTACCATCAGATGAGTAGTGGCTCGTCTGCCACTATAAGCAATAAAATAAATTAAGTGTTCATTGATTTTAGAAACCAAGTATTAGGACTATCCTCGGGAATTGAGGAAACTGGCCATGTTCGCTGGGAAATGGCTGCCTGTTTATTTTCTGCTTGGCTGATAGTTTTTCTTTGCCTGTGCAAAGGTGTAAAGTCTTCTGGAAAAGTAAGTGTTCATATAAGTATTTTTATTTATCAACTAACTCAATCCAAGCACAAACCACCTAGCTGTTGTTCTCTGTACTTCAGTGTGTTTTTACACAAACTTTTATTTGGCTTGCCATGTTACTATAGATGAAATCGTGCAAAAAACTGTGAATTGGGGGTAAGTATCCCCAACTCACGCCGCCATAATAAAAAATATAAAAATAAATAAACTGTAACTAAGAAATTTCATTAAAACAGTAAGTAAAACACATTTTACTTTCTAACATTTACGCGAATTTCACACATTTTGAAATAAAACTACGTTTACGGAATCTATCGCGTTCACTTGATTTTTATGCTATCCCGACGTTTCGAATACTTTACAGCATTCATGATCACGGGTGGACTTAGATGGTAGATGTCCAAAGCTGATATGTTGTTTCAACGGTTTCATCTACCCACAGTAATATGATTTTACAAATTTTTGGTTTATTTATTTCAACCCACATAATATTCGTTTAGAAACACAATTACAAATATCTACTCTAAGTTTTATGCTTACAATGTATGAGATTTTAAGCTAGTATAATAAAATTAGTATAATACTCCTTTAAGTTTTAAAATTTTGTTTATATTTAGTGCTTAAAAATTCTACCACAAACTACCAATTAAAATTTTTAAGTAATCAAAAAACTACCATTAAGAAGACAATATTGATTATTAGTTTCTATTATTAAATATATTGATTTTAATAGAAGCTAAGACTAAAAAGCTACCACCGGATCGGAACGCGGCCTGACTGAGAAAGATCCGGCCAGAAAACTCAGTAGACAACAACTTGTTATGGATTATTAAATTTATGCGAAAAATACTAACTAATCACTACTGTGGGTTTTATCTACACAATAAGCGCTAACTGCGTCTTGCAATCTTGTGGTGTGCCTTCTTGTATTATGTTTGGTGAGGCATATTACAGGATTCCAGCTTGATGGTAAGACCCAGCCGTCTTTTCTATTGAAATTGGGATGTTTCTTAATTTCAAAATATATTTTGTTAAAAAAAAGGAATTTAAAAGTTAAAAGTAAATTATAATAAAAGCGTGTTACAGTCTCCTTTTTTTCTTCTGTTGTCAAATGTAACACGCTTTATTATTTTATTTATAGCTTTTAAGTTTTTTTTGACCTTATAAATTTATATAAGAATTCGATTGACTAACTTTTTGCTTGTGTATGGGCTGGTAGGCGCAAATTTCTGCGCAACGATTTTTAGGGTTGCGAACCCTATAGGATCACCGGTGTGTCTATCTGTCTGTCTGTTACTGCCAATATTCTCCAAATCTACCGATTAAGTTGAAAGGGTGATAACCCTTATTTTCAAATATTTTAAAATTGCAATTCAAAAAGAAAAATACAGATAAGATTTAGAAAAATATATTATTATTGTATGCTTATTTTGAATATTCAACGTACGGAACTCTATCCATGCGAGATCAACTCGCTGACAATTTTTTTGGTTTAACTCTTTGTTTTTTGTTTATTGTCACTGTCTTGTTTCAGGTGGTATATTTTACGGCTCTTTTCCCATACGTCGTGTTGGTTATATTATTTTTTCGAGGTGTAACCTTGCCCGGAGCTTCTGATGGTATTATTTTCTACTTGAAACCGGATTTTAGTCAACTGGCTAACGCGCAGGTAAGTTAAACCTATTTTATCACATTAGAAACGCGTATAATGCTAGTAAAATTAAGTTAATATATCAATAATATCATTTAAAGGTGTGGGGTGATGCGGCAGTCCAAATATTTTTTGCTCTAAGCCCAGCTTGGGGTGGTCTTATAACTCTGTCTTCTTACAACAAGTTTTATAACAACTGTTACTTGTAAGTACCTATTTTTGTAAGTTATTTTCTTAATAGAAGGTACGTACGTGATAATATTATAGAAACTCTCAATTTTCAGGGACTCCCTCATCGTTGCCGTGTCAAATATAGCAACATCTTTTTTTGCGGGTCTGGTCATATTTTCCGTGATAGGATTTTTAGCGCATGAACTTAACGTGGAAGTCGACGGAGTAGTGGATCAAGGTGCAGGGCTTGCTTTCATCGTATACCCTGAAGTCGTTACTCGATTACCCGTGTCACCACTTTGGTCTATTTTATTCTTTGTTATGCTGTTAACTCTTGGTCTCGATTCTCAGGTAATATTTTTACTTTTGTCTAATTTGATAGTTTGATTTATCATTAATAAGGCATATATTATTTTCATCAGTTTGCGCTAATGGAGACTGTTACAACTGCAATATTGGACAATTTCCCCAACTATCGTCAGAAAAAGACCTGGGTAGTATTCTTCGTAGCTGTTTTTGGGTATCTTGGAGGGCTTATATTCACCACGAACGTGAGTATTTATTGCTTACTTACTAGGTGCATTATTATTTTAGTAGTTAACCTTAATATTTCTGCAACTGGTCCATTATAGCGCTTCTCGTTATAGTGCGTATGACATCGATTGCTCAGAACACGTTGGTCCTTGCAGCGTTAGTTAGTATGGTCTTTTACTGTGTATTGAATTATTATGATTAGTAATAATTAGCTACTGTTTGCATTATGTACCATGCAATGGCACTTAGTACAACGAGGTTTATTTTATAACACGAGCGTTGTTATGTAGTTGATCAGTATGATTGTTAATCTGTATATTTGCCTTTATAGGATTGTTTAGATGTTTGTTAAATAACGCAATAATGGATGTATGCACATGGATATTTGGGAGATAGATAGTTTACAACCTCGATTATCATATTTTAGCGAATTAAATGGCTTACTGTTATTAGTTTATTTTAAACTGAACTGGACTTAATCAGTAGGTGGAACTTTAGTCGTCTGAATTATTATCCTATTAATTTGTGGTTGTATAATTCACTCATCTATACCATAATAAAGCTGTAACAGATCTGTGTTTGTACATATATTTGAGAGAAAATGACTGTTTAGGCGTGTCTGAACACAAAACATTTTTTTTAGATTGTTTTGTTTGTCTGTTTGTTCGTTCGCGCATCACGCAAAAACTACTGAACGGATTTTGATGCAACTTTTTATTTGATAGCTCTTGATTAGACTTAAAAACTGGTATACATTTTATCTCGCTACTACATCGAGAGCATGAGATATAAAAAACGCGGACAAAGGCTAGTTATCTATCTATACTATTATAAAGCTGTATCAGAGCTATGTCTGTACATTTAAGATATTGAGAAAAAACGACTTTATGAGGTTATACAGGCGTATCTAAACATAAATATTTTTTTTTAGACTGTCTGTTTGCCTGTTTATCTGTTTGTTTGTTCGCGCATCACGTGAAAACTACTGAACGGATTTTGATGCAACTTTTTCTGTTTGTTCTCTTGATTAAGCTTAGAAATTGGTATACATTTTATCCCGCTACTATATCGGGAACCTGAGATATTACTTAAAAACCAGCTTTTGGCTGCGGCGGAGCCGCGGGCAAAGGCTAGTGTAATATAAGTCCACGGAGACAAAGTTAAACAATGTTATTGTTACAGAGCGGTATGTACTGGCTGCAACTCATGGATAAGTACGCTGCAAATTGGTCAGTTTTAATCATAGCAATTTCCGAGTGTGTTTTGATAGCATGGATTTACGGCGCAGAGAAGTTCTGTAGTGACATCCAGCGCATGATTGGTCGTCAGTCTAAGCTATGGGTATTCTTCTGGAGTAGTATGTGGCGAGTGGTTACACCTGCTGCTTTGGTGGTAAGTCTTCTTTACAATATTTTTTTGTAATGCCTGTATGTATCTTTTAAACCTGATTTATTATTAGTTCAAGGCGATATCCTATGACACACAAGGGTACTTTTTATACTATGAAGTTGGCTGGCAAAATTGATATAGCCCACCTGATGGTAAGCGTTTACCATAGCCTATAGACGCTAGAAACACCAAAGGTATCGCTCGCTCGTCACCATCTCTAAGGAAAGGCATAGGAGATGGAAAGGAGGGATGATATGGAGAGGATAAGAAGGATAATGAGGAGAGGATAGGGAGGAGGCTTGGGCCTCCAGCACTCTTACTCACCATACAAAACACAACGGTAGAGCTACCGACAGTTGTTTCACGCAGATCTTCAGTGAGAGGTTGGTACTACCCAAGATGGATAAGTAAGGTTCAACCACCAGTAAAAAGTAAACAGTCAGAGCAACAGTCTCTGAATATATGTTGGAATCTCTAACTCCACATAGCCTTCAAATGCATAATATGTACTTAAAATATAAGATTTTAAACTATCGCGTTTCATTGTATTTAAAATGTTATTAGGACTTAACGCGTATCAAATACCTTTTTTCTCCCGACGTTTCGACTGGGTTTCACCAGCCGTGGTCTCGGGTCGACCCGTGACGTTGATGCGCATCAAGTCCCGTAATAACATTTTAAATACATGTACTTCAAATGTCATCATAGTTGTTTGTACAAAAGCTTTATCTAATACTTATATAAAATTCTCGTATCACAGTGTTTGTCGCCATTCTCCTCCGAAACAACTTGATTGATTCTTATGAAATTTTGTATGTATATTCAGTATGTCTGAGAATAGGATGTAAACTATATTTCATACCCCTAAATGATAAGGATGCTCCACCCCAAAATTTACGTTATTATTTTATGGACAACATTTTTTATTTAATTTTTTCTATGATTTGACATTAAGTAATAAATAAATTTTCAGTCTTCTACTGCCAACCTCTATTTTTTAATAGAGATAATAAATAATACTTACTGCAAAATATTTACAAAAAAAATAATATGGCGGTACGAAGTTCGCCGGGTGACCTAGTTACAAATAATAGTTTTGTGTTCTACATTTGACAAAGACCAATTTTAATAATTCTATGGCGCCGGTACTTAGTTACATCCCATTTCCATCTCCACTCCTTGAGAGTAGTAGAAGCTGACTGAGGATACCTATATCTTGGGCGATTATTTTGATTGATTATGATAGCCGCTGCTTATGGACCCAACTATACTAATAGCAAACCGCTGTTCACTATTAATGCGCTATCTTCCGCTATAACCAAACAGCACAATGAGGTGCTTCGCGGTCGGTCAAGTGGGAGAGGGTGAAACCAACAGCTTGGGTCCGATAACAAGTGATTACCTTTTTTTTTTGTTTAGTTCGCTACCTAACCCTACCACTAGTAATGCAATGGGTGATAATTACTATCTTCCCTAAGTCGCTTCGTACGATATCCGCGGGAGAGAATGGGGCAGTGACCCTTATATTCTTAGCCCATCACTACACGGAGCAATCAGAGGAGCTCCCAATTTACCATAATGGCCAACCCGCCTTACAAGCGTCCTATGATTCATCGTCACCCATTCACGGCAGCTCTGCGATTCTACGGGCTTACGATAGGGGCCTGTTAACGGCGGAGCAGGAGTCCTTTAGAATCCCCATTTAAGCGGCATCCGGAGCCGGCTATAGTAAAGAACGATTTCTGGCTCTCTTTCAACGCTCAACGTTCGGGCAAATTATGTACGAATATACATACTTACATAAAAAGCTTCAAGTAGGTATACAATTAAATAGAGAACTTGAAGTCGCTAAAAGAGGATACATGGATATAACAGACGTCATGTCTAATGGCCATGTCATTGCAACACCGGTCCTAGTTCATTCGTTGTCGGTTCGTTGGAGACACTATCAATTAGCACTACACGATTTGCGCTTCCTTTATTAAATTGAATAAGTTAACAGCGTCCTGCCTAAGTACAATTAGCCCCACATTTAAAAGCATAAGTAAAGAATATGATATTATTTTGTTATTTAACACCTAAAGTAAAAAAATAAATAGAGACTTACGATCTAAAAATTTGTTATTTATGCATGTATGTAAAATAAGTTTAAATGGTTTTGATTTTTGTCACCAGTTCATTTTGGTATTCAACTGGATCGAGTACAAACCAGCTTCCTATGGAAACTATGTATACCCAATGTGGGCTAATGCAGTAGGCTGGACCATCGGCGTATTGCCAGTCGTGATATTTGTATTGATGGCCGTTGATCAGATCTGTAACGGACCTGATGACCTCACGATTATGGAGGTATGTTGATTGTATAATAACATGCACTAGAGGATGTAAAGCAGGTTGAACGGACATTATTCAACATCCATGTTGCATTATAGTTATTTTATAACCATTCTTAATTATCTTAAAATTAATACAATTTAATGTGTCATTCCCACAGTCGTTATCATTTTGCTAATAATATAACTAAGAACCTATATTTGTACACAACTAGCAGACCCGGCCAAGCTTTGCTGTGCTGTGGGCCACAGCCTGTGGCACACATAATTCGTTTGTTAATTTTGCGATAAAAAAGGAAATAATCGGGATAAAAACTATCCTCCTCATCATATGTCCAATAAGATATTCTAATTACACACCAATTTTCTTTAAGATTGGTTCTTAGGTTACAAAAGGACAAACAGACAGACAGATAGACAAACGTTTTGACAATGGCAGTCTTGGAATCAGTAAGTTTTAAAAGGACTAACTAACTTACCAACTAACTTATCATCATGCCATTTCCCTTGCGGGGTAGGCAGAGAGAACAGAGTGCCAAGAGGCTCTATTCTTGCATACATCTCTCGCTTCCTCAACATTCATAACTCTCTTCATACACGCTGCCGGTTTCGGAGACTCCTGACTCCACCTTCCTTCAATACATGACCAATTTGGTCTAGGTAGGTAAGTCTCGGTCTCCCCCTGTACCTACATCCTTTCACTTTCGCATTGTATATCTTCTTAGCCAGTCGCTCGTCCGGCATTCTTTCCACATGTCTGAACCATCGGAGCATTCCCTTTCTCATCATTACACTAGTACTCTCTTTCATACCTACTCGCTCTCTTACGTCATTGTTACGAATGCGGTTAGTCAGCCTCACTTCGCAGATTCTCCGCATTCGACCGCATTGATTTTGCTCTCATGCTCCTTTTTACATACCCAACTCTCGCTATGGACTATGTATCATAAAATTTGATAATAATTAGAAATTACAGACAGAGCTCACAGATTTATACATAGTATTCCAGGTAGAGGTGTATTACACACCCACACGGTTCGCCAGCTATGTTTAAGTCCCACGTAATAGGGGGCGAGCCTAATGCCGTCTACCGGCCACATTTCCAAACTCCGGGCTGCTACTAAGAATTTTTCTTTTTACGAGAAAGCTCAATTAACAATATCCGATCCGGATATCGAACCTGAGACATCATGATCAGCAGTCGCTCACACTACCGCTGCACCACAAACGCAGTTAGATAGTGTGGATATAGGAGTAGAAAGATAAATAAGGAAGTACAATTCTTTGAGAAACGGTGGATGAAACCGCAAAACATAGCCAATATACTTATATAAGTATTACATGTTTGAATTCATCGTTATTGTGTAATTTGACAAGTTTATTACATGGGCACTAGATTCTGCCGCGACTCTGTCCACGTAGACTTCAGAATATAAATACTACACTCTATGGCACACTAATGTTCTCTTTGTAAAAATGCTATCCTATGGGAACCATTCACTTTTCCGGGATGGAAAGTAGCCTATCTGCATTTCTGGGCTTCTATATGTAGGCAAAATTTCATGATGATTGGTACTGTAGTTGCAGCGTGAAAGCGCAAACAAACAAACAAAATTATCATTTGAAGTGGTCATATTGTACTCGTAGAAAGCACGAGTACTTGCTCGTCCAACTGATGAGTGGGGTCCTGCGGCGTTAGAGGGACCGCTGCCTGGTGAGACGCAGTTGTCACCGCCGGTGCTGCTATTTCACGGCCGTCCTGCACTGCGTGACCGTGGTGCTTGACCCCCGCACACACATCCGCTTGTTGCTACGCGGAAGGTAATTTACTAATGCTTATTATTTCGAAATTGCGAGTTATATCTTATCGAGGACGATTAGATATTTTTTTGAATTCATCTCTCAAAATATATTTTTATTGAAGCTCTAACGGGCTGGATATTGAAGGAATACAAGCTATATTTCACAACTGTCTTAAAAGAAGAAAATAAAAACGAGAAGGTACCACATCTTTTCGTATAGGTTCCGTAGCAAGTGAGCCTTTTTATCAATGTTTCTACCAACAATGCAACAATTTAAGTAATATCACGTGGTTACTATTCTTCAACGGCGCGTACAGTGTAATCTGGTAACAATTTTTAATTCATTGCCATACATTGTTACTTAATAGAAATAAACTGCAGACAATCGACAGTCGGGTTATGTGCAAATAGCTATAATAAATGTCGTGTAACGTCATAAAACGATAGGTAAAGAAATATTAATCTTTGCAAGTGATTTGTGTTAGAACCCCACGAAGGTCACGGCTAGCAGCCGTGACTAGTTTTCCTATGTTAAAATTTAATGAAAAATTAGTCCCTGGTTGGATGTTTCGAAATCAAAACATTAAATTTTAATTACAATGTAACATTACAGACTTCTCAAGATGGTGGTGAAAACAGTTTTGTTACCAGTGAAACGAAAAAATCAATTAATGCTAAGAAAACCTCTATCAAGCAAAAAATTCAAGGACATAGTCATGAATCTGATGATGCTGTTATAGAACCTCTTCTGAAAAACGAAAATGAGAAGAAGGACATAGCAAAACATAGTGCCAAAAGTATAAGTCTTTTATCAAAAACGAAAATTGATACTATATACCAAAAACAACACGACAAAGTAAATCTCCTACCGGACCTTGAAACGCAAGCATCATTAATGTTGGATAACAACGTGGTTGCGAATTCTAGCTCACAAATATCGCCAAAAAGCACAAGAGGAACAGCCTCCCTTCATAATCACATGAATAATAATGTATTCAATGATCATGACATTTTAAAAGGTGTGACACCACCAAAAACTCAAATTTTTATTGAAATCGATGGAACTAAACAATGTGGATATAACCCCAGTCCACTGATATTTACCACAGCAAAAATTCATGCAGATAATAAAACAAACCATATGGAGCCATTTCAAGTTACACCTGTACCTATAGTATCCACCGTAGAAATGAGTATTGTTAAAGAAAAGGATATTGATGAATCTTCTGGCCATGTTACACCACATGTAAATACTCTCAAAAATAATTCAGATATTCTTAAAAATAATACAAGTATTTTAGACAAGGAAAAAACAAAATCACCAGATGGAGCAATTTTTTCAAATGAAGATGATATAATTATTTCGCATGCTTTACTTGCTAAAAATAAACAAATGAAGGATACCGTGTTCAGAGGAACAGAAGGTGTTAAGGCGTCTGAAGCAAAGGTTTCTCTAAATAATATAAAAGATAATAAAGGCTTAGTTAACAATGCTATAATCAATGATGAGATAAATTATTCCGATACTAAGAAGAAAATAATATTT
Organism: Leucoma salicis; assembly: GCA_948253155.1. Lineage (NCBI taxonomy): Eukaryota > Metazoa > Arthropoda > Insecta > Lepidoptera > Erebidae > Leucoma > Leucoma salicis. The sequence continues at coordinate 17,533,712 of OX411807.1, read as the reverse complement.
TCACCTCAATCTGTGGATGTGAGTTATGAGAAAGTCAAAAAAGGCTCAGATGATAATATTGGGTCTACTATTACAAGAGCGCCTACTCTTGAATCCATACAAGATGATAAAAATATCAAATCAATTGGCAATCGAGGTTTTAGCCATACAGAAGTACATGACAATAAATCCCTTGAAAACATTACAGAAAAAACTGTTATTAATAGCTCTCCCAATAACAAACACTTGCAACGTCAGAAAGTCTCCATAGATGACCCTTCCTCTAAACAAAATCTTATAACTCACAGTTCTCCTTTAGCCAAAGATTCTACTATTTTGAATAAGACAGATGTACTTGCAAATCCAACAAATTCAACAACGACATTGAAATATACAGATAACGAGGTTAATAGTATAAGTTGTAAAACAAAATTGCCAAAACCAACTGCCAATGTTATTCATACTAATAATTCAGTTATTGCTACTTGTGATAAAATATCATCGCTGCCAAATACTACTTTAATAGATAGACCAACTCCATCAAATTTTGTTCCACTTACAAAACCGAACACAATTACAGCTATAAAAAACATTCCAATATCGAAAACACCGACCATAAGTGGTACAATATCAAACACGCAACCCTCAACAACATCATTATCTATTAATATCACTACAAATACAGGTAGTGCTAGTTCAAAGGATGCTGTTTTATTTTCTAGGCCACTTACAACTACTACTGTAAATAGTAAGCCTTCAGTTAGTTCTGGTATCAAAACAATGAATACATCCATGGCTGATTGTCAACCATCTCAATTTGTTCCAAGTACAAAGTCTAATCTACAAAATTTTAATAAAACTGTTATAAAAACAACACCACAAACAGTAGCCAAATCGACAGGAAAAACGAAGCAGAATCCATCTGTATCTATCAACGCTACCGAGATTCCAAGTGTATCGACTACTCCTGACAAGAAACCATATATAACCACTGATAATGTAAAACCACCTAACTCTAGAAACGATAAGCCAGTCATTAAAGCTACTGGTGCATTACCTTCAAAGTCAGTGAGAACAGTAACCACAACTAAAGTTGGACACACCGCTGTCACCAGCATGACATCTAGCACAGCTCCATTGAAAAAAAAATAAAACCAAATCTACCGAAGCTATTGTTGCCAACAGAAACAAAACAGCATTGCCATTGAATATAGTTTAGAGTTTGTAGAAGATAAATCTGTCGCTCAAACCATAGCTGTAATTTATTTAAGCGCAAATCACGTACATAATTCATGTGCAACACCATATTATGTACTTTGTAGCTTCTAAATTGCACATATTTGAAACTATAAAATATTTACATAGATATATAATATTATTATGTAGACGATTCCTAGCTCAATGTTAAATGTAGCAGGTAAACACCTTGTTACATATATATAATAATCATATGAGCACTTAAGTTCTGTATACTGAAATATATTATTAAGTTTCACCTAATAAATGCCAAATTTTATGAGATTAGTAACAGTTGAAATACGTTTTAATATTTATGTTATATTTACAAAGGAATTGAAAGGAATATAGAAATGGGATAAATATCACAAACAAGGTTCCTGTATAACTTGTTTTTGTTTTTTATGTAATCCGGATATTATATGGAGATTTAAATCGAATATATTAAAATAAAGCAATAATTATTTATATAAATATATCAATAAAAGGAATACTAAATAGGTTTACTGATGGACAAGCGCGGTAGGTTAGTGGTGCTAAAATATAACAGTATTTTACATAGACAATATTGTTATTATATTTTCGATGCAATTTAGAGATGATGACCAAGTTTCATCTCAAATCGTCAATTTCTATAATCATTTGAATTTAAAAATGTTCTTACCTATCAATAGGTGTTCTATAGAATTATTTATCAATGACGAAAGAAGATTTAAAAAGCAGGGTAGGGCCCGATAATACAAGAATCGCGCAATATAGCCGATTAAATGTCATTGAAACTTAAATTTAAAATTCATACTTAAATACAGATGAAATCGTCATTTAGGTACAACTATTTGTATATATTATATACAGATTATAAAGAATTTACCTGACCTTTTTGATGTGTCGTGGCATGTTTAGCTTTAATGTGTTAGATAGGTATTTGTTGCATTTATATAATAACATATTGTGCAATGGAATTAGTAAAGTACCTAGCTCAAACATATCTATTTATAAAATGTAGCACTTACAATATTTCAACCCGTTGTAGCAGTTTGTAACTGCTTTACATATTGTACTAGGTAGGCAGGTACATGTCTTATGTGATTTTGAGTAGCCTGGTATTGTCAATATTAATTAGTAGGAAGCAGAATGAGAATTTAAGAATGAGATTTATGGGTTGGTTTCCTAAAGATCATCAATTTCATAATAATAATGGTATTCCACCAAAGGTTGCCTTAAGGCCAGATAGGAGACTGCAAGCAAGGTAGGGATTTTTTTATTTGCAACCGTAAATTTGTAATTATCTAATAGACAAGAATAGATTCCAAAGCTCAGTGAGCGACTATTTAGCATCAAAAAGGATATCTCTATGGGGCATCGAAGAGCACGCAAGATGATACTGCGGCAGAATGCCACGTAATATGTGCCGGAGTTCAACTAAGTAGCAAGCAAGTTTTTGACTGCGTTGCCTAGTCAAAGCAATCTTCAGGGCCCAGCGGACATACCCTGTCACACTGTGACAGTTGCTGGCAAATTATCAGAAACAGAGTTTAGATTGTGCAGGCTGACCGAAAATCCTTTTTGATGCTTGGCCTATCGCCCCATCTTCCCTTATTTTACTTCTTTTTGATTTGTTCATTTCTTTTAATAGTTTTAATTATATAGCTAACTCATAATTAATAAACTATAAAAGCTATAAAACCTAACTCAACACAAAATGATAAATATTAGTGCCTGTTAATTTATAATGTGTATTTATTTTTTATCTATTCATATACCTATTTGTAATTTAGGTACATGTTTGTTGCTGTTAGCTTACAATATAATATCTAGTATACCTATTACTTAGGTGTGATTTGATCATCGCATTTCAATACTTAGTACTTAGTAGCCAAATAAATGAAGACGACATGACCATACACCGTTATATGTAACGTTGTGCCAAATTTTTGTTCAGATATTAATCTGGCTTCACCTGTGTTTATTCGTGTACTCAATTTAACTTTAGTAAATGTTAGATTAATAATTCTAGGTAGGTAGTTATAGTACGTCTGATCACGTCCTACAAGTTACATTGTATTTTCACAGATGTCCTGTGAAAATAACGTTTCTGTAATATGTAAAATATCCATTGAGCCGCGAGCTAGATGCATGATGTAGGATTTATGTCTATAGTTGTAATTACTAACCTACAGATGCGTCCAAGTTATAATGAATACAGATTGTTGTTATCCTACAAAAATAGAGTATACGAGCACGACGATAATAATGTTTGTTTATAGTACCTAGGTATACTACGACGATGATTTTTTAAATTTCACTCATTGCGACTAAAATGTGATAAGAGAGTAATTGTTTTAAATAAAGGTACTCAAAGTTTTACGATCTTTTTTACAGGCTGCCAATATGATATCGTATGCAGCAAAAAATAGTTTCAATATATGTACATATTAATTTCTGGAAAAACAGTGTGAAAAAAATATCAATAACACACACAATAAAATAATTTCCCATCTGGAAACCTAAGAATTGCGGGCAACTAAAGGGGGTCACCTATTTTTTACATGATCTACATCATATTCTTGCAAATGACGTTTAATATAGTAAAAAGTAAATGCCTGACGAAATTTGCGTCCCACTCTAAGGACATCATTATTAACATAGCATCACGCCTGTATCCCGCGAAGGGGTAGGCAGAGGTGTATTACATACCCACGATTCGTCAGCTATGTTTAAGTCCCACGTAATAGGGGCGAGCCTATTGCCGTCTACCGGGCACATTTCCAAACATCTACTGAGAATTTTTCTTTTTACGAAAAAGCTCAATAGCACCCGAGACCTCATGATCAGCAGTCGCTCACAGTACTGCTGCACCACCGAGACAGTTAAACATTAACAGTTTACATCAATCAAAATGGAGAATGTTAATAAAAACAAATAAGCCAAAAAATATACATAGATTTGTTTTTCTTAAAATTGTTTATTATGCGCGGCTGTCTGTGTTTGACTGCTGTCTGTTTGCTGCTGTGTACGATATCATGTACATCATAGACTTGGTAGCATGTATTTATGACGACAAGTATTAAAATAAGTTACTTATGACATTCTTCAATTAATGGACCTGCTACACGGTTGTAAACTAACGCCCTAACAGAGGTTCGCTCTTTTGAGGAGGCTCTTTAAACACCAGGAAATATTAGTACTCTTTTATTTATTCTCTTCCTAGACGCACTCTATTGTTTCACGAAATTACAAAAGGAAATATAAATTAACCTATATGCCTGGATCATTTATAATGATAAGCTTTGCTACATACAGAGATTATAATTTTAATTATTTATTGTCATGTAATTGACTTAAACGATTATACTCAAACAATGAACAATTAGTTTTTGTTAGTTACCTCAAGTACCTCAATTTTATGATCTTTTTAATTACCTACATAATTGCGTAAGAAAGATATTTTTACTCTCCCCAAAATTAACTATTTGCTGCAACATGTGTTTTTCCTAGCTCTAAAATGTTATAATTTAGAGTTATGCTCAATAGAATCGATCTTCCTATTAATTTTATAATACCTATCGAGTTGATACAGAAGACAAAATCAATTTCACTTTTGGCGCTTAACCGCCACAAAATCTTATTTTCTAGTAATATAATCATTATAACTGCATTAGTTCATTGTCATACTAATAGGAGAAATCACGGTAACAATAGTTTAAGTTAATGAATTTGCGTCATATATGTCAAAAATAGTTAACACGAAGAACGACTACTTAGTTTTAACTATTTTTAACATAAATTTTATTAAATAGGATGAATTATACAAACTGCCTTTACACATATGAAAATCTGAACAAAATGGCAGCTAGCTCATGCGTGTGACGTAGGTATACTACTCCTAAATTAAGCCATATATCTTTAAGGTCCGTTTCAAGAAATACGTTGATATAGGTAAAGGAAGGAAACGTGATGCTGCGAACATCACTTAATAATATATTAAGTTACCAAAAAGCAGTATTAACGTGACGTAATTTATGAACAAGTCCATATGAAGCGGGGTGATTATAAACAGATACAATGAATATAATATATAAGTTGTTATAATTATTATCTCTAATAATTAAAATATTTACGTTTTGTGTAGAGTTATGAATTAGGGGAAAAGTTTGTTAATGCAAATTTTATAAATTAGCTACTCTTGTTTACAATTACCCCGTTTGAACTTATGATGTAATTATTTGATTGCTTGCATGTGGTATTATAGACTGGGATTTTACGATAAGCAAGTATTTTCACTTAGTTTTATATTTATCAGCTATTGACATAATTTATGACTTTATTTACTGACTACATAATTAAGCACTGAAACGTTATATCGCACGAAACTTTATGTTAATTTATAGGATATTTATGAAGACTATGTAGGATTTTTTTGTTACAAATACAATTGTATAGTGATTAATTAAACAAGAATATATTTTTTTTGTTTCATATTCTATGTTATTTGTGTGTTAATCCGGCGTAAATCTATTCACAATATTCAAAAATTATTTAATCATATACATAATTATAACAATTACTAAGAGTTAGAGCTCAGGCGTAGGTAGCCTGATCCAATTTAAAAAAAAATAACTTTTTGTATTATTTTCTTTTTTAAACACAGATATTTTTTGATTCCTTTATAATAACACAATAAATATTGGGTTGGGAACTCTATTCCAACGTGTAACTGTAGACAAAAATGTGTTAGATTAGATTTGTCGTGTAGATATTTTACTCAAATTGTAGTTCTATAGAAGTTAGGAACTTTACCAAAACTTTTAATTTAAGTTGTTATAATTTTTTGATGGCTTTATTTTTATAAATATCATGTATTATCCTGAAATAAAAATTGTTTTATATGTGAACATTTTTAAAATTATAGTAGATAACGTAGGTAGTAACTATCTGTTTTCGAATAGGCTCATACCCATTTTTCATTTAGATGGAAAAGGTAGTTGTATAAATTAGACAAGGGGCTCATATTTAAAAAGGTAGATAGACCGACGATGTACTTAAAATGTGGTGAGAAAAAAACTGGGAAGTGCGGTGACGATTGATACTGGTTCACCGTTACAGGGCAATATGGATATTATGTAAATAATAATGTCTGATATACTTATGTTTCTACAAGACAAGTAATGAGCCTAATTGAATAGAATGTTGTTGTTGAACTCGATGTATTTTAGAGAATTATTGATCAAATCGATGTTAAATAGATGTTTATTGTATATATTAGTTTTAAATGAATCTGAAGAAATGTGAAATGGTCTAGAGTGTTATAGAAGGCTGTATTTTTGGGTGATATTTTAGGACGGAAGACATCATATCTTTCATAACACAATTTAAATAACACTAACAGTTGTAAGCTGAGAAAATACGCATTAGAGTTGGGAATGATGTGATAAAGACGGATTTTAGTATAGTGTTGTTGTGCTATTAATAAAATACTTTCAAATGTGGTTATACGTAGTTTTATTTCTGTGATTAATATTAAATATATATATTTTTTTTCGGTGTAGGAAAATATCACGAAGATGACGATCTCTCAGGCATGCAAGCCTGCCATCAATGTCTTGGCTAAACATAAACCCTGCCTCTTTGGTTAGTATTTAACTTTACGTTCTGTGGTTGGTATAGAGTAAAGGACATGGCTAAATAAAAGATTGGCGACTGCCCTGTAACGTTTTGTTGCCTAAAATTAACCTGGGCCAGTGTAACAAAGGTTGTGTACCATTGTTACACTCTACACGCCAGTATATAAGCTTTACTGGCTTAAAAATAACGTGGGTTGAGTGCAAGGAAAGAATGACTATCCTACCTAAACTGATTATTATAGGACAGGGTGATACTGCTGTAAATTAAATAACTTAAGACAATTGAAAATATATAAATTTAATAAACACTGATAATTTTATAACATTACATTATTTGGCGAGTATAGCTAGGCTTACTTAAATAATATAACTAGGTCTTAGCTAGATAACACACTAAATTAATATTAGCCAGAAGGGCTAAAAGCAAAGTAGCTCAAAGAAAAACACGAGACATTGGTAATACACATTCAATATACAACTATATGGTTGGTGGTAGAATTTATGGTAGTTATATAGCAAATAGCATTTACTGTTTAAATCTCTCAGGGTCGCATCCCACTAGGTTCCGATCAGTATAATGGTATAATGGTTTAGATGCAGGCCGCACATGCTGTGTTCATATCCCGCGTGGCATCACAGTGGGATGAAATTAATGTCACCACGCCGGGATCAGCCCCGCACAGCTACGATCGTATACATGTAAATTAAGAGGTACCTCACCAAGTACGCCGGTGACGAAGGTACACGCGGTACATGGCGTCTCACGATCACGTAGATATACCTCCAAATGTGTATTCAGGGAGCGGGCAATGACGATAAGACGACACGTAGGAAGAGGAAGAAAGAAGGAGGACGAAAACCGAAGAACGAAGAAGACGACCCGAAGCTCACAGGAGCCATGCCTGCACTACCCCGTCCTTAGGGCTGGCAGGCCTGAAGCGTTCCGGGCATCCCAGGCATCCTCCCAGGAAGACTGCGTCGACGCACACACTCACTGATGTTTTGTCTAACACCTACTAATTATTATATTTTATATGCCCCGTGCGCCAGCCGTCGGCTCCTTATATAGGCGAGCCGCTCGAAGAAGGTTTTCGGCCGATTTCGTTTCGTTACAGCCCTAGCAATAATAGAGAGAATAGCTGAAAATTAGTATTTCGTATGAAAAAGGTTTCAGGAAGTTTTCATATCGTTACAATCCTCAAAATAAAATCGTAGAAACTCCTCGTCAATAGATATACAAACTTGTAAAATAAACATTATTATTAGTAGGTATATTATAGAATTATTATTATCAAATTATAGGTGAATGAAACCATTGCGAACAGCTAGTATTGAAATAAAATAAAGTTTCTCTCCAGATTTTGCCAATGATGTATAGAAATCAGATAAAAGAAATCAAAGTTTTAAGACCTTTTTTCAATATAATTATCCTAACTGCTGCAACGGAGCTGTGTCTATACATTTAGGATATATGAGAAAAAAATTACTGTATTATAGGCTATATAGGCGTGTCTGAAATCAAAACTATTTTTTTTAGTTTTTTTTGTCTGTTTATTTGTGCATCACGCAAAAACTACTGAACGGATTTTGATACAACTTTTATTTGATAGCTTTTGATTAGACTTAAAAACTGGTACCTATCTATACATTTTATCCCACTAACCCGGAACCTGAGATATAACCTAAAAACGTGGTGACGGATTAAGAATACAAGTGTCACCACCCCATTCTTTCCCACGGGTGTCGTATGAGGCGACTAAGGGAAGTAAGCAATTATCATCCATTGCATGACTGGTGGTAGGGCTGGGTACCAAGTGGGAGTACTCACTTGGTATCCGGCCCGAGCGGGTTGGTACCACCATCTCCCGTGTGACCGGCCATGAAGCACATCGTTGCGTTTTGGCTGTAGCAGGAGATAGCCGTTTATATTTAATTTCATCTGTGAAATGAATTGGTGAGCAGCGGCTTGACAATACTCTCAGTATAGTCGAGTCCATGGGCGACAGTTACCATTTACCATCAGAAGGACCGTGGCTCGTCTGCCACTACATGCAATAAAAAAATAAAAAAAAAGTAGCTCGCTTGGCTGCGGCGGAGCCGCGGGCAAAGGCTACTAAATAATATAATAAGTAATACGGATAATTTCAGTTTATGCAAATTTGTTTAATCTTCATCTTCGTGAACGGGACGTCATGTTGTCTTAAGTAGTCCTTGTCAAACAAAAAACATGAAACCACTTTAATTATTTGATTAGTTCAAACAAGTTCTAGGAGAACAATAAAACCGTAATAATTAATTACTGATATATCTAAATTTGGTAAGCTAGTGAGAAATTTATTTACATGCTACAGGCAGTCCTTTAGCTATGTCCTTTGTGTGAAAGTGAAAAAGGAAAAAAAATCTACGTGTAGGATTCAAACTTGCCTCCTTCCCAATACGCAGAATGCCACCACTAAGCTATCGTAGAAATCTACTCGCAACACTTTGACGGGCCTCGTGGCGTAGTCGGTAGTGTAACCGACTTCCGTGCACGACGTCGTGGGTTCGATTCCCACTCAGGACAATTATTTGTGTGATTAACACAGATATTTGTACTGCGTCTGGGTGTTTCCTATTTATTATATGTATGTATTTAAAAAAAAAAGTAATATATGTATTATATCCGTAATCTGGTACCCATACCACAAGCGTTAAGCTTAGTTTGGGACCCGAGGACGTTGTGTGAAATGTCCGTGAATATTTATATTTATAACTCCCAATCTCCGCTTCACGTTTTGTCATATTAGACCCATGCCATCTACCGGATGTGTTTGCATACAAATTGTCCCGGTATAGTAAGCAGTAAGCTTAATTATTGCAATTAAGAATAATTTTATTGTGATTTTTAGCATATGAGATGCCCAGCTATTTCACTGGAACAAATTTTTATGAAAGTAGATAAAGTAAATTTTTCTCTTTAGAAAGGTACAAAGAGTAATTAAAATTCTTAATTATTGTAATTTATACTAATAAATGCGCATCATTTTCTTCTTTAAAAAAAAACAATACGACAACGTGTACTTATAATAATGCAAATATACAGAATAATCTATGTAGGTATTGTGGGGAATTGTTTTCAGAAAAACTGGTTTTAGGTATACACTTTTTCACACATACTAAGAAACAATCCCTGTATCGCGGAGGATTTTACAAACATACAATAAATATTTCATAATTTAATAGACACAAATAATACCCAGTATCAGAACAAACGTTTGAGCTTCATACAAACAATTGTCCTGCATGGGAATCCAACCAATCCGCCATCTGTGGAATTAGTTAATACCTTTTACAAATTAAGGCGCATAATACATAATTTTTTTTTATTACCTTTTTTCCCTACTGATAAACAACAGCCTAGCATCTACTGCGTGGCAATTTTAGTTCTCTCTCGGCGCCTAGTTGTTTGGATGCGGCAATAAGCAAGAACTACTACCACTATTACTTATTTCTAATGCTGTAGGTATTTTGTGCTGTCCCTAGTAGTTTCTGGATACACCTGGGAAATTTGCGGAAAGACTTGCATTTTCTGCCTATTGTATCACGGCGAGTGTGATCTTAGTGATTCTTTGATTTGGTACTATCTTCGCCGTTCTACCATCGTACCACCCACCGTCTCCATAATGTTCATTCATACCACCTGGAAGATCGTGCAATACCTACCGTATATTTTCAGCGTTCATTTCTTCCACGTAAATGCAAGATCTGCTGCGGTTTTCACGGAGCGCTATGACCTGTCCTTTTTTAGATTGGGTTTAAGGAGAGCTCTATCTTCACGTGGTCTCCTTAAACTTGGTTTCTAATATTGCTCGATCCATGAGTCATGAGTCGGGTTACCACTTAACTTCAGTTGGGCATCACTGGCTCGTCTGCCACCATAGGCAATAAAAAAATATTTATTAATGAATCTGCGTAGGAATGCGCGCGAGAAAATACTTTCTGTGGGGCTTCATTTATCATAATTTAATATGGCGAGGTAGAATTAGAGTTATAGTAGATTTTCGTTTTACTTGTCAAAGAAATTATGTTATAGTTTTTGTTAACATTTATTAATTCTTGTAGATATATGTTGTCGTCAATGGCCAAGTCAAGTTAGTGGAGTCAGTAATATTGTACGGGCTGAGTGTTTATGGAAATGCAATATTAACTTACGCTTAACGCAATATTTATTAACAAACAACAACAAAGATATATTTTCAGTATATTTAAAATTTTACCAATGGAGAAAAGTAAAATTATTAGATGCTTTTATTAAAAAACTATAACAGCGACGATTGTAGGAAAATCATGTGGTTTGTAAACCCATGTGTGCATGTCTCATAAAGATTATAGTGAGATATAAGAATTACTTGTGGTGCCTTTTTTTAGGTGGGCAAAAATATCCTACCGCAGCCCCACTGCCCGGGGAGTCAACGAGGTAGTGTAGGGCTCTCACCCACTAAAACCCACCGTGCACCTTCATCCGTCCTAGCTATGACGGATCATGGGTACCTCGTCGTATCGACCGCAATCTGCAGGTGGCAGCCCCTTCGGGCACCCTCTCTCGTGCGACGTCTCGTGCACTTGGGCAACACACCTTTGCGGTAGGCTTCAGCGGACGGTGAGTAAGCCCCGACTCAACTGCCCGCGGGCTCGTCTAGGGCGCTATCAGGCGCAGGTAAGCTCGCCCGCGTCGCTCCACGCATCGGTGGCGAATCGTGTCCACGAAGGAGGATTCCGCCCGGGCCCTCTTCACTACCTTCTTCCGCGAGATGATAGCCAGTCCAGGCCCTGTCACTGCCAACCATCACTATTGCAACCGCCTCCAGGTCCTATGGAGGAGTCCCGGCCATTGCGCAGGCTGCATCGGTCGAGACCGTGCGGTACCCACGTATTACCCTGACCGCTATCACCCTCTGCGGACGCCACAGACGGGCCCTATTGCAAGCGGCCAGGAACACCGCCTACACGGGTGCTTCGTAAAGTGCCATTGACCGTACTACCCCCGCGTAGAGTCGTCGACCCGCGAGACTCGGTCAACCCAGGTTCGGCATTAATCGCCCGAGAGCTTTGGTGCAAGACGGTGAAAGTGCTCGTCGAAGTGCCACCATCCATCCAATAACAGGACCAGATATTTGATGTGGGCCTGGGTCGGAACACCTACGCCATTGAGCGTTACTGAGGCGCTGGCGGGTGGGCCACACCCTGGCCCAAGGAAGAGCAGGGCCTGTGAATTTTCAAGAGCCATCCTAAGCCCCAGCGCCTCGATCCGCCTTACCATCTCCGCGGTATCTGTGACGAGTATATTTTCGGCATATCAAATTACGCCCAGCCCGGGGGAGAGCCGGCCACGGAGTACCCATTCGTAGGCGATGTCCCACAGAAGCGGCCCGAGAATCGAACGCTGTGGGTCGCCGCACGACATGGCCCTCCTAACAACGTCCCCTTCCCAGTCCAGGAAGAGGACGCTCCGTAGAGGTAGCCTGCCGTCAGCCACCTTAGGTAGAGGGGCGCTCCATGCTACCGGAGTGCATCCTTGAGCGGAATGGCAGCCTATTTTAGGCGTCGGCAATGTGGAGCGACACCGCTAACAGCACTTCCCTCGAGGTAACGGTCTCCGCAGCCGCAGCTTTCAAGCGCATGATGGCGTTGACCTCCGACCGGTCCGCCCGAAACCCGAAATGGGCGCCGGACAAGTTGGGACCAACCGCTCCGAGGTGCCGGACGATGCGAGCAGCGACTACCCTCTCGAGTGCCTACCTAGTCCAGCGACATGCGATGGGCCTGAAGGCAGTACCTGTATTCAAAGACCGTCCCGGCTTCGGCAGGAGCACGAGCTTCTTGTCCTTCAAGCAGTCAGGGAACCGTCCGGGCACCAGCCAAGCGTGAAACCCCCTGAAGGGGGGTCAAGATAGTCGAGTACCAGGCTCGTCCCGCCCGGGGGTGGCGCTTCCCCGCATATGCACCGCCGCTGCCTCCATTTCCGTCGTCGCCACGAGTGGTACCTCCTCTCGTCAGCCTCCCGGTCGTCGTCTGGCGGAGCCATGACCGGGAACGTGTGCACCGCCCGTGAAGGAAAAAGTCCCTCAGAGAGGAAGCCTGTAGGGTCTGTAGGGTCTCCGTAAGGGGGGCTTGTTAAGCGCTGGTACGGGCATCCCCAGGTGTCACGCTCGAGATACTCCAGCATTACTTGTGGTGCCTAGAGTTACTAACTTCTACGGTAAGAGATCAAGACACTGGCTTCTATAATGTATAATTAATCAACTAAATTGTGCCGATTTCATTTTGTTATCTCAATATTCTTTAAATTGAATTAAATTCTGGTAATTATTTAATATTATTTATTGGTTAAGATTAAGAGAATTTGGCCATATCATGAAATAGAACCTTTGCATAAAATGGTCGACCATATCATGAAGTGATCGATACTATCATGACAGATATATATGTATGCGGTATTTATGTTTCGATGTATTTTTTTTCTATTATCCATTGAGATAAATCGTAAGAGAACTTTTACTAACTTCTAGTAAGTAGTTTTGCTAAGCATGTATAAGGTAAACAAAATACAACACGCTGCGTTTGTACCGACAAAATGTTGTACAGTTTGACAGCATAAAGTTGTAAGATAATTTGTGTAAGTAATTTGAAGTTTTAAATAAATAAATAATTGGAAGTGATTTTATATTGCGAGTGCAGTGGTTGTACACGAGGGCTGTAAGAGGAGAGGTAGACCAAGGAAATCGTGAATGTATCGTGTGAGAGATGACATAAAAATGCAGGGAATTAGTGCTGAGATGATGACTGATAGATACTCTAAACAAATGGCGTAGTGGCGTAGGTGTAGTGAGTTTAATTCCCACGCAGGATAACTCTTTGTGTGATCCACAAATAGTTGTTCAGAGTCTGAGTACAGTTTATGTCTGTTAGATTGTATGTTTGTAAATTCCTTCAAGATAACAGGATTATTTCTAAGCGCAGGATTTCTTTTTTTTTAAAGAAAGAGATGATTGAGATGCACTTGCTGCGCTGACCTCAAATAATTGAGCTAACGGCATGCGGATGATGATTATATTGCAAGTGGTAAAACTAAGAACTACTTAGATGATGCTTTCGCGTTGAAGGAAAACCTGTACCTACATATTAATTTGACGTTATGTCAAACTGGCCACTTTGATCTCAAATATCTGGCGTTTGGTTAGGAATTCCAAATTCAACTGTATTTCAATTTAGGCTTGTGTATTTGTATTTTCAATTTAGCGATTCATTTGTTTTCGCACCATTGGATTTTTCTTTGACATCGTTCTGTTTACAATATGGAAAACTTAAAATATTGGGTTATTTACGAATACGAGTTTCACCGTAGCACCAGCGCCGCAGAAACAGCTCGAAGGATTAATGATGTGTATGGGGAAGCTACCGTAAAAGAAAACAGGGTTTGTTTTTGGTTCCAACGTTTTCGTTATGGAAATTTTAACTTACAGAACAAACCCCGTGGGCGGCCGCAGATCCTAGTTAACAATGAAGAATTAACACTGATTGTGGAATCGGATCCATCGCAAACTACGTCAGTGATAGCGGCAGGCTTCGGGGTGAGTGATAAAATAATTTCAATTCACTTGAAACAAATTGGAAAAGTGAAGAAGCTCGAAAAATGGATACCGTATGAATTGAGTGAAGCAAACCAACAAACCCGAGTCGAGAGCTGCGTTACATTACTCAACCGTCACAATAACGAGAAGATTTTGAATCGTATGTACTTATGATGAAAAATGGATCCTGTACGATAATCGAAAACGCTCATCACAATGGTTGAACCTAGGAGAACCAGCCAAATCCTGCCCCAAGCGGAAGTTGACTCAGAAAAAGGTACTGGTAAGTGTCTGGTGGATTAGTGCTGGAGTCATACACTACAGCTTCCTAAGATCTGGCCAGATGATTACGGCAGATCTGTATTGTCAACTTACTCCCCGGACTTTGCTCCAACAGGCAGACTTTTTCCGGTTTTTGTAAAGAACTTGCAAGGAAAAAAATTCAATTCCGATGAGGCTGTCAGAACTGCCTTCAGAGATTTTATTGATGTTCGCTCCCACAATTTTTCAGACAAGGATTCAATGAATTACCCATAAAATGGCGAAAGTGCATAGTTAACAATGGTACATACTTTGATTAAGTAATTAAAATAATTTCATTAAAAAAAATCGTTTTGCTTTTTTCATACATAACGCCAATTTTATATGTAAGGACCAATTCATTTCTAAAAGATCTGCATTAGATGAGCGTGCTACCATAAAGATCCGTTCCCTAATAATGGGACAGGAATGGGTCGTGCAAAGTAATATACGTAACCTTCCAGATGTTCCACTCCAATATTTGGTGACCTGCTTAAAGCAGGTCACTAAATATTGCCATAATAATATCGCCATCTATAGGTACGTGTTTATTAATGCATTTACAAATAGGTATATAACGGGATATGCAGTTACTCTTAGCTAGTCACTACACGCGTAACATGAGTTATTAGAATTAAGCAGCTGCTACGCAAAGGCTTTTATCGATGATGACGTCTAACTTTCTTTATATGCCTTATTTTTTTGTCATTCGTGTCGGTTAGTTGCCGTGCGCGCACGTCGTGCTCGCTCAACTTGCGCCCCGCACTCCATGCCATTCCGTTGAGACTCGTACAGTCAGCGCGGCAGCCGTCGCCACCT
Source organism: Leucoma salicis (assembly GCA_948253155.1). Classification (NCBI taxonomy): domain Eukaryota; kingdom Metazoa; phylum Arthropoda; class Insecta; order Lepidoptera; family Erebidae; genus Leucoma; species Leucoma salicis. The sequence continues at coordinate 17,518,144 of OX411807.1, read as the reverse complement.
GACATTGCCGTACGCCATAGACCAACCGTGAATATTATTTCAAAACATCTAAATTAAACAACCCACTACACTGTGTTTAAAATAATACGTTCAATAGTGCGTTAGTGAAGTAAATCATCATACATTTGTACATTCAAGTGAAATGAAATTGTGTAAGGCGATAATGTATCGTTGGTACAATTTAACGGAGAGGAAACACTGATAGATTAAACTTGTTTTCGAAAAGGTACAGGTCAGTGCTTTACGGTTATTAATAATTTATGCCAATTTTACAAACTGAAAATATCTATTTGTTAAGTAGCTACACGAAATATCAGCAATCTTTAAAAGAGAGTTATCACAAATAGGAAAAAAAATATAACAGATATTTTGATGTGGAAACATCTATTTTTGCTGACACGGTCCCCGTCATGTTATCAAAACATCCTTCATATAGCATTATCTGTTTTAGGTTTTTGGCGCTGTATATCACATTGTCAAATTATCTAAACAAATAAGATATCCGAAACAGTAAACATTTTCCGTTGTGGTACCTGTTATAATCAACTCTAATGCACTATGTTGTATGCCATTCGATTTTTAAAAAAACAGTTAGGTTGACTGTTTGTCTGTCAGTATTAAAAATGGAAATAGAGGGAGATTATTATAATCTACCTATAGGTATTAAAATCCATGTTTGCGTGTATGTTCCCTATAGATTCCAAAACGGCTGGAGCTATTTTCATGAAAAAAATTTAGCGAACGAGTAAAAAGTTTTTTCATTACTCATACTCTGAAAGTAGGCCTGAAGTTGCCTAAGGAGCGGGTTGAAAGTAATACTTTTCAGCCCTAGGGAGATTACTTTCAACTGACAGCTGAGTAATTATAAAAAAAAAACAGTTCTATTTTCTGTACAGCCAGTCAATTACAGCGCGATGTAAAATTGAAATAACATAAAGTTAAGTATTTATTAAAGAATTTGTTTTTTTATATGACTTTATTTTAATATAGTTGCAACTATATCTTTAAAATAACGAAGATTTATATTTTTTCAATGATTAAAATGAAAAATAATGGCTGAATAGCTGATAGGCCACAGAAATAAAAAACAAAATCGGCGGGAAATCGGTGATTCCAAATTCAATTTTTTAGTCTCCCATTTTTTCTTTAGCTAATTCATGATTTTTATTATTACGGGATAAAGACTTATTTAGTCCCTCGAACTATTGGAACCCCGTCTTGGGACTAAATATGTTGCTTTCATCCCTAGGCTAACAATGTACTATTTTGTCTTTGTAATTTTGTGTCATATTTTCCCTACAAATTAATTCCATCCCGTGCCAACATTATCAAACAAGGTAGTTTTTGTACAATCTATTATTGTATGCAGCCTGTCTGTCTGAACGTAAAATACTTAAAAACCGAACAGACACATGCGGTTTTCACAAATGGTTGGAGTGAGTGATTCGTGAGAAAGGTTTGGGTGCCTAATTCACCAGCCTTTGCCCGCCTCTCCGCTGCTGACAAGTGCTAGTCTTTAGGTTATATCTCAGGTTCACAACATAGTAGCAGGACAAAACTTTATGCCAGTTTTTAAGTGTAATCAAGGGCTTTCAAACAAAAAAGTTATATTAAAATCCGGTCAGTAGTTATTTTGCGATGTACCAACAAACAGACAAACTGATAAACAGACTCCTAAATAACCTAATATTAGTCATTTTTGCTCAAATATCTTTTGCAGACACAGCTCAGTTATAGCTTTATAATATATTCTATGATTAGGTATAATGCCTGTCTGCCTGAACGCAAAAAAACTTAAAAGCTGGACGGATTTTCTAGCGGTTTTCACAAATCGATGAAGCTAGTAAATCATGAGACAGGTTGGGGTGCATAATTTTTTTGTAGGGTTTTATGTAAATTGCCTGAAGTTTGACAATGATTGTGGAAATCCTATACTTAGTCAAAAGGTATCGACAAATTATATTTATGTAGATTAGTAGGTTCTCAAATTGAGGGCTCAACTTCAATCTTTACAGTGTGCTCCTATGAAAATTAGATGCTAGGACGACATCTAGATCAGTGATCTAAGTTTTGTCATTAGTAATTTATAAAGTTGTTATGAGTTTTTGCACAACTCTAAAATTCTAGCAATCCATAATGCTTTTTTCAGCTCGGTAATTTCTACGAGATGACACAAGCGTAATATAAACTTACAATTAAGTACTTACGACTAAGTATAGGCACCAACAACATTGTAATCTCAATGTGCAGTCGCAGTCGATCTATACAAGTTTACCGAACTAGATTGGTCTTGTAGCACTAGCCGATTTCTACATAGGCAACATTCCTGGACAAAACAAAAGATTCAGTAGGCACTGATAACAAAACGGAGTTGATTAAATTGGAATAATCTATGGTGCTAACTAGTCTATTAACAATATATGCGGTATAAATTAAATAAATAAATAATAAATATTCACGGACATTTTCACACAACGTCCTCTGGTCCCAAACTAAGCTTAACGCTTGTGCTATGGGTACCAGATTACGGATATAATACATATACTACTTTTTTTTTGTAAATACATACATATCATAGATAGATAACACCCAGACGCAGTACAATTATCTGTGTTCATCACACAAATAATTGTCCTGAGTGGGAATCGAACCCACGACCTCTTACACGGAAGTCGGTTACACTACCGACCACGCCACGAGGCCCGTCAATTGAGTATCAGTACATATCTATGTCTAATGGGATTACATTTACGTAAGATAACTTAAATATTTGTTTATGCTAATATTATACTTACTACTACTAATATTATATATGCAAAAAATGAGTTTGTTTGTGACGCTTTAACGCAGTAACTACTGAACCAATCGTCATGTAATTGTGCATATTATATAGTTTGGAACTTAGGAAAGGACAAAGGCTTTTAATCCCGGATAAATGAATGGTCCCTATATGATAGCCTATTATAAAATAGATTCTGCTCGCGACTTCTACCGCGTGGACTTCAGAATTTAAATAAGTCTCTCTACAACAATGATATTGTACATATTGCGCGGAAAGACAAAACGTCTAAATTTGGACGTTTTGTCTTTCCGCGTCACCAGGCGACGAGTAAACTCTTGAGCTGTCATGTGCATTGAGTAACAAAAATAACAAATATGCCATCATGTGTGTTTAGAAAGTGTAAAAATTACGATACCAAATTTAACAAAACAGAAGGGATCTCCTATCACATGTAAGTTATCCCCATATTTTTTTTTCTTCTGATTTCCTACTGGAATCATTCATTTCAGAAGGGTTCAGATTACATGTATTCATGAATAATTTCAGGATGAATGGTTTTATCCCGGAAAATAGATAGTGCCTCTGGTATAGCTACTTTTGCTTAGAGATAATTATTATTAGAGTGCCGTAGAATGACGTATTTACTGTAGTCCACGCGGGCGAAGTCGTGGGTAGAATCTAATTGTAAATATATGCCATCTTTTTTTTATTTCCATTCATCCATCAGCTTATCAACGTCCACTGCTGGACATAGGCCTCCCCAAAATATGGGGGATAGTGCCGTAATCGCCACGCTTGGCAGGCGGGTTGGCGATCGCAGTGGATGTTGTCAATACTCGAGGAAGTGCTGCTGCCCACTCTCCCCGTATTCCCTCAGGCGGGTCTTACGACTCCTGTGGGTAGATAGGGGTGGGACAATTCTAAAGCCGGCCCCACACGGCCAAGGGCTTTTTTTATTTAGGCCACCTAATTTCAAATCAAACCTTCCTGTCAATAACAGTCAGGTATAGGAGAACGTATTCCATTCCTTTCCCCGCTGCGCAGAAATACCCACTAAAACCACAGTGACCCGTTCGTCACCTTTTGGGCACGCTTATCTGACGATTATGCTATAACTTAATTTATGCGGAAAAAGCCATGATTTTGTATTTAATTTCTTTACTGTTTAATCGAAATGAGCAATGGTGGCAGCTATAAATAACCATTTAGAAAATAATCTAGTCGCTTTTACGATACTATATGGGAGCGTGTGAACTGAAGCCGCGGAGCAGCGTTGTCTAGTCCGAGAGCTCACTTTCCATCCATTCATGGTGTCTCCAACTTTTTTGTAGCGATTTCTTTCAACACTCTCTATGATCAAGTACCAGGGTTTCAGCTTTCTTCTTTGTTTAAAGCGTTTGTTTAGTTGAATCTAAAGTAATTTAAAGATTGTGGAGGTAGCAGGTACTATTACGTTTTCGTATTACTTTTTGTTTTCATCCACCAATAAAGTTATATTTTTTATAACAACATAAGGACGTATTTTCCTGCAATGTACGAGAGATTCAAGTCATAAACCACCACGCTGGTTAAATACGAGAAAGAGAATTCACAAGACCTCAAGAATATTTCTAAAGTATGGTGTGATTTCTCATGATGGTTTCGTTCTCTAACGGCGATAATTTGGAACAAAAAACGCACAAATACATATATAATTCACTGAATTATGTGTAGTTATTGTTATACAACAAAAGTAGCTCTTGTATTTTGATAAGTTAGTTAATTAGACTTTTCGGAAGCTTCTTAACTATTATGCAATAGTTAAATGGATACATTACGTCTAAGTCATAGTTGATAATTTAATACGGCTTTGTCCTCGTAAAATTTTAAAATGTAACACACATTTCGAACAGAGTAGCTTTCTAATAGTGAAAGAATTTATTAATTTAGTCTAGTAATTTTCGAAAGGAGATGTACCAAATGCCCATACATTCTCGGCCTGGAAAGGACATGCATAAAACAATATGTGTTTTGAAGATAAATGACTACCCTATTGCCCTGTGTATTTCTTTTCACACTAAAACTTTTGGATGATGAGATAAAAGACATCTATGATGGATATAATTTTGAAATTGAAATACCTCAAAATCGAATATATGATTAAAAATAACACCATAATTATAAATAAATAAAATAATATCTACATATATAAACAAATAATGAGGCTTAAAATCACTAAATATATAACTTACACTCATAAAATCACAATACAATATTCACGATACACAATAAGTACACAATAACAACATTAGATGAGTAGAATGACATGACATTACAGATGTAAAATGTTTTGCCAATATTTTGAATCATAATTGCTACTCTTGAAATAATATCAGTTTTCACCAAATAATTATAAAATATATTTTCTTAAATAGTCATATTACTGTTCTCACGAAAATATTTAAGAAATAACTACGTAATATTGTTTTGTAATATAATAGTACCAAAGTTTTTAATGTTGTCAATTCAGCGTAGCGGCAATATCCTATTTGATTGTCAACAGATAACAATAATTCACCAATAACCATTACGATAAAGCACAAATTCAAAATAATAGCTTTTTAAACTATAATCTTTTTCTGAAGTTCTATAAAGAAAAGAAAACCACTGATGGATTTTATAAATGATTAGTTTAATTTTAAATATTGAAAACATTATGGCCGCCACAGGCCGTAAATGGTACATGCCCTTTATGTGCATAGAAACAAATGAATTCGTGCTCTTTTAAGTTTGGGTATCTCCCTACCTTTCTATTTTTAAATCTAATTCTGGGATTATGGCTATTCTAATATACATATATACATTCGTTTTATATAAATATCTCACTTCGTTATTGATCATTCTTACTTATCAGCACGCCATCTCCCTTGCAAGGTAGGCAGAGGCAACAATCATAATTACTTATATTCGTATTAGGAGAAGTTAATTGATCCCCGAAGTTACAAGTACTTTCCACAATTAAACACAAAGTGAAAAATGTGAAATCGAAAATAACAGTCAGGAGCAGGATTTGAACCTGCATCTTCTTTTTGAACAATTGCTCCTGACTGCTAATTTCGATAACACATCATACTTAACGTCTTTGGGTGACGCCTGCGCCATCTGTCGGAAGTATTTTCATACATTGTCAGGATGGCTGAATTGGTAAAGCATCTGGACGGTATCCAGAAGATGCAGGTTCAAATCCTGCTCCTGACTGTTATTTTCGATTTCACATTTTTCACTTTGTGTTTAATGTATAGTGCTAAGCATGTCAAATGCTAAAAATATATATAAAAATATCTAAATACTTTCCACAAATAAATTGCTGCTTCGAAACTCCGTTTAATGTATGTGTACATTTATTACGTATATAATCTTATACTGTATTATGACTAAACTTTATTTTTAGTTATTCCTATTAGGTAATCGCAGACCCGTTACATTAATTTAGTTGAAATTACAGTTATAGATACACTAATTTGTTTGTGCAAGATTACAAGCGGTCTTGTTTTGTATAAGTAGGTATCTGAAAGTCTATTTACGTAAGTGTTACAATATACCAAATTTATTATTCATTGAATATAATATTAACATTTATGATTTTTCTCTGTTAAAATAAATAAATAATAAATAAATACTCACAGACATTTCCACACAACGTCCTCTGGTCCCAAACTAAGCTTAATAATGCTTGTGCTATGGGTACCAGGTTACGGATATAATACATATACTTCTTTTTTTTTTGTAAATACATACATAGGTACATATCATAGATAGAAAACACCCAGACGCAGTACAAATATCTGTGTTCATCACACAAATAATTGTCCTGAGTGGGAATCGAACCCACGAAAAGGAAAGTAGGTAACTAATTCAAACGCAACTAAGTGCTAAATGCTGCTAGACGATTTATTGGTGCGGACCATACAGTTCGAGTTTGAATGTACCTATTGCCGTCAATTGTTTTTACGAAAATTCACGAGATCAGAAACTATCGATGTGTAATAAGAAACTCGTGTAAAGTAAGGAAAAAATCGATATATCTTTTATCCAAGGATGAACACCAAATCGATTTCAAATCGACTATGTATAGTATCGTCCGGAATAATCGACCTGGCATGCGGCCGGCGACCCAGAGGTCGGAGGCTCGGAGGCAGTTAATCGGCGAAGAGTCGCCATGGCCGGTTTGTCCGCTACTCGTTGTTTTACGGCATTCCTAGTTTTGTAGGCTAGCAGCATACATACGTACACAATTGCTAATTTTGTTAAGTGGAACTTCCTTTTCTTTGTTTAAATGAATGCATTCTAAATGATTAGGTAAGTATATTTAAAAATACTGTGTAGTGGCATCGACTTTAAAAACTAAGTTTGTTTATTGGAGAACAATAATTTAGTGAATTACACAAATATTTGTGTTGAATAGAATTATAATATTGGCAATCTACACTATCCATAGTGATGAGGTAACAACCTAGAAAATTAAACGGTCAAAAAGTGTACCTACTTGCATGTCTGGCTATCTTTTATGTATTTATATTTTACACGTTTTATGCTATTGAGGGTGTAACACGATACCCAGCATGACACGAGTAAGGCTTCCCCGACAAGTCGGAATTAAAAAATCCCCTCGCAAGTAGAAAAATCGATTCCCCAAAAGTAATAGGCTTGTTACCTAGTGATATTGATCGTTTATTTATTCCACAAACAGGGCCTTTTTGTCTTTAGGTATTATAAACGAATATATTAAATGTAGCGTAGGTATAGGTAGTTTATGTATAATTTTACATGCAGGGTTCAGAAACTTTGTACATCCCTATGGAATAATATGACTACAGATGGTAGATATTCTAGCGTATAGGTAATATGTGTACCTATTTCATATAGAACTACAGTCGGTAGCTTAGAACCAAAAACATTACTTTAAAGGATAATAATATAGTAAAAAGATTATCCGTGATCTTGATAGTTACGTGGACTTAGTTGCGGCCAATGATCTCTGGCTTACGAAAAAAACGGGGAACAGTTGTCGAACGGGGCGGTGCGGGGATTTACGGTTGAGTGCCTTTGGCACCTGCGCTGCGTCACATCGCACTACCCGCACCATAGGCAATGACCTAGCCTGATATCGCGGACACATTATACATAATGTTGTAATATATAAGTACCCGAATCCTCTGATACATGTCATGTGCTCTTGTTTATGAAACTAACACTATGACATAGGTAGATACCTATATGCCTAGCTTCATGAACATGCAAAGATAATTCTGTAATCGTAATGTACATCATGAAATGTAGGTAGCATTTAGCTTGCGTCACAACCACAGTTTTAATAATGAAGGGTTTCTGAGACTTTTCGTTAGCTTAGATTATTCTTAGGGATAACTTACTCAATATTTATAAAAGTCACGGCTCTTAATCACGCAGAATTTAATTATATTAAAAATATTATAGGTACCTACTTATAACCTACATAGAATGGACTAATATTATTTAATCATGTCACTCTATAGAGTACAAAAGTATGTTATGTTATTGCTGGTTGACATTAAAAGTTTAAGCTATGATTTATTTAATAACATAATATCAGTAGCGTAGGTATTTACAAAATTACAATATTATGTGACTATTGTATTTCGAATTATATTAAAGAAGAATTGAAGGAAATAAATAGATCTAAGTAAATACTAATTGACAATATTCGAGCAACTGGTGATCAATGTATTTGATTGGTGTGATATTTTATATAATAATAAAGGAGATTTATTTCTGAATGCATCAATAAAATAATAAATCAAGGAACTTTAGATTCTGACATAATATAAGTACCACTTCTTTTAAAATATAAATTTCATGAAATTCCGGTAGACCTCTGGTATGCAACTATGTATTGAAAATAGGAATATGTAATTTTTAATCGCTCAAAAATTTTAAAACTTGAAATATGTTTCATAATATCAAAGTAGGATTCGATGAGATAAAATAAGGTTTTTAACGGTAAATCAGAAAGAGAGAGAGAGGGAGCAGTCAAAACAAGTTTCTTTCTTTACAAATATTTTATAAGGTATATTGATAACACGTTAACATTAAAGTAATTAAGAAATTCCTATAAAGATATAATAGGTAAATATACATTAACGTATGAATACTATATTATTATGTATATTTCTATCAAGTAAAAAACACCTAGAAAACTACAATAGGATATAGGTAATATATGTATGTACACTAAAAACTTACTATATTTTCTTTAATGACAGTGAATATGAACAAAAAAAAAATATCTGTTTGGATGCCAATGAAATAGGATAACAGTCGAGTGTCCGCCTATAAATAAAATATTATTGCACGCCTCATAAGCGAAGCGTTTTACACAGAACAACTGATTTTTCAAACTTAAAATGTCTCTATTTATCATATATTGCACTTGTAAAACAAGCTCATGATATTATTTATGTCATTTTTGTTACTTAAAGTAGTTAAAAAACTGTTTAAAAAAGTTCTGTCTTGGACGTTGAACAAACGGTTGTTGTAGGTAATGTATGTTAACACGATAACAACCTAATACTTTACTAATCGAGTCTTTTTTTTCTTTTTAACTTGAGTATTACTACAAATAGAGCCCTATTACTTTTCACGGTCTGATTCGATGTGGTTCAATTGTTATTAAATAAACAAAAAAATACTGAATATTTACACTCGACGCGATACTAAAACCAGCGCTATACCTTTCATGAGAACTATTTCTATAGACCAATATTGAAGTACTTCTTAAAATTTGCGCTAGATGGCGTATAAGACATGAAACCCACATTAGTACTTTTTGAAATTAGCGCTATCTATGTGATTTATTGAAAACTACTTAGTAAGATCAATACATTATTAGTTACGTATCAAATAATCAATTTTATTGTGAAAAATGAAGATTATGAGGCATGCACTTTTGGATTTTCCAAAGTATTTTGCAATCTGGTTCGATTAGAAAGCCTCCAATTTAATTAGCAATAATGTAGGTTATCTCCCTATAATGAAGTTTAATTCGGAGGTTGTGTGCATTGCGCGTTGACAACCAGTGTGGCAAATATTTGCAATGGAGCAAGTTGCGAGAAGCTGTGCTTGCGCGGAGGTCATTGTACCGTTTGCCTGAGGAGGCTGCACTCCCATCCTCGCCCCTTGCCCCTCGGTGCTCGCAAGCCCGCATCCTTTATACTCCCATTTCGAATCACAACAATGTGACGTATTTATACATAGGTAACTGATCTAGGATAGTATCTAGTATACCTAATGTCAATATTTGCTTTGAAGTTTTTAAGTATCGTATAGTATTGTTGATCGAAGTTTCGATATAACTCTGTTCTTCATAATAACATTATATTATATACCATTTACTGTTTTGGTGGTCCTAGCAGCAACTTGATATTGTTTTCATTAAAAAAATATAGATCAAACGTGCGACCTAGTGGTGTGAATAAATATTTTGAAAAACATTCAAAATATATCTGTCGCTCTATTATGACAATTAAGAGTGAACTAAACTAAAATACATTATGACCTTTACCCATTGTATTGTAGTATGACGATAATGTCAAGGGGAATACCAAAGATCATTTCTTATATTTGCGCGAACTGTAAAGCTTTTAAGGGCAATTTGAAGACCTGTTTAAAATTACAGATCTGTCATTTTAAATATCTGTTATATTCCGGATATAGTCTATACTAATATTATGAAGAGGAAAGATTTGTATTTTTGTATAACGAATAAACAGAAAAATATGAGACCGATTTCAAAAATTATTTTCATATAAAAATGCTACAACCCCTCAGTAACATAGGCTATATTTATTACTAGAAAAAAATAGGAATCGCTACTAAAACTTAAATGTGTAAAAAAAATTAGCCATAAAATGTCTTTCATCGCATGCGCTGCGCAAACTATAGATGATAGAACAAAAAATATGTTCTACAATATAGAACATATATCTATATCTACAAAAAACTCGCGATACTATATGTACAACTATTGTAGTTATTATGTCACTATAAATACTTTTTTACATTTTAAAAGTTGACTGATTGAGAAATGCTGTCCAAAATCAGTCATACCTTTGTATTAATCCTTATCCAAAAATCGTATTCAAGACTGTTTCAATACCCGTAAATTAACCGGGTGTTTCATTTATAAGATGTTGCGAATTTAAAAATGTCAATCTAAACATAATACTAATAGAAAATAAACGCCTCTTGCATAAAGGTACATATTGCTCTACGTTTATCCCAAACTGTTAAAAAAAAAAGTTGTTCACACGTGCGAAGCCGGGACGAGCCGCTAGTATTATATTTACATCTCCAATCAACAATCCTTAGTTCAACTGATTACTCATTTTGAAAAAACGTGGATGTTGTTAATTCGATTATAATTATATTTTTCATGTAGATATATTAAAGGTTCAGGCACATCTAAGTATCCCAATACAGTTGTTTTTCGAAAATATGAACAGATAGCCTTTTAATTTAAAACAAATCAGCTTATTTATAAATAGCCACGTTGGCCAGCAGTAATTTTTTTTAGAAAACAGTGTTTAATATTTTACAACTCACAAATCAGTTTATATTTTGTGATATCAAAAGGAACATTTTAATTTAGCTCATAATCTTCCTCAAAAATGGTCTGCAGATTATATTAGGTATAGATATACAACAGCTCTTTTACAGTCATATAATAATAATAGTACATATAAATATAAGAAGCCACTAGTTCTTTAGCCACATTACAATAAAAGTTACTGCTGCATTTTGCTTGTACATAAAAGACAAAGGATGCATTCCCTTAAGAAGCACTGAGGTGTGCAATTTTTAGTAAGCGGTCGTTGAACTGTTTTGCTCTATTACTGGTCTTATGTTTTCAGTAAGTAATAAGTATCACTTTAAAGTGCTATTAATTACTGTCTAGGTTTTTTCTACATCAATTACCTAAATTGTAAACTATTATATTATAGTAGTAGCCTTTGCCCGCGGCTCCGCCGTAGCCAAAAGCTAGTTTTTAGTTATATCTCAGGTGTTATATATTCTTATATAGTCGCGCGATAAAATGTATACCAGTTTTTAAGTCTAATCAAGAGCTATTAAATAAAAAAAGTTGTATCAAAAGCCGTTCAGTAGTTTTTGCGTGATGCGCGAACGAACAAACAAAGAGAACAAAAAGAGAAAAAACCTAAGTTAAAATTTTACACGTCTATATAGCCTAATACAGACATTTTTTCTCAAATATCTTATATGTACAGATATAGCTCTGTTACAGCTTTATAATAGTTAGGATTTATGTTTTAAACATGTTGTGAACTTCCATTTCAAAATTATGAGCGACAGATCGGTTATTTGATTCTGTAAGTTGTCTTAGAAATGAGGAGGTCTTCCGAGTTTTATATTAGACCTTTGTCGCTATCTTGCTCGCGTTATTGATGATACATTTAATAGTAACATATGTAGTAGCTAAGATAGATTTCCAAGTGGTGACGGCCTAGAAAACAAGTGACACTACCCCTTTCTTTCCCACGAATGTCGTACGAGGCAACTAAGAGAAGTAAGTTTCATTTCATATCAGTGAAATGAAATGGTGAGCAGCGTGGCTTGACAATACTCTCGGTATAGTCCAATGAATGGAACGATGGTTACCATTTACCATCTGTTGGGCCGTAGATCGTCTCATATGCAATAAAAAAAAAAGATTAGTTTTTTTGCTGGAGTTGAAACTTCTTTACAAACGCATAACTCACAAAAAGCAATTCACCGATCATAGAATGATAAATTGATATATTTGTGTATATAGGTATGCAAGCGAGTTTATGACAATAATAGAAATTTGCTGCATAGAATAACAAATCCCTTCGAAGTTATGCAGGCTGATATTTAAAATAGGTACCTACTCATTTGTTCTATTGCCCTTAACTTATATGTATCATCCTTAAAACATAAACAGAATGTGTTCAACATAGAAATAATTATAATAGGGAATCGAAACCACCATATGAATACAAATAACCGATAAATGGTTAAACAATAATTTAAATGACATAACATATTTTATATTCGGCTTAACTATCATGGACACGTAACGCGTTTATGTCTAATAAAGGACATACTTTATTTTAAGACTGACAAGGAATGTTTTTTTGCTAACTTAGTTTGTTCTATTGTCATTTATAGACTAGACTATTCTAAATATTATAAACTAGCCTCTACCCTTGACTTCAATGTTTAAATCAATTTATAAAGAGGGACCCATTTAGCTTGTTACTTCAATTACAAGGAATAGCTCGCCATATCTCCGAGAGTATTGAGTTCAGCAATATCAACAGCTTTTCTGTTACATACGTATATTCTCTGGAATCAGGGCCAATGTTACCTAATTGTTATATGCATTACATACATGTGCACCTCTCAAAGAAGAGTATTTTCTCAGTTGGCTGATCGTTTCGGTAATCGGTCGCTTAGTGGTACACTTGGAGTTATTAAATTACATGAGAGAAGGTCATCAACGTATACCGATTACTACATACAAACTGTCCTGTCTGTGTGTGTTTGTTTATTATCCGCCTAGTAGATAAATAAAACACATTTTCTCTCTCATCTTTGAACACAAAACAGTCTTTTTAGAAGTTTTGTCTGTTTGCGTGATGTGTGATTTTGATGTTTTTTTTTGTTTGATAGTCTTATCTTGTTTGCGTTTTATCTCTGTAATATATCGGAAATCTGAGTTATAATTTTAAAACTAGCTTTCGGGCAAAGGCTAGTCAAATTTAAGTTTAAGTAATTAAATTTTCACAACTTCACAACTGACTAACGTAGCATAGCATTACGGCTGTATTCCCCAAAGGGGTAGGCAGGGATGTATTACACACCCACGGTTTGCCAGCTATGTTTAAGTCCTACGTAATACGGATTGAGCCTATTTCCGTCTACCGGGCACATTTACAAACGCCGGGCTGCTACTAAGAATTTTTCTTTTTACGGAAAAGGTCAATAGCAGTGCCCGACCCGTGGATCGAACTCGAGACTTCATGACCAGCAGTCGCTCACACTACCGCTGCACCACAGAGGCAGTTGACTAAAACTACCTATTAGTGTTGGAGGCAAGGAGGATATGTCTAATATTTATTATAGGTTATCTAAATATTTAGAAAGAGAAATGCAAGATAGAACATTAGAGATACCAGCGATTTGTGCCTTATGTGTAGAACCTATTTATGCAGAAATCTTATTATAAATCTTGTATCTTTAAAAGCTTCAACATAATTTTAAAGATTCTTATCAATTTCATTATTTGTATTTTCATATTATTTTTTTTAAAGAAAGAACTATGATTGAGGCTAATAAAGTATGAACAATCAAAGATCAGTTTAGATAGATAGATAGTCATAAGTAATATAAATTAGTTACGTCAATTTAAATCCAAGTCATAACTTGTAAGTTTAATATTCCAATATATATCTTATTGTAGTTTGGAATTCTACTACGACCCACAGGCTAGTGTTCGTATAGTATTTTTAAAACCGTAATAAAATTGCATGTGATGTATCTATCAATAAAATCATAATATTCATTGGCATCGTTAACGATTCAAAATATCGTTTATAATCTATGTCTAAGCGTTACTAATTGCTTTTTTTTTAAACCTAAAACATTTTGTGAGATATCTTTACGCCACATCTAACGTCTAAATGTGATAAAACATCTCGAAAAATTATTTATAAAGGACATGGCTAAACGACTGTCCTAAGCACGACAAGAAATTTCTCCCTAGCTCCTAGAACTTGTGTGAATAAAAGCTATTTTCATGTTTTTTGTTTGTATAGCAAGTAGTAGGGGGATAAAATGTATACCTACGAGTTTTTAAGTCTAATCAAGAGCTATCAAATAAAAAAAGTTGCATCAAAATCCGTTTAGTAGTTTTGCGTGATGCGTAAACAAATAGACAAAAAATCTAAAAAAAAAATGTTTTGTGTTCAGACGCGCCTATATAACCATACAGTATTTTTTCTCAAATATTATTTCTTAAATGTATAGCCACAGATCTGTTACAACTTTATAATATGTAGTTAGGATAATTTATTGTATTGAAAACCGTCTCAAGACGTTGATTTCTTTTATCTGATTTCTAGAAATCGTTGGTGAAAACTGGAAAGAAACGGCTCTTAAATAGTGCCGCAATTATATAGTATACTAGCCTTTGCCCGCGGCTTCGCCGCAGCCAAAAGCTAGTTTTTGGGTTATATCTCAAGTTCCCGATATAGTAGCGAGATAAAATGTTTTTGTTTAGGTACCAGTTTTTAAGTCTAATCAAGAGCTATCAAATAAAAAAAGTTGCATCAAAATCCGTTCAGTAGTTTTTTCGTGATGCGCGAACAAACAAACAGATAAACAAACAGACAAAAATTCTAAAAAAAATTGTTTTGTGTTTAGACACGCCTATAGTATAGCCTATTACAGATATTTTTTTTGTCAATTATCTTAAATGTACAGACACAGCCCTGTTACAGCTTTATAATAGCTTTATATTGATAACACGTAATTAGAAAAACCTTTCGCATTGATAATCGTTAGCACGATATATCACAGTAAGTATCAATATTATTTTTATAAATCTATTTTGTTAACGGTACCAGCGACACACTTAAAAAGTCAAAATTGTTCAAATTATTTAAATAGCTTAAGTTAATAATATATAATACCTAATATCCGAATATTCAGACCGGCTAGTTTCGTTAGAAGAGAATGCATAAAATGTTGGACATGCTTCTTTTTCCTTTTTAATATTTAAAATAAATTTTCTAAGAAAGAACGATCTTATTGTAGAAAATATATAATTAATTCAGTAGATATCTTTGTTAACACTTATGTAACGGGGACAGGCTCACGTATCTTTAACTTAAGCGGTATTAATTTTAATGTTATACTAGCTGACACAGCTCTCTGAATCAATAAATTTTGTTACTTCTTAGCTGATTCAGTTTTTATTAAGTAATTTACTTTTCCAATGCTCGAAAAAACTTCTCGAGGCCGAGGCAAACTAATTATAAATAAATAAATCAGTCTATCCGTTCTCGATACATCATCAAAACAGTCGTTCCTTACAAAATGCATGTGAAAATTAATTTTCGTTATAATGTTCTTTTCGTGAATTTTTATATTGTTATAATAGTTATTCTGCTACTCCGGGTTGAGACAAATCTAACAAATTGAAAATCGATCCGGCCGTTCTCGCGTTATAAATGGTGTATAAGAATATGATATATATATATTTAATATTTACAATCAGTCTATTGACTATGAGCAAAGTTGTAGTCGATTTTTTCGAGTCAAGTGCATTCTCCATTGACTTGGCCCTCCTTTATTTGTTCACATCTTTTGATGGAGTTTTAATATGTCATGCTTCTTAAGGTTGTGACGTATGGGGTCGACTTTAGAATTGTCCCACCCCTCTTCACACATGGGAGTCGTGAGAGGCGACTGAGGGAATACCGTGGAAGTGGGTAGCAGTACTCCCTCGAGTAGTAACAACATCCACTGCGATCACCAACCCGCCTGCCAAGCGATGATGCCACTATCCCCCATATGAGCGAAACACATGTTGTGGCGTTCTCTTGGGTAGACCTATGTCCAGCAGTGGACTTCGAAAGGCTGATGGATGGTGGTTTCTGTACATTTATTACGATTGATTGAGAATATCATTGACGTCATTGTCTTCTAAATTCTCTACATTATTTGCTTTAAAGACAGTTGCAAGGTGCAAAATAAGCTAAGTGTAACATTTTAGATCTATATTTTTTAGCATTTGACATGCTCCGCAATTTTTTTTTCCTTATTCACGAATAATTTATACTTTAAAAAGCTAAGTATAAGTTATATAAGTTAGCTTTCTCTCGAGGAGTTTACCCCACGTGCTGTGATTTTTCCTCAGCGGAGTCTTTCCTGCGTGTGATCGTATGATTTTGTGTTGTGTTAGTCGCTGATGTTGCTGTTAAACTCTCTAGTTTTGTCAAAAGTGTCATGTTACGAAATTCCTGTAGTGATTTTTTGACGTCCCGTATAGCGCTGAACGCGTTTTCTTTGCTCACCTACTCTGGTGCCATATACGCCAGAACCTTCGTTTTTCTAAGATTTTACTTTCATTATTCAGTAGTATATCTGTGGTCTGACACCGTTGTTCTAGTGCTGGTTTGTATCTCCATCAGGCACCTTGAATTAATGTTGTGAGAGATTTTATAGCATCATCAATGTCTTCAGGACCTTTTAAAGCAACTCTGAGGCTAATGTTTTCTGTGATATATTCCTGAAATAAATTTCAGCCTGCTGCCTGTGTGATAAATGCTAAGCGCCTCCGGTTTATCATGGTGCTCACAGTTAACAGTACGAGCATGTGATCAGAAGATTCACCGAAACAGGGTTCTGGGGCAAAGAAATGCCAGAATAATCTTTTAATGATAAAGAAGTCCAATAGATTTTGTTTATATCAGTAGGCCAGTAAGTTAGTCTCAATGCTAAGATTACGCGTAGTTTATTGGAAGCAATACTAGCTTTTAACTGTCTTCCCCTGTATGTAGTAAGCCTGGAACCCCAACTCGTGTGCTTGAGATTCCAATCCTCCAGCTACAAAACGATTACCTATAGTATTGAATAGTTGTGAAGGATATTATGGTATCAGTAATGATAATATTATGCCTTTGTGGCCAATAGGTATATCGTTGAGATCTTTCTGAATTTACCGCCGCCCGTGACTCAACATTCTTGCTCATTTGGCACGACCCAGGGAGCACGTGTACCGCCGGCGGGCTACTGAAGTAATCCACACAGTACCAGTGGTCCGTCAACACAGGCGGAGAGACGGCACACGGCGGGTTTCTTTAGTGGGTGAAGGCCCCACACTACCCTCTTCGTTGCGCCGAACGAAGGGGTGTGCGGTTAGGTACATCTTTTCCTGCCTAAACAAAAAAAAATAGGGGAGCACGTGTAGGGACACAAAGGACAATCTTCCTGCAACAACTCTAACCCCCCAATTGAGTATACAATATAGGTATGATGTGTGTAGAGAATTGTACGCGAATATCAGCTCATATAAAATAAAATCTAGTTAATTAGGTATTTCATAATTATTGCAAATATTAATATACTAGTTGCTGCTCGCGACTGCATGGAAATCAGAATTAGGTCACTATAATATAAGTACTTCTCTATGGAACATTAATTATCTCTATGCAAAATAGCTATCCCACATGAAGCTAACATTTTTCTGGGATAATAAGCACCTATCCTGTGTTAACCGAGCTAATATACCAAATATTATCCAAATCTGTTCAGCCGTTTTCGCGTGATTGAGTTACAAACATTCCGCGGCTACGCCGCACGGTCAAATAGTAGGATATATAATTATTGCACATATTAATTATTGCAATTTACAGTTTATGATGTTTTTTTCATTTCAGCACGAAGATGTACTCAACGTCAACAGGGTCTACCACGACAACTGGATCAGGTCGTGCTGCCGACACGGCCACTACTGACCGGCGCGTGCGCGTAGTAAGACTAGTGCGGCCGCGCAGAGCCACTTCAGCTTATGGTTTCGCTCTCAGAGGTGGCAAAGAATACGCTACCGGATTCTTCATATCAAAAGTAGACTTCAACTCTGAGGCTCATCTTCAGGGATTAAAGGTTAGACTTCGCAAATATTATTTATATCTACACTTAAGTACCGAAGGTCATTTGTTTTTCTAATATTCTCATGTTTAGGTAATAGGATATTCGTAATATCATGATTATTTTATGGGGTATTGACACACAAGCAATTACGGAAATTGTAGTCTAATTTATGGAACATAGACTCTAAACGAGACTACTTATACTAAAATACAATAAATACCTACTCATGTATTTTATCCTAAAAAAATGTTTCTAAAGTAGCCTAACAAAATCAAAGTAGTAATGTGTAAATTTCAGTCTAAGGAGTAGGGTAACCTTCTTTTCAAAGTTAAGATACGGTCTTGCTTCCCCCACACTTCTTTTCCAGAGCGAAAACTAATAAGTGTAATTTTCAATAGACTGACTTGATAAAGTATTGTTATTGTTCATCTAACATTTACTCAGTAAAACTTCGCTGTTACCTAGACTATGTTAATTATATTAAGATAAAATTCCTTGAGAATATCATTTATTTATTAAAAAGTAGCACATGTATAATTATGTTTTTAGTGTGTATCATAATCGTTATTAGGTTTATACGTTTCACCAATTTACATACTTATAAATATTTAATTTTCACATTTGTATTGTCGGCCCAGCTCGCGAAATTAATTCATATTTAATATAGCTAAATGCACATATTTAAATATTAAACTATCATATTGATTACCTATTTAATTACAAAGAGAAAAAGTTACAGTACAGGTACCCACTAGTGTTTATTTTTGCAGTAAAACAACAGAACACTTAAACTAACTTGATAAAAGATAAGTTATCTTGCGTGTGTAAATATATAATAAGGTTGATTTTGTAACAAACACGTGTTTAACATACATACGACATATACATAAGGTATACGTACAAAATTGTCGATGATTTGGTCGGTTTGGTGACGGACTAAGAATACAAGACAAGTGTCACCACCCCTTTCTTTCCCACGGGTGTGGTACGGGGTGACTAAGGGAATCAAGCAATTACCACCCATTGCATTACTGGTAGTAGGGCTGGGTACCAAGTGAGAGTACTCACTCGCTATCGGGCCCGAGCGGGTCGGTACTACCATCTCTCGTTTGACCGGCAATGAAGCATATCGGTGGGTTTTATTTGTAGCAGGAGACAGCCATTTATTCTTTCATTTCAGTGACATAAAATGGTGAGCAGCGGCTTGACAATACTCTCGGTATAGTTGAGTCCATGAGCAACGGTTACCATTTACCATCAGGTGGGCCGAGGCTCGTCTGCCACCATACGAAAAAAAAATGATTATGGTAATGGCTTACATACATATACAATAGGTGTGAACTTGTGTTTTCTACGGCATACCTATAATAAGCCATGTCGTATAGAACGATCACGAGGAAAATATTCACCATTAATAATTACTCATCCTACAACAATCACTATATTTTTCAGCGATTAGAGCTTGCAAAATATGGTGACAATAATGCTGCTTGATAGCAATTTTTGACAAATCCGAACGTTCATCATCTACTCTTTTGTCTTATACAAGGCAACAATCACTTAAGTAGATGTAATGTGACTGTGCTGTATTAACGAACGTTACGTATAAACTACAGTGATCAATAAAGATTGTGATTTTCTTGCTATAAGTTCCTATGTCTATTAGGAAATAACTATGTAATAATACACATTGTTTCGTGTGCATTTAGTTTTTACGTTATCAAAGGGAAGATTTAATCTATTGATATTTTTTTGTAACAGTTACCTTATACATTCCCACGGCGAGTGAATGTCTCACCGAAATCAGTGACGAGTTAGTCGCGTGCGAATAACTTTGGTCACAATTAAACGACTCGCCACTTTGGCGTGTTACTGTCGCAACATACTTCTATTCTTTTCGCCATTCATGTAACAACTAGTACATTTTATCACAATTTAATATCAAGTCTAAATAACATAATGATGTTTGTGTCGTCCCATGCTTATAGGATTGTGGGTCAAACACTTGATTGCTCTGTCGTCGAGATCTTTATTTTGTTAGGAGGGAAAAATGTATCTAACAGTACAACCCGTCGTTCGGGGCAACGAACAGGGTAGTGTGGGACCCACTAAATAAACCCGCCGTGTGCCGTCTTTCCGCCTGTACTAGTGGTGTAGTGGTCCGCCGGTGGCTTACTTTTTCGGGTGAAAACGGAACAGGGCGTCCGATACCTAAGTAAGGCCCGATTTCGCTTATGTGCTGGACGTTACAGGAAGCAGAGATTCTCTCCAACAACTCACTCGTTCCGTCCAGCAGCATAATAGGCCTAAGAGACCCGATCAAATCCAGCGGTCGTACCAACCTCACCTCCTTCCAGCAGTCAGGGAACCTTCCGGATTCCAGTCACATGTTCAACAGTCCTCAGAGGCGAAGCTTTAGGTAATCCAGAGCTAGGGCCAGTGCTCGGGCGGGTATTCCATCCGGGCTGAAAGCGGTGTTTTTGAAACGAATCCGCGAAACATCTGACGCAATTACCGATGCGGTGATGGTCGGTATCTCGGTAAGTACACTATCATCTCTGTCGTTATGACCTGTTTTTGATTTGTTAGTTAACAGGTTACCTCCTCGCTGCATTCTAATAATTTAATCGCATTAGGCAGAATATTAGTATTACTTGAAAGGATTTCATCAACTTCATAAGGTCTATGACACGCACACCCACCCACACACGTACGGAATTGCGATTAAATTTTATGGGGCGAATGTCTAAACTTGCTTATGTGTATATTTTAAAAGTGAGAGTAATATTTTTTGTTATACATATCTCAGAACGATTTTCGAACATAACGATTACTATTGTTTTTGTAGCGTTGTCATTCAGTAAGTCAAAAGAATAATGGAAAGAATTAGGCAAAATAATAGTTTATGGTAGCTTGTTAAAGTAATAGTTGGACAATAAATATGCATAGAAAGCTGTGACAGGACAACGTCATTATTTTCTATTGTAATTGATGAACTTAGAAACATAGATCAACTTGGACACATGCTACTTTTCTAAATATAACATAAAATTAAAAATTTTAAGTAACCGCCGACACAAATAAAACTCTAAAAGTACCCAAGGAGAAATTAACAGAACTAGTTAGTTAATCTAATGAGCCCAAACTTGATGGTACTAATAGGCAATCCAGGATTTCGTCTCCTGCCTTCGAGCTCCATCATCAGAGTAGCTCCATCGTCTGTGGTAACAGCATACATGGGTGTTTCAGATATTAGGTCACTGATATGTTTGAAATTAAAGTAAATACCCACTATGCATCTTAGATCCCTACCGCAGCTAAAAAAGAACGAATGACCTTGAAACGCCTGAACAGATCTTCATAAATTGTAGCTAAGAACCATCTCGAGCTTTCAATAAAAAAAACCATCAAAATCGGTCCATTAATTTAGGAGCTACGATGCCACAGACAATCACTCGGACACGTCAAACTTATAACACCCCTCTTTTTGCGTAGGTGAAAATACAACTGATTCTTATTGTTCTTAATACATATATAGATTCAAACTGCACTACATAATACTGTCGTAAAAGTGGGTAGGTAGGCTGGTACGCTCGCCGGCGGACCACCGAAGGAATGCAACATAGTTCCAGTGGTCCGCCAATAAAGGCGGAGAGACGGCACACGGCGGGTTTATTTAGTGGGTGAGGGCCCCACACTACCCTGTTCGTTGCCCCGAACGACGGGGTGTGCGGTTAGGTACATTTTTTCCCGCCTAAATAAAGAAAAGGCTGGTACGCTGATTTATTAACTAATCATCACATATTTTGACACGTTTTGAAAACGTCATCAAAAATCATTTTCTAGTCTTATTTAAATAGATAGATGCTTAAATGCTTGCAGAGTAGCGACATTGGCACGGTAGTATTACAGAGTTACTACTAACGTAAGCTCACCTTACGTTCTGAAAATGCACAATGCAATGTATGTAAACATTCTTATATTAAAAGTAGTGTCAATATAAAAAGTAAATAAAACGAGCTTTAAAATTGCACAATCTTTGTATGGATATAACTTCAAACAAAAAGCAGGTAAACCGTCTAAATAAACAACGGCATAACTATTATGTATTAAACAAACAACACCAGTACACATTCACATTCACTTTCGTTTATTTTCCCAAGAGAACACGAAATATAAATGTGTGTCAGTAATAGGGTTTATTATTTCAAAATAATATCAACCAGCCTTTTAATATAATCTGAATGACGTGTTAAGAAATTTCAATAAAATATATCAGGGCCCGTAGAATCTAACTCACTAAATCGTATCGACATCGTGTCATCTCGCTTGTGATTGGTAGAGAAACAGTATGTGGTGTCGCCATAATCCCTCGGCCAATCACGGTGATCTCTCAACCAATCACAATGACACGATGTCATGTCGATATGATCGAGAATGTATCTCACATTCTAACCCCCCAGTTTTTAAAAATTATTTCTGTCTGAAATATTTATCTTCTTTATACATTTGAAGTAAGCTATTTCGAATATATATTATAAACGACCGAGATAGAAGTCGGGGTTGCCAACCGTAGACCTCTGCAATATTATTTGTGTAGATATAGTTAGTAAACCAAAATATGCCTTTTGGGAAGACACTTAAAGCAGATATTAAAATATGTGACGTACCTCATAGATTATGAAGTTGGGGTGGTGTCAGTGGTCTAAAGTGAAACGTTTCAGAAAGTTGAGTTTCCTGCGATTGTGAAGTCCCTGTTCTCTTCATGTGCTTGACCGCGTAACTATCCATACCGACCAAATGCTGCGTTAAAATGCTTTTGTGGTTTCAATGTCAGTAGTTCAATATTGTGTGGCGACGGTCCGTCTGCCTTGTGACCGATCGTGAAGCACTTCCATGTGTACATTTCTCATCCGCGAAATGAAATTGTGTGCGGCGGCTTAACATTATTCTTGGTATTATTGAGAGTTACGTTCAGATGGGTAGTTTTAGTACCTACTGCGACGCAACAAGCTGCATCAGATACGCAGCACAGGGTTAGCAGGTGAGAGAACATTTAATTTATCAAAGAAACTTAAACTTTTTTTGAATAAAAAACTTAGTTTAAGTTCACAGAAACAGCATGTTGACCTTCTTATAGGCATGCCTGCGCGGGGAGTTCTATTGTCCTTGCCATTTCAACAGATTCCACAAAAGCAGAATTGATGTTATGAATTTCGAGCGCAAAACATTCCGCATCTGGGTCCGATAGCCATTGAGGCGTTATGTCGATTATTAGTATATGTCATGCGTAGGGTTGTTGTAGCTGTCCAGAGGCCCGCCAATACAGGTGGAGAAACGGCACATGACGGGTTTATTTAATGGGTCACCACACTACCCTGTTCCTTTCCCCCAACGACGGGGTGTGCGGTTAGGTACATTTTTTCCGCTTTATCAAAAAAAAAAAGGGTTGATTGAGCTTGATTAGTTTACCTTCATTCTAGAGTATGCAGGGTTTTTCTTAAGTTTATCGCCAGATGGATTTTCTTCAATAGACCACATTCAATTCTGTCACGCACTGCCACAAAACCACGGCTCGTCGATTGTGGCGGTAGAATGTGCGTCCGTTGCCTGCTATCAGTGCTATCCCGTCTCTTTAACAGACAGGCAACCTCATAGAGTTTTAAAGTTTTAAGCAATTACTACTGGAACTCACGAAACTTGGAGCCGATGTAAATCTATTTAACTCTAAATTATCTATATAATATGAGGCTGTTTCAGTATTGCATGTTAAAGTCAATTAAATAATACATAATGCCCTCGTAAAGAGAACGGTATTCGTTCTAAATAACAAATATAATATCGTTTTACTTTATGATGTTTTGAGAAATAGCGTGTTAATATTAATAAAATTTTGGCGGGCAAGGTGAGTAATAATCATTTTTCCATAGCTGGGAATTCATTTGTAGCATATCATAGAAATAATCATAATTATTAGCAGAAAACTGTAAGTATGTATATATTAGCAGAAGAATGTGTACACCATGGACTTAATAAAAAGAGCGGACTGAGTCTTGCTAACAAAAGATTGTGTCACTCAGAGTTGGCCAGTTCGCTGTACGTACATGCCGACACGCACACATTCACACCTTAGTTGGCCATTGCGCGAGCAAAAGTTATCACAGTCGGTACGTCTACGCTGCAAAAAAATATCAAAATAAAGCATATCTTGTGTGGTGAAATGGTGAAAAACCGTAGTGACCGAAAGAAAAAAATCCAGGAGTCACGTTTCATAGGTAAATGAATAATTTAATCACTTAGTTCCTGATTTTATACATTAAAATTTATATTAATTCACCAGAACAAAATAATTCATCACAATGCCAGTATTGCTCATATTCGCTAGTGGAAATTACCCGAAATATGGG
Organism: Leucoma salicis; assembly: GCA_948253155.1. Taxonomy (NCBI): domain Eukaryota; kingdom Metazoa; phylum Arthropoda; class Insecta; order Lepidoptera; family Erebidae; genus Leucoma; species Leucoma salicis. The sequence continues at coordinate 17,493,241 of OX411807.1, read as the reverse complement.
AATTTTATAGTTTATATTTATGAGTTACTATTTGCTTAGGTTAATATTTAGATATTTTTTTATATATATTTTTAGCATTTGACATACTTAGCACTATACATTAAACCAAAGTGAAAAATGTGAAATCGAAAATAACAGTCACGAGCAGGATTTGAATCTGCATCTCCTGGATACCGTCTAGATGCTTTGCCAATTCAGCCATCGTGACAATTGCTCCTGACTGCTAATTTCGATAACACATTCATACTTAACGTCTTTGGGTGACGCCTGCGCCATCTGTCAGAAGTATTTTCATACATTATACCGACCAGGTAAACTTAATTTTACAATTAAGATTTTTACCTAATAATGACGCAAACCCTATAAATATTTAGATATTTTTTTTATATATATTTTTAGCATTTGACATGCTTAGCACTATACATTAAACACAAAGTGAAAAATGTGAAATCGAAAATAAAAGTCACGAGCAGGATTTGAACTTGCATCTCCTGGATACCGTCCAGATGCTTTGCCAATTCAGCCATCGTGACAATTGCTCCTGACTGCTAATTTAGATAACACATTCATACTAAGACGTGAAGTATTATTGGGGTTTGCGTCAATATTAGGTAAAAATCTTAATTGTAAAATTAAGTTTACCTGGTCGGTATAATGTATGAAAATACTTCCGACAGATGACGCAGGCGTCACCCAAAGACGTTAAGTACTGCATCGGATTCCTCGGAAACACATTAATTGTCAAAGCAGTAAAGACAACTTGGCCACTGTAGTCCCGACAAACATGCAAGTTAATCCCGTTTTATCGACATTATTATGTTATCCTTTATTACCCATTATCTGCCGATGATTTATTTTAAGTTTTAAATAAATACAGTAAAATAGTGTTTTCTGCACTATTAACCTTTTCAAATAGTACGGTATATTTCATATACATTTCCAATAAATTTATCTGCCAACCTGTTTTTTTTAATATGTATAATAAAAAGGGTAAATTTGGCTAACATGGCAACCCTAAATTCATTCACACATAGATAGCCGCCGCCATTAGGTATCCTCAATTTTGTCTTAGCGAGGCGCTGTCCGTTCCTTTATACGTCCATGGTGTACACTAACCAATCATAAAAATATTGAATTCCAAAGGTTACGAATTCTCTTTCTCACCAGATAGAAATCTATACTTATATTACGTAAACGCTCTTTTCATGAACGCTGCTAGTGTTATATTTATCCACTAGCTGATTCGCGCGACTTCGTCTGAGTTGCTTATTAAATGAACAAAAAACATATACCACTGAACACGTACTGCTTATACAAATCGTTGTTTCTTAAAACTTTAATAACTCTATAATAAACGAAGATATCGCAATATTTTAGATAAGGGCCAATGGTCTAATAAATAAAACTTAATTGACCGCGGTGATGTCGGGACAGTTTATCCGTGATGCGCGGCTGACCTCTATAATTTTATTTATATATAGGTATAAAACACTTTCAGGGCTGATAATTTTACTAACCACTAGCTGAATGGTTAAACACGAATGACTGAACACACATATTATAACCTACTGCACGCGTTACAAAACTTTTCACACGATTACTTCCTTGACAAAGAAGTTACGAAAAATTCACGTGTACATCCGCTATTATTAAACATCACAATGAGGTGTTTTGAGAAATCAGAGATGTGGTTGAAAAAAGCATTAACCATATAAAATATAATATTATTGTTTGTTTTTAATGGCAAATAATTAAACTCTGTTTTTATTGAATGTCTGGGAGATGACAGGGCCTCAAAGCACCACAAATAAGTTCAACATAGAGTCGTAAACATTTAGAAATACGTATAGCCAAAGTAAATACTTGTACTTAACTTAATTATACAATATTATCGGTTTCCTGATATACATTTAAGTAAAGACTTTCTTTGTAAATTATACTTAAGTATAATGTTACCTACTTGTCGTGTGACAGGATATGAAACTACAAAATGTAACGTTTAAACGTATAATATTTAGTTATTAACGTGTAATATCATAAACTCGTAAAATTGTCCATTGCGTGTAGAAGAATATTGGTTCCACGATATGCCAAAAGTATTTAATAAAATTCTGCATATAACTTTTTCCGAGACCAAAGAAAAAAAGGCTAAAATTCCAAGATCCCATATCTAAACACAGAGCACTAACTTGATATTTAATTTTTGAGTATTACTGAGGCTTTTTTTGAATTGACTAGTTACTGATATTATTCTGTCAACAGTCTGAAATTTTTTTATGTATAAATAGAGTATTCAGTGAATGTTTAGAATTCTTTAAAAATAATTGAATTAGAAGTATCGAAAAAATGTTAAGTATGTGTAAAGTGTTTAGTAATCCAGGCGTCAAGGACAAATATAAACCGGTGTTAGAGCTGCAATTAGTGGTAGAGCATTATTTGATCTAGCATGAACTGGCCGGCTCGACGAGTTAAGTACATACTTTTGGGTCTCTCTGAGTGAGAGTGCCTAAATCTCCTCTTCATCCCCTCTTTATTATAGTTCCTCTCCAGCTTCTACCCCTTTGGAGTTGGCAACACAGAAACAACGTGCCTGGTGTTGCTAGCGTCTATGGGGTACTATTAGGTGGGGGGGAAAAAATGTGGGATAGTGAAAAATCATAAAGTTCAATTTAGCTCAGAAATATTGACTAACAACAACAGCAATTTGCTTGTTGTGTCAGATAAATAGAGAATAACTTTTCGACGTTCATCTTGGCGACCTGACAACGCCATGGCCGTCATTGCAACTCTATGTAACTAGAAGGATTTTAGTTCTAAGCCTGGGATCATGATCGGTGGTTAACACGTGTCATCAGGTGAGTCGCTTGCTCGTCAGCCACACTAAGACATTAATAAGGAATGTGTTAAGTATCGAAATTAGCAGTCCCCAGCGGGTGTCACGGTGGCTGAATGTTTTTTTTATTATTTGAAAACCGTTTCAAATGTTTAGCCAGCATCTGGAACGATTTCCAGGAGATGCAGGTTCAAATCCTGCTCGTGTATATTATTTCCGGTTCCGCATTTTCGCATTTCGAGTTTGAGTAAGGTATTATCAAATAATAGAATATTATGTTGAATTATTCCAATCCGATTCAATCTTTGCACAGTGTGCTATAGTATAGTAGGTGAATTTTCCTCCCACTATGGAAGAATCTCATGGATATTAATTGAAAAAGCGTAATAGGGAGATTAATCATACTTTTGGAGTGTTTGTTACTTGTGTTCTACGGTCCGAATGTACGTGGCCAGTGCGTGAGTCATTCAATTACTATATGGCGACTTTCTACCACTTTCCGTTCGCGTGCACCTCTTCGTCTTAAAACTTCTTGTATAACGTCTACTAAAATAGAAAAGTGTCAGTGGCATCCTTGATGAAACGGTCAACGGCCAATATGTGACAGTTTATTTAGACAGTACGAGTGTAAGTCAATCTTGAGTTAAAATTACCTAGATTATATATTATGCTTCTTGATTCATATACACACTTTAAACAGATATACACCTATTTATTATACATAGTATTGACACTGTTTTTGTAATTTTATGGCAACACAATGATAAAAACTTGTAATACATTGTGACCAACAGTGCTGGGTTCACAATAATTACTGTAATCATGTAAACTTTTTGATATTTTTGTATAGTGAACAAGTTTGTGGTCTATTATTAAATAAAAAAAAATATTTGTAGCTAAGCTTTAGGCTAAGAGTTAATAGTGGTGATAATGATCTAGTGTGTAGTTAACACACTGTATTTTAATACTTACAGCTTTATTGTATATATATGTACATATTAAACCTTATATAAAAGAAAAAAAAAACATTTTACTGGGTCATTTCAGTCCACAGGACATTGCAACTTAGGAGGTAGGTGCATGAATCGTGATTAGAACATTAAGTTTAATAATGTTCTATTAGTGATAAGTGTGTATATTGTTTTTCAAATATCTTTCTTACGGTTATACATATACAAACAAACGACAACAAAGTACAAAGTACGAGTACAATTTTGTGAATAGCCTCAACAATTATTTTGTGTAGAAAATATCAATCTATCTCTGTAGTGAAACCAGAGCTGCGTGTGAATCAAGAATAAAATGTTATAACAAGTAGTTAATATTTCTGCAATAGAAGAAAAATAAATAATTTAAACCATTACGTGGGACCAACTTGATGTAGGTATAGATAAAATATTGCAGTGGCTGCGATGACGGTGACAGCCGTACAAAAAAGACAGACCTAGAAAAACCAGATCAATGTAAAAGTAAATAAAGGTTTAAAAACATTGGTTACATGACTCATTCGGTTACTATTGAAGCATTTATATTAATAGTTTGCACAGGTTCAGTGTAGATACACTATATTAAGTGGTCGTAGTAAACAATTCATACAAGTCAAACAACTTACTTTTTTCTATTGTTCGCTTATCATTGTAAAATCCAAGTGCATTATCACTTGGTAGGTATACGTGGGACACTCAGAAAATTTTGAGAAACTAAAAGACTTACTTCTATGGATAAAATATTTTAATTCAATCTTTTCAATGAACTCTCCGCCAGCCTCTATACAAAGTTCATGCGTCTGAACCAATTTTTGAAATATGTTTTCCAGTCCGCCACAGACACCTCTTCTACAGCCTTCTCGAGCGCTGCTAGCGCGTCTTCCGGCGATGAAAACTGTATCCCTTTCAGCTGACTTTTTATTTTAGGGAATAAAAAGAAGTCACACGGTGCTAGATCAGGACTGTAAGGAAGTTGACCCAAGACTCTGATCGGTGTGGTGTCCAGAAAATCCCTCGTCTTGAGCGCTGAGTGCACGGGCGCGTTGTCATGGTGAAGCAGTACCCTGCGGAGCCCGGTGTTCGGTCGCTTGTTGCTCATTGCAGACAAAAGTTCTGGCAAGCATTTTGTGGTATACCATTCGGCGTAGATGCTGCTTTGGTCTCGTAATGGAATTGAAACCAGATACTAATACTAATACTTATCATCACGCCATTTCCCTTGCGGGGTAGGCAGAGAGAACAGAGTGCCAAGAGGCTCTATTCTTGCATACATCTCTCGCTTCCTCAACATTCATAACTTTCTTCACACACGCTCGCCGGTTTCAGAGACTCCTAACTCCACCCTCCTTCAATACATGACCGATTTGGTCTAGGTAGGTGAGTCTCGGTCTCCCCCTATACCTACATCCTTCCACTTTCGCATTGTATATCTTCTTAACCAGTCGCTCGTCCGGCATTCTTTCCACATGTCCGAACCATCGGAACATTCCCTTTCGCGTCTTTACACCAATACTCTCTTTCATACCTACTCGCTCTCTTACGTCGTTGTTACGAATGCGGTCAGTTAGCCTCACTCCACAGATTCTCCGCAGAGATCGCATTTCGACCGCATTGATTTTACACTCATGCTCCTTTTCGCATACCCAACTCTCGCTTCCATATAATAACGTTGGGACAAGCACTGCGTTGTGTATTGCGACACGTGCCTTTTGGCTGAGGTGGTGGCTGCCGAGAAAATGTCCCAATGCTCCGTTCACTCTATTTCCTGCATTCACTCTTCTCTCTACATCAGTGGTGTAGTAGTGTTCCATCCCGACTGAATCTACATCCAAGATATACAAATTCATCCACTTGTTCTAGCACACCATTTCCTATTGCTACTCTAACATCTGTTCTGGCTTCTTCTCTTTCAAAAACCATTATTTTGGTTTTGCTCACATTCACACGTAGGCCCCTTTTCTTACAATCTTCTGCTATTAATTCGACTAGGGTTTGCAGGTCAGTCGCAGTCTGCGCTAATAGGATCGCATCGTCTGCATATAGCAGAGAGTTAACCACTGAGTCGCCCATCTGAACTCCCACATTAATTTCATTCAACCTTTGTAAACATTTATCCAGATATATGATAAACAGTCTGGCTGATAGAACGCAGCCCTGCTTAACGCCGATATTGACATCAAACAAGGGAAACCAGATACCCCGTCAAAGTGAAGAAACTAGCGATTTAAATTTTTCCTGCACATTGCTTCACTTTCGTAGGCGTTGGTTTGTTTTGAAACAGCCAAACTGACGACTGACGCTTTGTTTCTGGATCGTATTGATAAATCCAGGGTTCTTCACCTGTCACAATGTCGTAAACGCACCGAGACGAGCCTGTTTCAAAACTTTGAATCATATCACGGCACTACTCTGCACGAACCTGCTTCTAAGCTTCGGTGAGGTTGTGCCCCCAGCACGAAACTATCCTCCTCTCGCGAAGGTGTTCGTGTAGTATCTTGTGAACGCTTTCCGAACTAATCTGCAGTGTATGTTGTATCTCTTCGTATGTAATTGGCCTATTTCTTTGAATTAATTTTTTTTAGTGCCAGCACATTTTCTTCCGTGACAGCCGTCGTAGGACGACCACTCCTTTGGTCATCGCCCAAAATAAGGCGACCGCGCTTGAACTCACTATGCCAACGGTAGATGGTTGCTTTTGAAGGTCCTTCATCCATAAAAGCCATTTGAAGTCGATCAAATGACCCATCAGGTTTTAGGCCACATTTAAAATCGTAGAAAATCCTCGTACGAAAATGTTCTCGATGAATATCCATTTTTAAATGAGACACGATAATTTAAATTGGCTCTCGAAAAAATGTGGAGCGAAATATGAAATTCGAACAATGGTATTTTTACTTTTAAATAACTGAATTTTACAAAATAATTTCAAGTGGCCAGAGTTTCACTTATACAAAAAAACTTTCTTCTGCAAAACTTTCTGCGTGGCCTGGTATTGTCTAAATACCTATTATAAATCCAGAATTTATTTCTTTAACTTAGATAAATTATTGTTCCTGTGTACGCGAATTGATCACAGATCTATTTTTTGTATACTTATAACAATTTGCTTACAGATTTATAATAAAAACAAAACTGTTAAAATCTGGCTTTCAAAAGTGAGTCATAATGTTGTAGATTTTGGTTCAATTTAGAACAGAAAATATCAGCGTGAAGCGATTCCGCTCTCCATAACATGTAACTATAGGTACAAACAAGTATTTATCCTCTCACGGTAAGAGGGTTTAAGCCATAGTCCACCACGCTGGCCCAGGGCGGGTTGGCAGACTTCACAAGCCTTCAACAAAATCTCTCAGGCATGCAGATTTCTTCACGATGTCTTCCTTCACCGAGCAGTGATAAAATGTAAATCAATACACACTTAATTTCGAAAAATCTAGAAAAGTCAGAGGTGTGTGCCGCACGAGGTCTGGCCTTGGACTGGGGATCGAACTTGATACCACAACTCTAATTTCACTAAATTGAGAAGCGACGTTACTTCGAAAAGCCTATAGAAGTGGGGCTAGCTAGATAATAATTAATTTCCTAGTAGTCTCTGTTTTGGCGCATACATAACAATAAATAGCCACCTACCGTTATAGCAGTTCTACTAGATCTATAATCTATACATATATCTACTCTACGATTAAGAATGTGAAGTGTACCTATCTACTATTATGAAGCTGTAAAATATTTGCGAAAAAATACTGTATTTAGGCGTCTCTGAACACAAAATATTTTTTTTTAGAATTATGGTCTGGTTTTCGCGTATCACGCAAAACCTTCCGATTTTTATGAAGCTTTTTATGTTTGATAGCTCTTGATTAGACTTAAAAACTGGCATACCTATTAACACGAGGTTTATACCTACGCTTTTTAGGTTATCCTAAAAACTAGCTTTTGTCTGCAGTGGAGCTACGGGCAAAGGCTGGTATGATTATAAAAATTTGATTCATTCAATAAATTCAGCTTGTGACGTTAGTTTAAGCTCGTAAATACGCAGCTGCATTATACGACCATTAAGTTACGTGTAAAATAACAATTTATGTCTACATTTATGTGTTGGTTTATGTATTCTTTAAATTTTGCCTATGCCTACGTAACGAAATTTAATTTAAATTTATTTTTTTAAAAACAACATCCTGCACTAAAGAATAATGCTTGTATCATGGGGGACAAACATACAATTTCACAGACACAAAGTGCACCCAGACTCAGAACAACCATTTGTGGATTACACAAAGAGTTTTCCTGTGCAGGAATCGAACTCACTACACTCCGGGGGGAGGCGGGTATCTAAACCACTCCGCCATCTGTGAAATAAATAATCAGTCCCAGTTATTCCAAAAAGAAAGCGAATTTATCGGAAGGGTCGGGCGTCACTGAGTCTGGCAATGGCGTTCTTTGCGTCACTAGCAAAAAAGACGAGTTGTATGTAACGAAAGTCTGATCGAAAGTTGTCCGATATGTGGGTTACAAAACGACCTGTCCGGCTTCTTTTTACCGCGTTTGTGAACGTGATAAAACTGATGAAAGTGCGATTCTATGCTATGGTGCTGATGAATGATGTGAGCACCATTTAATATTATCTGTGTTTATTAAGTACCAAAATTTATGTGACGAGGTGAAGACTTCTGATACCGTACTGATATTTACATGTTAAGAATTGCACTAACAGGGCTCTATGATGGTATGGAATAAGAATTTTGTAATAATAACTAGATGATCCAGTGACCTTCGCATCACCAACACTCTATTTTATCAGCGATTATGGTGATTATCAATATCAAGCCATTTTGAGTTTTAGCGAGACTAACGAACAGCAATTGATTTTTATATAGGTATATATAGATAATAGCATTTATATGTCAGAATATGGGTTGGTACAGAGTTGTAGTTGTTGACATTTTTGTGCTAACCATACTCTACCATCCCTTGGCGTACAAATATTCTTTTATAACATTTTCAGTATCAGAATTCTTTACAATCAAGAAACTCTTTCAAACTATAATAACATTTGTCAAGTATCTATCCATCCATCAGCCTTTCATCGTCCACTGCTGGACATAGGCCTCCCCAAGGGAACGCCACAGCGAACGGTACTGTGCCGCCTGCATCCAACGAATGCCTGCGACTTTGACCAAGTCATCGGTCCACCTGGTGGGAGGCCGTCCTACACTGCGCCGTCCAATACGCGGTCGCCACTCAAGAACCTTTCTTCCCCAACGGTTGTCAGTTCGTCGAGCGATGTGGCCTGCCCAATGCCACATCAGCATGCTGACCCGGCGGGCTATGTCGGTTACTCCCGTTCTCCTATGGATTTCCGTATTACGGATCTTATCACGTAGAGAGATCCCAAGCATAGCCCGCTCTATGGCACGCTGAGCGACTTTGGGCTTTGATATAAGGCCAACATTTAGAGACCACGCCTCTGTTCCGTAAGTCATCACCGGTAACACACACTGGTCGTAGACCTTCGTCTTCAGACACTGTGGAATATTGGCCAAGAAGATCTTCCTCAGCTTCCCGAACGCTGCCCAGCCGAGCTGGATTCGTCGATTGACCTCTTTCACGAAGTTGTGCCTACCTAACTGGACTGTTTGTCCCAGGTATACATAGTGATCGACAACTTCAAGATCCGCGTTCTCGACTAGGACCGGTGCTGAAATGACATGGTTATTGTGCATGACTTTCGTATGTCCATGTTCATTTATAGACCCACTAGTCGGGAGACACTGTTGAGGTCATTGAGCATGGTACCAAGGTCCTCCAGCGATTCTGCCATGACCACGATATCATCTGCAAATCGAAGGTGAGTGATGTATTCGCCATTTATGTTGATGCCGAATCCAGTCCAGTCCAAGAGCTTGAAAACATCTTCCAATGCAGTGGTAAAGAGTTTCGGGGACATGACGTCTCCCTGTCTTACGACTTTCTGCAGTTGGATAGGTTTTGTGCTCTTGTCCTGAACTCGGACAGACATAGTGGCGTTTCTATACAAACACTTCAACACTTCGATGTACGGATAGTCAAATTGTCACCGCTGAAGGGACTGCAACACCGCCCAAGTATCGATCGAATCGAAGGCTTTCTCATAGTCCACAAACGCTAGACACAGAGGCCGATTATACTCCTCGTTCTTCTGTATAATCTGGCGCAGCGTATGTATGTAGTCTATGGTACTATAGCCTTTTCGGAAACCGGCTTGTTCGGGAGGCTGGAAGTCGTTGAGCCTGCGCGTGAGTCGATTTATAATGACTCTCGAAAACAACTTATAGACGTGGCTCAAGAGCGAGATGGGTCTATAATTCTTCAAGAGGGTTCTGTCGCCTTTCTTGAAGAACAGCACCACCACACTCCTGGTCCACGATTCTGGAACGTCGCCCCCGAGAACGACAGAATTGAATAGCCTCTGGAGGGCTTTGAGGACCGGCTTTCCGCCTGCCCTCAGAAGCTCTATAGTAATTCCGTCTTCTCCCGGTGCCTTTCCGTTCTTTAGTTGTTTGAGAGCCATTCTGATCTCGTACAGGCTGACGTCCGTGATATCTTCGGTAAAATGCCAAGTTAACTTGGATCTGGGCTCATGGACCAAGCAGAAAACAGGGTTCTGGGATCTGTATAACTGTCCATAGAACTCATGGACCTCTCTTAATATCTCATCTTTGGATGACACAACAGTGCCATCATTGGTCTTCAGCTTGGTCAGCTGGCTTTTCCCAACAGACAGGTCTCTCGCGATCACTTTGGAACCTCGATTCCGCTCTATCGCCTCTTTAATACGCAGGGTATTAAATCGGCGAATGTCTTGTCGCATAGACTTGGAGATCTGCCTGTTTAGTCGCCTCTGATTGTACCAATCAGCCAAAGACTGCACCGTCATTTCTGTCCGTTTTGCCATGAGCTTAAGAGTTTGGTCCATAAATTTTTGAGTCCTATTGACGTGACTGTTCTTAAAGAAGGTCGACGCGACCGCGTGGACAGTTTCCACGAACCTGTTCTTCATATCGCTCGCTGATTCGCACTCGTCTAGGCATTGAAAGCGATTTTGTAGTTCGAGCTGAAAGTTTTCGGTGTTCTGGTATTGAACAGGTGTTGGTCGGAGCGTAGACTTCATCAAGCGTGACCTCTCGACTTTCATATTTAGATTCAATATGCCTCTAACTGAGCGGTGATCACTCCCAGTTTTAATCCTGCTGATCACTGTGACATCATTGAATATGTGCCGTTTGTCCGTTAAGATGAAGTCAATCTCATTTTTCACAGAACCATCAGGGCTAATCCAGGTCCATTTCCGCTGTGGCTGCTTCCTGAAGAAGGAATTCATTATGAAGAGGCCTTTCTTCTGCAGAAAATCAGACAGCATCTGACCCCTGTGGTTCCTCTGCCCAAATCCATATTGCCCCACCCTCAGCTTATCGTCTCTCCTTATGCCTAGTTTTGCGTTGAAGTCTCCCATAACCACCGTGGAGTGGCATTTAGACGCGTGAATAGCTTCCGAGATGTCCTCGTAGAGGGCCTCCATTTCATCGTCGGAATGCGTCGAGGTAGGTACGTAAACCTGTATGACCTTCAGCGGATACCGTTTGGTTATTCTGAGTATAAGGTACGCTACCCTACTCGACACACTCTCAATCCTCTCCACGTTACCTATGAGAGACTTGCGAACGATAAACCCGACACCACCCTGGGACTGGTGGTTGCCCTCCCGGTGGAAGAGCAAATTTCCGGACTGGAGGATTATCGTGCCCTCTCCCTGTCTTCGCACTTCTGATAATTCTACAATGTCCCATCGGATCTTGCTCAATTCCTCTTCCAGCGCGGTGATCTTCTCGTCAGTCCTCAGTGTCCTGACGTTGTGTGTTACCAGGACCAGAAGTCGTTTGTGGTAGCCGGATCGCGACCGGGGATTCTTAGCACCCCCTGCTCCGCCGTTACCGGGCCCGCTGCCGTTAGGCCACGGGATAGCGGAGCTGCCGTGACTGGGGGCCGATGTTTGTCTCTGTGCACTCATTTGGGGGTTTTTACCATAATCGCCACGCTTGGCAGGCGGGTTGGCGATCGCAGTGGAAAAGTTTTTAGTACACAGGGAAACCGCTGCTGCCCGATCCCCCGGTAATCCCTTAGTCGGCTTTTATGACTCCCATAGGAAGAGACGGGGTGGAGCTATTCTTAATGCCAGCCCCACACGGCTCAAGTCAAGTATCTATTAAATAATTATCGTTTAAATAATAGTACCTGGATGACCGAGCTTTGATCGGTATTTTTTTTTTGAAATTATATTTAGATACAAATACATACTAATGAAATATGAATAATATTTTTTGATCTTACCGACATAATAATAAAAAAATATGAACTGGTTATTTTTTCATTGCCTGAAAACACAGATAAAACGACGTTTTCTAAAAATGAAACCTAGGCAGATCAATTTATCACTACCGTTTTGTTATCTATACTTATGAGATGAGAGATAGTTTTATAAATAGGTACGATGATGGTTTTATAGTGTGATCTATCTATAAGTACTATTATAAAGCTGTAACAGAGCTGTGACTGTACATTTAAGATATTTGAGAAAAAATGACTGAATTAGGCTATATAGGTGTCTAAACACAAAACTATTTTTTTTTTAGATTTTTTGTCTGTTTGTTTGTTCACGCATCACGCAAAAACTACTGAACGGATTTTGATGCAACTTTTTTGTTTGATATCTTTTGATTTGACTTAAGAACTGGAATACATTTTATCCCGGGAACCTGAGATATTACCGAAAAACTAGCTTTTGGCTACGGCGGAGCCGCGGTCAAAGGCTAGTGATTTTATAATTTCACTAGCCTTTGCCCGCAGTTTTTAGCTTATATCTCAGGTTCCCGATATAGTAGCGGGATAAATTGTATACCGGTTGTTAAGTCTAATCAAGAGCTATCAAACAAATATAATTCAGTAATTTTTTCTCAAATATCTTAAATGTCAGACACAGCTCTGTTACAGCTTTATAATTAAATAGTATAGACTATAGATATATAAGCAGAGTAGGTACATAGTATGATAATATTTAAAAACGCCATTATTTCTGCAATATGAAGGTTATAAAAAGCCCTAAGTTAATCTAAATATTACTTAAGTAGCATTAATACAAAGCGTATTTACATAACATTTTCACTTGTGAAAAAAATAGGTCACGGTCATTATTAACAAGTTTCGCGAAAATCGCGGGCAGCCAACGTGACACGAAATTTGTATATAAAAATTATCTCTCAAGTTGGAACAAACAGTACATACGAGTACGTGCATTAGTTTAGGAGTTCATTACGGACAAACGTGACACAATTGTTTTGTATATATAGATATTCCGTTATTTTCCTTATTAGGAATTAAAGGTTTTTTATCTGCCGTAGAGTTATATTATACTAGATTCTACCGCGACTTCTTCTGCGTGGACAACACATTTATTTAGTGGGTGACAACCTGAGAACTCTATCCTTTTCGCTGCGCCGAAAGAAGGGGTATGCGCCTATGCGGTTAGGTACATTTTTCCTTGCCTTGACAAAAAAGGGATTGACGTAAATGTGACAGAAATTAAGTATCTACTCTTTCATAACGAGAGTGAATTGATCTACTATATTAGATAGTGGCAATACAAAACGGGAGTTTTGAATTAATTAGCACATAATGATGTCTAGACAATTTTCACTTATTTATAATTCTATGTAGGTAGGTAATAAAAATATAAAAGTTCCGTTAAATAAAAATATAAAACTTCCGTTAATTTTGGTGTTTAAAATAACCTTGATTGAATAGATAGGTTTACATAAACGAATCAAATAAAACAAGCAGCTTTTCGTGAAATCATTACTTAGTATTGGGAGTTTTGGGAGTCATCAGTCGAACTCTATAATGTCAATAGTGCAACCTTTCGCTTACTAAATGTTGCGTCAAAAAATAGTTGAAAAGTTAAAATAGTAAATTGCTGTGAGTTCTGCCACTGTTTCATGGCAGAGCGATTGCGCAAGTCTGCTCTAAAGCAATAACTACACGTGCTGGGTCCATTGTATTACGACACCTGAGAAATCATTTACGAGCCTACAGCAATTTTGTTGTTGTTCGTTAAAATTACGTTTTTGCACATAATTGTCGTTCCCAATAACTTTGTCTAAATTTTCAAAACAGGAAGTATCGTTATTGACAAATCGAGGTAGAAAATATTGTTATTGATTATTTTTTAGATATTTCGCCTCACAAATTATTTTCGACCATTTCACTAGTTTGGAGCAACAGTAAAATATTTTTTTTCTGTAGTAAAGGACCATATTAACATTAACAGTGCTTCTATTTCTTACCAAGGCTGTTATGAGTAGTTACAGATTCGTTGTAGACCATCAGTTTTTTTTTTGTTCATTAGACAATTCAAAATTAATATTTCTTATGTAGGAACGATGCAATGTTGTCTGTGTGTCCCAGTCTCTAAGCAAGCTTTCTGCTTTGGGAATTTATAAGTTGGTTAGCTGTGCATCATGATTCCTGAACAACTCCCAAAAACAATTTAAATATAGGTTCAATTTTAAATAGCTTAAGTTACGAAGGGGTTGACATATCAGAATGGATAAAATAAAAACCCCTAATAATTTATAGAATTAATAAAACAGTTTTTTTATACTACGAGGGTGGCAAGCAAGCTTATGACCTGATGTTAAGCGGTTACCGTAATCTATAACTAGGTATTAACATCAGATTCGTGCGTCACTTACCCTAAGGAAATGGATAGGAGGTGACGAGAAAGGATAACAAGTAGAGGATGAGAAAGAAGTTTAGATACATCTCACAAAAGTGACCTAAAGGGCACGAGTGCCGCTGTATTTTATTCTTAATTTGCGACTTCATGAATAAAAGTTACTAAAGAGTAAATTAAAAATGTAAAAGAACGAAATCAAATAAAAATCAATGTTGTTAATTTTACTCGGGTACTTTGGTTCTGTTGTATATATTACCTTATGCTTAAAGCTATAACAAACAAAATACAAAACATGGACAAAGAAGAGTTTCTACTTTAAACTGTTACGACAATTTTTTTTATTATGTTGAACAATTCGATGGCTTGTTGTTGCAGGTCGGTGACCAGCTGGTGAGCGTGAACGGCTACCGAGTGGACGACGCAGTGCATGCCGAATTGGTACACTACCTTGCCTCACAATCACGTCTTAAGATTAAAGTTAGACGTAAGTATGGTCAAGTTTACTACATGGCGAATAATGTTATTTAAATGTGTTACCATTAGGTACTGTGATACGTGTGTGAGTACGAGTATTTCCTTGTAGATAGATTATCCAGCGACTCTAGATTCTTCTCAAGTTAAAGAAAATGTTTGTAATATAGGTAATGCGGACTGCATTCTTACCACATAATAGAATCTCGGAAAGAAAATACCATTAAGTTAAGGTTTCTTTTATTACCATTAGATTTAGCTCCAAATTAGGCCACACATATTCATTTACAAAATGCTGTTCGTATTATTAGCAATATTTTCATTTAATCCTATTAAAAGTTAAAAACCTATCTATAAGATTAGATACGAAATAACGGTCTCAAATGGTCTCGTCTTATTGTTAACACTAGTTAAAAAATGCTGCAATACATGTCAGCGCCATCTAGTGAACAAATTCAGTACGGAATCGGTTACTTTAAGATAAAATGATAACGTTAGTAGGTGAGGTTTCCAATTCACAACCATTTCTCGTATAAAAAATATTCTACGTTATTATTACTTACTACGTTATTATTACTTAGGTAATCCGTGCGCTCAATTTCACACAAATCTGTTCAGCAGTTTTTAAGTGAATGAGTGACAAACATCCAAGCATCAAAACATCTTGACATGCAAACTTTCACATTTATAGTAGACTAGAGTTTTTCCGCGACTTCGTCTGCGTGGACTTCAAAATTAGGTCATTAGAGCCGGTTAGGCATATCCCACAAGAAGTGTGTTTAGTCAGGGCATAATTATCTTTATACCAAATTTCCTAAAAATCCATTTAATTAGTAGGTGTATACGCCAAAAATAGCTATCCTACGAGAAATGCTATAAGATAAAAAGGTATCCCAAAGATATGACCCAGTGTCTCATTTAGTTACCTACCACATTTCATCCAAATTCGCTCAGTTGTTTATACGTGATTGACGGACAAATACTCAAACATCTAAACATCCAAACATATTCATTCATTCAAACTTTTACATTCATAATATTAGTAGAATTAGTAAGAAGCCGTGTGGGGCCGGCACCAAGAATAGCTCCACCTCGTCTCTTCCTATGGGAGTCGTAAAAGCCGTCTAAAGAATTACCGGGGGACCGGGCAGCGGGGTTCCCCTGTGTACTAAAAACATCCACTGCGATCGCCAACCCGCCTGCCAAGCGTGGCGATTATGGCAAAACCCCCATTTTCGGGAGGCCTATGTCCAGCAGTAGACGATGAAAGGCTGATGGATGGATAGTAAGAAGTATAATAGGATAGGACACACTCAAATTGATGCATTATATACATACCTATTATAAATACGTTGTATTGTGCACACGATAAGTTTGATACAAGTACAAACATATAAGTACTTATATTATCATACACATTTTTCCAGAAATAAAACTGAATTAAGGTATTTTCACAGCGACATTGCTAAGCTGAGAAGGTTGGTCCTATTGCACCTACTGGACTGTGGCGACGATAACAAATCCTCTGATGGTCAAATGTTTAATGTAATCACATCTGTTTTTCCATAAATTGCATCATTACTATAGCATTCTGTATGAAAAGTGTTTCGTTTTAATGTTATTTACCTGCGTTGCGTTACAAATACCCTCTCTAACATTAAACAGGTATTTTAATGATACAGAAGGGTTACAACATTTTTAATGTATACGCCTTCCGCCCCGAGTCTACAAAACTACAATTATGAGGATGTTATTGTCGGATCTTAGCACTTACAGTCGTAATCATAGACCAGAAAATGTAGGATTCTAGTTCAGATAAAGATGTAGTTTTAAAAGACTAATTATTTATAAAATTATAAATAAAGTCATAACATCAATTTTGGCTTGTGTAGTGGTTTCTGTCTTAATTAGTTTGTGAATTATGCGTTACAAAATTTATCTATCTGCCTTCAATTTTGGAAACATGGTATGTGATAGATATACGAAGTATGTCTGACATTATTTGCATAATTTATGCAATGCTTAGATATATTAATATAAAGTTATTTATCACCTTATTTTTTTTGTTGAAAAACTTTAATTCCAATTTATATTAAGTATTATCTATTTATTACCAACTGTAATCACGAGACTAAAGAGCTTGCTAAGTTCAGAAAGAGTAGATATTAATCTAAAGATGGCCACGGTTGCGGTTGTCTAAAAGCTTGGAATTCATACCTACCGTTCACAACACAGTTGCACGTTCGATACTTTAACCGTACAACTACCATCGCGTATAGTTAATATAATATTATGTAGGTAGGTATCTGTTAATACAAGTTTTACAAGCAGTTGGAAATGTTATCTAACTAGCGAAACGCAACCAAGGCGCAGTCGCGTCATTGTGTGGGCGCAACATCTCACAGTATACCAGTGAATGGAATTATGATAATTAATCAAACCATAAAAAGGTGGTAGTAGAGATTGCAAAAACATTTTTAATTAAACTAGCCATATGACCCGACTTCGCGTAGCTCTTAAGTAACTGTAGTCCTCTAAATGTATACGAATACTATTTTACCTTTGTTATCGATATTGTAAATCGTATTGTTACCTAGGCGTAAGCTCCATATTAGTATCGATACCATGCCCTGATCAGATAGCTCGAATTTGATTTCGTTTTCAGTTTCTTTTCTCCTGTATCATTACGTTACGTTGTTCCATTGATTTATTTACACAGCTAATAATTTATAATGTATTAATAGGGAATATGATATTTCGTAGTTTCCATGTAATTTTTTACGTTTTTTTTATAAACTTAACATTTTCATTAACAACATTTTTTACAAGCGTACCTACAACATAGAAAACATTCGTTTTTAACAAGAAAGTGAATGGGCTCGTTTGCTTGTAGGTAAAAAAACTATCACTGATTGGATTACGTAAAATTTATTAATAATAAATGCTTTGCCAGATTGTATACATATAAACATTCTTAGCTGTAGCAAATCCGTTAACGACTTTTTCTTTAACCACTAGCTGTACTGTGCTAATGTATGTATCAATTGCAAAAATCTATCAGATCTTTTACCGGGTCATCGATGTTATATAGCTACATAATTTGTATACCAGGCTTTATACCCACCCTGGTTACGATCGTGACTGAAAAAAAAAAAACAAACTAATATTATTACATTCACGGCTTACATCTAAATCTAATAAAAATGAAATACTTAATAGCAATAAACAGCCGATTACAATTTTGCGTCGCATTTGTATCGAATCGTGCGTGCAGTTCTATAAATACAATATTTTTACAGTAGATAGGTACCTAACCATGGTTCTGTAACTTATGGGTTTAATAATAATAATATAATCGCACATGTTTCTTGGTTTATAATAACTAGTATCGTAAACATTTTAACTACTATTTTTTTAAATGCAATTTATTCTTTTCTTTTTCAGACGTGGGCATGTTGCCAGTCAAAGAGTAAGTATTATTTATTAACTATAAAATTAAATAATAGCAATTAATATAAGCTAAATAATAGCAAATCATAATTATTTTCAAGGAAAGAGGTTGTTACCATAATTATTGTATTAGGTCTTATGATAAGTGTTATGTAACTATAGATATTCCAATTGGAAAACATTTTAAATATTATTCTGACTGAATAACCAATTAATGCTTTCATTATAATTATTATACCGAAGACAGGATTACTATACTAAAGACAATTAATGTTTCTTTTTAATATTTAGGTATATGTTTTTAAATATAGTTTAATATGGTGAATTTATTTATTAATAATATGTACGTTTTAATATGTTAAAATATTTGCAATTTAAATCATGTGAATATATTATTTGTTAAAACACAAATAAATGGATACATAACAATATTGATACTAAAAGATCAAAAAGTATCAACTGCCAGATAACAAAAGTTTGGTATCGTGTACAACAGAATTGCCTTGTATATTTAGGTGTTGAGTAGGTACGTGGTTATTTGAACAAGTGGTCGATATTTCAGCAAGGTGCATGAGGCACTGTCATGGCAGTTCGTGTCGGAGCGTGTGTCTCTTGGCTCTGACGTATCCTCGTCGCCGACTCTTTGCCACGACACGGAAAGGATAACTGATATGCGCCTTTCGATTCTCGTGCCGCCGAGAGCGAAGCTTGGCTGTGGGTCAGTATAAAAATGTTATAATTTCTTCTAGCACATAAAGCATAATATATAAGATTATATTTAAATATAATTTTCAATAAAGTGATAATTATTTATTTACTTTTTGAGCTGTTGAGACATAAATAAGCATACACGATATATTGTAAGTTACTAATGTTTACTTATAGTTAAAACTAGGTAAAAGAAAATAGTTTGGCAAATTAAAAAATGCTTTAATATCTAGTTGAACCAAAAAGTAGAAAATAATATTATAGTAAATACCTACTAATGATTGTAAAAAAGTGTGGGGTGCTTGTTTACAAACTTATTAATAAGATATAGCAAAAAGCACCCTTTTCTGTTAGAACACTAGAGTGGTAAAACCTTGCTTAAATTATGCTAGCATGATTCCATTGGGCCGTATGCTCATCAAGTCCACGTAGTATAAAAAAAACGCTTTTTTACAATCATTATTATCTACTGTAATATTATTTTCTATTATTTAGTTCAACTAGCATTATTAAAGCGTTTCTTTTTAGTTTTTTAAACTATAATTTATTTTCTTCTCTTTTAGTCTCATAACAGATTCAAAGTACCTACTTACTTCTATTTAAAATACTCTATTTGTGTGACAATTGTACCGGTTTGCTAAAAAATAAAACAAAAACTAGACGTCGTGGGACGTCTACCAGATGTGAAACATCGAAATTATTTTGTAGAAATAAAATGATCATAACTTGACAAAGTACTCCTCAAGACGAATCAAACGAGTATAAACTCGATAGGGTTGCGTTGTTTCATTACAGAGTTACTGTGGCCACCTTCCAGCTCCATTACCAGACCTTGGATACCACCTAGAGATAAAATACTCATCAAGACGAATCATACGAGCCCAAACTCAATGGAGTTATGTCGTTTTATAACGTAGTTCCTATGGTCACCTTCTAGCTCCATCGCCAGACCCTGGATACCATCTGAAGACAAAGTACTCGTCAAGACGAATCAAACGATTCCAAACTCGATGGGGTTGCGTCGTTTCATTATAGAGTTCCTGTAGCCACTTTCCAGCTTCATCTTCAGACCCTGGATACCACCTAGAGACAAAGTACTCGTCAAGATGAATCATACGAGCCCAAACTCGATGGGGTTGCGCTGTTTCGTTATAGAGTTCCTATGTCCACCTTCCAGCTCCATCATCAGATCAGCTCCATGTCATCATAATATTGCATTGTCACACGATATATGTAAAATTTCAGTTTAATCGGAAACCGGGAAGTGTGATAAATTTAACTTACAAGATTTGAACGGGACAAGTAAAATAAAAGCGTCGCCACGCTAACAGCCGATTTTACCCTCCCTCCGCATTAGATGTTTCACATCAAAAACCTCATATATGGATGTTGTCAAAAGTAATATCACAGTTCCGGTGGTCCGCCAATACAGGCGAAGAGACGGCACACGGCGGGTTTATTTAGTGGGTGAGGGCCCCACACTACCCTGTTTGTGGCTCACGGGATGCGAGGATTGTTAGGTTAGGAACGTTTATTCCCGCCTTAACTAAAAAAAAGGGTGTGGTCTAAATGTTATATCAAAAATGATTAATAACTTTCTTATAGAAATTTAACTCTGATAAATCTGTTATGCGTTCAATAGTCATAAATATATTTATATTGTTGAAGTTTGATGATACATCATTTTCATTTTAATTAGTGCTATAACTTAACAGGTGTGGCGAGATTACGAACTTAGAAATTTGATATTACGCAATGCGTTAACATCTTTTCGATCTCCAAAAAACTCGGGCAAATCGATTTATGTAAATTCCTCCATGCATTGAACACGCAACATCCTTAAATTAATATAAACAGTCAGGATGATATTGACGGTTGTTTGATATTTTGAAATTTCCTCACTGTAACCTAGACGTAACTTCCGGTCCGATATACCGGTACGTTTCTAGGTTCATTACTAACGACTAACATAATTATATCGTATTGACTATTATAGGCTTATATAATGATATCATCTTTAACTATTTATTTTATCGTAACACTCATTTGTAGCTTAATAAAATTCACATCTTATTTATAAATCTAGTAAACAAAGTACTAGATGCTCATAAACTGATAATAGTTTGTTTGAAGCCTTTCTTACTATAATACATTATCGATGCATATACCTATTTGATAAATATAGATAATTATTCCTGAGTATCCACCATACACAGAAGCATATGACATCCTTGTAAAAGTCATATATGGGACATTTCACGTCAAGCGGACAACCAAAAAAATATGAGGTCATGATTTTTGTTTATACTCAGGTCAGTTATGCGTCTAGTAGACTTGGGTTGTGTACACACAATTTTTTTTTCGTATGACGCTTTATAGCTGAGCTAGCTTTTAAAAATTTACTAAGAATGAAGTCATGAATTTTTGGACGCTTATTATCTGTATCAATTAATTTGTAACAAAAAACTAAAAAGTATTGTTTCTTATAGTTAATAAGTTGAAGTTTTTAATTTTTTTGTCGAATTCTAAATTTGATTTTTTTTACGTATTAACCGGAAGTAAAAATTTTAAATAGACCTTTGAGTAACTTCGACACTTTTTTTTTAAATATTTTAACCTTGAATTAAAGCCTTAAATTTACTAATTCTTCACAAAAAATATTAAAACGTGATCGCCAATAGTTTAGGACTTAGAGCATATTGAGTACATACACATGGCTATGAGCACTTTCTAAGCAATCGGGTTTATGCACTAAAGTGCTTTCTGCTGATGATTTTGTTGATTGTTTGCCCACGTCTTCCTCAGCGATATTTTTTTAGTTACTTACGTTTTTAATTCAAATTCCCCATTTTACGCCTTTGAGATATACTTAATTTAGTAAATCACTGAAACAGTACAACAATGATTTACTCGTAATGTTAATCATTAAAGTTTTTAATTAAAAAGAGTTAATCTGAATGTTGTTAAAAGGCGGGAAAAATGTACCTAACCGCACACTCCGTCGTTTGGGACAACGAACAGGGTAGCAAATCAATCGTAGGAATCAAATTGCTTATATGATTTATATATCATGTGTCTGATTACGTGTTACTTGCCGCACACTGATTTTAATTAACATCGGTTAAACCGTTCTTGAGTTATAATAGGACAGACAGACAAAAAAAATAGAAAATAGTATAACTAGAATCAACAAGCCTTAAAATTACTACCTACCCATAATATTAGAATAAAAAAAGGAATTACAGGCAGTGCTTACAGATTTATATAATAGTATAGATAACTAGCTGCACCAGGCAGACGTAGTCCCGAACGATAGTTTACCAGCTATCAGCCAGAGCCCAGATATTTCTTCGATATATGATATGAATGTACAATTATAATTATGTCCGTCGCGAGAATGGTAACTACATTCTTTAAGTAAAGGCTCATTAAAACAAATATTTGTTTCAGAATTTGCAAAGGCCCCGAGTGGAAGCCGGGTATCTTTGTACAGTTCGTAAGAGATAGAGGCATAGCCCGGGAGGCAGGCCTGCGACCCGGTGACCAGATCTTGTCGTGCAACAATCTAGACTTCACCAACGTCACTTTCAATGAAGTTAGTATACACTGACTTATAATATTGTAGCTATTTAATTACACTTATTATAATGAAGCAAACTATTGCATGCAGACGGCACAGGTCCGCAAGTAATGGCGGTCACATAGCAATGTCTTTTCAAACTATTTAATTTGTAGGCCTAATGCCAACTGCCAGACTTAAATCTTGTGTGACAAGATACCTCTTTAATTAAGTAGTACTAAAATTTACATATACATATACAAATTAGGCATCTCGGGACGGAAGAAATAATATACGAAAAAAACGTAAACAACATAATGAACGTTGTTAATTTTCGTGGTTACCATTTTGTTTACAATATCGGACTCAACTTCAAATTAAATTTTCCCATTCATTCGAAGTTGGTAAAAAGTTCTAAACACACTTTTGGAATTACATCTTATGCAACCACTCAACCAGAACAATCATAATTTCTTTCACTAAAGCAATAACATTCAGAGGAAAATAACATTTTTTATTATGAACTCTACAATTCGAGATTATCTTGACAAAAACCACTCTCATACTATAGAGTATGTTTAAAGGAAGTTTATAAGGCTTATCATTCTACAGTATTATAATTTTATGTCTACTAATTATTATTTGCCTTGCCGTGTGGGGCCGGCACCAAGAATAGCTCCACCCCGTCTCTTCCTATGGGAGTCGTAAAAGCCGACTAAAGGATTACCGGGGGACCGGGCAGCAGCGTTCCCCTGTGTACTAAAAACATCCACTGCGATCGCCAACCCGCCTGCCAAGCGTTGCGATTATAGTAATACCCCCCACATGAGTGCACACACACACATATCGGCCCCCAGTCACGGCAGCTCCGCTATTCCGTGGCCTAACGGTAGCGGGCCCGGTAAGGGCGGAGCAGGGGGAGCTAAGAATCTCCGGTCGCGATCCGGCTACCATAAATGACTTCTGGCCCTGGTAACGCGCAACGTCAGGACACTGAGGACTGACGAGAGGATCACCGCGCTGGAAGAGGAACTGAGCAAGATCCGATGGGACGTTGTAGGATTATCAGAAGTGCGAAGACAGGGTGAGGGCACGATAATCCTCCAGTCCGGAAACTTGCTCTTCCACCGGGAGGGCAACCACCAGCCCCAGGGTGGTGTCGGGTTTATCGTTCGCAAGTCTCTCATAGGTAACGTGGAGATGATTGAGAGTGTGTCGAGTAGGGTAGCGTACCTTATACTCAGAATAACCAAAAGGTAGTCACTGAAGGTCTTACAGGTTTACGCACCGACCTCGACACATTCTGACAACGAAGTGGAGGCCCTTTACGAGGACATCTCGAAAGCCATTCACGCGTCTAAAAGTCACTTCACAGTGGTTATGGGAGATTTCAACGCAAAACTAGGCA
The DNA here is from genome assembly GCA_948253155.1 of Leucoma salicis. Taxonomy (NCBI): domain Eukaryota; kingdom Metazoa; phylum Arthropoda; class Insecta; order Lepidoptera; family Erebidae; genus Leucoma; species Leucoma salicis. Next base: position 17,469,058 of record OX411807.1, on the reverse strand, counting down.
TAAGGAGAGACGATGAGCTGAAGGTGGGGCAATATGGATTTAGGCAGAGGAACCACAAGGGCCAGATGCTGTCTGATTTTCTGGAGAAGGAAGGTCTCTTCATGATGAATTTCTTCTTCAGGAAACAGCTCCAGCGAAAATGGACCTGGATTAGCCCTGATGGTTCAGTGAAAAATGAGATCAACTTCCTCCTAACGGAGAAACGACACATATTCAATGATGTCTCAGTGATCAGCAGGATTAAAACTGGGAGTGATCATCGCTTAGTTAGAGGCATATTGAATCTAAATATGAAAGTCGAGAGGTCACGCACGCGAACAACACCTGCTCAATACCAGAATCCCGAAAACTTTCAGCTCGAACTACAAAATTGCTTTCAATACCTAGACGAGTGCGATTCAGTGAGCGATATGAACAACAGGTTCGTGGAAACTGTCCACGCTGATGGGTCGACCTTTTTCAAGACCAGTCGCGTCAATAGGACTCAAAAGCTTTCAGACCAAACTCTTAAGCTCAGGCGAGACGGACAGAAATGACGGTGCAGTCTTCGGCTCAATTTTTTGGGTTGGCTCAATTGGTTGGTCCAATCAGAGGCGACTAAACAGGCAGATCTCCAAGTCTATGCGATGAGACGTTCGCCGATTTAATACCTTGCGTATTAAAGATGCGATAGAGCGGAACCCAGGTTCCAAAGTGTTCGCAAGAGATCTGTCTGTTGGGAAAAGCCAGCTGACCAAGCTGAAGACCAATGATGGCACTGTTGTTTCTTCCAAAGATGAGATATTAAGAGAGGTTCACATGTTCTATGGACAGTTATACAGATCCCAGAACCCTGTTGTCAGCTTGGTCCATGAGCCCAGATCCAAGCTAACTCGGCACTATACCGAAGATATCCCAGACGTCAGCCTGTACGAGATCAGAATGGCTCTCAAACAAATAAAGGATGGAAAGGCACCGGGAGACGATGGAATTACTATAGAGCTTCTGAGGACAGGCGGAAAGCCGGTCCTCAAAGCCCTCCAGAGGCTATTCCATTCAGTCGTTATCGGGGGCGACGTTCCAGAGTCGTGGATCAGGAGCGTAGTGGTGCTATTCTTCAAGAAAGGTGACAGGACCCTCTTGAAGAATTGCAGACCCATCTCACTCTTGAACCATGTCTATAAGTTGTTCTCGAGGGTTATTACAAATCGACTCACGCGTAGGCTCGACGACTTCCAGCCTCCCGAATAAGCCGGTTTCCGAAAAGGCTTTAGTACCGTAGACCACATACATAGGCTGCGCCAGATTATACAGAAGACCGAGGAGTATAATCGGCCTCTGTGTCTAGCGTTTGTGGACTACGAGAAAGCCTTCGATTCGATCGAAACTTGGGGGATGCTGCAGTCCCTTCAGCGGTGTCAAATTAACTATCGATACATCGAAGTGTTGAAGTGTTTGTATAGAAACACCACTATGTCTGTCCGAGTTCAGGACAAGAGCACAAAACCGATCCAACTGCAGAAAGGTGTTAGACAGGGAGACGTCATGTCCCTGAAATTCTTCACCACTGCATTGGAATATGTTTTCAAGTTCTTGAACTGGACCGGATTCGGCATCAACATAAATGTCGAATACATCACTCACTTTCGATATGCAGATGATGTCTTAGTCATGGCAGAATCGCTGGAGGACCTTGGTACCATGCTCAACGACCTCAGCTGTGTCTCCCGACTAGTGGGTTTAAAAATGAACGTGGACAAGACGAAAGTCATGTCTAACGTCCATGTCATTTCAGCACCAGTCCTGGTCGGGAGTGCGCTTCTCGAAGTTGTCGACCACTATGTATACCTGGGACAAACTGTCCAGTTAGGTAGACACAACTTCGAGAAAGAGGTCGATCGACGAATCCAGCTCGGCTAGGCAGCGTTCGGGAAGCTGAGGGAGATCTTCTTGTCCAATATTCCACAGTATCTGAAGACGAAGTTCTACGACTAGTGTGTGTTACCAGTGATGACTTACGGCACAGAGGCGTGGTCTCTGAATGTTGGCCTTATATCAAGGCTCAAAGTCGCTCAGCGTGCTATGGAGCGGGCTATGCTTGGAATCTCTCTACGTGATAAGATCCGTAATACGGAAATCCGTAGAAGAACGGGAGTGACCGACATAGCCCGCCGGGTCAGCATGCTTAAGGCCACATCGCTCGACGAACCGCCAACCGTTGGGGAAGAAAGGTTCTCGAGTGGCGACCGCGTAACGGACGGCGCAGTGTAGGACGGCCTCCCACCGATCCGGACCGATGACCTGGTCAAAGTCGCAGGCAGGATGCAGGCGGCACAGGACCGTTCGCTGTGGCATTCTCTTGGGGAGGCCTATGTCCAGCAGTGGACGATGAAAGGCTGATGGATGGATGGATGGATGGAATTATTTTTATGTTAAATTGCGTTTCAAAAATATGCATGTTCCAAATTATAAGGATTCAAATATATGTAAGGAAATATTTATGTGTAGTAAAAAATGGGTCAGTATGGATATTTTATAAATTGTGGCAATGAAAATTATATAATTTATGTGTAAAAGGCGAATGGGATTTTAATCCCATATCTCGGTTCCTAGATAGCCTAATTAGATTATGAAATGTTTAGATGTAAGCTTTCAAATGGTGCAACTTTCATCTTGTTTTAACACGTTCCATATAAATGTATTCATTGGAACACGCCGCTCCCCGTGCCGCCGCCGCTCTGCCCCGCTCCCGCTGAGTTCGTGACCGAAGCCTTAAATCTATCAAAGCTTTTTTTTAAATTATCGTGTATCATTCTCTCCATCGTATAAGAATAATCACCTAGTATCGTAACAATAATGAGCGAAATATCGGTTTAACAAGATCCTCATTATTCTTGTAACATTTAAAGCATATCTGAACTTACGAGTACATACTGAGAGGCCTCGGTGCGATATTTAAACAGCGATAACAAAAAAAGTAGGCCAAAATTGTTATTGAAGTTTTAATCAGAAAATTGTAAATATTAGGGAGGCTGAAATTGTATTTACTACTTATTACGGGGGACTAAGTTGCACAGTAGTCGTTACACTTATACTTCCTCCTCAATATTTTATTTTAATAAATGATAATTTTTATGTTTGCAGGCTATCTCGGCAATGAAAGCCACGGGGCGTTTGGAGCTTGTGATACGGGAAGGGGCCGGCACTGAACTAGTATCTCCAGAGAGCTCAGGCTACAATAGCTCCGCGTCGTCCGCAGCTGGTGAGAGGAGTCCAGCGCCAGTGGTGCCACATGTCCCATTAGCGCCACCTGCAGCGCTGCGACGGAGACTCGCTAGTGTTGCTGAAGAAGCAGCCGATCGCGCTGATAGGTATCTTTGAATTTTAAATTAGCTATTTATGTTTACCTAATTGATTTTTACTGCGGCGATGTAAAGAGGAGGATTATGATTTGAAGGCCTATGTATGCATCTGATCCCGCATACTTCTAACTTCTTATCATAGCTAAACAAATAACGTTTAGATAAAAGCGCCTTGATTGTCCATTTGTTTATAGACTAAGTGACGTCACACTAAATTCAGTATAACACCTTCTGGAGGACATAAATTTAGGAAACAAAACATTTTTGGCACGTGCCTTTTTGGATATCAAATGAATGCATGGATACTGGTTATCAATTAATTAGCACATTTCAAATATAATAGATATACTCGTAGGCTGTCGGGTTTTAATTTTCAAACTTATATACGATATATATATAATCAAGTATATATGTATATTTACGATATATATATAATCAAGTATATATGTATATTTACGATATATACATAATCAAGTAAACGCGATACATACATACGTACACAGACTCACGCCTGTTTCCCAGAGGGTTCGGCAAAGTCGAAGGATTGCCAATTCTCACAAAACGACTTGGCTGACACTAAAAAAAAAAGGTAAATTAATAAACGCAATAAATTCAGTAATCCTAGTAGGAGGAGGTTTTATTTCTATTTGATTTTATATCGATTTGATGTCTTACCATTATATACCATACCATCATTATTATAATATTAAGTTCTATTGTTTAAACATTTTGATCCATATTTTAGCACTTGACATGCTCAGCTACTCTTAAAGTACAAATTATAATTTGTGAATAAGGAAAAAGAGTATTTTAGTACGAGCGGGAAACGAACCGTCGTTGAGACAAATGTGGTGAGGAAATTCGTTTCCCGCTCGTACTAAAATACTCTTCTATTGTTTAGTTCGTAGCAAGTGCGTTTTTTTTAGTCTTTTAAACTATAATTTATTTTTGTTTATTCCTACTTACTTACTTACTCAACATCACACCCTTGCGGGGTAGGCAGAGAGAACAGAGTGCCAAGAGGCTATATTCTTGCATACATCTCTCGCCTCCTCAATATTCATAATTCTCTACATAAACGCTCGCCGGTTTCGGAGACTCCTGACTCCACCTTTCTTCAATACATGACCGATTTGGTCTAGGTATGTAAGTCTCGGTCTACCCCTGTACCTACATCCTTCCACTTTCGCATTGTATATCTTCTTAACCAGTCGCTCATCCGGCATTCTTTCCACATGTCCGAACCATCGGAGCATTCCCTTTCGCATCTTTAAACCAATACTCTCTTTCACTCTCTACTCGCTCTCTTACGTCGTCGTTACGAATGCGGTCAGTCAGCCTCACTTCACAGATTCTCCACAGAGATTCCATTTCGACCGCATTAATTTTACTCTCATGCTTCTTTTTGCATACCCAACTCTCACTTCCTTATAATAACGTTGGGACAAGCACTGTGTTGTGTATTAAGACACGTGCCTTCTGGCTGAGGGGATGACTGCCGAGAAATTGTGCCAATGCTCCGTTCACTCTATTTCCCGCATTTACTCTTCTCTCTATATCAGTGGCTTATCTTCCATCCCGACTGAATCCACATACAAGATATACAAATTCATCCACTTGTTCTAGCGTTGTCTATTCCTTATTTAATAATAAAGTATACTTTTAACTACAAGGTAACTGTGGAATTCTATACCTGTGTATGGTCAATTCATTTGTATTTGTCTGAGACGCATAACTACTTTAGGCATAAAAAAACCCGTAGAGATAATAAAATTTTTTTTTTTAATAATAATTAGAGCTAAAACTAAAAAGTAATATTATCGTATATTTTTCTTAAAGACAACACCCTGCACTAAGAAATAAACCTCGCATCGTGGAGACTTTAGAAACATACAATTTAACCGACACCGAGTACACCCAGACTCAACAACCATTTGTGGATCGCATACATAATTGTCTTGTGCGAGAATCGAACCCACAACACTCAGCGCAGTCGGTCAATATACTTTTCTAATCTCGCAATGTTATGTTTACACACTATTTTTGTTACAGACTAACAATGAATAGACTAAAAAGAAGAACGTGGGATAGTTTAGATTTTGAGTGGAAAAACAGCGACATGCACAACTTCGATGCCCCTTCTGATATAGAACCCGATTACGATAGTCCTAGCATACCAAACAATCCTCATACTTACGAGAATAAGACTAATGCGCGATGTAAGAACAAGAAGGACTACATCACTAGTCCTTCTAATAGGACTATAATCAATTTAACAGAAGATGGAGCTACCATACAGTGTAGTTACGAAAATCAATCTCCTAGAAAAAATGCTGTTATAGCGAACAACACGAATAGAGATAACGATAAGAAAACAATAGTAGTGGAAGTCCACCACACTAGTACGACTACGTGTGGGAACAATGCATGCAATTACCCACCGCCAATGAAAAAAGATTGTGATTCTGATTCTCTAAGTATGTCTAGTTCTGCTACTTTATCAAGTGCCATTGCTGAAGAAATACAGAAAAGAAAATTGGTGGGTATCTTAGTAAGGTGAGGTAGATAAGATTGTGTGACATATAAGATGCATTACAAGATAATGTTTACAGTAAATTTGATATCATATATATCAGCTTGATGTAAATCTCTCAATTTGATAGAAAATGTATTGAATTAGTGAGGACAGATAGCAGTTGATAACTGGGCTTGTTCCTTGACTTTGTGACGCACTGCGTCTTTAAACTTTGGCAGATAAAAAAATATACAGATTGTATTTCAATCTCATAGTTTCGCCAAAATCAATTCAATACTTTTAGCGTAATGTGCAAACAAACAAACAGAAAAAATATTTTCTTAGGATCAGATTCTTTTAAATAGTATTTTTGTTCCTAGGTGTTTAGTTAAATCTCATGTTGCTGTTAGAGTACCGAGATTAGATGTACCTACACCTACCAGTTTTTAGATCTAATCAAGCGCTATCAAAATAAAATATAATCAAGTGGTACTTCCGAGTGGTGACGGACTAAACAAGTGTCACCACCCCATTCTTTGCTGTGGATGTCGTACAAGGCGACTAAGGGAATTAACCAATTGTCACCTAGTTGCATTACTAGTGGTAGGGATACCAAGTAGGATTACTTACATGTTATCGGGCTCGAGCGGGTCGTTACCACCGTCTCTCGTGTGACCGACCATGAAAGAGGTGTGTTTTGATTGTTGCAAGAGATAGCTTCCCCTGTACCATTTGCCTTCTTGAGAGCGTGGTGAGTTTCGGTGATGCCTGGAACGGGCATTGATAGGGTCGTGGTTGGTGCGTTAGGCGTGAGGCGATGACACGGGGTTCAGGGAGATCCGGTGGTCTTAATGGTTCTCCGGCTACCTACCAGGTTAGTAGGGAACCCGAATTCGGGGAAATCCTACCTCGGGAGGTTGCTCAGTACCGCGGAAGCAACTATGCTTCTCCTCAAGGAACTGTCTGTCTGTGCGGACTGTTACAGAAACGGTGATTATGGGGATGACATTATTCAGCACGCAAGAATCATTCCATATACCTGGCTTGGAATAGGGCATAGAATCCGAACGCCAAAAAGGAAAAGCGAAAATTGAATGCTGCTTCCAGGTCTAATAGAGGGTAATTTCCGAAGTCAATGCAAAACACGTTGCCAGAATTGGCGAGTAACTTTGGAACTATCGCACTAGGAGTTTTCTAGTCACTCGCCGAGGCATAAAGGAGAACTTCTGCCAGTCTCCACTCCCACACCATTGCGGAAACTTTATGACAATTTGGGCCACATTGCTAGGGAGAAACCAGATCTTTTGGGCCAACTCATTGCCTTCAACTAGACTTTGGACTCTGTAGTCTATATTTAGAGTGGGCCGGGCAGTTCAGGATGGCACCCTTTCTTCGAAGGGGTGCACCCTGAATTGACCCCACTCCTTACATGCTTCCACGGTCTCTCATACAGTACCGGCAGGGTTCCAGTTTCGTGGAAGATATCCTATGTTCACCCGATACTTAAAAAGGGTGATAGGTTAGACCTGTCGAATTACAGGTCCATTGTGATGACATCCTTGCTTTCCAAGGTACTATTAACCACCGGTTTCTGCAGTACAGACAGGGTCTGGCATAGGGTTCTTCTACCAAAGTTACCATCGTTTAGAATCCCCGAGGGGTTCTGCGAATAGATCGCCGGCTTTCTACATGGTCGGAGCATCAATGTCGTAGGAAACAGCTGATGCTCCTATACCATGGAGGTTAATGCTGGCGTAGCACAAGCCTTCTTTCTTTGCTCTCCCCAAAGCTGTTTCTCCTGCATATCAATGACTTGCTCTCGATAGAGAGTATGCATTGCTATGCGGATGGCAGTATGAGTAATGTGCGATGTATCGCCCACCAGAAAGTACCTCGGGAGACCCTTGCTGGAGAAGGCGGACCCAATTTGTGTTTGAAGTCGACCAATCTCTAGGGCGGGCCCCGGTATGGGGACATAAGGACTTGGTGCAATTACATTATTTACGACTTCAAAGAAGGATGCATTTGTTGTGGTGCCTCAGTTCTAACGTGTTGCTTTCCCAATCTCCGTGAACAATGGGATTCTCGGCATTTACATATCTAGCAAAGTCCAGTTCAGGAGTTATTTGGAGGGCAAAGTCAAACTCGTGAGCAAAAGCTAAGTGTCCTGAACAGAGCCCAGTGGATGTTCACACCGAGGCAGCGACTTGTGCTGTATCAAGCACAAGTCCGCCCCAACGTTGAGTATTGCTCACATCTCTGGGCAGGTGTACCGTAACACCAACTCGACCCACTTGACTCCCTGCAAAGGCGTGCTTTCGAATTGTCGATGCTTTGTGTGTTCTATCGAGTCCTCAATGGAGAGTGCTCTGAGGAACTGTTTGAGGTGGTACTAACATCCCGTTTTAGCAGCGTAACAAGATACGATCTCGTTCAAAACGGTTCGTGTTCAGCATTCCTCTATACCAAGTACGCGTAAGCTCGGGAATGAACTTCCTGCTGCGGTGTTTTCCCAGCGCTTCGACCTTTTTTTCTTTGAATAAGGTTTGAGAACACGGTAGGCGGTGGCATGACTGTATCCCTGGTGTTGTCCAAAGCCCATGAGTGGTGGATACCACTTATTATCACGGCAAATTCAAAGTGAAAAATGTATATGCCTAAGCATGTCAAATGCTAAAAAAGTACATAAAATATCTAGATAGTCTAAGTTACTTCTTATACCATTTCAAAGTTCAGTCAAAATCAGTTCAGCTGTTTCAGAGATTAGCCGGAATACAATAGTCAATCATTTTTTTTTAAATTGGTTTTATATTTATTATCTGTAATAAACATAACAGAGAATGTTATCAGATGACAAAAGTAGCTATGTAACAACACACAATGGGTGTCTAATGTATGAACAGCATGATCTCATAAACTATTATTTAGATGTTTACAAATTATAATTTATCATCAACTAAAGCTAGGAACATAACATATCATCTCTCAGTTAGAACTCATCTGTGTTGTAACCGATCCACTCGTATGTGGTTAAATTTTAAATTGAAAATAAAACAACGACGTCTAAATGTTATTTAATAATAATCATCTCATTCAATTACTGCTGCAGAACAAGAAAAAAAATACAGAGAGTGGTCCGCCACCTACAGCAAAAAAGCCAGTTTTACCGAAACCCACGGATGACAAGAAGAAACAGCACGATGCATTGATGGATGAATTCAAAAAAGTTCACCGAAAAATGTTCGCGAACCAAGATGCCGACAATAGCACTTTCAATCTAAATACAAACGGAGAATTATCGGTAAGTGACTTTAATAGAAATAAATAAGTATATCGTAGATAAGTAAATGCGAAAGGTGCACTTTATCTACACTAGCTATAGACCGCGACTTGGCCTGCGTGGACTTTAGAATTGAGTTTAAAGAGAAATTAAAAATATTTGGGTATGGAACACTTGATATTAGTGGAATTGCTACTCAGACTGTTTTTATGTTAACTTTTCGTGTGAAAATTATCGACAAAATATTTTAACATAGAATATAATTTATGAGGAAATTCATAATAACCGAACTTAAGACAACTGCTGTAGGTAAAATGGTCGAAAAATGTGTTCGGAACCTTTGGTAGGGTATTAGGTTAGAACCACACAACTACTGACGGCCTACTGCTACTGTGTAATGTCACACAGTACCAGTAGGCCGTCAGCAAAGGCGGATAGACGGCACACGACGGGTTTATATAGTGGGTGAGGGCCCGACACTACCCTGTTCGTTGCCCCAAACGACAGGGTGGGCGGTTGCGGTACATTTTATCCAGCCTTAAAAAAAAGAGTATATTAGGTTAGAGAACACTTGGACATTATGTTTCAGTATTTTTGTACAATCATGTCCTAAAAAGCAAAAATAGCTAAGGTATTGAATTTAGAAAGTAAAAATTTAACGCGTCTATATTGTTCACCCGATTAACAAGCCTTATCATAATCTTAACCTACTGGCTGTTACCTTAATTAACAAAAAAGTTCCTTAATTAACAAAACTAAATTAAAAGGGAAAGGTAATGCCCAAATGAACGCCCTAAATACGCTTAATGTCTACGTAATAGACGCCACGCCCAATTATTTTTACTTTGATTAACGGTTTTAAACGAGTTCACGAACAGATTTAAAGTTTGGGCAGTTGCAAAAGAAAGTATGTCAGGGAGGTACCTTATCCACCGAAGGAATGTAACATAGTTCCAGTGGCTCGCCAATAAAGGCGGAGAGACGGTACACGGCGGGTTTCTTTAGTGGGTGAAGGCCCCACACTACCCTGTTCGTTGCCCCGAGCGACGGGGTGTGCGGTTGGGTACATTTTTTTCCCGCCTAAAAAAAAAAAAAAAAAAAAAAAAGGGAGGTACCTTATAATCTTCGGTTTCATTATTTACACTTTTGTGTGTAAAAGTGTGACCTTCCTCGGGCGTACTGGGATGTACATTTTTGTGTTGTCATCTTCGTGTAGTTGATTGAAGGTTATTATGGTCAATTTAATAAAATCCAAAATATCGACTAACATGTTACTATTCATAAACATGATGACGCACCTAAACTTTAATTAAAAGATAAAAATCTAAATTGCAAATACGGCGCTCGTCCTATATAGCGCCCGTTCATTGGAAACTTCATTCCGCTATCGTAATCAGATAACGTCACACTATCACCTCATTCGATTGTCATGTACATGAATTATATGCTTTAACGTTTTAAGATATAGGCAGTACACATGTAAATATCTGGTACCTACTTTCGGATTACATAGAGTTAAATTTGTAAGCTTGAATCTTATTAGTTTAACTATCTGCAAGCAAGCATTTCGGTATGGATGTGGTCGAATGTAACGAAAAGCAGCAGCTGGACAACATCAACTTTAGCTTTAACTTATCTAGCTTTCTCTGGACTACATTACCTATATTTCACGCACTTTTAGCAATAACCGCTACTCTAACGACTTCTTTCTTCTTTCGCACACATAGGTATAGGCATTCTTTTTAATAAGACAGTTTCCATGCATATCTAATAAATTCGAGCTCACGGCGATAATTTAATCAAGTACCCATTCTCTATGGCGTGCGCTAGCTATATAAATTAACTAGCCTTCTAAAAAAGATCTTTTTAGGAAAAAGCTCAATAACATTGACATTATCTAAAAATAATGACAGCAGAAATTATGATTTAATCGATACTTAATAACATGTGGTTTTATTACAAAACAATTTTAGTGGTAGAGTTTTTGGAGGCCCAAACTCACTCCTTTTCCTCCATCCTCTCCTTATTATTATTCGTCTCTACCTACTATTGCTTTCCATGAAGTTGGCGCCGCGGGATTTATGCCTCTGTCGTTGCTAGCGTCTACTGCAGCAATGGCTTACCATCAGGTTGACCGTATACACTTGTTTGACACCTTCGTGGTTTAAAACAATTTTTCTTTAGTAATTAGAATAAGTAATTAGAAGCTAAGCAGATCAATATAGAATTCCATCCATCCATCCATCAGCCTTTTAACGTCCACTGCTGGACATAGGCCTCCCCAAGAATGGGGGATAGTGCCGTAATCGCCACGCTTGGCAGGCGGGTTGGCGATGTTGTTAATACTCGAAGGAGTGCTGCTGCCCACTCCCTCAGTATTCCCTCAGTCGGCTCTTACAACTCCCATGGATGGAGAGGGGTGGGACAATTCTAAAGCCGGCCCCACACGGCAATGTAGAATTAACAACTATAAAACGAAAGTTACGGTAAAAAAAATCTCGTAACAATTCCAAGCTGGTATTTAAGGTTTGTTATGAAGCCCAGGTGGTATAAGCGGTGCTGAACACCGGGCACCTTCCTAGAGGAGGCGATAAAATCAATCAAAATTTAACCATCGTGTATACCGAGTCGTTACTAGAATCGTTATTGACTGTCGAACGTTTGGGCACATAAACGGGATAAGCAAGTGCATAGTATAGTAACTCTAAAATTTGTAATGGACAAATAAATCTTGAAGGATTTAACAAAAAATGGTTTGATTAGTAACACTTTAAAGATGTCAACTTTTGTTCCAACAAAACCCAATTTGCGGGAAGAGCTATATGTCCATCGACTACATGCTCTATGAATGAAGATAGGTGAGCATTTGATCTGGCGTTATAAAGGTGCTGATTTGGACATGAGCGACAAAGAACTTGAAGGGATGCCTGTAAAATTTGGTAGATGATGCGTTGGAAGTGTTACTTGGAACCCTAAAACCTTAATTGTACACTTTAGAGGGTTTTATGAGATGGGCACTTTGAGATGTCACACCATCTAAAAATTGTGCTAGGGCCACACTGGTTATTAATGTAACTTACTTTTATTTAACTTCTTGTGGGATTAAAACGGCCTTGCTTCAAAAAATACTGTGCTTTATTTCGCAATCTTTTTTGAAGTCAGTTCATTATCTCTATGAATCCTATTGGAAAATTAAGTGTGTAAATCGGAGGATATGTGAAACGCTTCCTATAGATAACGCACAATGTTCCAAGATGCTTTTTTCGTTTACTGTTCCAAGATGATAGGTAGGTAAGTAAATATAATGGACATGTTTTTGAAAGTTTTCTGGTCCCATCCGTAGTTGTCTTTTTCTATTTCATAGTTAAACACCGTCATACTCATCCAAAACTGGTTCCAAAAATATAATTTACGAAACGTTATCATCACCTGTGTGATGTGTTCTTTTTTCATTTCACTATTAGGTTTATTAAACAAAGACCTGCTAAAAAAATTAAGAACACTGTTTTAAGTGGCCAATATATATATATATATATATATATATATTGGCCACTCAAAACAGTGTTCTTAATTTTTTAACACCAAACCAGTGTGGCCCTAGCACAATTTTTAGATGGTGTGACATCTCAAAGTGCCCATCTCATAAAACCCTCTAAAGTGTACAATTAAGGTTTTAGGGTTCCAAGTAACACTTCCAACGCATCATCTACCAAATTTTACAGGCATCCCTTCAAGTTCTTTGTCGCTCATGTCCAAATCAGCACCTTTATAACGCCAGATCAAATGCTCACCTATCTTCATTCATAGAGCATGTAGTCGATGGACATATAGCTCTTCCCGCAAATTGGGTTTTGTTGGAACAAAAGTTGACATCTTTAAAGTGTTACTAATCAAACCATTTTTTGTTAAATCCTTCAAGATTTATTTGTCCATTACAAATTTTAGAGTTACTATACTATGCACTTGCTTATCCCGTTTATGTGCCCAAACGTTCGACAGTCAATAACGATTCTAGTAACGACTCGGTATACACGATGGTTAAATTTTGATTGATTTTATCGCCTCCTCTAGGAAGGTGCCCGGTGTTCAGCACCGCTTATACCACCTGGGCTTCATAACAAACCTTAAATACCAGCTTGGAATTGTTACGAGATTTTTTTTACCGTAACTTTCGTTTTATAGTTGTTAATTCTACATTGCCGTGTGGGGCCGGCTTTAGAATTGTCCCACCCCTCTCCATCCATGGGAGTTGTAAGAGCCGACTGAGGGAATACTGAGGGAGTGGGCAGCAGCACTCCTTCGAGTATTAACAACATCGCCAACCCGCCTGCCAAGCGTGGCGATTACGGCACTATCCCCCATTCTTGGGGAGGCCTATGTCCAGCAGTGGACGTTAAAAGGCTGATGGATGGATGGATGGAATTCTATATTGATCTGCTTAGCTTCTAATTACTTATTCTAATTACTAAAGAAAAATTGTTTTAAACCACGAAGGTGTCAAACAAGTGTATACGGTCAACCTGATGGTAAGCCATTGCTGCAGTAGACGCTAGCAACGACAGAGGCATAAATCCCGCGGCGCCAACTTCATGGAAAGCAATAGTAGGTAGAGACGAATAATAATAAGGAGAGGATGGAGGAAAAGGAGTGAGTTTGGGCCTCCAAAAACTCTACCACTAAAATTGTTTTGTAATAAAACCACATGTTATTAAGTATCGATTAAATCATAATTTCTGCTGTCATTATTTTTAGATAATGTCAATGTTATTGAGCTTTTTATATATATATATATATATATATATATAATAATGTATATTATAATATTATCTATTTTAGTGAATCTTGATAATAATTTCTAATTATATAAAAATATTATCTTTCTGCATTCCTTCTCCATTTAAACTTTAACTGTGCCAAATCTCACACTTCCCGGTGCGCGCAGTGTGCTAAAAAAGGGGTACAAATGTTTATTCTTCACGTATTAATATATAAATTTCTATTAAACACAAAGTGATAAATGTGAAATCGAAAATAACAGTCACGAGCAGGATTTGAAGCGTGAGCCTCTGGACGGTATCCAGGAAATGCAGGTTCAAATCCTGCTCGTGACTGTTATTTTCGATTTCACATTTTTCACTTTGTGTTTAATGTGGGTATATGCCTAAGCATGTCAAAGTATATAAAAATTTCTAGATAATATAGATTTCTACTTTACTTATCAACATGACAACGTGAAGACGGCGGATATTATTTGACTTTATTAGTTTATTAAGTAGGTACCTATTATTATCATTTAAATTAATATATCATTTTGAACTATTATTATGCTAGCTATGTCGTCAATGCAAACTTCTTCATAGTAGGTACCTCCCACTAATGCACTGCATGACAAAAATGAAATTAGCAGCAACTTGGCGCGGCGTTTTTTAAATGAATGTGCGAACTGCGAACCCTAGACCGAACCGAAAGTTACCATTACAAAAACCGTGGTGATGTTGGGCTCATAAAAGTCAGGCATACCGTGCCACTTTCTAATGCCTCTAGGTGGCGATCTCCCGTAAAAAAAAAGTATTCTAGTGTAAAATCTAAATTTGTCTGTATTTTTATTTGAACTTGAACTTCAAATCTTCATTAGAGAAAATTGTCTAATATGCTTCTTAGTTCAGGTAGAAAACAAACGAAAGGAAGTCTGTCTAGACCATTAAAATAATTTAACATACTTATATTATGCGTTTGCACAATAAGATAAAATCTTTATATAAAAAGGGAAAATGCAAATTCTTTTGAATTAATCATAATGAAGGCATCTCTTTACGTCTGTGAAAACGTTTCTCACCGTAACTACCCAAATTATTCTTTTTACAAAGTAATCTAGGTTATATAACATTTTCAACGAGTTTCGAGACAATCGGCTTACGAAATTAATTGGGACAGTTCGACACGAATCATTAGTTACTACATGCTTACATAAACCTAAGAAGTTATTGGGGCATTGCTACTCGAGGATCGTGGAGTGCATACGGTAGTAACTATTATAAAACTCGCACATTCATTTTTAATAATCTATTAATAGGTAGTCAGAATATAAAGGAAATGGCTTTGTAAAACATAATGTTTTACTTAAATATTAATTAGGTACGTCAGGAGAACAACTTATTTATTTTTAAAATGTATAAAGAGCATGGGAGATCTTTTTACGTACGTTTATAATTTGTAACTACTTATTACGCTGCTATGTCAACTAATGAGTCTTTCTTTCCTCTACTTTTTAATGATTATTGTTAAATTAAACATTACTTTAATAACGAATAGATATTTTCTGTGTTGAGCTTCTACTACCATAATGAGATAACATAGTTCAAATAGCTGAGGCTAGATAATATATAGGTATAATAATACTACTGACACACTTCATCGAGAAAGCTCTAACTTACACAATTTAACTATCTAGTGGTAGAGCCTTGTTTATCCCAGCGTGAATGGGCCAACTCAACCGGGGAAGTACCACCTTCTCGGAATAGATCAGCGTGAAACAGCGGTAGGTGCCCCGTTGTTTCCAACTTCCTATACTCTTCTTATTATCCTGCCTATCCTCTTCTTATTATCCTTCCCATCCTCTTCTTATTATCCTTCCCATCCTCTTCTTATTATCCTTCCCATCCTCTTCTTATTATCCTTCCCATCCTCTTCTTATTATCCTTCCCATCCTCTTCTTATTATCCTTCCCATCCTCTTCTTATTATCCTGCCTATCCTCTTCTTATTATCCTTCCCATCCTCTTCTTATTATCCTTCCCATCCTCTTCTTATTATCCTGCCTATCCTCTTCTTATTATCCTTCCCATCCTCTTCTTATTATCCTGCCTATCCTCTTCTTATTATCCTTCCCATCCTCTTCTTATTATCCTTCCCATCCTCTTCTTATTATCCTGCCTATCCTCTTCTTATTATCCTTCCCATCCTCTTCTTATTATCCTGCCTATCCTCTTCTTATTATCCTTCCCATCCTCTTCTTATTATCCTTCCCATCCTCTTCTTATTATCCTTCCCATCCTCTTCTTATTATCCTTCCCATCCTCTTCTTATTATCCTTCCCATCCTCTTCTTATTATCCTTCCCATCCTCTTCTTATTATCCTTCCCATCCTCTTCTTATTATCCTTCCCATCCTCTTCTTAATATCCTTCCCATCCTCTTCTTATTATCCTTCCCATCCTCTTCTTATTATCCTTCCCATCCTCTTCTTATTATCCTGCCTATCCTCTTCTTATTATCCTTCCCATCCTCTTCTTATTATCCTTCCCATCCTCTTCTTATTATCCTGCCTATCCTCTTCTTATTATCCTTCCCATCCTCTTCTTATTATCCTGCCTATCCTCTTCTTATTATCATTCCCATCCTCTTCTTATTATCCTTCCCATCCTCTTCTTATTATCCTGCCTATCCTCTTCTTATTATCCTTCCCATCCTCTTCTTATTATCCTTCCCATCCTCTTCTTATTATCCTGCCTATCCTCTTCTTATTATCCTTCCCATCCTCTTCTTATTATCCTTCCCATCCTCTTCTTATTATCCTTCCCATCCTCTTCTTATTATCCTGCCTATCCTCTTCTTATTATCCTTCCCATCCTCTTCTTATTATCCTTCCCATCCTCTTCTTATTATCCTTCCCATCCTCTTCTTATTATCCTTCTCATCCTCTTCTTATTATCCTTCCCATCCTCTTCTTATTATCCTGCCTATCCTCTTCTTATTATCCTTCCCATCCTCTTCTTATTATCCTGCCTATCCTCTTCTTATTATCCTTCCCATCCTCTTCTTATTATCCTTCCCATCCTCTTCTTATTATCCTTCCCATCCTCTTCTTATTATCCTGCCTATCCTCTTCTTATTATCCTTCCCATCCTCTTCTTATTATCCTTCCCATCCTCTTCTTACTATCCTTCTCACCTGATCCTTATTATCCTGCCTATCCTCTTCTTATTATCCTTCCTATCCTCTCCTTATTATCCTTCTCATCCGATCCTTATTATCCTTCCTATCTCTCTTTAATATACTTCTTATCCTCCGTTTGTACTCCTTCCTCTTCGCTCCTATCTCTTTTCTTGAGAAGGCAACGCGTGAGTGACGCTGCCTCTGGTGTTGCTAGCGTCTATAGGTTACGATAACCGCTTAACATCAGGCTGGCCGTATGCTTTTTGCCACCCACATAGTAATAAAAAAATCTCTTGTATTAATTGTTGGAATATGTTTATAATTATTAATATAACCAAGGTGTAACTCTCCTAATCTCTGATAGTATTGGGATCCTCGGCATCGACATTTCTAGCAAAGTCCAGGGAGTCATTTGAAGGACAAAGCCAAATTGGTGAGTAATAAATTGGGCGTCCGGAGGCGTTGGGAGGGTTTAGAATAAATAAATATTCACGGACATTTTCCCACACTTCTGGTCCCAAACTAAGCTTAATGCTTGTGCTATGGGTACTAGATTACGGATATAATACATATATTACTTTTTTTTTGTAAATACATACATATAATAGATAGAAAACACCCAGACGCAGTACAAATATCTGTGTTCATCACACAAATAGTTGTCCTGTGTGGGAATCGAACCCACGACCTCGTACACGGCTTCGCACGGAAGTCGGTTACACTACCGACTACGCCAAGAGGCCCGTCAATGTATCTCACTCGATTTTATCGACATGACATCGTGTCATTGTGATTGGTTGAGAGATCACCGTAATTGGCCGAGGGATTATTGCGACATCACGCGTCGGTTTCTCTACCAATCAAAAGCGAGACGATACGATGTAGATACGATTTAGTGAGTTACATTCTTACGGGTCCTGAATAAAGCTAAGTGGTATTTCGTACCGAGGCAGCGGCTTATAAGCCACAAGTCCGCCCTCACGTGGAGTACTGCTCACAACACTGAGCAGGCGCGCCAAAATACCAGCTCGGCCCACTTGACTCCCTGCTAAGGCGTGCTGTTCGAATTGTCGATGATCCCAATCTCACGGATATACTGGAGTCGTTGGGGCGGCGGAGACACTTTGGGTCCCTCTGTGTGCTCTATCGACGCTGTCGGAACTGTTTGAGGTGGTACCAACATACCCTTTTTACCACCCTGCCTGGAGACGTATTAGAGTTCATCTACACCACCTGGAAATGATCTGACAGTTCTTTTCCAGCGCTATTTACTCTGGAATGAACTTCCTGCTGCGGTGTTTTCTTTTTGGCTGTACCTCTAGTGTTGCCAAAGTCCTTTAGCGGCGATTACCACTTACCATCAGGTTTCTGTTTGCTCGTCTCCCACCATTGGCAATAAAAAACATAATAGCTCTCACCTTTACTAATCATATTTTTTTACCACTGTTATTAAAAAAAATGTGTTTAAGACGTTTGAAATATTTAATAATGTAAACGAAAATAGTATCACAGAAAAAACAATACCTACTTTAGGTATAAGTACGTCACGTGCTCACGTCTTACTTATAAAATGACGCATAGCATAACTAACAGCTAAAAGATTATATTAGCTCACCAGCCACTGTGCACCTACAGCCATGGGTGAACTAATCCTTGCAGCAATCCCTTGATTATAATATTTTACATCATTGTGATGCAAGAAGCTACACGGGTCATGAGATACCTTCTTGAGCCTTCTTGTAAATTTAAAAGTAGTAGTACTCGTATGTAATTAGGTACGTTACGTTTCAATATAGATAAAAAAACGACAGTAACTTTAGTTGTATTACAACTAAAAATATTACCCACATGTTCACGTAAGAACAGGCTCTAGTTACCAAAATAATATTTGTGGCTTTCAAAGTACGAGAATCTACAAGTTTAATTTGACCTATTTCGAAATGTGAAAAGGATCGTTTTTAGGGTGCCGTAGCCAACAAGGAAACCTTAAAGTTTCGCCATGTCCGTCCGTCTCCTGTTCACAGCTTAGCTCAAAGACTTAGTACTAAAAAGCTGTAATTTGTCATGTACGGCGGGCCTCGTGGCGTGGTCGGTAGTGTAACCGACTTCCATGCCCGAGGTCGTGGGTTCGATTCCCACTCAGGACAATTATTTGTGTGATGAACACAGATAATTGTACTATGTCTGGGTGTTTTCTATCTATGATATGTATGTATTTACAAAAAAAAAAGGAGTAAATGAATTGTATCCGTAATCTGGTATCCATAGCACAAGCGTTAAGCTTAGTTTGGGAACAGAGGACGTTGTGTGAAAATGTCCGTGAATATTTATTATTATTATAATTATACATATTAGTCACGCCGACAAAATGATAATTTTTTTCTCGTCTCTCACATAGTATGTCCTTGGATAGGTCTTTCAAAAATATTGTGGGTTTGTGAAAACTATTTTTCAAATAAGGGATCCGTTTGTGAAATATGGCTGGGCCTTAAAGCGCAAATTTTTATTTAGATATTTTTATATACATTTTTAGCATTTGACATGCTTAGCACTATACATTAAACACAAAGTGAAAAATGTGAAATCGAAAATAACAGTCAGGAGCAGGATTCGAACCTGCATCTCCTGGATACCGTCCAGATGCTTTACCAATTCAGCCATCCTGACAATTGCCCTTGACTGCTAATTTCGATAACACATCACACTTAACGTCTTTGGGCGACGCCTGCGCCATCTGTCGGAAGTATTTTCATACATTATACCGACCAGGTAAACTTAATTTTACAATTAAGATTTTAACCTAATAATGACGCAAACCCTATAAATATTTAGATATTTTATATACATTTTTAGCATTTGACATGCTTAGCACTATACATTAAACACAAAGTGAAAAATGTGAAATCGAAAATAACAGTCAGGAGCAGGATTCGAACCTGCATCTCCTGGATACCGTCCAGATGCTTTACCAATTCAGCCATCCTGACAATTGCCCTTGACTGCTAATTTCGATAACACATCACACTTAACGTCTTTGGGTGACGCCTGCGCCATCTGTCGGAAGTATTTTCATACATTATACCGACCAGGTAAACTTAATTTTACAATTAAGATTTTCTAATTTTTCTATTTTTTGTAAGTATTTTTAATGCTGTTTTCAGACTAGAAAGGAGAAAACACATTATAGTTTAAAAAACTAAAAGAACACGCTTGGCATCAAATTTAGCCCCATAATAGTCCCACGTTTTTTTACAATAATTATTTATTATAAAAAATATTTTCCAGTTTTGAGTAACTTTTTATTTTTAGTTTTTTTAAACTATCCATCCATCCATCCATCCATCAGCCTTTTATCGTCCACTGCTGGACATAGGCCTTTTAAACTATAATTGATGTTAAATAATTTATTTTTACTTTTTAAATGTATGCATATAATAATCAACTTACTGCAGCGACTTTATGTTAACGCCTCTAAACAATACCGTTCCGTCCGTGTGGTGACGGACTAAGAATACAAGTGTCACCACCCCATTCTTTCCCACGGGTGTCGTATGAGGTGACTAAGGGAAGTAAGCAATTATCACCGATTGCATTACTGGTGGTAGGGCTGGGTACCCAGTGGGAGTACTCACTTGGTATTGGGCCCAAGCGGGTTGGTACCACCATCTGCCGTGTGACCGGCCATGAAGCACATCGTTGCGTTTTGGTTGTAGCAGGAGATAGCCATTTGTTCTTTCATTTCATATCTGTGAAATGAAATGGTGAGCAGCGGCTTGACAATACCCTCGGTATAGTTGAGTACATGAGCGACGATTACCATTTACCATCAGATGGGCCGCGGTTCGTCTGTCACCACATGCTATAAAAAAAAAACTTACTCATATAATACCCAGTTATTGTACATAAAAACTTAATGGCGCATTTAATAATCAAATTCTAGTGTTCCGGTAACTACATAAACTTTTATTGCATAAGTGTTAATATATAACATTTTAGATTGGTTTGTTTTGATCTATTGATACAAAACTAGCTGATAACCGCGACCTCGTCTGCATATTAACAGAAAACACACATTAATGAACACGTAGGGCATATAGAAATCGTTGATAGTGGCCAAGGGTATAAGAAATTAAACTTAGAAAACTTAATTGAAATCTATCCAGTGTTTTTTTCCGGGATACGAGCATAACGACAAACACCTATCGTTTTATTTATATAGATGAGGCATATTAAGGTAAATTTATTTACTTTGAACGATTAAGAAATTAGAAGAACGTCAAAATGTAACAAAATATTTAGATATTTTTATATATATTTTTAGCATTTTTATTCATTATTTATTTTCGATTTCACATTTTTCACTTTGTGTTTAATGTAACAAAATATTAAACATGATTCTTTCGATTCTGTTTTGCACTGATAACGGCAATGAGTAAGCGAGGCACGGCATCACTATTCGTATGATTGCTCCACGGTCGCACAGTCTCGTTGCACTCGGCCGGTTATACACCACGTATTTTAATCTCTAAAATTTTATTCTCGCGATTTTCTACGCGACTGAAAAATACAATTATGCGACCTTGGCGCGCTCTTTAACTATTATATATGATTTTCATGCAACGTTCAACACTAATTACAATTTGGACACAATATTCACCACTCCGCAGTGAAGTGTATTCGAAACAAGTGTAATGTGTGCTAATAGTGTGATATAAGTAGCTTCACAGATATAAATATGAAGAATATACCAAAATCTAAGCCCTTGTTTATAATACAGTGTTACGAAGTAAGTTGGTTATTAGTTATACTTATGATTATTGGAGCAAAACGAAATAAGTAGGTAGGAACCTACTTAAAGAGTTAAACTTGTCTTATGCCTTTGAAAAATGTACTTATGGTTGTAGTATTGATTAGATATACCTATATTAGTACATACTTTAGTCCGTCCAATGGTAGGTACGTGATATAGGTCTCTGCATATCAGGAGAGCTGCTACAATACTTAGGTACCTATTTCTAAAACAAGTTTAATCTTTCTTCAGAGGCCTACAACTTATGATTAAAATTTAAATCCTAGTTATTACACATAAGAAGATATCAATTAGATGTAGGTACTATTATGTCTGTGTGTGTAATTTCGTAGCTTCGTACCTACTTGTCTGTTTTTCTTTTAGTTTCGTTTTTTCCGCCAATTTAAGTTATCCAGTTTGGTGGCGTCATTCGGCAAAAAGATACGAAAAATACAAACAACACAAACATACATATACGTAATATACATATGTCTTTTTTAGGTAGGCAAACAGTTTATTGTATGTATAACATGTATAAGCGGGTAAACTAAGAAACGGATAATAACACTAGTTTTTACATTAGTATGTGATGACGGACGACGAGTATATTTAATGACATACGATTAGGAGGACAAGTCAAATAGGTAGGTATTTACCTATGCTAGTAAAATAATAAATCTCGAAACTGAATGAAGTTATTAACACTTTACAGCAAAGAGTCCTATTGACGCGAATGAGTTGAAGCTATATAAAATTTTGGTGTGACCACTATAATCGTATCGTAATTAAACGCTGTGACGTACCTATATAGACTGTGTTGTACTTTTTTTAGTATACGGGCAACGTTACTGTATTTTTACGATGAGCACGATGCTATCAGCTACAACCTACAACACTCAAAGTTATCTTATTGGCCGATTATTGCCAATCGATATCAAAGATTTATTTATATGATACTGGGTATACTTTCATATAGCTTAATTCAGTTTACTTTGTGAATTGTGCCAATGTTTAAACAAAACAAATAGTAGATACCTGACAGACGTTGTCGTGCCCGAACGTTAATAGTTGCTCCAAACGTGTTTACGGCATTTATATTGTGATAATCTATATACATATAATTGCTTGTACCGACTGACTGACGATCAACGCAGAGCCTAAACCGCTGGGGCTGCAAACTTGAAATTTTGGTATTTGATGCCTTTTTTGTCCTAGAGATCCACTAAGAAAGGATTTTTGAAAATTTCACCCCTAAGAGGGTAAAATAAGGTATAAAAGGTTGTATGGAACTTTGTCATATTCAAAGTAAGAAGCACGAAATTTCAAATACCTGTTTCTGATTAGAATTAAATGTACATATATAGAGGGATATTAAAAAAATACGCCTAAGATTACCATCTCTACCATGAGGGGTTGAAAATTTATGTGGAAGGTTTGTCAATTTTGAAGTAAGAAGCACGAAATTTCAAATAGTTACCTATTTCTGGTTAAAAATAAATGAATAAGTATATCAACGATTTTATAATTTTTACCCCTAAGAAGGTGAATTAGAGGTCGAAAGTTTGCATAAAGAGTTTGTTATTTTTAAAAGAAGAAGCATGGAATTCAATATTGAAGCATCTTATATAAAGTTTAAGTAACAAACTTTATTAACTAAGTGGAATCCGCGACTTCGTTCACGTGGAATTTAGTCTTACATTTTTTTGCAGTAACCTAATTATTTTTCTAAAATAATACTATATTAAGTTACTCCTTGTAACATCTGCTATACACCAGTGAAAGTCCCGTCCAAATTGGTCCAGCCGTTATGGATCTTAGCCGAAACAAATAGTCAGACAAAAACTTCAATTTTTTTATTTTGTTACTCTCATGTGCTTTTAGTAAAAAAACTGTTATTTAAACATTACAAACAGACATTTCAAATTTATTTATTTGTATAGATAAGTTTTTTATTGCTTAAATTCATAGTTTGCATTATAAATAAGTTTACGCTCGTCAGATGGCATTATGCACGTTGTCTGATTCGGGCCATTGTTTCGTTATGCCGCTTATAATTATTATACGACAAGATAACGTTATACACATCGTAGGTTGTACTTGTAGAGTACAATGAGGTAGGAATACGTAAATTGTAACGCCCTTTAATTTAAAAGAAGAAGCGTCTGGTAGTAGTTAGTGACTGTATTTCTCACTGGCTCCAAATTTAAGATTGGATCACCAGTAATGTTATAGAAATCTTAATCGCATAAATCGTGCAATGGAACAAAGTTACAAATCAAAGCTCTTTATAAAAACGTCGTTATAGCCACAATAATTACCGAACGTGGTGAAGGAAGTGTTTTCATTTCACGAATACCGTTAATTACATCAGAGTATCCTGAAGAAATTAAAATAATATAAAATAATACAGATCCCTCTTAATGTGTGCTTTGCCATAACAATTAACAAGTCCCTAGGCCAGTCACTGAAAATGACTGGCATTGATTTAAGTAAGGGCTGCTTTTCACATGGAGAGATTTATGTTGCACGCTCCAGAGTGAGTATTAGACGCAAAAGGAAACACTGTAAACGTCGTTTACAAAGAGGTATTTACTTAGTAATTAAACCTAAAATTTTGATGAATACCTACTAATAGTTTAATTTCATTTAGAGAAAGTATTTTTTAACAAAATATATATGTTGGATGATATATAATTTTATTTAAGTATACACTATAGGTACAGCGCCAAATACCCACTTTAAACTATTAGTGACATCCACACAAAGAATCATAATTATAAGTCTAGCCTTTCAGGAATTTTGTTACATTAGATACAAATGTCTTGTACCTACAATAGGATAAGATAGGATAAGATATTTAGACTTATTTTTGTGGTGTAATGTATAAATATCTAGACACGCGGCAGCGTGTCAAGCCAAGTCCAAGCTAAGCTTTTAAGGTTGTATCTCAGGTTCCCGATAGACTAGTGGGATAAAATGTATACCAATTGTTAAGTCTAATCAAGATCTATCAAATAGAAAAAGTTGCATTAAATTCCGTTTAGTAGTTTTTGCGTGGTGCGCGAACAAACAAACAAATAAACAGACAAAAATCTAAAAAAAAATTGTTTTGTGTTCAGACACCTCTATATAGCCTAATACAGTAATTTTTTGTCAAATATCTTAATAAAATAGTATTGATAGATAAGTACCTACTAATAGTTTCTGTACAAAATAATGATATCCTATTAAAAACATAAATGTGAAATGAGAGCCAAGTTCAATATTATGATATTTGCCTTGGTTGTTGACTTCAACGATAAAATAAGTGAGATCTAAATGGGTGCCAAATTCAATGGTTCAAGCTCAGTCCTGAAATTTATTTATAACAACACAAAATATTTTATAACAACTTAAAATATAATTTTTTCTAATAACTTAGAATTATATATTGAAGCCTAAGGTCTGATTTGGCTAATTTTCATATACGAATTATATTATACCTGCCTTTGCAAGTTCTAAATATCCGTAATCCGGTAGGTACCCATAACACAAGCGTTAAGCTTAGTTTGGGATCAGAGGACGTTGTGTGAAATGTCCTTGAATATTTATTTATTTATTGTAGCCATATGCATAGCTTTCCTTATCGCCTAGCCATAGCTGCATAGCCATAGCTTACCTATATACCTAGGCCTCCAAAGAAGCCTATATAGGTACCAGTATCGCGGTAGGAGTTACTACTGTGCAACTATGAAACGTCTCGGCCTCTACAGCCAATGGACCTTTAAACCTCATTTCCGAGGGTTGGTCCTGAAAGTAACATGTTTGGAGGACGCGCATGTAAGTCTTCTTCCGAGCTTGAGAGGACCCGACACCTTCGGAAGGTAGCTCAAAAAGGTGACCGTCAGGATCATCTGCGGATATTGTACGAGTATGATCACCTTCGAGACAGTGAGCTGCCTCGCCGGAGCTTTATGGGACCTGAGCAAAATCCCTCATGTCCTTATAGCATTAGCGTAAGGAGGTGAAGGAGTGGAAAACAGAACTGGTACCCTGGAGTGGGAAACAGAGACCAAGGAGCCGGTGAATCAAAGATCGTATCGTACAGACCGAATGGAAGAAACAGCTTGTGTGATCAAGCGCAGGGCACGCCCTTTAGCGCTGGTAATTGGCTGAAGAGACGATATGGCACTTTTTCTTACCAGTAACGCGGTGCTCTCGGGGCACGTATGTTTTCGGAAGCACTTGGGTCTTGAAAGTCGAAAAAATCGAAAAGGTCAGTCCAATACCATCATAGTGTGGATTGTCCTAAAAGGATGGCGCTGCACCTGCCTGAATCTGAATCTCTACATCATCATCCATTCCTATTTTGCGAGGAGGTGATTATGTATGCAAAGGAGGCGGCAGACCGCGAATGGGATCAGCCCAGCAATCCCATCGCACAGTAGCCTCATTGAGAGCTCTCCGGCCACCTTAGACGCTGGCTTCAAGGTGACGGGCCTAGGGGATATGCCCAGCAATCCCGTCCCACAGGAGCCTAAAAAAATTACATAATATGGTATTCCTTTAATAGAGTAGGTGAGAACTAAAAAAGGCTTCTACGCTAATTCTATCCAAAATGGATTAATCACTATGGTGCGAGCGAAGCTGCGGGTAATGCGTTATGAGAGTATTGATCCATGAAGGGTTTCCCCACGTAAAAAATAAAACTGATACGATTGAGAAATTCTATTTCATTTGAGTAATACATTAAAACACTTATCAATTTTAAACTAAAAAATTAAACGATTCAATTTTTTGCCTAGATAACAAGTTTTTAGTACCTATTTATTGTGAAAATATTGCGCCTTCAAAAAGTGGCGCCCGGAGCGTAACACCCCATTTGACTTACCTACATACTACTATACATAATTATATTTTTAACACATATGAAATAAATAAAATCTTAACTGCCTCGGTGGTGCAGTGGTGGTGTGGCTGATCATTTGGTCTCGGGTTTGTTTCTCGGGTCGGGCAATGTTTATTGAGCTTTTTCGTAAGAATAAAAAATTTCAGTAGCAGCCCGGAGTTTGGAAATGTGCCCGGTAGACGGTAATAGGCTCGCCCCCTGTTACATGGGACTTCAACAAAGCTGGCGAACCGTGTGTACACAGCCACACCTCCTACGCCTTCGGGGATACAGGCGTGATGCTATATTTATTTATGTTTAAAAATCTTACGAATTCTATTAAATGTACTCAGGATTATTAAATATTATTAACAAAGAAAACAAGAAGCAAAACGGCCTTGAATATGACGTACCTAATTAATTACCTTAATGTTGACGATGTTGAGAATAACATTATTTTTATACATTAAATTTTTGTATATGGGTAACTACTACATGGATAGACGTAGGTAAGGTTACCTATACCTATATATATAAATAATATGTAAATTAGGTAGGTACTCATACCTGCATTATGTAGGCACAAAAAATATCAAGGTATAGGTACCTACATAACATACCTATATACTTATGTACATAACATACTTATTGTTATTTTGGCCCTTTCGGTGATGGGCATCCACATAGAAAATCGTTCATGCATTTATATTTTAGCGAGCAAGTAAACTAACTTTCAGAAAACGCTGCTTAACCAAGTAATCACGACGAATTATTACACTACCAACTGGGCGTTGCCCGTAACTTCATATGCGTGGACCATTGATCTATAAATTAGGACCTTACCTTCTTTACTGACATCCGATTAATAAAAGTCCGAGGAATGAAGCCTATATTTTGCTCTAAGCTTAGCTCCATCAACTCGTTAAAACCATATTAAATACAATCCCTTCAGTACCTACTTTCGGAGATGTTGCTAAAAAACAAACTAACAAAAAATTGTTATCATTCTGTTATAATTTCATGGATAATACAACACTAGAGAATACTTGTACCGAGGACTTTACAACCATATAATTATCAAACACGAAATACACCCAGACACTCCTTGATGGTGAACAAGTATTGACCTGTGTGAGATTCGACCCACAACACTCGGTATGGGAAGTCACCACCTAAACCACTACGCCATCTGTACAATCGAATACCTACCTTTGATTTACAGGATACAGGATAGGTATTTATTTTTTTATTTTATGTAGGGGAACCTATTGTATGTACTTAGAAAAATTTTTAAGATATATATTTTTTATTTTAATTTAACGTACAGTACACGAAAACACGAACCTTATTTGCATATTTTGGAAGGTCAATTATTTGAGTATCCATCAGTAAAATATCAGAAAGGATTATTTCATACTTGCGCTTGTTTAGGAGGTTTTAAATAAAAAGGTAAATAAGACCAAGGTACAACACACCCTATGTACCTCGGCCAGTATCACGGTGTACCTAGGACACATTAAGAATTTGGTATACAACATAGATATTTAAGGAAAATATTAACTTTTTGCTAATAAAATCGTTTTATTCGTCATAGTGAGATATTTAAATCACAGATGCTTAACAAAATCAACATAACCACAGAATAGATACTAGTCCTACATAACATTCATAATATTTTTTTTACATAAGGAATAAAAGCTTTACTTAAAAATAACTAACTTTCTAATTATTTTTTTATTTTTATCTTCTCTTTACTTCTAGACCTGATTACCATAATATTAAACGTATTTTATTAGGAACCAGTTATGTAGATGTAAAATAAATAAAAATTTATCCTCCTCACTAAAATACAACATCCAGGCTGTACCTAGGCCACTGACCAAGGTACAATTGATCGACAGTGACCGAGGTACAACACTACTTCACTGTTATAGAAAACGGTGGATTTCAAATGTTTTCAGGTTACATATCTCATAAGTTTATTTGGATTTAATACTTATTAAATCAATGAACCGATCGCATATCATCGTTACGCGATTATTATAAAACGTATAAAACTATCAGCTTTGAAACTTATATTACGAAAACTTACTTTTTTTACGCAAAAATAGTTTTCACTTCGATAACACCAAATACCGGCTCAATGGCGGGAAGCGACTAACTTCACAATGGGTAATCAGTAGTGATGTACTAAATACCAAACACAACAGAATTTAATAGTGTGGGAATATCGGAAACGAGCCGATTGGCCTAGGTACACATAGTGCCGAGGTTCAACAGGTTCCCTATACTATACATAAATAGACATATTAATTATGATTGCTTTTGTATGGTAGGTACAGTTGAGTTCATAGACAGCTAAGTCAGAATGTGAAGTATGACAGAATGTGTCTGTGTGGGGTAAAACAAACATTCTTTAAAACATTACTCTACTCTCTACTGTTCCGTAGGTCTCTTGAAACTCGGCTAAGAGAATTATGGCTTTGGGTCGTTAAAAAGCTCTTCAGGGTATTCATACTCCTAAATTATTATAAAAGTCATATTCAATAACTATAGTAGGTACCTATATCTGCATATGGAATTATTCTGCTTTACAATACAGAATTGTATTGCCATTTACCGTCTAGTAGAATATCGTTAAGCACAAGGTTCTTACACAAAAAAAAAACATACAAGTACCTACGTTAAAAATAATGACTTACTCTCTGACTCTATAATTATATTATTTGAAGGACCGCCAGCAAGGGTTACAATTGAAAAAAGGAGAGCAGTCGTCTGACGTAACGGATAAAAACTATCAGTCGCAGAAGGAGACAATCGACAACCCTCCGCCTCCGCCACCGGTGAGTGATATGCGCATATATTAACGTCTGTAGAATTTTATAATAACAACAAGTCTAGTATATTATTTTGATCTATCTGATAAGGTTTAGCCAATTTGAGCCTCAGATAGATTTTACTGCAACTTAATTATAATTTTTATATTAAAAAAAACAAATTAGTATGTATTATAGAACCTTCCTTCGTAAAACAGTAAAACTTTGTCGAAATCTGCTACCGTTCATTTTTTTATAAATATATACCTACATTAGTTTCATATAGTTTGGATTTTTTCCTAACAAAATCAGCGAATTCCAGTGACAAAAATATTTCAACGTTGCTTTATATATAACGTTTTCCTGTTTCAGATGCCGATTACCAACGGGCACCAAAATGGAGACCACAAAGTCGTAGATAGCAAAAAACCCGTCACGAAGCCAATTATCGGTGACACTGTAGCGAATTTGAATTTTAGAAAAAACGGTGTATTAACAAGAACGCCAACTCCGGATTACAATAAGAAAATGGAACCTACTCCACAAATTAAAAGCACTAAAGATGAAAAGGCTGAACTAGAGTCACTAGAGTCTTATAAACTAAAGAATCCTGCGAATGTTCAACCTAAGCCGCCACCAAATTATTTTGTGAAAGCACCCAACGGCACAGCTACTATGAAAAAACATGCCCGTCCTGTATCCGTTACAATAGGAGAATATGCGTATGGTGGTGGCAGCCGACGGGAACCAACGAAATTAGATTTCCTAAATGGAGATAAGCCTGATGGTCTACACGATGTAGATGATGAAGTCTCAATATCGAACAGGCTTCAATCAGAGCTGGCTCTAACCCTATCTAGATCTAATTTACGAAAAAAGACTGAAGCTTTGGTAAGTACAATATATAGTTATAATTAAAGTGATGGAAATTTAAAAAAGGTCCGCCGTATTAATTTTAATTATTTCTTTTTTATGGACGGATTCGTTCATTATATTTTAATAACCTGTATAAACACAGTGAAGATTAAATTGTTTTGGATTATATTAAATGATTCATGGGACACCTGTTAATTTTTAAAACTGCTTCCAGTTAATGAAGGCCCTGAATCGCCTTCAGCTTTGTGACCATTGAATGGCAACGGTCAAGAGCCGACTCTATCTGTTGAAAACAGCAATGCCTAATGTACCTACCTATATTGTAAATTATTTCCAGAATCATCTTATTCCAAATAAGGAAAGTGACGAGATAGTTACTAATGAAGACAGTGATTCTTCAATAGATAAAAACTTTCACGCTAGATACGGCAACAACATTTTGCCTTTACCGCCATCTATAACAATACCAAAAGTTTCAATACCAAAATCTTAAACAAGTAAACAAAACAATTTTATGTACCTACTTAATCACACACAGTTTTGTGCACACAAATGCACGTTACTATTAGAGGTATCTATTATCTCAATTAGGTAAATTGGCAGCACAACGATTACACAAAATAAATAGATATACCTACTCGTATATGTACCAACTAACTTTTCTTATCGGTGATGGTTATTTTATCGTTCACTCTTAATCAAACACAAAATCTCGACAGCACCGTAAATGTTATACTTAATTCTTTTTTTGTTTGTATCTCTACATACCTGATCATATTTTTGTTCACAGGCCGATGCAAGCCGATGAAGTTATTGCTAAGATCACTTACATTACTTATTGAACAGAATAAATAATATTATCTACATGTAGAGAGGAATCGACATCCAGTGAAAATAATAACATTTGGTTAGAATTTTAATAGTCAACCAAAGTTAGTTAGGTTTAATCTATTTGTAACAATGAAAATATAATAATTGAGTGTAGTGCCACTTCTAAAATTTACCGAATATAAAACTATATATTATTAAGTGTGAATATATTGTAATGTAAAATGTATTCGATGTGTTAATAAAATAAATATGTTTAAGAGTATATTATAATACTTTATGTTATGTCACACCGTCATGATTATTTATCGTAATTCGCTAAATGTAATATTTTATTAACTGTGGAACGCCTAAGTCATAATAAAATGCTTTTATTCAATAATTAATTTATTACAATAAAATTTATGAAATAGCGGGCAAGCAACCCGACCAGAAGCACTCACCGACTGTTAATAATAATAAATAAATAATAAATATTCACGGACATTTTCACACAACGTCCTCTGGTCCCAAACTAAGCTAACGCTTGTGCTATGGGTTCCAGATTACGGATATAATACATATACTACTTTTTTTTTTAATATATACTTATAATAGTTAGAAGACACCCAGACGCAGTACAAATATCTATGTTCATCACACAAATAATTGTCCTAAGTGGGAATCGAACCCACGACCTCGTGCACGGAAGTCGGTTGCACTACCGACTACGCCACGAGGCCCGTCGTTACATTTCTATGGGGGGCTATAGCAGCGTGGGTACCTAGTACCTATACAAATTTTGAGTCAAATTTCAGCAATAGCATACGCGCTTCGCTAAGTTTAAAATTATCAGTTATTCTGAAGACATTATGGGCCACCTAGTTCGCAGAAATTTAACGCAAATAGATTGGTTATTAATACCCAAATTGTGAGTGATTCATACATTGATAGCCTAATGGTAAAATTAAGGATTACAAAGACAGTGGTATGGAGTTCGTACCCCAGTCTGAAGTTTATGCACAGCATACACCTCTGTGTTTTCGAGATGTTTCGAAATTGTTGTGTATTTCTTTATAAATTATCACTGCTTGGTAAAGGATAACATCGTGAGGAAACCTGCTCACCTGAGAGATTCTCTCGACGGCTTGTGAAATCTGCCAAACCGCGCTGGATGGCTCAGTGTGGTTTGGTGGTGAGTAGGTACGGTTTAATCCCTCTCACTTTAAGAGGAGATTCGTCAATAGTGGGACAGTAGTTACCTAATGGGTTGAATGTGCACATTTAATACGTAGGTATATATTATTATTATTAGGTTAGTTAGATCTCAGGTTTCCGATACAGTAGCGAGATAAAATGTATACCACATTTTAAGTCTAATCAAGAGCTATCAAATAAAAAGTTTCATCAAAATTCTTCAGTAGTTTTTGCGTGATACGCGAACAGATAAACAGACAAAAAATTAAAAAAAAAAACATGTTTTGTGTTCAGACACACCTATAAATATAGCCTAATAAAGACATTTTTCTCAAATAACGTAAATGTATAGACACAGCTCCGTTACAGCTTTATAGTCAGGATATAGGTAGAAAAGGCAAACAACTTGGAGATTTAATGCTACATTTATATATACTCACTACGATGGATGTAGAAACTAAACACTATTGTCTCGACCTCAGACTTATTGACAATTAAACGTAGTGTTATATGCTCTTTGTTGACAATCAAAACATGTCAAAATATTTTACGACATTTCTCATAGTTCAACAAATCCTCCTATATAATATTTTTGAGTTTCCTTTAAGCATAATTCGTTTATGGTGATTATGTCCAATATTTTAATGCCAAATGAAAATTCTAAAAACTCCTTCCGAAGTCTTAAAAAAACAATATCAAGAGAATGTAAATATTTGAATGATACGATTGTTATAGAGGGTCCATTCAAAGAAACTACAAGGGATGGTATTGTTTTAAGTTTTGTTCGGCTTGGTGAGTGAAGTAGGTGTGGGTAGCCATATTTATAATATATAGTAGTAGGTATATACTCACTAATTAGGTTTATAATATGTGAAGTAGACTATGTATATTTCAATATAGAATTTTTTCGACAGTTCGAAACTTATGCCTTCTTAAACTTTTCATCTCATTACGATCAACTGAAAAATTATTTAATATCGTGTACTTCCAGCAAGGTAAGTACCTACCTTTGAAAAATCGTTGTCAACTGGACCATATTGTGCAGAAACGAGCTAATCCACAAAAACATAAATAAAATTTGAACCACTTCTGCTTTCATGTTTTCAGTGTTATTCGTAGTCTTGGGCAGTACACCTGGCGAACCTATCATAAAAAAAATATTTGTAGTTGGCAGAATAAAACGAGTCTCTGTGACATAAACGTAGAGATTATTTTCGATTGCTTGGCATTAACCTTAATTTATTTTGTCCAGTTTGTGGGTTGGATTATTTGTGTACAACACTGTCCATTAGGTACTGTAAGTAGGTCCGCCGGCGGACCACCGAAGGAATGTGACATAGTTCCAGTGGCCCGCCAAGAAAGGCGGAGAGACGGCACACGGCGGGTTTCTTTAGTGGGTGAAGGCCCCACACTACCCTGGTCGTTGCCCCGAACGACGGGGTGTGCGGTTAGGAACATTTTTTCCCGCCTTAACAAAAAAAAAAAAAAAAAGTTCTGTAAGTAGGTAGGCGAGTCCGGAGGGTCGTTCGTCATTTAGAATTTGGAACGCCTTCCAAATTCTTGGTAAAATTTATTATTATATATTATCACAAGGTTTTTGAAAATTATATCAATAGAGTGCTGTGGTCACAGAATGTAAAGGATTCTGAGTTCAGGGACCGACTCGGTATCTACTTTGACAAGTTATGTGGCTGGAAAGGTATAAAACATCGTACCTATTTCTAAAACTTGGTCTGTACGCATTTAGAGGACGGGTGAGCCGGAACGGATCAGCTTTACCATAAGATTATCTAATGACAGCGTTGACTAGGTATACTGTTTCTAACTATCATATTTATTGAATACCTAATTTATTAAAATTTTAGCGTTAACTTCTAAAGCTTTCGTAATAGCTTCTGAAAGGGAACAACCATTGCAAGATAAAAGTCGACGCAATGATAGTTCAGCTGAATTACTTTCGTTTTATCCACTGAAGTCAGTCAAGTTATCTGTATTTAAAAACAGCAACAGAAAATGTCTCAAAGCGTTGTTCTTTAATAAATGCTGTAGATATTTTGAAATACAAGACAATTTAAAAACTGAGGTAGGTAATACTTTTAATAATATCTAATACTCCAAACCTAAAGTAATAATTACTGATAGTCACGCGTAATCATTCAATTTATAGGTAGGTACTGAGTTAGGGCAGTACCTATATCATCATCCTGTACAAATAGGAGGTGGAACCCATGTGGCGACGGACTAAGAATACACAATGGCACCATCCTATTCATCCCAAGGGTGTCGTACGACTGAAGTAATGTAACATATTTCCAGTGGCCTGTCAACACAGGCGAAGAGACGGTACACACGGCGGATTTATTTAGTGGGCGAGGGCCTTACACTACCCTGTTCGTTGCCCCGAACGACGGGGTGTGCGGTTAATAGGAACATTTTTTCCCACCTAAATAAAAAAAAAGGGTGTCGTACGAGGCAACGAAGGAAAACACGTAATAAGTATCACTGTAAAAGAAGAAAAAAACTAAATAAAACTGAACTGGTACTAAGCTTTGATGATGAGTTTTCTTGCTGCCGAACCTAAACGGAACAGTTCCACAGTTTGGTTTTATATAAAAAGCCATAAAATCAACAAAAATAAACAAAATATTTTAGTTGTTCACTAAAACATAAATCCTCGATCGTATTTCACAATAATATTCCAGATTTTTTGGGATTTCTGGTGCCGCTATGTTAAAGAACTTAATAGTACAAGGAAAAGGTGGCCATTTCTTGTTTTAACCGAAGCTACAAGGCCTCCAAGTAACTATGTCACTCAAAAACTCGATGAGAGTGATTGTATGAAAATATATATCATAAAGCATCAGAAAAAGGTACCTACTTAGAATCTATAGGTATATTAGCACAGTCTGACCAGTTCGAAGGACGATGGTTTCTAACCATAGAACTTTTATGGTCCGTCACATGACAAACCGTGGAACCGACACATTCAGGGCCCGTAGAATGTAACTCACTAAATCGCATCGGAGCGTCGAAAACCAAACTAATTGATCTGGAGAGAGCCCAAAGAGCTATCCTGAAGGTGTCATTCTTTAGGCCATATCGATATCCCACTGCATTATTATATCAGGAAAGCAAAGTCCTAACTGTGCGTCAATTATTCATACTTAACACCTTGTTAAAACAACATGCTCTACTGGCGTACCACCCGGCTCTGTCCAGCGGTAAAAGACGATACAATCCTGTACAGCGCCTTAAATTATCTACAAAGTACGCAAAACGTTTCTTTTGTCACAGTAAAATCCTGCATTTGTTCAACCTCAATAATGTATGTAAAAGGAAGCTAACTGAATGGCTGCAGGGGTTGAGTTATGATGAAACAGAGGTCCTGCTAGCCGTTCTGGCTTAGGAACGAATAGCATATCCAGAAACACACAACTCCTGCACACACACCAGACACCACGCGCACACACACACACACACACAAAACATACACACACACATACACCCACGAACGCGCGCACACAAATACACACACGCACGTACGCAAACACACGCATCCACATACCAACCAACTAACCTGTATCATAATAATCTCTTTTCTTTTTAAATATTAATTGTCTACTATGAATATGCATATAGATTAAATTATCAAAGAAATTGTTAGTGTCTGATACATAATATTTGAAATGTTATTAACATAAGGGGTGGAGACCTGGTGTCCTGAAACACAGGCCTTGAGCTTAGCTTAGGCACCAGTCTCCCACAATATATCAATATATCAACACTCTTATTATGTACCAAGTTAATGTCATATTTACTATATAGTGGTGAGTGAATAAAAAAAAAAAGATATCGTATCTCACTTTTGATTGGTAGAGAAACTGACGTGTGATGTCGCAACACTACTCTGCTCTTTGTCCCGAACGACGGGGTGTACGGTTAGATACATTTTTGTCGCCTTAACAAAGAAAAAGGCTAATTTGTATTACGATAAAAATATATGGTTTCTGTGGGATAGCATTTTTTGCATAGAGATAATTAAAGAGGTACCAGGTTTCTTCAGGAATCATCGACTTTTTCGGAATAAATTGGTACGTCCTTTTCTGGGCTCTAGACTGTACATGTAGATATAAGTACACGATAATCGGTAGCTTACCGTCACGCCATAACTACTGAATCGATATTATCATTAAATTTTAAAGCATACCTTACCCGTTGTCCTAGGTGAACAACAAACGCGGTAATAGGTACGACGCTATGCGACGCGACACGAAAATATCAAATAGAGGCTGTATGTATAACTTATGGCCTACGTTGCCGCCTAATATGAATGCGACAAAACGCGATTAAAGTATTAGTCGTAATACGTCGCGTCGCTCACCTATGACAACGGGTAACAAACGCACTTTCAAATACCTATAATAATAGTAGGCAAGGATTGACCCAATTCTGAAGTTCTCGGAGAATATAGTTTATTATAAATAAATCTATGATGTTATATAACCAGCTTCACACAAAAGGCGTTCGTAGAAGCTGTCATCAGTAGGTACCTAAAGATGTTAACGTACCTTATTTTTCAAGGTTAACATTCAAACATTATTGCTGGTACAATAAGGTAATACTACCTTACTATATATATCCATACGGATCAAGTTTTATAGAAATCGATAATTAATTCATAATGTACTTACTTGAGAGTCACACGGCAGGTTATTTTAGTGGGTGAGAGCCCCCACACAACTACCATCATTGCTTTGAAAAATGAGGTGTGCTGTTAAGAACATTTCAAGGACCTAAACTATTTTATTTAACATTTACTCCACACAGAAGTATCCACGGCTGAATTGGACGGATAAATATTTGTATTTAGGTTCAATAAGAGAAGCGGAAGACCAAATTCGGCCTCGCCCCGTGCCCGGATTGGGCAAAACAGAAGAGATAAAACTTTTGTACTTGAAGCCTCAGTATTTTGGTTGCTGGGAACAATCTGAACATTGGGTCCAGTGCGAAGAAAGCTCACCAGAATTCGTTAATATAAATAATGAATCAGCGGAAATCAAGTAGTTTTAATAAGATTTTTTTATCTTTGCAATGACTACTCGTACTATGAATCTACTAGGTACCTAGTTGTTCTCTATAGTAGCTTATGGTGACAGACTTATGGAGACAGGTGTTCATTGGCTCAACAATAGAAGAGTACTGACCCGCTCTTCCACTTGGTACCCAACCTTAACACCAGTATTATAAGGGATGATAAAGTCTACTTTGAGTCTGTCAATTGTAAATTTCTAGAGTCCCCCACAATACAGGGATTATTCCCTGGTGAAGGGTTTTGTCCTTAAAAGAAAAGAGAAATAAAAAAATACATGGCCTGGCGCCTT
The DNA here is from genome assembly GCA_948253155.1 of Leucoma salicis. Taxonomy (NCBI): domain Eukaryota; kingdom Metazoa; phylum Arthropoda; class Insecta; order Lepidoptera; family Erebidae; genus Leucoma; species Leucoma salicis. Next base: position 17,431,256 of record OX411807.1, on the reverse strand, counting down.
TTTCCCAGAGAGACAACGATTGTCACTTATCATAAAACGGCCTTCCGCTACCCACTTTTGTATATTCCTGTTTTTTTTTATTTTTATTTTATTTTACATTTTTTTTTGTAAATAGTGAATATTAATAAAATGTACTATTGAGTTTAGCTGTTTTAATTTAATAATAGTGTGTTTGCTAGAACGCTACCCCATTTTGGCACTGGGATCAATCGCTTAAGATACACAGAAGAAATCAGTCAGCAGAGTTACTATTTTATATCTTTATTTTAATATTTATTTAATTTCATTCTTATTTATTTATTTTTATTATTTTATATTCATGAGTTCCAAAGATAATTAATTTTATTCGGCTAATTCATCATTCAGTGATGCCACGACAGCCTCATATTTTGTTAAGCCGGGAAAAAATGTTCCTAACCGCACACCCCGTCGTTCGGGGCAACGAACAGGGTGTGCGGCCTTCACCCACTAAAGAAACCCGCCGTGTGCCGTCTCTCCGCCTTTATTGGCCGGCCACCGGAACCATATTAACCTAAGTTCGGTCACAGGTACACTCGGCGATCGCTTGCGACAAAAATTTAACCATGATTCACACCGCACACTCAACGTTTGTCACATCAACGCTCAGAGTATTCCTAGTCAGTACAATGCATTTTACGATACTTTTTGTGACAATGACGCTCATGCCATCCTGATATCTGAGACTTGGGGCTTAAGCCTCATCTTCTTTCCACTACCTACCCTCTGCCTGGTTTCATTGGCATACGAAATGATCGCGACAATAGACGAGTGGGTGGTTGCTATATATCTCCGTAGTTATTTTCCTTACAAAATACTCTTTTCTTCTTCTCCTACTAATGCTACTGCGGAGTACCTGCTCCTTGAACTTTCTTTCAAAGGAGTTAAAGCCGTTCTGGGAGTTGTATACTGCCCTCCCAACACTAACTACTTTTCCAGTATCAAATCGATACTGGAATCTATAGGGTCGGAATATTCTCAATATGTCGTCATGGGCGATTTCAATACTAATCTTCTTTCTCCTATATCTCCTCAATCCATAAAGCTCCTCGATATTATTAACTCCTCTAATTTTCATGTACTACCTCTATTTGTATCATAACTGTGGCGGAAACGATACGTGGCTAGACCTAATATTGACCTCTGTTCCTTCCTTAGTTTCTTCTAACGGCCAACTTCTTGCTCCAGGTTTTTCTCATCACGACCTAACTTTCCTTACTTACATACTTAAGCCCCCAAAAGCTGATCCACAATATCGATACATGCGAAGTTTTGGACGGATGGATGTCGAAGCCTTATGCAAAGATGTTACTGCAATTGGCTTTTTGACTTACATGCGCCTATCAAAAAAGTGATACTGAAACGTTCCCCAGCGCCATGTATGTTTAGTGACATACGAAAAGCCGTAAGGAAGAGAGACCATGCCTTTCGTAGATATAAAAAATTACGCTGTGACCAAAATTGGCTTAGTTTTAAAGCCGCAAGAAACCGGTGCAATCAGATGATACGTAACCCCAAACGCCGCCATATCCTCGAAAACGTCGGCTATTCTTCGGCTTCCACGATTTGGAAATTTCTTGGTGGTTTGGGTATAGACAGACAACGTCAGCAGGGCTCTTGTGCAGCAGTTGGTTTGGATGATATTAACAAACATTTCTCCACTATAACTCCTATGAATCACCAAACCAAGTGTAGCAGCATGAGTTATCTAGCTTGCCTGCCTCAACCCAATATCGAATTCTTCTATTTTTCTCCAGTGTCAATGGCTGAGATTATTTTATCCATAAAATCAAACGCGATTAGGTGCGATAACATCAGTCGCCGTATGATTGATACGATATTAGAGCACCTTCTCCCAGCCATCTGCCATATCATCAATCATTCCTTAATTTCCGGACACTTCCCATCCCAATGGCGAAAAGCTTATGTCATTGCCTTACCTAAGATTCCCAATCCCTCTTTGAACAGTCACTTCCGTCCTAAATCCATACTACCCTACCTCTCTAAGGTGCTGGAGGCCTGCGTGCATAAACAACTTCCCAATTTCGTGTTTGGTAATGGTCTGTTGAGTAACTTTCAATCGGGCATTCGACCAGGCCACAGCACTTTATCCGCTCCTCTCAAAGTGACAACCGATATCAGGGAAGGCATGGAGAATAACAAAGTCACAGTACTCGTTTTAATTGACTTCTCCAGTGCCTTTGATTCTGTCAGTCACGATATCCTGCTTTCTATCCTTCCCCACTTTAAGATCTCACCCATTGCTCCGGATTGGTTCACTTCCTATCTTCATGAGCGTCAGCAGTCGGTTTGCCTCAATGAAACCATGTCTCGTTGACGTGTTCTTGATGCTGGCGTACCTCAAGGCGGTATTCTTTCTCCTTTGCTATTTTCTCTGTTTATAAATACTCTTTCCGATAACCTTCAGTGTGCGAATCATCTATATGCTGATGACCTACAGTTGTACTGTCAGCAAAGAATTGACAACGCCTCTTTAGCTGAGCTTAGGCTAAATAAGGGCCTACAATACATATCCGATTGGTCTGTCAGATTTGGATTAGTGGTAAATCCCAGTAAGAGACAGGCAATTGTTATAGGTAGCCAGCGTATGTTAAGTAGACTTGATCTACAATATCTTCCACCTATAATTCTTAACGGTGTGACGATACCTCTAAGTGCCTCTGTCAAATCTGGGTCTTCATATTGACTCGTCTCTAAGCTGGAGAACTCAGGTTGCGAGTGTAAGTCAAAAAGTTACAGGTACGCTACGAGCACTTTATCGACTGAGAAATTTTTTATCAATTAAAACCAAACCTTTACCTACTTGTGCAGTCCTTGATCTTTCCTTTATTCGACTATGGCGAAATGAGTTATTTCGACCTGAATGCAGCCCCCCTAGAATGAAAAAGAAACGTTAGACGAACTTTCGTTTCGCTTCATTGTGATTGGTTGCCTACATCACGCGTCGAAATCTCGACTAATCAGGAATAACGCGTCAGAATGTTGATCAATCACAATGACTCGAAAAGAAAGTTCGTCTAACGTTTCGTTTTTAATTCTAAGGGGGCTGACCTGCTCAACAAACTCGATCACTTAATAGTCTTCTTAATAACTGCATTCAATTCATTTTTAATCTTCGCAAGTATGACCATACTTATCGTTTCCAACTCAAATTCTTACCTTGTCAGCGCAGAAACATGCGAGCTCTCACTTCACTTTATTCTATTCTTATGTCACCTTCTCCTTCCTATTTAAAACCTTATTTCCAGTATCTATATTCTAATCATAATAGGGATTTACGCTCTACTGATAATAGACTACTTCTTTGTCCATGTCACATTCTTCTGGTTTGGTTAATTCTTCCTTCCCTATACAGTCTGTTCTTCTATGGAATTCCCTCCCACTCAATATCAGGATGTGTAAAAACTGCTACGAGTTTAAATCTAAAGTTCGACTACACCTCCTGGCAGAGCTAGAGGAATCACAACATCACTTGTGAATATTGTATGTATATGTGTATTATTGTATGTATTTTATTATATATATTTTGCTTATATATTTTTTGTATATTACCTATGTGTAACTTTTTAGTATATTTTTATGTACCTATATGTTTCTTATTGTTGCATATTTAACTCTTGTCAAAATTATTCTTTTCCCCTCTTGTTTTATGATGAAGATGTACATACCTCCCATTATCTCTGCATCACCCATGATTGACTGGTAGAGAATTCCTCAGGCATTAAATCCGCCATTGTAAAATTGAAAATGTACTTTGCTTTCCATTTACATAAAGTTAAATAAATAAATAAATATAAGTGTGTCGAAGTATATCACCAGGCACTGCTGAGATGGATGTACCCAAACATCAGAACAGGACTATCCCTATTTGCATTGTATAACGCCAGCAAAGGAGAAAGGATGATAATAATAAAGATAATTATTGGAACAAAACATTAATTACATTCTCGAGAGGTGATGTGGATCTTAATAACATATCAGGTGTGTTAGAATCTTTGGGCAGGGTCTGTGGTGGCTTAGAGGTAAAGCGTTTCCACCCGCATTGGGAAAAAAACGCAAGTTCAAATCCCGCTCAAAGATATTAATTTGTATCAAAACTTTAGCACATAATGTGCACAAGGCGGACTTATGCCTTAGGGATTCTCTAACAGCCTACCTAGAGTGGCGCAAAAAGATAAGTGGTACGTGAATTTAATAATAATACAAATAAATGCATTTGATCAATTACATACTAATAAATGCTTCGATCAACAATTATTAATGGTTGAAGAATAAATGTAATAACAATATTACATACGTAGGTACCTACATAATATACACACTTATTACATATAATTGCATAACTAATAATAAATATAGGTACAATGTAAGTTAATAATAATACCTATTATTTATTTTTATTTTTTTAACTGCCTCAGTGGTGCAGCGGTAGTGTGTGCGACTGCTGATCATGAGGTCTCGGGTTCCATCCCCGGATCGGGCAATGTTATTGAGCTTTTTCGTAAAAAGAAAAAATCTCAGTAGCAGCCCGGAGTTTGGAAATGTGCTCGGTAGACGGCAATAGGCTGGCCCCCTATTACGTGGGACCTAAACATAGCTAGCGAATGGTGGGTGTGTTATACACCTCTGCCAACCCCTTCGGGGAATACAGGCGTGATGCTATGTATTTTTTTTACTTTGTTAGATATTCTTTTTTCCATAAAAATTTGTTCAAAGAAGCGTATACCAATTATTATCATCTAGACACGTAGAAATAAGTACACAAACCAAGTTTGAATGGAACAGTACAAGGAAAAAAATTTAGGGTATTTTAACTAAAGAGAGATTATTGAATGACGAACATCATTATGAACGTTGCAAAAAATCATGACAACATCGTAATATGGGAAAATTTGTCTTATATATTGAAAACAATAAAACTATATATAAGTATTTGTAATATATTATATAAAAATAAGATGTCCTTTTAAAATTATATTACATACTTACTTATCATCACGCCATTTCCCTTGCGGGGTAGGCAGAGAGAACAGAATGCCAAAAGGCTCTATTTTTGCATACATCGCTCGCTTCCTCAACATTCATAATTCTCTTCATACACATTCGCTGGTTTCGGAGACTCCTGACTCCACCATCCTTCAATACATGACCGATTTGTTCTGGGTAGGTGAGTCTCGGTCTCCTCCTGTACCTACATCCTTCCACTTTCGCATTGTATATCTTCTTAACCAGTCGCACGTGCGGCATTCTTTCCACATGTCCGAACCATCGGAGCATTCCATTTCGCATATTTACACCAATACTCTCTTTCATACCTACTCGCTATCTTACGTCGTCGTTACGAATGCGGTCCACTGCACAGATTCTCCGCAGAGATCGAGATTTGTCTACTTTTACTTTTAATTCTTAAAATCATATCATCATGATCGTGTGCATTTTAATAGAGCAGTACCGTAATTGAAAGAGTTAGATAATATGTAACTAGGCTATAATGGCATTTTGAGCGCATTCATTTTATTCTCATGATCCTTTCTGCATACTGAACTCTCGCTTCCATATAATAATGTTGGAACAAGCACTGTGTTCTGTTCACTATATTTTCCGCATTTGCTTTTGTCTCCATATAAGTCAGTTAACCACATCTGAACTCCTACATTAATTCACAACTCTTCTACATTAATCAAACAATTATCCACATATATGATAAACAATCTAGTAGATAGAACGCAGCCCTGTTTAACGCCGATATTTACATTAAAGCAGGGCGACATTCCATCATCTACCCGCTCTCAATTCTCTGCAGTCCATGTAATTGGACTTGGTATTAACGGTAAACTGCTGCGCAGCAGTTTACAGTTAATACCATATTCTGGCAAAATGCCCGAAATTCCTTTCATACAACCGTGTCAAATGCTCTCTCCAAATCCACAAAACTGCAGAGACCTTTCTTCTTCTCCACGATTTTGCGCAGACAAAACACTCGATCAATGCATAATTATACTTACAATAATTTTCAAAGGCAAAATCCATTTCATTTATAGTGATCTATAAAAAAAATGATATACAATTAAGGTCTATCATTGCATCTACTATTTATTATTTTTGGCAGGATTTTATAATACTATTAATAAACGTAAGCTTCTCATCATCCGTTTCTAGTTTTGAAAATAAACTCCAAAGGACCTGTAAAACAATAAAAGAGTAGGATAAGTACAGAATTTCTCCAAGGTAATGACTAAGGCTAGCCACTGATGGGTCATCCAAGTAGATACGTTCAATCTAAGACGGTTTATTCTCCTTAGTGTAGCAGACGGGCCATGGCTCGCCTATATTAACGCAAACGCTGCTCATGAATTCGGCTATACTAATGGTACATCACCGTTCTTCACCATTTCATTTCACGAATGTGACTTAGCATGGACTTAGCACCGACACTACCACAAGTAATGCAATGGGTGATAATTGCTTTCTTCCCTTAGGACGGATTCGACCAAATTCGAATTTATACAAGAGTAACTATACCGGGAATGATCTATTCCACGTGGAAAAGTAGCTGTCAATGTATAGTTTAAGTTTCGAAGTATTGCTTGGCGGTTCGGTTTGGTTAACGCGATTTTATTTTCGGGTATGCAAGTTTTTTCAGTCAGTTTTAGTACAGAATTAATGAGGTTATGCGTAAACGTCAAAATTATGATCATCATAGTAGTTTTTAAAGAAAGTTATTCTCTCTTTTAGCCACCCCGAATGAAGGTATAACTTCCTCATCACCATCTTGAATCAAATCGTTTAATCGAAACGTTGCATTTTATGTTTTTGAAACAATAATTCCTTGTGTTGCATTAAAATGACAGCACAAAAAAGATGACGCCACTTTTTTTTATTCTTGGATTAGCTTCTTATATCTAATATCGATGCTTATCGGTGGAATAGTGACTATTCCTGAATAGGCTCGCTATTCTTTGAATTGTGGTGTTAATCGTGAAATTGATTTACTCTCGAGTAAGTAAGTAGTGATTTATAGATAGGAATAACATTTCTTCGTGTTTGGGCGAATCCGCCCTTAGCTAGCTCCGCCCTTTCGCCTTGTACGATACCCACGGGAAAGAATGCGGTGATGACACGTATATTCTTAGTCTGCCACTACACGGACGTTGACGATGTTGACAAACTGATTTCAGTTGCTTGCTTACAATCTCACATTTGCATATCATCATGATTACTATAGTGAACCAATAGTATTCAAAACTGAGGTCAGAAATCACCGTTTCACTAAAGAGGTCCTGAACAGACTTTTTTCTTTTTTATACTACGCGGTTGGCAATACATACAGCCCACTTGATGGTAAGCGGTTACCGTAGCCTATAGATGCTATCGCCATCTCTAAGAAGGGAAGGGATAGGTGGGGATGGAGGATAATAGGAATTTTCTCATTAACCATACTAAACACAAAAGTAGGACTACCTACCGTTGTTTCGCGCTGATCTTCTGTGAGAGGGTGGTAGGTACTTCCCTAGACAAGACGTGAGTTTTATTATTTACTATACTTTTCCCACGACCCCACCACATACAAAAACTAGTTTTTAGGTCATACTTATATCAGGTTCCCGATATAGGTAGTAGCGGGATAAAACATACACCAGCTTGTCAAGTCTAAATAAGAGCTATTAAACAATAAAAAAAATATTTTCAGTTCATAGTTGATTGCACAGATGGCGGAGTGGTTTAAATACCGGCCTCCCGCCCGAGTGTCCTGGGTAAGATTCCCACACCGGACAACTCTGAGTCTGGGTGTACTTTGGGTCCGTGGAGTTGTATGTTTGTGAAACCCCCCGCGATCAATTATATAACATCATTGCCCGCGATACAAGGACTATTCCTTAGTGCAGGGTGTTGTTTTTGTAAAAATAAAAGTTCACACACATAGCCTAATACAGTAAATTTTCTCAATTACCTTCAGTGTACAGACAAGCACTGTCAACAGATTTAATTATACAGTCTAGTACTTACTCAACTATATATACCTTAGACGAAGGATATTATAGACAAGCTATCAGCGTATGCAGTGTCGAGATAGCAATAGATAACCGGAATAATTTTAAAAGATAAATATGATTATAACTTTGTTGACTAAAAATGTACTACCTGTTTTAGCCGGATAAAAGAATGACAGGACAAAAGAAATTGCAGTTATGCTTATATTTTGCTTAAAATGTATTAGAACATGTAATATTAGCGTATATAACGTGATTAATAAAGGTTTTTTTTTACGTCAATACAAAAACAAGCTTTCATACTGATGATGGGGACGGTTGGCCACCTTATTGTTTGGACCCAGTTCATTGGGTCTAAATACAACTGACGCATACGCGAAAAGGATAAATATACTTATACCTGTGTCTCTCTCACTCTTGGTAAACCTAGTATGTGCATCCTTTTCTACGGTAACATAGCTATGTCAGTACATTTAAGAGATTTAAGAAAAAATGACTGTAATAGTATTTGAAAGGCCTTGATTAGACTTAAAAACTGGTAGGCATGTTATCCCGCTACTATATCGGGAACCTGAGATATAACCGAAAAACTAGCTTTTGGCTGCAGCGAAGCCGCTGGCAAAGGCTAGTAATATATATATAAATATATAGAGACAAACAATTAATCCGTGTGGTGATGGACTAAGAATACAAGTGTCACCACCCCATTCTTTCCCACGGGTGTCATACAAGGCGACTAAGGGAAGTAAGCAATTATCACCCATTGCGTTACTGGTGGTAGGGCTAGGTACCAAGTGGGAGTACTCACTTGCTATCAGGCCCGAGCGGATTGGTACCACCATCTCCTGTGTAACTGGCCATGAAGCACTTGGTGTGTTTGGGTTGTAGCAGGAGATAGCCGTTAATTTGTTCATTTCAAATATTTATGTGAAATGAAATGGTGAGCAGCGGCTTGACAGAATCTCTGTATAGTTGAGTCCATGAGCGACGGTTGCCATTTATCATCAGGTGTGGCACCACAAGCAATAAAAAACATGGTGTTGACATGCAAACCTGATATTTTCAACCGACTTCGAAACGGAGGGGGTTCTCAATTCGGCTGTATGTTTTTTTTTGTTGAAAAGAGTAGGTACAGGTAATATCAGGTCAGGCAACTAAAATTATGTTATGTTTTGTATATACTAGTGCTTAATCTGTGTCTAAAATTGTGGCCGTGTGGGGCTGGCTTTAGAATTGAAATGGGAGTCGTAAGAGCCGACTGAGGGAATACCGGGAAAAGTGGCCAGCAGCACTCCCTCGAGTATTAACAATATCCACTGCGATCGCCAACCCGCCTGTCAAGCGTGGCGATTACGGCACTATACCCCCAATTTGGGGAGGCCTATGTCCAGCAGTGGACGTCGAAAGGCTGATGGATGGATGGAACAACGGCTACGGCAGCTTAATAGCAGAGCGCCTGGACAGGTATTACATAAGGCGCGGGCATAAGCCCCCTTGTAGTTATAATTTTCCATTTACCAGCTGATCAGTGATCGCCATTACGGCTTTCGTCAAGGCCGGTCTGCTGGTGATCTTCTCGAGTACGTCACTCATCGCTGGTTAGAGGCCTTGGAGGGTGTGGGTGAGTCTTTGGCATTCAGCCTAGACATTGCGATTGTCTGGCATAGGACCCTTCTATCAAAGTTACCATCTTACGGAATCCCCGAGGGGCTCTGCAAATGGATCACCCGCTTCCTCCATGGTCGCAGCATCAAAGTCGTAGCAGACGGCTGCTGCTCCGATATCATGGGAGTTAATGCTGGCGTACCACAAGGCTCGGTGCTGTCCCCAACACTGTTCATCCTGCATATCAATGACTTGCTCCCAATAGATAATATACATTGCGATGCGGATGGCAGTACAGGTGAGGCGCGATATATCAGCCTTCAGAAAGTCCCTCTGAGCATGTTGGAGGAGAGATGGACCTAACTTGTGTCTGAAGTCGAGCGCTCTCTAATCGGGAGAAAAGAACTTTGGTTCAATTCAACCCTACGAAGACAGGTTTAAGTGTTCACTGCAAAGAAGGACGCATTTATCATGGCATCCCAGTTCCAAGGGGTAACTCTCCCGGTCTCCGAGAGTATTGGGATCTTCGGCATCGACATATCCAGCAAAGTTCACTTCGGGCGTCATTTGGAGGACAAAGCCGAATTAGCGAGCAATAAACTGGGCGTCCCGAACAGAGCTAAGTGGTACTTCACACCGAGACAGCGACTTGTGCTATATAAAGCACAAGTCCGCCCTCACGTGGAGTGTGGCAGGCGCACCAAAATACCACTTCTACCCACTCTCAACTCCTTGCAAAGGCGTGCTGTTCGAATTGTCGATGACCACAATCTCACGGATGAACGTCGTCGACGAGGAGAACGAGTCGTTGGGGCGGCGGAGAAACTTTGGGGCTGTCTGTGTGCTCTATCGACTCTTTGATGGGGAGTGCTCTGAGGAACTGTTTCAGGTGGTAACATCGCTGTTTTATCACCGGACCACGAGACGTCGTAGTATAGTTCATCCATACCACCTGGAGACGATCTTGTCCAAGACGGTTCATTTTTAGCATTCCTTTCTACCATGTACATGTAAGATCTGGAATGAACTTTCTGCTGCCACTACCACTTACTATCAGGTGGACCATTAGTTCGTCTGCCACTGTTGGCAATAAAAATTATAAAAAAAACACGATATATATATTGCTAATGTTAAATCAGTATAACTTACCAATGCTGCATTATATCCCAAAGCTTTGAGATCCCTGATTTTACTTATAAAGGGTCCTGTTGCTACATCTGTACCGTGTATCATAGCATTCCTTCCAGCAATTACTAAGACAGTGAAATTATAATCCTTGGACGGTCTCCTTAAGAGTCCAAATTCTGATGGAGGAAATATATCCCTGACATTCACTGGAGCTCCAAATTTGTCATCGCCTATGATTATATCTAGAAGAAAAGAGAAAATACATAAAATATGTTTTGAGATAGAACTATATAATAGGCTATAGACCGACCACTCATGTAATGAATTAACTTTCAAGTGCAAAAAGTAGAACTTTTATATAACAATTATTCAAATTAGGTTCACGTTTAAACTGTGTATACCTCCTCTCTGGTGGTAAGGTAAGATATGATCTCCAATAACATACTGAGATCCACCTCTAGACTCTTTAAGAAGCCTTATAACATCAAGAACCATACGTTCTGCAACATTGTACTCCTTGTCGAATTCTTCAGATGGTACATAATCAGTATATTTCTTGGCCAGTACTTTAGCACATTTTTGATTCAAACCATTATCCACTCTGTCACCACAATGTATCTCAGCTGTGTAATGTATAGTGAGGATTTCCTGGCCATAATAGTAACATTGCTTTCCATAAGTATTTTCTAAAAAAGGACTACTCAGAACTCTGTTTATCAGATCCTCTGGGTAAATATCTAAGAGGCCTAAATATTTTATGCAATATGCAAATGATCTACCAAAGTTCATTATCTCTGGTATTCTTTCTGGTTTTCTTAGTTCATCCATAACCTTGGTTAAGAAACCTTCAGTTTTTGGTTTGAAATAAAATGTACCGTATGTTAGCACCAGTCTTTCAAGATCTTTAATCCTTGTTTGAGACATACAACTATTTACTTCATATGCTATTTTCTCCAAGCATCCCTTATGAAAGTTTAGGGTTGTAGATCCAAGTAGAGCTATATGTACATTACACATTACTGACAATCTTGGCACTTCATATTGTAATTTATCTAGAAGCCTATGTATATCATCATTAACAGTTATCTTTGATGAATAGCGAATTAGTTTCAAAAGAGCTGCCAGAGAAACTTCATGGATGTTTTGTGAGTTTTCAATAATAGAGTCAATGATTTTTAAAATTATATTCATATCTCTTATAGGTGTTTTACTTTTAAAGAATCCCATTGACATGATAGCCAAATCATCAACAGAAAACTCAGAGAAACAGTCATTCAAGTGGACTTCCAAATTGTGCATATCAAAGGGTGATTTTCTCCTAAGACCAATGAGAAATAGTGTGTGGACCAGCTGTCCTGGTGTCAGTTGTTTAGCTTTACTTGATAATTTGTTAAGGCTTTTTATCACAAAGTCACTTATCACCACTACATTCAACAAGTAAAACAGACTTGCAAATGACAACAGTTGATCAAATGACCAGTTTTGAATTCTTTTTAAACATTCATCATCAAGTGCTGCCCACACTTCTATATAATTTCTAGTTCTAATTGATTTCACTTCTGGGAATATACTTAAAGAATAAAATATATACTCTAATTCTTCATCAGTAGCAAATTTTAAGTTGTCTGTTAAATTATCAATGAAGCTATCAAATTTTTTGTCTGATATACAGACGTTATGCTTAGAACAATAAACAGCTAATGATGTAAATGATTTAAATATTGACACAGGAGCTTTTTTAGACCAATCTTCTTCGATTAGGTTTTCAATTTCTTCTTTGGATAAAACCGGACTTTGAATATCAGTTTTTAAATTAATAGCATAGCCTTTACTGTGTAGCATATTATATGCATACTGATTTTCATGTTCCATATGCATCCTGATTGTTAGAAATGAGCTGGAGTGAAAACTTTTGTGCCCTTTTGCTAATCTAAGATTTGAAATTATAGCTACATCCTTATGACGGTAGTTCGCTAATACCAAACTTCGAGCGATTTTCATAACCATTATCATTTTCAACAATTTATTTTTTTGTTATTATTAGAAATGTCTTCAATATTATTACTTTTAGCTGATTTAGTCCCTAATCCCTATTAATCTGGAGAATGAACACTAAGTAGTATTTGACAACTTTTATTAATACTTGTTAAACTGAATTTTAAAAATTCTTTAAAGATATTTATAGTATCCCTTTAGCAAAAATAAACAGAAATAACAACCACAACATTTGATTTGATTTGAACATTGCTGTTTTCGAGATTTCGAGGTTAGGTTTTGATTTGTCAATTTTGACATTGACAATTTTTTTTTAATTAATTTGTTTAAGGCATTGTCAGAATCATCAGCCTAACAGTAACTTACAAACATCGTTAAGCCTGAGCTTTACAGCTCGTCAGTGAGGGTTACCACTAACTATCAGTGGAGCGAGGCCCGTCTGCCACCATAAACAATAAAAAAAGCGCCTGACACTCTTCCACTAAATCTAAAAAGTTGAGGTAATTAACTCGCGAATTTCAAAAAATAATATTTATCACCCCTTACAACTCCACATCTCAATAAATATATGTATATGTCCATGATCAACATTACTTCCGTAATTCTAGTTTATGGTATGCGGCTGTATAGATTTGATTCCCTGTGCAAGGTGAAATTGGACAAATACGACTACATAATAAATTATTTCTGGTAACGCATCATCGAACGATTGAATTTACTCTGGATTGAAATTTGATTTTTGATTGACATTGGGGGGAATTTTGTGCTTGGTTTCTGACTCGTATCGGAATTAATATAAAGTTGTAACATACTCGTTACTCCTAGTATGAGAAATCCTATATTAATCTAACATTCTTATGTAGCTAATTATTTGTGATAAATTTTGTATCGCTATGTCTCAAATAGAAGAATCCATGGAGGTTGCGGAGGCAGATGTTGGTGATAATTCTGTATGTATCTTCTAAACATGGTACACAAAAACATGAAATATAAAATAAACCTTCATATTTCACAACGTGCTGATTGGTTTTCAGAATGGCTCCTCTAGTGATACTACATCATCAAGAGGTAAAGAAGGAGACTTTGAAAGTAAAATCGAAACTGATCGTTCAAAAAGATTTGAATTTTTACTTAAACAGACTGAAATTTTTTCCCATTTCATGACTAATGCCCCCAAATCCACTGGCAGCCCACCAAAAGCTAAAGCAGGTAGACCTAAGAAGATTAAAGACGTTGACAAGGATTCAGGTGCAGCTGGAGAGTGAGCACGATTACCTGTTATCACCTATATTTTCGTAAATTTTATTTACAACTTAATAGAAATAAACTTTTTATTATTATTTTCCAGTCACCGCCATCGCAAGACTGAACAAGAAGAAGATGAAGAACTCCTTGCTGAAACAAACTCTAAAACAAAAAATATTTTTCGCTTTGAAGCTTCCCCACCGTATATTAAAAATGGTGAAATGCGGGATTATCAAGTAAGGGGTCTCAATTGGATGATATCACTGTATGAAAACGGTATTAATGGAATCTTGGCTGATGAGATGGGTCTTGGCAAAACATTGCAGACAATATCTCTACTTGGTTACATGAAGAATTTTAAGTAAGTTCTTATCCAATGAAGATAAGGGGCCATTCACAAAATAAGTTTGCAAATGATGGGGCCGTCTGTCCTGTATAGCTTGGGGAGAGGAAATGTAATAATGATTGGAAGTTTATTATGGTTTTTTAATTGGTTGGTAGAAGGTAAAAAATGAAGTGTTTCTAGTTTTTCTGATGTAATATTTATAGAAGGGTGGCAAAAATTTTGACAATAGGGTAGGGAGTGAGATAGTTTATTTTTTATTAGATTAATAGAATTTATGAATTCGCCTTAATAGGCTGGCCTGGAACATAACCTATATACATTTTGTTTACATATTACAGGCCTTCTTATTGTATGTAGGAATGTTTGTTATATTAAATAACTAATAAGATCACTTGCTATTTATAAATAATCTATAGCCCCGATATTTATTACACCAGGCAAGCGTTATTTTGGATTATTTTTATTATATAAGCGCTACCACAACCGTTGTGCCAAGACGTTGACGACACACTACACTAACAAAACATCACAGTCACATGCACACTTGAACAGTCAGTCACTTCAGTCAGTCATACCGCGAAAGAAAGGGACAGAATGGAATGACTGACCCGTCCTGTTGGTTATTTGATTTTATTTTGTTACATATTTGAACGATGATATAATCAATCAGTATAGATAATAACTAATTAATTATCCTGAGTTTTTGAGCGATTGCCGCGCGTTATTTGTTTAGAGGTACTTATAGATTTTGATTTTAAATTATTCATGGTGTTGGTTTGTTGTGTCTGTTTGTTTAGTGTATTATAAAACTGTGAATAAAATTTTGTTTTAGTATAGTGTAAATAATTTTCGGTTAGATAATATCTTTAAAAGTTTACTTAAATTTAATCAAAAATATCATTGGGTCAGTAGTTATGGACATTTTAGTATATAAAGTGTATTAGTAAGGATTGACCCAATTCTGAAGTCCACGTAGACGAAGCCTTGGGCAGAATCTAAATACATATATCTTAGATCACAATTTCAATTCACTTAGTAGACAGTAATCTATTGTTAAGATTGTTAACTGCTCAACGCGCGTACATAGCTATATTAAATAACGTAACCTCAAATAACGCACGATGAGCTATACGACGATAATCAAAAGATATCGTTTAATATATTAAAGCGTAAAAAATAATAGGCGTTTTAAGAATAGCACATAGTTATTTAACGTTTTTAATAAATAGCCTTTGCAAACACTCCTAATTGTATGTAAGGCCTCAGCAAAAACTCTGTGGTTTCTAACATTTTAATTATAAATCATTTCTCAATTTCTATGCTGCACCACAACCATAGAAATCATGACTTATTAGTATTGATTCTTGTTTCTCTTCCTAGATTTATATTTCACATTATGACAATTTGAATAAGTTTTGCACTCCAATTCATTTGTTAAAGAATAACTATTAAAGAATAATAAATTGGGGGAATGATGTATGTTATTACTTTTGTGTTACAGAAATATCCCTGGCCCACATATTGTAATAGTACCAAAATCAACCCTAACAAATTGGATGAATGAGTTTAAAAAATGGTGTCCATCTTTAAAAGCTGTATGTCTTATAGGTGACCAGGAAACTAGGGTATGTTATATTTATCTAATAACTTAAGCCTTTCAGCATTTCTTGTGGCTTTAAGACACCTAATAGTGGTAACTACAGAAGTCCATTAAATTCTCATTATGTTCTATTATTGGCTTTATGAACTTACTCCTCCCAATGAAACACTACTTTGTCTGATACAAACATAATGGTAGAGGCTGGTGCTATAGCTACACATTTGGTAATAGAAATGTAAATTACAAATATGGTTTCCTGCATGATGGGAAAAGGACAATGCCCACAAATGTATGGGCTTTGGTTTCATATTGTATCATGTTGTACAACTGAACTGCCTCTGTGATGCAGCGGTAGTGTAAGCGACTGCTGATCATGAGGTCTTGGGTTCGATCCTCAGGTCGTACAGTATTGAGATATTTCATAAAAAGAAAAATTCTCAGTAGCAGCCTGGAGTTTGCAAATGTGCCCGGTAGACGGCAATAGGCTCGCCCCCTATTACATGGGACTTAACATAGCTGGCGAATGGTGGATGTGTAATACACCTCTGCCTACCTCTTCGGGAAATACAGGCGTGATGCTATGTTGTACATTAATGAAACTTAATTTATAGTGTTTTAAGTGTAATACAATTATAAATAATAATATATCCCCTACTTTGCTGGATTTTCGAGGAAAAGACTAATGAAGTTCATCAAATAAATTAGGTTATATTGTACATGTTTAAGTAGTAGCTACTTCTAGTCCATAAGCCTTTTAACATCCACTGCTGGACATAGGCCTTCCCAAGAATGGGGGATAGTGCCGTAATCGCCACGCTTTGCAGGCGGGTTGGCGATCGCAGTGGGTGTTGTTAATACACGAAGGAGTGCTGCCGCCCACTCCCCCGGTATTTCCTTAGTCGGCTCTTAAGACTCCCATGGGTGGAGAGTGGTGGTACAATTCTAAAGCCGGCCCCACACGGCTCAGGTACTTCTAGTAATAGCTACAAATCATACAAATATTTTGCGTTTTCATCAAGTTCTTTCTTATAGGTATTTAATATGACAAATAGTTATCACTAAAGAAAAACAATATAATTACAATGTTTTTGGGTGTCTATTAAATGTTCATTATTGCTAGTTTTATATGTGCTCAGTTCATTATTGCTAGTTTTAGTTATAGATGGCATTAGGCTCGCCCGCTGTAACATTACTCAAACTATCAAAGTAGGTAATTATTACTTTTTATCCCTCGAAATTTGGACATTTGACACATTGATATTTGAGTATTGTATATATTAGAAATTAAATTTTTGTGACTGATACAAAAGGAAACCATGTATGGGGCCATTCTCCTTTATGTAGTAAAATATTCCGAAAATATCTAAAACTTATTTTTCGAAAAACCCAGTTGTTAGATATACTGTATTTTCCACAGAATACCTTCATTAGAGAAACTCTTATGCCTGGCAACTGGGATGTTTGTATTACATCTTACGAGATGATAATCAGAGAAAGATCAGTATTCAAAAAGTTTACATGGCGTTATATGGTCATTGATGAAGCCCACCGCATCAAGAATGAAAAATCAAAACTTTCAGAATTGCTGAGAGAGTTCAAGAGTATGAACAGGTTGCTTCTCACTGGCACTCCATTGCAGAACAATTTACATGAACTGTGGGCGCTTCTTAACTTCCTCTTGCCAGATGTTTTTAATAGTTCTGATGTAAGTAATTTATATATCTCAGTTATATCTAATATAATTGCTATATTATATGAAAATATTGTATAATGTTAGTGTCATTATTTTCTATATAGAAACTAGAGTAAATTTTCTTATAATATGAGAAGACAACTATTTGTTAGTTGCTCTATATGTGTTGCGCCAATAAAATATTTTTGTTAACTGCACTTGTAAAATAAGAAACTGAAGTTAATCAGAAACAGTGTTTTCGTGCCTGGTGCAAATGGTAACCTCATGGGAACACTTAGACCAACAGAATGCATGAACCATATCCTAACTATTATAAAGCTATAACAGAGCTGCGTCTGTACATTTAAGATATTTGAGAAAAAAATATTGTATTAGGCATTATAGGTGTGTCTGAACACAACAATTCTTTTCAGATTTTATGTTTGTTTGTTCGTTCGCGCATCATGCAAAAACTAATGAACGGATTTTTATTTGATAGCTCTTGATTAGACTTAAAAACTGATATACATTTTATCCCGCTACCATATTGGCATCCTGAGATATAACCTAAAAACTAGCTTTTGGCTGCGGAGACGCAGGCAAAGGCCAGTATTAAATATTCACACTCAGTATCTACAATACCTATGTATCCTATAATAATATACACTAGATGTATGGAATTTTGGCCATAGGTTGATTTAAATAAGGACTAAAGCTGCAGTGATCACTGTGTACAAATAATTTATCTTTACATCATGTTTGTAGTATTCTAGTGTATATAATGACTAATATTTTACACTCATCCTAATGCTTGTGAGCTATAATGTATTTGCTGGCTTTTAATATTATTTTTAATATTACAGGATTTTGATTCTTGGTTCAATACCAATGCAGCACTTGGTGATAATCAACTAGTGTCTCGGTTACATGCAGTATTAAGACCATTTCTACTTCGTCGCCTTAAGTCTGAAGTAGAAAAAAAACTGAAACCAAAAAAAGAAGTTAAAGTATATGTAGGTTTAAGCAAAATGCAAAGAGAATGGTATACTAAAGTTCTTATGAAAGATATTGATGTAGGTATGTATATGCTGAACTTATAGAATCTATATTTCGCTCAGGTTTGCCTAAATGCATTGTTTAGAACCTGAGTACTTATGGTTACAAAGATCACAGACTAAAGAAAATACTCACAAATAAGTTGTAATTTTTTTGCCCACAAGCGATAACTGTGCTAAAATTCCTTATTAATCACATTACATTTTATGATTCCAGTGAATGGCGCAGGTAAAGTGGAAAAGATGCGACTACAAAACATCCTTATGCAGTTACGTAAATGTTGTAATCACCCCTATTTGTTTGATGGTGCGGAGCCTGGCCCACCATACACCACCGATGAACACCTTGTTTATAACTGTGGCAAACTGGCTATACTTGACAAACTACTGCCGAAGCTTAGAGAACAGGACTCAAGAGTGCTAATATTCTCGCAAATGACCAGGATGCTTGATATTTTAGAGGATTATTGTCTTTGGCGACAGTATAAGGTAAAACTATTTTTAATAATTTTTATTACTATTAGTGTTTGGGTGGTATATCACTATTAGTGTTTGGGTGGTTAAGCAACTTTCGCTCTGCAATCTGATGACACATGTTTGTGGATACCTGACCTCCTTCGTGCTTCCCCATAACCTCTCAAATAACATACTGGCAGTCTTTAAGAGCTACTTGTTCTAAGGTCGCCAGTTCTCCCCCTGATTGGGTGGTGGAAGTCAGATAGGCAGTTGCTGTCTAAATACACAGGTAATCCACAGGGATTAGCTAACAACAAACAGATCAGAAGTTGACGCTACCGAAATTTAGAGATATATAATTATATAGATAAGGCTAGGGAGATGATAATCTTTAGGCCCCCTCGTTCGGGGCAACAAACAGGGTAGTGTGAGGGGTTTCTTTAGTGGGTGAGGACCCACTAAAGAAAACCGCTGTGCGCCGTCTCCGCCTTTATCGGCGGGCCACTGGAACTATGTTACATTCCTTCAATGGTCAGCTACAAGCTACAAAACGTGACGGTACCGTCGCGGGAGGCCTTGCAGGTGGCGGACGATCCCCAATCCGTCCACCCGCAGCCTCAGCTAGGTCGGCATCAGGCGCAAGTACTCATGCCTGCGCCGCCCCAGTTGCTAGTGGCGGTTCGGGTCAGCGGAAAGATCGGCCTCCCTGGCCCTCCGCCGCTTCCTTTTGCGAGATGACCTCCTCGCAGAAGGCAACGACAGCGGCCCAATTCGTTTATTACATATCAACATCCCTAGCATCAATAAAAAATTTAATGAAATACCAGTGCTTTTAACCAGGATAGGTTTTAAATGTGACCTTTTGGTCTTGTCTACTCGTTGGTTGAGTAAAACGTCTCAATTACCTACCTTAGAAGGATATACGTTTTATTCAACAAAGAACAATTACAATCAGAATGACGGCTGTGCTGTATACGTAAAATGTGATATAAAGTGCAAAGTTAGTGAAGCCAAACTGGACGGATCGAACTGTCTTATCTGACGAGTTGAAAATGAAACCACTATTATCGCAGTATATCGTTCTCCATCTGAAAAGAACTTAGATCCATTTATAAGACAGCTTGACAAAATTCTGAAAGCTTCAAGTAATTTCCCTTCAGCCTGCGCATCAATTGCCTACTCGGTTAACAAATTGTCTTGATCACGTTTTACTAAAGACTGACAAGTCTGCCATCACGCTTATAATTGAGTCCCCTATAATCGGCGGGCGTCGCCCTGCCACCTGGCCACCTCGCTGGGTAGGAGGCGACCGCCCGCTGCCCCTGCCGTACACCTCGGCGAGCTCCTCCGCCTCCAAGTCCCGCGGGGGGGTTCAGGCCAACGCGCAGGCCGCCTTGGCTTACACCGTGCGGTATCCGCGTATGGACGCGACGACTCTCTGTGGTTTCCACATAAGAGCCCTGATAAGTGCGTCCAGGGACTCCGCCCACGCGGGCGCGCCGTACAGCGCCATCGACCGGACCACCCTTTGGGTCCGCCCATATTTGGCATGAGCCGTGCAAGGGCGGACGCCGCGCCGACGAGCCTCGGGAACAGTTGGCGGAAGTGCTCGCGAAAGTGCCACCGCCCGCCCAGTACTAGGCCGAGATACTTGATCTGGGCCTGAACCCTGATTTGGATCCCGTCCACCGTTATCGAGGCGCCAGCAGGTAGCAGCTACAAGCTACCCTAAGTTTTTCAAATTAAATGGACTATTTCAAAGTCGATGCCTTTAGATTTCTGTCAATATAATTATGATGATGGCAATCTATTGCTGTTGCACTCCAGTTTATTCCATTTAAAATTATATTTATCTGTTAATTAATACATATAAACCTAATGCTAATTGTAAGCATAATATGAATTTAAGACGGTGAAAATGTTTTTAATATAAGATAAACTTTGTTTTAATGGCCGTGAATGTTTATTTACTAAATCAACCTTTTTAGGTTACAAAAAAAAAATTGTTAATAACAAATTTTACACACTTTCATTATCTAATTAAACTAAATTAACAGTCAGAGCCCAGTTCGACCCTTGACTGACGATTCCATACAGGTTTATTAGCGCAATCTGCATATGCTTTGCTTACGTTTCTGTGGCGTGAAAAAAATGAGTGGCGAGATCAAGACCGGTGGATAGTACGCGCCCGTTAAGACTCTTTTTAATGTAATTATATGTTTTCCAGTATTGCCGTTTAGATGGTCAAACACCCCACGAAGATAGAAATAGACAAATTGAAGAATATAATGCTGAAGGGAGTGAAAAGTTTGTATTCATGTTGTCGACTCGAGCTGGAGGTCTTGGTATTAACTTGACGTCGGCAGATGTCGTCATAATCTATGATTCCGATTGGAATCCCCAAATGGATTTGCAGGCGATGGATAGAGCCCATCGTATTGGACAGAAGAAACAAGTAAAACCTATATTTTATCTCTCAATTTATTAATTTAATAATCTGCTACATTTATATTTATGGACACCACTTTCATTCCTGAATTAAGAATCTGACTCCGGTCTTAGAACAAGACCTTGCTGTTTCTATGCTTAAATGGGTTTCGGAGGTCAAATAGGAGTGCTGAAGTTAATGATGAACACTTTGCATCATTTACTGTTCATATAAAATAATATAATTATTGGCAAATTAGTGCAAAAATAAAGAGCATGAATTAAACAATTGAAATTATGCCAGGATTGTAGCAAGTCAATCTATATCCCCAGGGGGGTTAGGCAGAATGTCATATTTCACGTGTCGACCGTATCGAGATCACTGTGATTGGTTGAGAAACCGACGCGTGATGTCACAATAATCCGTTGGCCAATCACGGTGATCTCTCAACCAATCACAGTGATCTCGATACGGTCGACATGTGAGATATGACATTCTGCCTAACCCCCCTGGTGTATAGAATTGTGTACTTTAGAACATGTTTATGAACTGAAGATTTTGATGACAATTGATGTGTAGTAATAATACATTTAAATAATACATTCTGGCCGTGTGGGGCCGGCTTTAGATTGTCCCACTCCTCTCTACCCACGGGAGTCGTAAGAGCCGACTGAGGGAATACCGGGGGAGTGGGCAGCAGCACTCCCTCGAGTATTAACAACATCCACTGCGATGGCCATTCCGCCTGCCAAACGTGGCGATTACGGCATTATCCCCATGACGGGACCGCTCGTTGTGGCGTTCTCTTGGGGAGGCCTATGTCCAGCAGTGGACGTTTGAAAGGCTGATGGATGGAATAATACATTTGTAAGTGTTATAGACCAAGATTCTAGGGCCGTCAATGGGATTGAGTAGTGTTAATGTGTATTCTGAACTCACGCATATCTGCTAGGTTAGACCCAGATAAAATCTCTAATTTCGGTTTTGTATCCTAAGGAAACTAGGTCAACAGTAAGTAGACCCAGATGTAGGAGTCAAACTTGCAGATATTTGGCACCTACAATTGGTATGACTGCTAATATGTTTGAGCTTAAATATACAATGCATAATTATGTTCAAAGTACACACTAACACTACACTTTATCCCGTACAATATTGTCTTCCACTATTCAAGATGCATTAAAATTACTCTTTGGTATCAGGATGCTGGGCTATGATGTCAGGGAAACTCATTACTTTGTTTTCTTGTTTAGGTACGTGTATTTAGACTTATCACAGAGAATACGGTGGAGGAAAAAATCGTGGAGCGTGCCGAAGTAAAGCTGCGATTAGACAAACTGGTCATACAATCCGGTCGCCTCGTTGATGCTAAGAATCAGTTAAACAAAGATGAAATGCTCAACATGATCAGGCACGGGGCCAATCATGTATTCTCTTCTAAGGATTCTGAAATAAGCGACGAAGATATTGATACAATATTGGAAAAAGGAGAACACAAGGTAAGGTCCATCATGTTGCATTACCTTTGAAACTCTTCTTTAGTTTTGTCCAAAAAGGATGTTATGCTTTATCTGACATAAATTACCTAACACCAAACAATTGCATATTTAAGAACAATGTATGCTATAGATCGTACAAAGTACAGCCCAATAGCATAAATGCCAGTGTGCCAATTTCGGTTCGATTTCCACACAGGACCAATCATTTTTTTTGTGATGTAAAAATAGTTTTTTTTAATTCAGGCTTTATTTGTGATTGATCAATGTTTGAGTGTAATGTACTAGCGCAGTTTTACGTATATTTTTAAATAACCACTACAATGTATTTTTCAGACTGAAGAACTAAAGCAGAAATTGGAAAGTCTTGGGGAATCTTCATTGCGAGCTTTTTCTATGGACACTCCCGGCGCCACTACAGATTCTGTCTACCAGTTTGAAGGTTGTAACATAATAATAGATGTACCTAAAATAATGATCCTTGAACATATATTGTAATGACAATTTTGTTAAATATCAACTCATTTAATTAATTTTTATACTTTAAAATAATAGAAATTTATTAAAATATTAGATAATAAATTTATATTATCGATAGAAACAAAATAAGAAAATTCAATATCATGGTAATTTTGTTTCTGAAATGTTATAGGGTCATACGGAACTATTAATTTTTTATATGTATGATAAATAAATCAATTGTGACTTTTATAAGGGAGGATGACAGACATTTTGTTCTATTGTGAAAGTTGATATTTAGTAAAAGTAATTAAAAAATACAGTTTGAATACAGACTTAATCAGGAAAATTTTACTATTCATTTTTATGTAGGGGAGGATTACAGAGAGAAGCAGAAAGTGATGCCCATTGGTAACTGGATAGAGCCACCTAAACGAGAACGTAAAGCTAACTATGCAGTCGATGCTTACTTCCGCGAGGCACTCCGTGTGTCTGAACCGAAGGCGCCTAAAGTACAGGTAAATAAATGCAAAGAGATACGTGTATTATTAATAAGGAAAGTTTCATTAAATATACGACAGCAAGATTATACATAAATATATGATAAGAAATAAGTATATACATATTTATAACTCGCTATAATTTATATATAATTTACCAAATGTCGTGCAATTCCGTTCAGTTGTTAGGTTTATTATGCCAAAAATAAATACGTATATAATAATAATAAATAACAATTACATACGTACGGACCTTTTTGAAAGTGTCTTAACAATTTAGAAATCCGTTGTTTTGTAGAAGAAATATGTACTAAAACAGGCAGACGCAATCTGAACACAAACTTTATTTTTTTACTGTTTATTGTTATTTGTAGATTGTAGATAAAACTATTTATATGCTAACATTTATTCAAGTATATCTGGTTTATGGTATCGAGGTTATATCTTTTTATATTATAAACTTAAGTTTTAAATAAATTATTGTAAATGTGAAGTCGATAATGATAGTCACGAGCAGGATTTCAACTTACGTCTCCTCGATAATCTTTATATGTACCGTATACAAATACATCCGACAGATGACGCGGCCGTCACCTAAGACAATAAGTAGGAACGTGCCATCAATATTGATAGTCCCGAGCAGATGTCACGATGGCTTAGTTAGCAAAACGTCGAACTGAAATGGCCGAGCATATCAAGTGCTTAAAGAATATTATACATATATAATTTATTATACATATATAATTTATAAATCTACAATGATTTATTAGTTTTTATATTTCCTAAAGTGTTGTGTCATGTTTAGGCTCCACGACCACCGAAACAGCCCATAGTCCAAGATTTCCAGTTCTTTCCGCCTCGGCTTTTTGAGCTTCTAGATCAGGAAATATATCATTATCGGAAAACTCTTGGGTATGTATATTTATAACAATATGTAGGTATTTCTACATAATAATTATAGCTAGCATATATAGCATGTATGAGAATCACCTTGGCATTATGTACTTTACATACATAATATATAGGTAACAATGATTTGCTGTGATTGTGTGTATGATACTTTAAATACATTCAGGTTAGGTTACCATTGCCTATTTTAGGTTATTTGGTTAAAATTAGATACCTACAGTAGTCACAACCGATCTTTGTGTCTCTGAAGTTGGCCATTTTTGTGACGCAAAGCATGTGCGTCTTCTACTGTTTATATTATTATACTTATACTTTTTATTGAATATAAAAAAAAACTAAATACTTATATATGAAAACATTATGATCTCATTCGATTGTTTTGTTAATCGAATAATAAAATTTGAATTGGTCAGCACTTATTGTATGATTCTGTGAAAATTCCCAGTTTGCTTTCCCTGCCTAACTTCAGAGACACAAAGATTCGTTGTGACTACTATAATATATTATATGAACGTCCACTTACTAATAATAATTATAACTCCTTTGTTTTTTTGACAGGCCTCGTGGCGTAGTCGGTAGTGTAACCGACTGCCGTGCACGAGGTCGTGGGTTCGATTCCCACTCAGGATAATTATTGGTGTGATGAACACAGATATTTGTATTGCGTCTAGGTGTTTTCTATATACTTAATTTACTTACAAAAAAAATTTAATGTATGTATTATAACCGTAATCTGGTACCCATAACACAAGCGTTCAGGTTAGTTTGGGGCCAGAGAACGTGTGAAATGTGAATATTTATTATTATTGTTTAACAGATACAAGGTGCCACGCAATCCAGAATTAGGTCAAGATGCGTCCAAGATTCAAAGAGAGGAACAGCGGAAAATCGATGATGCAGAGGCTCTTACTGAAGAAGAAATACAAGAGAAAGAGCAGTTACTCACGCAAGGTATTAGTTGTTTATTAATTGATAAAATATAAACACTTAGATGCGGTATATATTATTATGTTTATGCCCATCCATATGACGTATGTCCTGTTGCAATTTGAGTCTACAACACACCTTAAATCAGTCCCTTACTTTCTATCCCTCATATACCAGTGTCTTAGTCTATATCCCTCATAAGTCTGTGTTCAAGTTTTTCGTCACTGGCGCAACTTTTAGGCTTTACCTTGTATATTTTTGTCAATTCGCATTAACCATCCACTTCAATATAATCTTTGTATTCAATCATCTCTGCTTAATGCCTGCCTTAGCATATTTTAATTTTTGATAAAAAAAATTGCCTTAATGGCATAAATGTTGTAAAATAAAATACAATCTGATAATACATGAATTAATAGTCAAATAGGTTAAATACACATTATATTAGTCTTATGGTAAAATCAAAGACTGCAAAGACAATTGGACCATTGTCCAATTGTCTTTGCACCAGCACTTACCACTGACTTTTTTGTGCATAATACTTGTAAACATAATTTCGAAATTGTGTATATTAGTTTACAAATTATCACTGCTCAGTGAAGGAAAACGTCGCGAAGAAACTACATACCTGAGAGGTATTCTCGATGCCTTGTGGATCCTGCCACTCCACACTGGGCCAGCTGGAGGACTGCGGCCTAAATTCCTTTCATTCTAAGAGGAGACCCCTGCCCAATATTGGGACAGAGGTCTCCTCTCAGATGAATGAATGAGAAACAAAAATCAAACATTAATTAAAAAAAGAAAACCGCCTTCAAATGCACCCAGGAACTAAAAAGCAATAAATAATTGGTATTTACATACGATTTCCGTGCTAGACACCTACTGATGTGTTTGAAGCCGGTGCCAAGTCCAAAAGTATCAAAAACAATTCATAATAAACACCTACTTAGATAACATTAAACAAAAACATGGTGTCTAGCACGGAAATCGTATCTAAATACCAATTATTTATTGCTTTTTAGTGCCTGAGCGCATTTGAAGGCGGTTTTCTTTTTTTTTAATGTTCTTTTTGTGCTTTTTTATAAAATAGCTTATAGTAGGTCGTACATGATGGGGAGGCCTCCCTAAACGAAAAAAATCAGACAACGAAAAAACGTTAAAATTGCTTATAAAGTTTAAAGAATTCCACCAATTTCTCAAGGATACCATCATCAGATCCTTACCTGATGACTTTGGGACCACCTGGGAAGTATACCCTATCAAACAAAAAAATAATTTTGTAAATCGGTCCAGGCGTCTGAATAATCGGTGAACATACATAAAAAAAATATTCGGACGAATTGAGAACCTCCTCCTTTTTTTGAAGTCGGTTAAAAATAGCGGAATTTTATTTCAGGGTTCACTAATTGGACGAAACGAGATTTCAATCAGTTTATCAAAGCAAATGAGAAGTATGGTAGAGATGACATAGATAATATTGCAAAGGATGTAGAAGGCAAAACCCCAGAGGAGGTAATATTGGTTATTTCTTAAGAATCTATACTAATATAATAAAGCGTTTATTTGTTTAAATGGGCTTAACTCTGGAACTACCAATTACACACATACATAGCATCACTCCTGTATTCTCTGAAGGGGTAGACAGAGGTGTATTACACACCCACGGTTCGCCAGCTATGTGTTAGTCCCACGTAATAGGGGGGAGCCTATTGCCGTCTACCGGGCACATGTCCAAACTCCGGGCTGCTACTGAGAATTTTTCTTTTTGGACTGGGCCTGGGGATCGAACCCGAGATCTCTTGATCAGCAGTCGCTCACACTACCGCTGCGCCACCGAGGCAATGTTACTCGGCGCGATGCACGAACGAAGCCCGATAACAAACTTCACGTCACTTTCATTTCTTAAATTATATACACGAAACCGCAGAGCGCAGCTAGTTTCTTATAATAGCAGTGCATTTAACAATATTCCAAATCCCACCTGTTTGGTGTTTAAATTTTAATTACCAATTTTAGTTACCTGTATGGTCTTCTGTCACCCTTATAGCAGAAAGGCTGAAAGTCACAGTGAAATACCATGCCTATGTCTCCCTGTATGGTCTTCTGTTAAAGGAACAGCCAAATAAAATTTAATTAAAATCTTTTCTAATGCTGAGCTGTGTAGAGAGAGAATACCTTAGTTCTGTAGGTGAAGAAGTTTAGCTTGTGAGTATATCCTGGATAGCCAAGATATGCCGCATCTAAAGAACACCTTATCTGCGTCCTAATCAAGAAGTCATGCCTTCATAGAGGTATTTTGTGATAATAGTGAGAGATTAATGTAAGTATTCTTAATTTTAGGTAATGGAATATTCAGCAGTATTTTGGGAGAGATGTCATGAACTTCAAGATGTTGATAGAATAATGGGACAAATAGAAAGAGGAGAGGCTAAAATTCAAAGGAGGGCGTCGATTAAAAAAGCATTAGATGCCAAAATGGCACGTTACAGAGCGCCGTTCCACCAACTTAGAATCTCATATGGTACCAATAAAGGAAAGAATTACGTTGAAGAAGAAGATAGGTAATACATTTTAATTTACTATTGTGACAGAATGAAAAATTATTTCTTTAAATTGTGATTTCGAAGTAGAACTTCTTAAGGGCGCGACATGTCACTTTTTCGTACTTTGTTTTGGCAAATGGCAGAGCATACATAAAAATATTTATAGGGCTGCATCAACGTCGTGCATTGTAATAATTAAGCTTACCCTGGTCGGAATAATGTATGCAAATTCATCCGAGATATGGCGCAGGCGTTACCCAAGACATTAAGAGGATCAAGGAAATGCAGGTTTAAATCCTGCTTGTGACTTTTATTTTCGATTTCACATTTTTGCACTTGTTCTGGTACTTTTGTGTAACATTATGAACATAATCACTACTATGAATGATGCCTATATTATTTATTTTGAGATTGTTTTAATAGAACTTTCCATAAACTAAAGAAGTTTTTCTTCAATGGCTGGCAAAGTTTACATTCACTAATATACCTATCTTTTATTTCAGATTTTTGGTATGCATGCTGCATAAATTAGGTTTTGATAAGGAGAATGTGTATGAAGAACTCCGTGCCGCTGTACATGCTGCGCCTCAATTCCGCTTTGATTGGTTTCTCAAATCAAGAACAGCTGTTGAGTTACAACGAAGGTTTATAAACTTTTTATCATATTTTTTTTACACATTACTAGCTTACTAATAAAGCAATTGTCAGCGGAATATCATTAAGTGTATGTAGTCGTTAAAATATTATTGATTTGATATACATACACACCTACATAAGACTCATGTGTATTTCCCAACAACATATTGCCACTTGTCCTAGAACAGCACTGTTATGCCCACATTTTGCCCTTGTAGAAACGAGACGTGACAGGTCGCGAATCATATTGCTGCCATTCTGAGGATTGTTACTAAAATCTCGATTGAGTTCCCACATATAGCACCCATTTCAAATTATCGAAATTGTTATATTTTTGTATCTCGTAAGCAAAATTAAGTTGTATTGATATGTGCTATTAAAGTATTAAGAAGTCTTCTGTACACCTAATGATATCTATTAATATTTTTTACAGATGTAATACTCTTATTACATTAATTGAAAGAGAGAATCAGGAACTTGAAGAGAAAGAACGGGCAGAAAAGAAGAAAAAGAGTGGAAACGTGAACCAAAACAATGCGGGTGGAAACACAACTGGGAAAGGTGCGAACACCAGCAAGCGCAAAGCTGATAATACTCCTGATGCAGTTCAGAAACAGAAGAAGAAAAAGAAATGAACCTAGGCGAGGCGTGCTATCTGATCGCCGATTTCTATGTAACAATAACAAACAAACACATTGCAGCAAACAGTAATAAATGTTGTCGTAATTATTTCTTTATTCGTTTTTATTTCTCTCCTACGCCATTTTGATAAAATTATAGAAAATGCCTAAAGTGAGTTGTAATACATTCTTTAGTTTACCTGTTGGCATACATTTCTAGAATTACAATGTATGTAATTAAACAATAAATTCACATTATCAATATTAATAAAGACAATCATGTCTTTAGAATATTTGTTACAAATTTTTTGAGATCATTCTATTCTATTTTGCTGGACAGCATTATAAACTATGGTCTGAATGCCTCTTATTAAAAAACTTAGCCTTACAGGATTTGTTTGCGTTGGGAATTGTGAATATGGATACGCGCCTATATAATTACTGCAATACTAGAAAGCCAGGGCTTACAATTTGCAGCCTCTGCGAGAACGTTTGCGAAATAAAGCGGTGGAGAACGCTATGGAGGGCAAGTCCCAGGGTTCCCCACCTATAGGCAAAAAGACTGCACAAGGTTTAGTGGCTGAGGGCTCCACTATCCTGCTTGTTGCTCCGACCAACAGGGTGTGCGACTAACAATATTTTTCCTGCTTTGACGAAAAGGTATTTACAATATGTGACCTCAGCAGTATACGAAAGGGGAGGTCATAGCCTAAATGTGCATTTGCCGGATAGATCAGCACGGCAAAGCAAGTTTCACTCGGCCGGCATCAGATGGGTGGTCAAAATGTGACACCTATTTGTGATCACCTGTCCTCCCAGTTTCTGAAGGGACGTTAAACTGGGTCCCGGCTGTCAAAGAACATTTGGAAGTTCGTATTTGCCAGAGGCCATGAATAAAGAATCTGACTCCGCCGGTCTTGCTCTATGGTTGCCAGTTGTAGTTGTCCTCTAGTTAGGTCGTGGAGGTCAGTTGCTCCGTGTAAATACTGATGGGATCAGTTACAACTGAACATATTGGAAGCCGACCTCAACCTAGCTTGGAATAAGACTAGGAAGATGAGATTTGAAGTTCAATCTTGGAGTCGGGTCCATATTTCGACTTTGTGAACCTCCAATTATATCATACTAGTTTTTTGAGTACTATTAGAAGTGTGGATTAGGTATAATTAACAAAAAATATATATTTAATATGAATTAATGTATTAACTAAGATTATACAAAATAGTTTTAAACTAATCTAAGCTACATTTCAGTGGTTATGTCCCACGCTTAAGTACAAAATAATCTATATCGACTGCAAGCACATGCAAGTGATCTGGTAAGTAGAAATGTATACAATTTTATACTTACTTGCATAGATAATAAGACAGTTAATACAAAAATACAAACTAAATGTACCTACATGTACATTAATACTAAATTGCTTTTAAAAGGCAAATAGGCGAATTAATTTATTGCTTTTAGTTTCTTATTGCTATCGATTTTAAGTGAATGAATTCGTGAATACTGAATTGAATTACTAATATGTCAGTGACTTGGGTATGTCGATACAATGAGATACTTCATTTAAACATAATATGATGTTAACAGAAGTCTTTCATTTACAAAATGAATAACATAAACACAATTACTTTGGTAACATTTAACGTTAGTCTGTAGTGGGTCTGTTACTAAGAGACATTATGTAGGTACCCACATTTTATATTTAACATTGCCAAACCCCGTTAAATGTAGATATAAAAATATTTATTTACAATACTTTTATGAAAATGGCATAGATAGTATATTTAAATAAACGTAGACTATATCCCATGGTTCGCGGGACATATGGTGTGACGTGACTTCTCGCCCTGTGGGAATTTGTCTTTATTAGGTAAACGTAGCGGTACGCTACTATGGCGATTGTCTTTTAGGCATTTATCCATCCATCAATTAATATTCGCATTACTCTTCTCTTTTCCCTCTGCCTCATGATTTTAATGTAATAAGGAACGCCGACGTGGTCGTGTGGTATTAGCTAGTACAAAGCAGTAAATGCTGTTACTATAACTAATTTATTAGTGTCAGCTTCATCCGCTCTTGTGCTGAATAGAATGGAATATATACGTGTTACTGTTAACTACCTTAGGGTCAATTCATATATCACTGAAGGAATGTTGATTATTTCACAACAGAATTAATATTTCGTCTGTACTCTTCGAATGTCAACTGCGCGCCGGATTCAAGCACGATCGAACATCCACGAGACGGTTCGAATATCGGCGAGACGGTTAGAGTATGCGCGAGACTGCTCGAGTATCCGCTGTTTGCGCTAAATGTGAATGGCGACCAAGAGCAAGCTCGAACATACGCGAGGATTTTTCGCCTAATCTGAATCTCCTTTTCCCTTAGTCGTAGTCATCTATGATTGGCTGTAATTGTAGCTATAGCGCCATCGTAACGTGCCCCCATTTTCACTCATTTACGGATTTTTAACTATGAACACTCGGGAAGCGGGTCTATTGCCCTATTATGCTGCATATATTTTGTAATCAATAGATGCCAATAAACATAGTATTAGTTCCAGATTCCGTGCTGATGAGAATTTCCTGACAGAAAACCCAGAAACACGTACGTTCGAGGATTTAAACTAGAGACCTCGCATTTAGAAGTTGCAGTAATACCTTATTTAATCACATTAAGGATTGTCCATTAATCACGTAAAGCTAATACGGGGGGAAGGGGTTGGGAAAAATCACGATATATAAGAATTAAATTAGAATAAAGCCGTGTAAAGATATTTAAGATACATTGTACAAAAAAAATACATGTCATTTTAGTTAGGGGAAGGGGGTTAGTTTAAAACTTCACCACATATGACATGGAGTAGGGGCGGTTAAAAAGTTGCAAAAAATCATCACATGATTAATGAACGACCTATTTGATGCAAATTTTTCAACGAACAAAAAATGGAGGTTCCCAATTTAATTCAATATTTTCTAGATATTAATTATTACTTAAAAAAAAATAACATATTTTAATTATACAAGAAACGTAAATTATTTACTGCAAAACCCGCCAATTTTGCCATGGAATGTGCCATAGACCGCCTTCTTACCATTTACAAAACTAAATATTGCCAAATGACAAATATAATAATATCCAAATGTCAAAACAGTAACATCAACATAATGCAACATTTTTATTTACTTACAAACTCTGTGTACTGCAAATTGTTGGTTTTTCATTAGTGATTCTAATTTGAAACTGTTTTCTATCCTCAAGGGTACTTTTCTAACTTATTTTATGTAAACCCCAGTGTTTATCGAAATATGTAAACAGTCTTCAGCAGCATTGTCATGTCAAGATTCCTTTTTGGGTTCCCACTTTGTTATTTAGTAAAACTAGTAAAATGTTGTAGAACTAGAACAGTAATTTGGCTTTTTTGTGTATTATATTGTCTATATATTTTATGTTAGATATTATCACAGATATATTTTTTCTTTTCTTCACATATTTTAAACATAATAACCTCACATTAATACTATTAGGTAAATACACTGAACATGAATTTAATTTGGTATTTGCACAATGTTACAGACTAGAATATATTATGGTGAGCTACCGTTCTCAGTGTTCTCTTGAAAACTGTTCCCATTGTTTCCAAATGGTGCTCCTAAACCGTACAAATGTCCACTTGTACTTTCAATGTTGCCATCAAAAAATATCTAAAAAAAGAAATGTTAATTTTTTTTTATTGCCAACGGTGGCAGACGTGCATACGGCCTACCTGATGGTAAGTAGTAACCGCCGCCCATGGACTATGGCAACACCAGGGGCACAGTCAAGTCGCCGCCTTGACTGTGCCCCTGGTGTTGCCATGTTACTCTTCTCAAACCTCTAAAGAGGGATAAGTCGTAAAGCTGGGGAAACACCGCAGCAGGAAGTTCATTCCAGATCTTACACGTACGTGGTAGAAAAGAACGCTGAAAACGAACCGTCTTGGACGAGATCGTTTCCAGGTGGTATGAATAAATAAATAAATAAATATTCACGGACATTTCACACAACGTCCTCTGGTCCTAAACTAAGCTTAACGCTTGTGCTATGGGTACCAGATTACGGATATAATACATATACTACTTTTTTTTTGTAAATAAATACATATAATAGATAGAAAACACCCAGACGCAGTACAAATATATGTGTTCATCACACAAATAATTGTCCTGAGTGGGGATCGAACCCATGACCTCGTGCACGGAAGTCGATTACACTACCGACCACGCCACGAGGCCCGTGAACCCTAGTACGGCGTCTCGTGGTCCGGTGGTACAACGGCGATGTTGGTACCACCTCAAACAGTTCCTCAGAGCACTCCCCGTTGAAGAGTCGATAGAGCACACAGAGAGCCACAATGTCCCTCCGCCGCCCCAACGACTCCAGCTCATCCGTGAGATTGGGATCATCGACAATTCGAACAGCGCGTCTTTGCAGGGAGTCAAGTGGGTCGAGCTGGTATTTTGGTGCGCCTGGCCAGAGATGTGAACAGTACTCCACGTGAGGGCGGACTTGTGCTTTATACAAAAGCACAAGTCGCTGCCTCGGTGTGAAGTACCGCTTGGCTCTGTTCAGGATTCCCAGTTTCTTGCTCGCCAATTTGGCTTTGTCCTCCAAATGACTCCCGAACTGGACTTTACTAGATATGTTGATGCCAAGGATCCCAATACTCTCGGAGACCGGGAGAGTTACCCCTTCGAACTGGGGTGTCACGACAAATGCGTCCTTCTTTGCAGTGAACGCGCAAACCTGTGTCTTCGTAGGGTTGAATTGAACCAAGTTATTTTCTCCCCATTCCGAGGCCCGCCCTAGAGAGCGCTCGACTTCGGACACAAGTTGGATCCGCCTCTCCTCCAGCATGTTCCGAGGGACTTTCTGATGGCCGGTATATCGCATATCACCCGTACTGTCATCCGCATAGCAATGCACACTCTCTATTGAGAGCAAGTCATTGATATGCAGGATGAACAGCGTTGGGGAGAGCACCGAGCCATGAGGAACGCCAGCATTAATCTCCATGGTATCAGAGCAGCATCCGTCTACAACGACTTTGATGCTGCGACCATGGAGGAAGCCAGCGATCCATTTGCAGAGCCCCTCGGGGATTCCATACAATGGTAGCTTCGATAGAAGGGCCCTATGCCAGACCTTGTCGAATGCCTTCGCGATGTCCAGGCTGAACGCCAAAGCTTCACCCCCACCCTCCAAGGCAGTGGTTCTTAACCGGTGGTCCGCGGACCACTAGTGGTCCCTGGAAACATTCCAAGTGGTCCGCGAAGCCATTATCGTAAAATGGACGTCATGAGTCAAGACAACGCGATCCCTTGCGGCACCAGTCCGAATGAAAGCGATACGCCGGAACCGGATACGCGTACGCGGTGCACGAGTACGTGTGAGGAGGACCGCGTGCCTAGCGCAACGATCAGTGGTGTCTCTGTCTCACTCGGTTTGTTCCGAACTCCGATCGCTATTCGCTCTTTGTTTTACCCACAGATTTATGAGTAGAAAGTTTTACTTAGTTAGTTAGTGACAGTTCAACCTACGTATGAGTAAGTTCGAAGTTTTTATCTGAGTGCTTTAAGTTCGGCAAATAAACGATGGTCTACAAACGTTATTAAATAACTACTCCAGATTTGAAAAGGTATACCTCACCTACGTAAGTAAAATATATATATTTTGTTTTAAGGACACTAGTAGCTATTGTGAATTACTAATTTTGCTTTATTTTTGTCACGTTGTTACTTAAATCTGCTAGGTTTATTTTTGATTGCTACCTATTTATCGTGTACTAGGTAAGTTTTTATTTAATGGAAAATAATAAAGTGTATTGCATTTAAATTATTTGCACACCAAAAAATACTGAACTGTACATGAAATTTACTATGTATTTAGTATTTACTATGCTGTCTGATGCTATTTGATGCGTATTTCAGTATGGGTCAAATATTACAACTGAATTTCGAACCAGTTGTCATTATCCGATTGAGCCAAAGTTTGGCATAGATAAAATTTTTTTTACAATGCAATGATGGGATGATGATGGAAACGAAAGGTGGCCATAGAAACTCCTAAAATACCTACTTAATAATATGGTCGCGTATGGACTCATTTGATAGGTACATCTTGACACTTTAACCACCATTCCCACAGCTAAGCATGGAGCTCACAAATGAAAAGATTTTCACAAAAATATATTTTTATTAAAAAACTTATATCCATTTTGATCTATATTTTAGCACTTGACATGCTCAGCTACTCTTAAAAGTACAAATTATAATTTGTGAATAAGGAAAAAGAGTATTTTAGTACAGGCGGGAATCGAACCTGCGTCCCTTCCTATCCGGGGTAGTAGCTGAGCATGTCAAGTGCTAAAATATAGATCAAAATGTTTAAAAAAATCACGCCTTCAAATAGTATGAATTTTAATTGCAAAATTAATCTTACTATATTGGATTAATGCATGTAAATGCGTTCCGATAGAGGGCGTTGGTCGTTAAGACAAATGTGATAAGGAGATTGGGTATGCCTAAAAGATAGTACTGTAGCTCAGTGGATTAGAGCACTAGACTACACTAGAGTCACATGCGTTTTATGCACAACTGTTCTTGCTAATGATGCTTTAAAACCGGCAAAGTTGGAACGTCATTTAAAGACCGAATTTTTGTAACCGTCCGCGAGAATTTTTCGAAGGCAAACTAACTAATCTTAAAAAAATGAAACTTGGACCCACTGGAACCAGTTATACAACATCTGAAAAAACATTATCGGCATCGTTTGAAGTTTCAAAATTGATTGCCAAATCTAAAAAAGCACACACAATCGGCGAATCTCTAATAAAGCCCTGTATGCTCAAAGTTGCAGAAGAGCTTTAAGGCCAGAAAGCTCAAAGGAAAATACGTGAAATACCGCTTCCTAATGACACAGTGAAATCGCTTATTCAGAAAATGTCAGCTGATATTGAAGACCAAGTTATTTTTTACAATATAAAAAAAGTCCTTATTTTGCATTACAATGTGATGAATCTACCGACGTTTCACAATGTTGTCAATTACTTGTATTTGTTAGATTTTTGGAGGACAATAAAACGTTTAAGGAAGAGTTATTATTTTCTCAAGAACTTGAAACAACATCGCAAGGTGCAGGTATTATGAACGTAATAAGTCAATATATGGAGAAACATGGACTTATGTGGGAAAGACTTGCGGGGTTTTGTACGGACGGTGCTCCCGCTATGCTTGGTTCTCGCTCTGGTCTTGCAGCGTTGGTAAAAACCAAAAATCCATCCGCTATTACGACGCACTGCATTATTCATCGTCAAGCATTGGCTGCCAAAATGCTCCCGGA
The DNA here is from genome assembly GCA_948253155.1 of Leucoma salicis. Lineage (NCBI taxonomy): Eukaryota > Metazoa > Arthropoda > Insecta > Lepidoptera > Erebidae > Leucoma > Leucoma salicis. The sequence goes on along the minus strand of OX411807.1, from coordinate 17,394,223 downwards.
ATGCTTTGCTTTAACGATGAAAACGGCTATAAAGGTAGTTAATTTCATTAAAAAGAGTGCACTCAATACTCGTCTTTTCCAACAATTGTGTTCCGACATGAACTCTGAACACGAAACTCTGCTTTTCCAGACAGAAGTGCGTTGGCTTTCGAAAGGAAACATGCTGTCGAGGTTGTACGAATTAAGAGAGGAAGTACAAATATTCATCACTAACAAGGAAAACAAAGAGTTGCTTGTTCAGTTCTGTGAGCCCAAATTTTAAATACGTTTTGCTTATTTGGTAGACTTCTTTGCAAAATTAAATAAATTGAACCTTCAGCTGCAAGGGTCGGGAAATTTAAAGTTAGTAGGTATGAATAACATATTTGCGTATAAAGATAAAATCAGGGCTTTTATCAGTAAAATAGATCTATGGATTAATAAGGTTGAAAGAAAAAACTTTTCTGCATTTGATAGGCTCAACCAAATTGTTGACGGACTGGATGCAGAGATTAAAGGAGAAATGCAGAAAAACGTAATACTCCATTTGAATAACTTAAAAAGTGAATTCAATCACTATTTTCCTGATTGCGAGGACAATAATATTCAGAAGCTAATCCGCAATCCTTTTATTATCGACGTTTCAGAGGTGTCTGACGATATTCAAGAACAAGTGATTGAAATGCAACACGATAGTAGCTTAAAAGATACATTTCAATCTGGAATTAATCTTGAAGATTTTTGGAGCCAGAAGGCAATTTCTTTGCCAAAGCTTTGGGACATTGCTATTCGTCACCTTACTTTATTTTCAACAACTTATCTATGTGAGCAGGGGTTTTCGGTGCTTCTGATTATTAAAAAAAAACACCGAAATCGGTTGGATGCCACTGCCGACATGCTTTTTTGCAGCTTTGAGTAGCACTGAACCAAGGATTCAGAAGTTAGTAAGGAGTATGCAATCGCAAAAATCTCATTAATATTTGTAACTTGGATTAAAATTTTTGCAAAATAATAAATCAATGAGTGTTGTCGTAAAATTTTACATGTTTTATTTATAGATAGATCAAACAACCCTTTAATTATTTACATTTGGTACCGTATATTACCAATAAACTCTGTGGTGGTCCCTGGCAAGACATAAATTTGTTAACATGGTCCCTCACGACTGAAAGGTTAAGAACCACTGCTCCAAGGCCTCTGCCCAGCGATGAGTGAGGTACACGAGAAGATCACCAGCTGATCGATCTTAACGAAAGCCGTATTGGCGATCACTGATCAGCTGGTGATCCCCAAGGTACTGCAGAAGTCGGCGGTTGATGACTCTCTCCAGAACCCTGGAGAGCAGGGATGTTATCACGATTGGCCTGTAATTCGACGGGTCCGACCGATCACCCCTTTTGGGAATAGGATGAATATGGGCTACCTTCCACGAAGTAGGAATCCTGCCGGTACTGTATGAACTCGACTTATGGACGTCCAGTAGCAGCAGCTCCCGCCTGACCGCAAGTTGCGTAATGCGAATTTCAGGCATGGAGCTTTCACACCGAGGGATGGTGGTGATGGTGGTGTGGCCACTCCGGCGTCCAAAGTCGAGTTTGAGGCAAAGAGTTGGCTCAAAAGATCGGCTTTCTCTTTGGCACGATGGGCCAAATTGCCGTCCAGTTACTTATTCTTATTGAGATAAATTTTAAAAATTTTCAAAACCAAATTTTCAGTACTAATTTTGATTTTGTTCATGCTATTGGGTGGACTAACTAGCAAAGACAAAGCCCAAACACTAGATTAGGCTGTCTTGGCTAATCTAGTAGATTAAGAACTGTGTTCTCATTAAAATTAGACAATTTTACCTCTTTAATTTTAAAAAATGCCATTCCTGTCAGGTGAGAATCGGAACCAGCTTGGTGCTGTGGCCCTACTCGTCTAAGTTCCAACTGATCTGCAACTTCCTGAAGGCCACCTTTTAAATTTTTACATAGTTTCATAAGATACTGAAAACAAAAGTTTTGCTTTATATGTTGGATCTATGAAAATCTGTATTATAATGAGAATCCAAACTTACTTTGACGTCATAAACTGTAGGAAAATATAATCGAAGATTTTCAAAGAAATCATTTTCTTCTTGAGGTAGATTTTGATCAGTTAAAATTTTCAGCAAATAACCAAAATCATATCCCGAATGAAAACTAAGCCAGTTGATGTTATCCATGAGTACAATACCTTTAAGAGAAATAATTATATATTATTTAATCTATAACTGAGTAACTATTTTAATATCAATACTTAAAACCAAAGTACAATAACTTTCTATCCTTAATGTCTGCCTACCCTACAGGGGGATGTATGTACAAGCTAGTGCTTGACATTCTAAGTGACCATAATTTCCATCTATGATTACAAACGATGCTTGCATATAATTGACACTTTTTCACTAATCATATACAAAGAAAAGTCCACCATATTATTGTTACTAGGTTTTAAGGGCAACCCTAATAAACTGCCTTTTTCACAAAGCTCAAAACTATATTCTGTTTGATGAGGAACTCATATTGCTAAAATGCTACAATAAAATTACTTTAAAACTACCTGATAAACTTTAAAACATCAAAATAATCTTCAGTTGTATATTGGTTGTTTTGAAAAAAAAGTACATACCTGACGACATGAGAAGTTCAGCAAATTCTAAAGGTTCTATGCCATGCTCTTCATGTTCCCGGAACTGAAGTCCAGAATTTTGTAGCAAATCAATTGAATCCTGAGCATACATATCTTCTCTGGAAATAAAGCTTAAAAGTGACATTATTCTTATGATAGCTGTATTTATTAGAAATCACATTTTATTGTACTTACTGCAAGTTGAATTTAAAATTGAACTGCCAAGTAGTACATCCTGGTGGAGTTTTGCCATTCTCATCCATAAATGTAAGTCCTAGCTGTATTATTCTTAATAGATCCACATTGCATCTGAAATTAGAGAGTTTAAAAAATAAAATCATATTTTTTTATAAACATTTATTTCAGATAGAAAATCCATATGGAGTCAGTAATGTCACAATTAATAGAAATAAATTAAAATTATAATATGAATAATACATAAGGCAATCAAAATAATAAATAATCCAATTAGCAACAGAATAGAAATACAAGTAAATATAGAATTGATTTACTAACATTAATTATACAATATTTAAAATTAATTTTGTCAATATATTGAGTCAAAATAAAATCATTATTTATATTGTATAAACAAAATAATATTGAGTAAACAATGTCCTGTTAGCAATATTTCACAGTGCCCTCTGGATAATGTCATGCCCCAAAATACAAGGAGTAGCAAACAATTCTGATACAAATTTTATAAATTCATGAGAGCAATTCACCTTGTTAGTATGTACTTATCACAAATTATGTATGATAAGTTTTGCTTATATGGAATACCAGGTGTAAATTGTTTTGATTGGAAGGGGAAATAGTTTATACCAACCTCACTCTTCACCTAACTGTACTGACAGATCTTATTGCAGTACTCTGTATTGCTAAAGCTATAGCAGCAGTTTTTACTTGCTACCACTGAAGGAATGTAATATGGTTCCAGTGGCCAGCCAATATAGGCGGTGAGACAGCACACAGCAGGTTTATTTAGTGGGTGAGGGCCCCACACTACCCTGTTTGTTGCCCCGAACGACGGGGTGTGCGGTTAGGTACATTTTACCTGCCTTAACTAAAAAAAAGGTTTTACTTGCCATCATATAGATTAAGTATCATTTTTAATCTTTATAGTTATCATTATAAATTTAAAAACTAAATAAATACAAAGTATTACCTTAGTAATTGGTATTGATAATCAGCAGTAGATCTGAATTCACCAATCGGTCTTGCTACAACGCCTGGAAATTCTGTATCCATAGCCACCCAGTGGTATTTCTGGACTATCTGTTAAAGTAATTGAGATTAAATAACAAAACAACTTGACATCATATAATTACTAGATTATGGCAGTGACTATTCGCTTGGACTTCAGAAACAGAATAAAAAGTAGCCTATTATGTATGCTATATTTTCATGTAGTGATAAATAAATATTCATGGATACGCCAAGGTGTAAAAGAAAGTGTAATGCACAATCACATTTTCGCATCTTTAATAACCATTCCATCCATTACCGTACGGGCAGTAGACAATTAAGAATATTATATGTTCTAATGAAAATACTAAAAGGCCATGGCAATAAAGATTTCTGTGTGAAAATCATTGAATAGAATAAAACCAACCAGTGCAATTTTTTAATATAAAGAACTATTATGTTTTAAATACTAATACATTGTGGGTATACAAATCTATATACGTACAATATTTTAAAATAATTTAAAAGAGCGCTCCCCATTACCTGTCTAATAACGTGAAACTCTTCATGGAGATTATGGTTCCAAACATTCTTAATAGCACACTCATCCTTAACAGCATTAGATAATATAGATCCAAAGCTAGCTGCAGGCATCTGTAAGATCTGAACGTGTTTCTAACTTTTAACAAAAATACAATTAAATCATCAACTCAAACATCAAACTACATGCCACAGAGCACTTTATAATATAGATAGGGAAGGGAACTGCATGCAATGCACAGACCACAGAACATTTTTACTCTACGAGGCACAGACTAAGACCGATATACATATACTCTTTACTCTTGGCTAGTCTGAGCCACAGAACAATATTACTCAAGAGCTTACTTTTCTATTTAGTCTGAGACTTTTCATAATATTATACTTAGATAAAGGATAGTAATCTTAATAGTAATAGATATTACATACCCGTACACCCGTAAGGGACAGTTATAAAGTACATGCAAAAACAGTGATGTCAGGTTATGATAAATTTTCCCCATTAATAATTATTAACTACTAAAGACGCAGTTATATTATATTGACTAATATGTCGTTACAGATATACACACATAGAGCAAACACTCGTAGCCATCACGCATATATTTATCATGGGTTAGAATCAAACCCACGATCTCCAGTTTCGCAGTCAGAGTCACTAAGCACTAGACCGCCAGGCCGGTTAAGGAATGAGTGAACTATATACAAATAAAACACATTTCATTCACCTTAAAATAACTGCGACCATAACTTGACCACTGCTTGCTGACAAGCGTGGTCTAGTGCCATGCTTGACGGCGAAAGTGTAAGTGGAAACGCTATGCGGATATATGGCGGATATGGAGTAAGGAAATGTTTTGCCCTCTTCTCTCCTCCCCCATAGGTGAGATCAGCGAATCGTGGCAGATTCTTTTAATATTAAAACATATAATGTGGCAGGACTAGGGTATTATAGTTAGGTAAATCAATTTATAAGTTGTTTATTATCCTTTATTAACCATCTATTTTTCATCCTAATAATTTTGCCATAGCACAATTTACTGAGGTGTATCAAAACTTCAAGTCCATATTCAATGACCATATTTATTTACATCTTTACTAGGGATAGTGTTTGTTTGACCCCTCAGGAAATTTCCTGTAGTAATTTCTTTACTGTTTAAACAAGTGAGCATGAATACTAAAACTTCTCTGGCCACAGGTCACACATCATTTTCTACGTGCTGGCCATCAATATCTTTTTCAATGTAGTTCTAAAATAGGTACATATAGCATAATTGAATAAAAAATATAATTTAGTGATATAGTTGATCATTATTAATATTATAAATGCGAAAGTGAGTTTACGTATTTGTTTGTTAAAAACTTGCATAGTGCTGGCTGGAAGGCCTCACAAGCCATCAAGAAAGTCTCTTAGGTTTACAGGCTCACAAATAATAACTCCACTACCTATACCGGGAGTATTGGCAAGCCGCTGCTCACCATTTCATTTCAGATATGAAATGAAAAAATGAACGGCTATCTCCTGCTACGACCAAAACACACCGATGCTACATGTTCGACACGTGAGATGGTGGTACAAACCCGCTCGGGCGCTATAGCAAGCACTCCCACTTCTTACCCAGCCCTACCATAAGTGATGCAATGGGTGACAACTGCTTACTTCCCTTAGTCGTTTGGTACGATACCCGTGGGAAAGAGTGGGGTGGTGACACTTGTATTCTTAGTCCGTCACCACACGGAAACCAGCTAATAACGTGATAATAACCAAAATGAGGCGTTATTCCTGATCCCGTGCCAATAACGGGATAAAAACTATCCTACGTATGTGTGCCAAATACTACCCAAATCCATCTAGTCATATTTGCGTGATTAAGTAACATACAAATAAGCACTTATGGGTTAGTAGTATATAGTTTAACAACATACATTTAAATTGAAACTATTTTTTAAATATCAATTTCATAGAACTTACATGTTTCAATAATTTTGGAAGTGCCGACTTAGCCAAAAACACCTTGCGCTGAGTTTTGCAAAACAAACGTCTCTAAAAGAGCTTTGAAGAAGTGCGTGTGTGGGTTTCTACTGCGTATACCCACGCAGTAGAAATTCTACTTAGCCGCCCAGTCTCATCTTTATCCATAGGTCGGGCACTTTCTTTTCTATATGGAATCTGAAAAATACACAATGAACTATTGTAAAATCTCTAGAAACGAAGTCTTCACACTGGTGGTAGGGCTGGGTACCTAGTGGGAGTACTCACTTGGTATCGAGGCCTGAGCGGGTTAGTACCACTATCTTCTGTGAGACCGGCCATGAAGCACATCGTTGCGTTTTGGCTGTAGCCGTTTATGCTTTCATTTCATATCTGTGAAATATAATCGTGAGCAGCGGCTTGACAATACTCTTGGTATAGTTGAGTCCATGAGCGACGGTTAACATTTACCTTCAGATGGGCATTAGCACGTCTGCTGAAAACATAACACTGTACCATATTTATATAGTTTAGATAGGTGTAAACAGTCCAAATATTTGAATTAATTCACTAATTTTAGTCTAAACCGCAATATTCAGCAATAATTCAAAATCCGGTTTTCTCTCTGCTTGGAACTTATGACAAGTGTCAGACAAATAAAAGCATAAACGATGACAAGCACAACAGGCACTATACCTATCTCTACCGCACTTAGAGAAACTTTGTATTGTGTATCTTGTTTATTCCTGGTATTGTCATTGTCATGTCATATCTATTACTATCCTTTATCTAAGCCTAATACAGGCCTGCTCAAATCGTTGACAGATTGCCGCGACTACGTCATAATGACGTCACAATTTCCTTGCCGTTTTTTAACCGATAAATTTATAACGAACGATAAAATGATTTAGGGTAAATAATAACAGATGACAGCATTTTAAAAATAATAATATCAATAATTTACTTAACAAAAATAAACGTTTAATTGTTTACAGTAATTATAACTTCAGAATTTCTTCTCTAAATTGGTTTAATTTTATAATAAGGAATCTTAGTTATTAATATGAGCAGAATCGTAGTTATTAGTCTGGCACTTAACTGAAATACAGATTTGATTTTTTTTTTCACTTAACTGATTTGCTCTCTCTTATGACACCTGCCTGGGATTTAAGGGTTTCAAAATAAAACCCAGGAGTAAAACAAAATTAAATAAGATATATTCACACCCCAAATGGTAGGTGGCAACATAAATTTATAAGGCCGTGGTATTCGTCCTATAGCCAATGTTGCCAACTTAGCACTTTCGGTGCTAAATCTAGCACTATTTTCGTGAGTCTAGTCTAGGGTTCAGTACCCTGACATTTAGCACCTAGCACAAAATCTAGCACTTAATAGAAAAAGCTGATTATTTAATGAACGGATCGGAAGGGACGCAGGTTCGATTCCCGCTCGCACTAAATTTATCTTTTTCTACATTCACAAATAATTTGTACTTTAAAGCTGATTATATTTCGATTACTGCAAAACAAAATGCGTTTACCCGAGTAGTAGCCAAACTAAACAAATATCAACTTCATAGTCTGCTACACTTCGTTAAAATGCGTTGCTGTCTTCCTGTTTGATACTGACCAACAAACGCATATTACTTTTTCTATTGGTCACTTTTTTGAATGAGACGGAGTAATGATCCAACATTTATCTTAAAATAAGGCAGTGTAAAAGCCACTTTCATATTCAATCTGTTGATTAAATTTCAGCTTAGGAATTTCCGACACTAGCAAATAGGAGCAAGTACTTGATACTGTTGTTTCGATATCAAGTAAGTACTGCCTCGAATCAGTCTTGCGATGCTTACACCATTCTAGAAGCTTTTTTGTATTATTTAATTGACGGTCCTAGAAATTTAGCACTATTTTTGGATTTCTATAGAAATCTAGCACTTTTTCAAATGAGATTTAGCACCTAATCGTAACACCGAGTTGGCAACCCTGCCTATAGTAACCTCACCACTTATAGTACTCTCTCTCCCGTGGGACCGGCCATGAAGCACATCGTTGCGTTTTGGTCGTAGCAGGAGATAGCCGTTTATTCTTTCATTATATATCGGTGAAATGAAATGAAATGGTGAGCAGCGGCTTGACAATACTCTCAGTATAGTTGAGTCCATGAGCGACGGTTGACATTTACCATCAGATGGGCCGTGGCTCGTCTGCCACTAAATGCAATATCAAAAAGATCTTATTCAATTAATTAAATCAGCGCTGGAAGGATGATAATTCTTTACTTATTTAACCCAGAAAAGAAAGAAAAGTTAATTTTATTGTATTCTTGTGTAGGGGAGACTGGGGAAACTTGATCCCCATTTTGATTTTTCATTAATATCTCTAAGGTTATTAAAGTTTTACATAATATTTTTATATCATTGTCTGGAAAATTTATCCTTCTATCTTTTTGCATCATTCGATTATGAAATTTATCTGTGTTAACCTGATTTTTTATCGTTTTTCCTGAAGATTACAAAAGGATCAAGTGTCCGGCATTCTGGAACACTTGATCATGGTATGGGGTAGATTTGATCATAAGGGAAAAAAGTGATATTTTTCGAAATCAAAACAAAATGTTAATTAAAGAAAACACATATCTACACACACTTTAATAAATCAGGTATAAGCAATATTAATTGTAATTCGTAATTTATTTATGTATATGAATATCTTAAAATAACAATCAAAATACTTGAAAAAAAAGGAGTTGACACGCTGTAAACAAAATTGCACCACTGCTTTGAAGTTGTCGATATTAAGCTTTCAAAATGATAGTTGTCCATTGACGATGGCAGTTAAGATCAGTGTGGCATGTTACGAATTTAAAAATAAATTTTACTTTTGTAGTTATGGCCTAGGGATCAAGTGTCCTCAGTCTCCCCTACTATTATTTTATTAAATATAAGTTATTATTATTTACCAGATGAGATATCGAACAGAACGGCAATTTATGGAGAAGCAATCCTTATCTTGCATCAAGGCTCAAAGTCTTGGTATTTCTCTACGTGATTGAATTCTTATTATGGAGGTAGAACGTGAATATCCGACATAGTCCGCCGAGTTTGCATGCTGAAGTGGCAATGGGCAGGCCATATCGCTCGACGAACTGACAACCGTTGGGGAAAAAGGTTCTCGAGTGGCGACCACGTATCGAACAGCGCAGCGTAACATACCCTCCCACCAGATGGACCAAATATATGGTCAAAACACAATTGGCAGCGGCGTTGGATGCAGTCAGCACAAGCCCGCTAGTTCTGGTATTCTCTTTGGGGAGGCCAATGTCCAGCAGTGGACGTTTAAAGACTAATGGTTGGATGAATAGAAGGGGTGGCAGATTTACTTTTAAATAATCATTTTGATAAACGTTGCGATTTTCAATAAAATATTTGTTACGAAGAGTTTCTTATTTACGACCTAGTTACAGACCTCATTCTAACTATCGTTTAATTTGTCCAAATATGATTAAATATTTGTAAACCTGGCAACATTTAAAAAAATATTGCTGTTTCAAGTGCGGCCACGCCGTGGCTCCCTCTAGCAGTTCTTAGTCTGAGTTGCCGACAATTCTGCCACTGACGACTGTTAGAAGAAGTGGAGATACGTGTGTTTTATTTTTATTTGCTCGACATCTTGGTAACATTTTAATAGGTAGATACTGTGATTGATTTTAACACTGAAACAAAAGGACGAACGCAATATACAAACTATTTGGTTACTGTTATAATGAGGTGTTAAAAATTAGTAGGAAGGAGGAATTAGTCAGCTGCAGACCTACATTTATAAGCGGATGGAGTTTTGGTGGATAAAGTGGGTGAGGGTTTTGAATAGCTTTGGTGAGGAGAAAGTTAGTAGAGAAGAGAAGTTAATAGGTACGGGAATTTTTAACTTTGGGATAAGAGAACACAGATCTAAGCTAGGATGATTTTTTGGGCAACTAAAGATGTGGTCCAAGGTACCCTCGTCTAAGCCACACTCGCACAGTGACGAGTCACGAATGCGGATTTTGTGTAGGAAGACAGGAGAGCAACAATGGCCAATTCTAAGGCGACAGATTGTGGATACGGTGGAGCGTGACGAGCTTTTAAAATTATAGAACCAGGGTTTTGGTTTTATCTCTGGTTGTATCGTACGATAAAAAGAGCATTTTGTTTTGCTAGTGATGTCCCAGTGACGTTGCCATTTCTGTAGGGATATTCGAACCAGGCTGGGTAAATCGTAATCCTGGTGGAAGAAGTACTTGAGATCAGAGGATTGCGAGGAAATTGCGGTTTTGGCAAGCAAATCGACGTATTCATTCCCCTTAATCCCCGAATGACTCGGAATCCAGACCAGTTGAACAGTTTTTCCTCTTGTAGCACAAAGTAAGGATTGCCTTTTTAATTTGCAGGATTATATTGGAGTGTAAACGGCTTTTGAATGGATTCTGGAGTAGGGATTTTAGGCAACTCAAGAGAGTCTGTGAATATCACAGCCTTGTTGATCTTGTGAGCTTCTATAAAGAGGCATGCCTCCTGTATGGCAACATATTCTTCCGTAAACACTGAGGACTCCTTAGGACATTTGAATTTCAGGGCTATTTTCGAGTTTTGGTAGCGAACGGCTGCACCAGTATAGCTATTTTTGGATAATTTTGAGGCGTCTATAAAACTTTTCGAAATCGGGCCAGCGTTCCTCGGCTAGCCTCCTAAAGGTTGTGTCTGATGAGGTGGATGATTTTGGGATACCCATGTCAAGCCATATTTCTGGCTGGTAACATAGAACTTCGTATTCGAAGTTGAAGGGTGCAAGTTTATCATGCTTTAGAATATGTCCCTCTAGGTTTTGGAGTTTCCGGAGGGCCTGGATCAATAGGGGTAGTTCTTTGTGCTTCCAGTAGTGAGTTTTCCTACCCATTATCTTAACCAGGAAACGGGATGCTAAGTATTGTCTCCTTAGACCCAACGGGGGTTTTCCACACTCAATCTGTAGCGCGTTAAGGGGAGATGATTTCGTACAACCACAGATTATTCGTAGGCATGTTGCTTGTAGTTTATCTAGTCATGCTAGAGCACCTTTGCTGCACGGACTTCATAGGAATGAACCATAGTCCATTTTGCTTCGCACCAAGGCGTTGAATACGAGTTTCATTGTAAGTGGATGTGCCCCCCCAAACACCGCATAAGGCTTTTAGGATGTTCACAGTCTGTTCACATTTCTGGACTAGGTGGTTGACGTGCGGAGTGCCAGTCAATTTGGAGTCCAGGTAAATGCCAAGGAACTTAGCTTTGGTTGTAATGGGTATCCTATGGCCTAGAATGTGTATATCTATTTGAGGGACTATCTTTTTCCGGGTAAATATGACAGCTGAACTTTTTGGTGCAGAGAGACTCAGACCTTGTCTGCCAGCCATTGTTTTAAGAGACTAGAGAGATTTCTATGGATGTAGCTGCATCGTTAAATGAGGGGTTCTTAACATAAAAGACCAAGTCGTCCGCATATTGTAAAATCTTACAATTGTAATTGAGGCATGAGCCTATGTCAGCAGTGTACAACTTAAACAATAAGGGGCTCAAGACAGAGTCTTGTGGTAATCCTCTCCATGTGAATCTCTCTTGTGCAGGGAAACCCTGAACTCTCAATACCAGGTGACGGGATGTTAGGATTGCACAGATGCATTGGACCATCTTTCTTTGCAGGGATTCTCAGCTGTTGCAATTTGTGCCTGAGAAGGGGAAGAAGGACGCAGTCGTATGCAGAGCAGATGTCAAGGAAAGCAGCCACAACAGATTCCTTTTTTGAGAGCGATTTGTATATCCGTGATAAGGGTCCCTACACTATCTATGGTGCCAAGTCCCCTTCGAAAGCCGATCTGGTGGCAGGGTAGTAGCCTTCTAGATTTCGCCATCCATTCAAGGCGGTTTTTAATTAAATGTTCTAGGAGATTAAGTAAGACGGAGGACAAGGCAATCGGTCTAAAGTTGTTTGCGTCTTCTGCATGTTTACCTGGTTTTAGGATGGGTATTATAATTTGGGTTTTCCAATCGTACTTGACATGCTTAGCAATATACATTAAACACAAAGTGAAAAATGTGAAATCGAAAATAACAGTCACGAGCAGTATTTGAACTTGCATCTCCTGGATACCGTCCAGATGCTTTGCCAATTCAGCCATCGTGACAATTGCTCCCGACTGCTAATTTCGATAACACATTCATACTTAACGTCATTGGGTGACGCCGGTATAATGTATGAAAATACTTCTGACAGATGGCGCAGGCGTCACCCAAAGACGTTTAGTCAGGCGTCACCCAAAGACGTTTAGTATGAATGTGTTATCGAAATTAGCAGTCAGGAGCAATTGTCACCCGGTAGCCCGCCAACAAAGGCGGAGAGAAGGCACACGGCGGGTTTCTTTAGTGGGTGAGTGCCCCACACTACCCTGGTCGTTGCCCCGAACGACGGGGTGTGCGGTTAGGAACATTTCTTCCCGCCTTAACAAATAAAAAAAGGAGCAATTGTCACCCACGATGGCTGAATTGGCAAAGCATCTGGACGGTATCCAGGAGATGCAGGTTCAAATCCTGCTCGTGACTGCTATTTCCGATTTCACATTTTTAACTTTGTGTTTAAAAAAATTAAGAATGATTTTCTTCATACAACAAAAAAAAGATTTTTTTTTCTCGAAAACTGCATCCTACGGATTTTTTTAACAGAAGAAACGTTGTTTGTATAGTTGAGAACTATTCAGTAAATAATAATCAGATTGAAATTCCGACTTTCGGTCCTAAGTCCACCTTTTTCCAAAATGGAACCACTGTGCTACGTCCCGTGATAAAACAGAGCCCTGCACGTCTGCCTCTTCGATGTATATCGTTTTAAGGATTTTTTTTTGATTTTGACCATCAGTCCAAGAGGAAGATGCGAACAAATTATTTATTATCGACTTTTTTTTTTACATTTTTGAAGCGCTGTAACTCGAAAACGCAGGGACATACGACCTTCATTTACAGGACCAAATCGATTTGTATTGTCATAAACTTTCATCCCTATTAATATGAGACGAACAAATCATATACCAAAATGGCACTCAGCTCCCTAACCACTGTGGATTATCGCCAAAACAACTTGAAGATTTTTCGTTAGATGCGCTGAAATTGCTTTTGGGTATCTTTAGATATAAAGCCGGACGCGGGGAAGGGGAACATCGCTTTGAGCTCGCGATAATCATGAGTGTTTCGTTACTCGATAAAAAATTTTTGAAAGTATGTTTCTTGTATGTGCTAACGAGCCACCTTAAAGTTCTCTCTTGTCTGATAAGTGTTCCAAAACAAAAACTTAACAAAGATTGATGAATTTATAAATGTGAATTATAGCAAACATTTAATATTAATGAGTATTCAACATTCTTATATTTAGGAGTAAAAAGCCTGTTTAAAAATTCAAGATTAATTGTATTTTAAAATTACAAAAAAATATATGTGACGAAATCTTAAGACGTAATAATGTTGTAAAATATGTCAATAAAACCTTAAAAGGAAATAATAGTCTTAATTCTATAATTAATATAAAATGTGCTAAATAGTTACAAATCTAAACTAAACAAATCAACATATACATTGTGTGATGTCAAAGCGAAAAAATAACATTACAAAAAATCGCGGTTGTACAGTAATTTACCCAGATGATGATTTAATTGATGATTGTTTAATATATCATAATTGCAAAACATAGATCAAATAATATGACATAACACAGGTTATCCACAAATGATACAGGATACAGGGGTTTGTTTTGTCTAATTGTCTCAATTTGTAACTATGTACACTTCACAGGTTGGTATCGACTGTTCACGATGTATTACACTTGTTACGGTGTCACACACGGACTGTCACCTGATCAGGAAGAATTTCCATTTTCACCATTGTCTTGGAAGTTGTTCACATTGACGGAAAACGGCGCACCCAAGCCATATAAGTGACCACTGGAACTTTCGATGTTGTCGTCAAAGAATATCTGAAAGTTATTTAAAAATAATAGAAGTATATGACACATCGAAATAAAACAACTTTTAACGGAAATAACTAAAGGTGACACGTATTAGGATACTTTCGTAAACTAAAGTAAGGTATATGTGCAAGAAATTACAATATTCATCTCTTATATATCCCTATTTCATTACAAAACAAACAGACAAATGACCAGTTCCCATCAATTTGTTGCAGATATTCCATTAATAATCCTATGGCCTTTGTCCAGCAGTGGACGTTAAAAGGCTGATGGATGGATGGATGGATTCCATTAATGCACTTATTATTTTTTTATATTTTAATAATATACAATGTAATGAAATGGAATCATTTGCCAGAACTTGTATCCTATCTAAGTATTTCATGTGATTAAAGCTCATAGTTTTCATAGGTTTTTATTAAATTCATGCACTATCCATACATTTAACGGCCTTTCGCCTCCACTGCTGGAAATTGGCCAGAGACTGGCAAAATAAGATGTAAATTCTACTCAGTCAATGCAGATGCGTGGGCACCGCTAGATCTGTACGCACCGCTCGTACGCCGCTCGCTCCCCGCACCGCTGGATTCGAGGACAGTCCCATATAAATGTATGCATTGGAACGTGCCGTGAGTTCGTGACCGAGGCCTTAGGGATTCCAAGTATAGCCCGCTCCATGACGCGCTCAGCGACTTTCAGGTTTCAATATGAGGCCAAGTAGGACACCCAAGGACCACAATGCAATGTAAATGTACTGATAATTATATCACCATTATACCGTCAGTGGGTATATGTACACCATAATTATGGTAGGGTAAGCAAAAGATTATTAACTAAAATTTATATTTAACAATTAAATTTAATGAACTGAAATTTGAGGCAACAAGCAAGTACTGAAATACCTTTTTAATTTTAAAGAAAGCCATTCCTGTTAGGTGTGAGTCAGATCCTGCTTGATGTTGAGGTCCTACCCGTTGTAGTTCCAGTTGGTCCGCAACCTCTTGCAGTCCACCTTTTAAGTTTTTGCATAACTTCATTAAGTACTGAAATCATACACAAATAATAAACTAATGCTTCAGCAATAATAGGGAAACGATAGCATAATTAAAATCAAAACAACACATGCACCTAGTGTCTTAATAAAGAGCTACCACCACAGGTACTGCTAAAACACTCACGAAATAAAATGTGGTGATGACACCTGATATATTTTATAGTCTGTAACTGAGGCACAAAATGCAGTTTGCTTACTGATTGAGGTAGGATCATTTTGTTGTCAAGCCATAATTAACACTTTCATTATATGGATTGAGTATATATTAATAACTTACCTTAACATCATATACAGTTGGAAAATATAATCTTAGGCTATCAAAAAAGTCATTCTCGTCCAAAGGTAGATTCTGGTCTGTTAGTAGCTTTAATAGATAACCAAAATCATAACCAGAATGAAAACTTAGCCATTTGATATTGTCCATCAATACAAGCCCTGAAAAATAATATTTATCTATACACACACATTATATAAAATAATTACTGACTGACATTTCAATGCATAGCTCAAACTTCTGGGGTTAGGACCGTAACAATTTACATATGGGTTTCCTTGATACTGTAGGTGAGCACTAAGGCTTTTATGCAAATCCTACCCTAAATGGCTTCATCACTATTATGCGGACAAAGCCGCAGGTAATGTGATAGTTAAGAATAAGCCATGTCAATAGTCCATGTTTCAAGAATTGTTTGAAATTTTACAAACCAGTTCTGCAAGTGTTTTTTAATCACCGCCACCATCTTTATCAAAAATGCAAATATTGATAAAAACTTCAATAGCCGCTATTTTTTGGTATTGGTAATTGGTTCTGTGGGCCGTTCTCTGCAACTCCACGTCTAAGCCCGTGTTTTGCGTGTGGGTGGGTGTGCATCCCTTACTCGATCTACCCCAGCTTCCGGAAGAACGCCAGCCCTTGCCCTTGCCTTGCTGGTGAACTCCCGGAGAGAAATTAAGCTACCGCAGCATTTGGTCCTATATGTGGCGACCTCCGAGCAGTGCTGCAACATATGGCCGCCAATAGCCGCTATAAGATAGGTGAGAGCTAACGTTTGGGTGGATCCACTAGTATTTACCTGATGACATAAGTAACTCTGCAAATTCTAAAGGTTCAATACCATCTTCTTCATGTTTCCTGAACTGTAAGCCAGAGTTTTGCAGCAAGTCAATTGAGTCTTGTGCATACATATCTTCTCTGTAAAATACAAAACTTTAATAAACAAATTGTTATCACTTAGTGATCATCATCGATAGCGTAATTGCTCATATGTGTTTAAATAAGAAAAGAATTGAATTATTGAAAAAGTTAAATCTAGACCGATTTCTGTCATAGCAGCTATTATTAAGTTTACGTGTTTTCCGAGATGTAGGGGACAAATGTGAATGAGAACCAGGGGGGTTAGACGTAATCTCATATCTCACAATCGACATCGTATCGACTTGCTTGTGATTGGTAGAGAAACCGACGCGTGATGCCGCAATAATCTGTTGGCCAATCATGGTGATCTCTCAACCAATCACAGTGATCACGATACAATGTCGATTGCGAGATATGAGATTCCATCTAACCCTCCAGATACCCAAATTTCCTCCATATCATATCATTATTCCTCTTCACCTCCTATCCATTTCCATGGTGTGATGCTGCTAGCGACTATAGACAGTTTGCTCACATAACTTTTTTGGGATTCAAACCTAAGATCTCATGATCAGCAGTCGTAATATGATTAATACTTACTGTAAATTGAATTTGAAGTTGAATTGCCATGTGGTGTAGCCAGGAGGTGTCTTACCGTTTTCATCCATGAATGTGAGACCCAACTGAATTATTCTTAGAAGATCAACATTACACCTGTAAGTTATGGCTTTGTTTTATTATTGTATTTTATAATTTCCATCACATGTTTTGTTGTGGTTCAATATCATAGAAGCTCAACTTTGAATTAGCTGTAGGAAAATAACTGAGTTGCAAGAGAGTAGTCAGCAGATGGCGCATGGCCCTTCAAGATCTATTAAGATATTCTTTGAACAAGATGGTAGAGATAGAAGATTTATATGCAAACACATTGGATTGATGTTGTGGGGGTCTTCTCGGGATATTTTTATTTGTATTATAAAACAGATAAACTGGATAAACTGGCGAGCGTGTATGAAGAGAATTATGAATGTTGAGGAAGCAAGAGATGTATGCAAGAATAGAACCTTTTGGCACTCTGTTCTCTCTGCGTACCCCGCAAGCGAGTTGGTGTGATGACAAGGAAGTATATAAGAATATTGGTACTATGTAATTGTCAGTAATAAAATATTTTTGACTTTCTAACAATAATGTGTATATTATAAAAACCAGTATACACTTTAAGACAACTTTACATTCCTTTTATGTAACTTTAGCAGCTTATATCTGGTAATTGGTTGTCAGTCCAAGCTAGCAGATGTGGTATGTTTAGAATACATACACCAATTTTCATCAAAATTCTGTCCTGTCCATCAGGGAACTTACTGTATAATTCTGTAATTGTGTATGTAATGATTCTGTAAGTAGGGATCATACCTTAAAAGTTGATACTGATAGTGTGCAGTAGATCTGAATTCACCAATAGGACGAGCAACAACTCCTGGAAACTCTGTATCCATTGCTACCCAGTGGTATTTCTGGACAACCTGCAAATAGATAACATTAAATTTGGCTAAAGTGGAGATCTTGATGTGCGTTGTTATTTCCGAAATTCCAAGAATTTATCATACTTTAATAACATAAATGTGAGTCTGTATACTTGGATATCTGTTACTCAATTGCATAAGCACACAGATAGTAATAAAAGAATAAAGACTATCATTTCAACACACTTTATGTGCTTTTCTGTATTTGAGACTATAATTATGTAGCTGATGATGGGTTGAGTAGTTATGGGGTGGAAGCATTACAAACAAAAAAAAACACATTCAATTATTATATGTATAGTAAGGATTACTTATATAATTTTTTTGCTTGAAATATACCTGTCTTATTATTTGGAATTCTTCATGTAGATTGTGATTCCATACATCTTTAATTCCACAGTCGCTATTACCTCCAACCTGTGACAGTGATCCAAAGCTAGCAGCTGGCATCTGTGAATTATTGGATAATTTATACTAAGACTATAAATGGAATTATAAAAAAGAACTACATCTGCTAATAAAATTAAGCATTCTAAAATACGGGATCATTCATTTTATTGTTTGCTCATTAAATCCATAAAAATGGGCAACTACAGTTTCTTTAGCAATCACTGCTAGCATTATAAATGCGTTAATTATATATGACATTGCTTTTCTAAAATTTTGCAATGCAAGGTTGCAATCTAGCAAGGTCTAATCAAAACTCAGATATAAAATAGGGAATCAACGTTTTCTATGCAGACAAAATTGCAGAT
Organism: Leucoma salicis; assembly: GCA_948253155.1. Lineage (NCBI taxonomy): Eukaryota > Metazoa > Arthropoda > Insecta > Lepidoptera > Erebidae > Leucoma > Leucoma salicis. Next base: position 17,375,395 of record OX411807.1, on the reverse strand, counting down.
AACCATTAGCTATCACTTTTTTTTATATTGAGGTGGCAGGGGAGCCTCGGACGACCTGATGGTAAGTAGTAACTGCCGTTCATAGACTTAACAATACTAAGAATAAAAATGGCATGGTGTACAGCCTAGCGGCTGCTCACCATGCCGCATGTGTATTATGGGAATGTTTTTTTTTTATACGCATGTAATAGTTACACTAAGCACCTAGAGGATCAGTGAGTTTTAAAGACCAAAATGTGTGCAAATAGTAAAATTGGTACTAGTACTAACTAATACCATTCTATTGGACCATAAAGAGTACGCTTACTTGACCACGTCGTCTCTTTTGTGAACTATTATTTTGCAATGGATCGTTCAACATGGTGTAATTTCAGAGAAATTTAATTTGAGTTACAAACCTTGTACCGATTATCTGCTTCGCGGTTGGCAGACTCTTCAGATTTTTTCGACGCCGTGGTTTTACGATTAGTTTTAAACTTTGAGAAAGTTAGCGCCAAAGCTTTTCCATAAAATTGCTTGTTGATGTTTACAGGTTACGCTTTGATTTTATGAACATTTCAATATCTTCTCCAAATGCGTGTCAATAGTTAGCAATAGTTCTCTTGCCTTATGTATGTTCCTGAGCCTGAATATAGTATTCGTTATTGAATAGTAAAGTCTACAAATCTATAGAAACAAAAATTATAAGAGATTTTAAGGAAAATATACTCTTGTAAAGCAACGCAATCCATTTTTTTATTGTGACACTGTTTTATTATTAGTGTAGTGTTGTACAACATTTACGTGTTTGTGAAGCCAGGGCTTTTGATCCAAAAACAATTTATGTGCTATACGCCTCATACGATACCCGTGGGATAGAATGGGGTGGTAACACTTGTATTCTTAGTTCGTCACCTCGCGGACAAGAAAAAATTGCACTGAGAACAGTTTTGTTGGTGTGAACTATTTTAAACAGCTCAGTGATTCTCGCTGGTTCTAAGTATCCGAACGTTGTGCGTTGCAAATGTCGTTATGCGAGGCAGCTGGATCGCGACCAGAGAACAGAATAGAGTAGCTGCCGTGACCTGGGGCCGATGTGTAATGTGCACTCATTTTGGAGGTAGCATTCCCATAACCGCCACGCTTGGCAGACGGGTTGGCAACCAAAGTATAAGTTACTAGGCACTCGAGAGAGCGCTCTGGCCAATTCCCCCGGTATTCCCTTCGGCTATTACGACTGGCATTTACAATTCTAAATCCCATTCCATAAGGCCTAAGCACGTAACAAAATAATAATTTCGGTAACCATCATTCCATATCCGGTCGGAAGATCAAAGTTGTACCTACATGACACTTGTTTCGAAACCATAAATTTTTGATTTTGGCGTACCACAAGGCTCGATACTTTTCATATTATCTGTAGCATCTGTCCAATATTCAACGATTTTTTTTCTTAGGATGCCTGATGGCCGCTTCTGCCTCCTCCCTCTTATATACGCCCATGATTCTCCCCTCGCTCCCCTCAAGCCAAGGTGAACGCAGCAACAAAGAAACTGTGTTCGTCGTAACAAAGTGACGCTACTACCACATTTGGGCTGGTTTTATTAAATCTTTGTTTACCATTCGGTGGAGAGAGGATTTGATTTAGCCGACAGGAAAATGAGTATAATTAGGGGTAATTTGAAACTACCACAAGTGGCAGAGTTGAAGAACGAAAGCTTAGAGTGGTATGGGCATGTGATGAGAAGGGATGCATGCCATATAGGTACCTAGGTAAAATAATGTTGGGCCTTAAGAAGATTAAATGGAACACCTACCGAAACCCAAGGCTCGATTCTCTACCGTTGTCACCTTGCATATTAATGACATGCTGTTCATGGATAATAATATAGGTATTGTTATACGATTGACAATACAGGTGAGACACGATATAACATTCATCAGATAGTCCCTCGGACTGTGCTAATGGAGAGAAGAACTTGCCGCACTTCAAGAACTTTCCTATAGTAATATTATTTTACGTATTTTTTGACCTGATTCTATCAGTCCAGGCTAGCATATAATTCGTAGGTAGGTACAATACCCACTAACACTACATAATTCCATATTGTTTTGCTAATCAGTCAAAGAAGTGTAGTTGGTGATCTGAGGTTATGGATTATAATATTTAGGTAGGTATATAGGTTATCATGTGTCCGAGGAGGAAGAGCATGTTGTCCTTGCTACGCACCAATTTTAAAATCAGCCGTTCTTGAGTTATAAAAGGACACAAATACAGACTGACATACTGAAAAACATTTGGAAACTGTCAGATTTGGAATCAGTAGTAAGGTAGGTAGTAAGTTTTAAAATGACAACTCATAAAAAAGAAAAAAAAATAAGGGAACGAAATTACATACAGAGTTTACAGATTTACTCCTAAATTTAGTTTACCTATATTTGGTTTATATAGAGATAAATAATAATAATAACGTTGCTTAAATAATAATGACAAATGCAGGCAATGCCATATAGCTTCAGAAACAATTTGGCAAATGAGCATGTGATTGTGAATCCGTACTCCGTAGCACAGACAATCAATTAGCTGCCATTACATTACTCACCAATCGTTAGGCTACTACAGATATAGATTAGTGGAAGAATACTTTTTCTTCCTTTCTGTAAATACAAACCAGAAAGCGTTCTAATGGATATACGTACAAACTATATATCAAATGGCAAGGAAACAGAACAATAAAAGTATTTTCGGACCGAGGATTTCATTTTGGGAAGAGATCATAGGCATGAGTTCTATGTACTACAATAAATGCATAACATTGTATATTTATATTTTTAAATTACTGTACATTTAATTAAATTTAAGAAAGTATTTACACTCTTAAATACTATTGCAAAGTATAAAAAAGGAACAAAAGAAAAGAAAGGAGTTAAAATAATTATGCATTATAAAATTATATATTAGTAATTATTATTACACAAAAAAAATATGAAAAATCTTATTTAGATATTTTTATATATATTTTTAGCATTTGATATGCTTAGCACTATACATTAAACACAAAGTGAAAAATGTGAAATCGAAAATAACAGTCACGAGCAGGATTTGAACCTGCATCTCCTGGATACCGTCCGAGAGGTTTTCGCCCCCCACCCAGGGAGGTGGCCAGGGCGACGCCTGCCGAGCTGCCATGGCCAGATGGAGGGCACGGCTGGAGGAGCCCTGGGCCGGTCTTTTGACCGTAGGGGCGCTCCAGCCGGTGCTGTAGGAGTGGAATGGAAGTGAATTTCTTAAAGGGAGAACTCAATAATTTTTTGGGTTGACCCGGGATTTGAACCAGTGACCTCATGACCCGCAGTCACAGTAGTTGGACGACTACAGAAATATAATATGATTATTTGAATTATGTACATTTTTTAATTAAATAATCCTTACCCTTGCATAATATTATAAATGCGAAAATGGGTTTGTTTATTAGGCTTTTATGATGTAATTGCTGAACCGATAATTTTGTATTTAATTTAGCATAGGTACCTACATAATTATAGTTTTGTGCTCAGAAAAAAGGACATAGGCTACTTTATCCCGGAAAAATGAATGATTCCCGTGGGCTAGCTATATTTACATAGAGATAATTGATGTGCCGTAGATCTATTGCACGCCACATAAGCGAAGTGTTGAGATGGGTACTATTCTCGTTTCATGCAGAACAACTGATTTTTCAAATTTAAAATGTCTCTATTTATCATATATTGCACTTGTAAAATAATATATACACACACATATCAAGAAAAAACACTATTTTTAACACTTAATAGAGAAATGAATTGGTAAGCAGCGGCTTGACAATACTCTTGGTATAGTCGAGTCCATGGGCGATGGTTACCATTTACCATCAGATGGACCGTGGCTCCTCTGCCACTAACTGCAATAAAAAAAAGAAACGATATTTTTGATGCCATTTTTGTTATTTAAACTAGTTAAAAAACTGTATAAAAAGTTCTGTCTTGGACTTCCGTGTGTTGTAGGTAGTGTATGGCGCTGGGCGTAGAAGAGTTAACGCGATAACGACCGAAATACTTTACTAATCGAGTATTTTTTTTCATTTACGATTCAGTATAACTACGAATAGCCTATTACTTTTCACGGTCTGATTCGATGTGGTTTAATTGTTATTTAAATAAACAAATAAAAATAGTGAATATTTACGCTCGATTCGACACTAAAACCTGCGCTATCCTTATTTCGTGAGAACTATTTCTATAGACTAATATAGAAGTAGGTACTTCTTAAAAATAGCGCTAGATAGCGTATAAGACATGAAAACTACAGTACTTTTTGAAATTAGTGCTATCTTTGTGATTTATTGAAAACTACTTAGTAAGACCAATATATTATTAGTTACTTATCAAATAATTAATTTTATTGTGAAAAAATAGGATTATGAGGCGTGCACTTTTGGATTTTCCAAAGTATTTATATTCTGCAGTTGACGGAGTCGCGGGCAGAATCTAGTTTAATTACTTATAATCCTTAAAAATAAATTGAAGAGATTTGCCTACCACATGAGCTAAAATAACATAAGTGGAGGGTTTATTATATATAGATACCGTATATATCTAATATAATACTATTAATCATTTTATCAGCAGAATCCGGTAATCACGCCGGTTACATCTTATGGATCTAATCCCCAATTGCATATATCATCGCAGGATAATGTACAAGGCGAACACAACCAACATATTACTACTCGAAGATTGAAACGTAGACTCTTAGATGATAGTGACAAATCCTCTGAGATTATTTCTATCACTGATCAAATGAGGGATATGTTTGCGTCTTTTGAAACTAAGCAGAATGACAAGCTGGAGAAGCTTATTGAGTCTATACTGGTTATCAAAGACCAAAACACCGACATACAAAAAAGTGTAGAATTTTTGTCCGCAAGGTACAATAATGTTATAGTGAAAATGACTCAATTGGAACACAAAAACAAGTCCTATGAACTCAAAATCGTTTTACTTGAGAGTAAAATTGAGCAATTGGAAAGGAACTCACGTGCGTCATACGTCGAAATCAGGAATATACCTAAGCAAACCTCTGAAAATAAATTAATTTTGTGTTCATTGGTTAAGAGTGTGGGCGACGTGATCCAGCATCCTTTATCAGACTCTAATATATTAGACGTATATCGTTTAAAAACTAAAGATGAGTCTAGCAACCCTATAGTGGTAAATTTTTCAACTACCTCATGTAAAGATGGGTTTATCAAGAAATGTAGAAATTTTAATAAGACTAATAAAAATAATAAGCTGAATACCGCTCATCTGCAGTTGCCAGGACCATTCAAACCTATTTTTATTGTTGAATCATTGACAAGTCACGGAAGAAGACTTGCGTATTTGGCTAGACAGTTTGTCAAGGATAATCAACTTCACAGTACTTGGACCTCGTACGGCAAAGTATTTATTAAATGTCATAAGATTCAACTGCTTTTAGTATAGACTGTGAACAAGATCTAAAAAATATCTCACTTAAATGACTATCTCATATTAAATGTAACCTACTGTTTCATACTCGTTATTTTGTCACATTTTTTCTTTGTACTTTTATAATCAATAACTTTTATATTTCTACATTAGTAAACTATTATCGAAAACACATAGTACACTTGCACAACATACAACACTTACAATATACAACACTCACACAATATACAACAGTTATTATATTTACATTACACATATACACTTATACAATGTTTCTTACGAGTCCTTATCGTATTTACATACCATACTCATAAAATCTTATTTTATGCCGTCGTGAACTCTCATATACCATGCACTCCACTTCGCCAGAATTCACCTTCTAAGCGTCTCTATAAAACAATTCGATAATATTAATGTAATAAATGGTTTCCTTGACCATTTACAAATCGCTCAAGCAACCATTTGCGATTTGGAGGAGTGCTCAGAGTTAATAAATACACCATCGTCAAACTTGAAAATCATTCACCAAAATATCCGCAGTGTAAACCATAACTTTCCTGGGTTTTTAACAGTCCTTGATCGATCTAATACTGACTGGGATCTAATAATCCTTACAGAATGTTGGTTACGGCATTGTCAATATATTCCACAAATAGACGGATACAACTATATAATAAATGAAAATAACCTAACGCAGAATGAAGGTGTAATTATCTACTTCAAAAACAGTATGTGGGTTACAATATTAGACTCTACTTTATTAGATGCTAACTGTATAACAATAAAATTAGACCATAATTTAATTTTAATTGCAGTGTATAGATCACCGGGACATAAAAATATACAACCGTTCATAGATTCACTCGATAAATTTCTCGGCAATTTGAAATCCACTAACGTTGTCATCGTAGGTGATATTAACGTGGATATAATGCCAAACAATAAGGATCCTAATTCATCTATATACTTAAATATCTTGGCCTCGCACAGCATACTAACTGCACATCAGTTACCCACACATAGTAAGACTTGTTTAGACCACATTATGCTCAAAAGTACGTTTCCAGCCTCATGCTACGTAGTAAAGACGTCAGTTACTGATCACGACTGTACTGCTATTGCACTGAAATACCATGTTCAACAGAAACCAGAATTTTCTATCAAGAAAATTAATTACTCTGGATTGGACCTGGACATGAATGACTTGCACTTGACTTCTATTTATGACTCTACTGATGCTAACATAGCTGCTTCTCTACTTATATCAACACTAAACTCTAAAATTGAATCCAATACTCGAATCATTACTGTTCCAAATCGCAAGCGAATAAAAAAGCCTTAGATTACCTTAGGTCTCCTAAAATGTATGAGAAACCGGGACAAATTACATAAAAAATCTAGTAACAATCCTAGTAATCATACAATCAAGCTCACTTATGTAAGATATAGAAATTTTTGTAATAGTTTACTAAAAAAGCTAAAAAGAGAATATGAAAAAGATTTATTAAATAATGCAGCTAAAATCAACAACAAAACTTTGTGGGACACCATAAAAAAAGTCACGCATTACAATAAAAAATCTGATCCAGCTAATTAATAATATAAATAACTATTTTGTGTCCATTGGTAAAAATCTGGCCAATAAAATTCAGACGTGTCAGTCATCTACCGTAACACAGGTTAATTCCCATCATTCGTCATTTGTCTTGGCTCCTGTGTCAGAAGCAGAGATTTACAATTGCTATTAGATCTAAAGAAGGTGAATATAAGCGGATGAGACAATATATCTGGCGCCTTTTTAAAGCGATACCACCACATCCTAGTAGCTCCTTTGACGTACATTTTCAACCTCATGTTTAGTACAGGAGTATTTCCAAAGGAATTCAAACTAGCTGAGATAATTCCTATACATAAGAGTGGAGACGGAGCCCATATCGATAACTATAGACCAATTTCTATTCTTCCCACCATCTCGAAAATAGTAGAAAAACTTTTAAATAAACGTTTGATTAACTTCCTAGAAACTAATAAACTTTATCAAAATCCCAATTTGGCTTCAGGTCAGGTACCTCGACTAGTGATGCTGTACATGAGTTAATAGATCACATTGTGTATACACTTGACAAAAAGAAGAAAGTGATTGCAATATTCCTAGACTTGGCTTAGGCGTTTGATACGGCCTCTGTCTCAATCTTACTACATAAACTGGAAAAAAATGGTATTCGTGGCATTCAGCATAAGTTATTCGCAGAATATTTTAATGATAGATATCAAAGAGTAAGAATCGATAAAGTTACTAGTACAGATCTACCGATTGTCTTTGGTGTGCCGCAGGGCAGTGTGATGGGTCCCACGCTCTTCCTAACCTATATTAACGATTTGTGTAATCTTAAATTAACCAACGGCAAAATTGTAACCTTTGCTGATGACACAGCGCTGGTCTTTCATGGGGACACTTGGGATGACACGTATGGCTTTGCTCAAGTCGGTTTCAATGCAGTGTCAACGTGGCTCAAAAATAATGGTCTGTCACTTAATGTTGATAAAATGAAATATATATCTTTCGCTTTCAAAAATATTCCCCCCAAATCTCTTGAGGATTACAATATCATAGCCCATTCCTGTTTAGGTAACCGATCTTGTAATTCTACTACTTGTAATCATCTAGAATGCGCCTCTCACATAAAGTATCTTGGTGTTTTGATTGATGGTACCCTTAGCTTCAACTATCATTTAGACCTTCTTTCATCGAGGACCCGCAAGTTAATATTTATCTTTAAAAACTTACGTCATATTGCCGATAAGGATGTTATTAAAATAGTTTACTTATCTCTATGCCAACCAATATTATCTTACTGTGTATCTGTATGGGGCGGAGCCTGTAAAACTAATCTTATAAAAGTGGAAAGAGCTCAAAGGGCTATTCTAAAAGTGAGTAACTTCCTGCCATTCTTATACCCTACAAAGGATCTATACCAGGTCTCAGATGTCCTAACAGTACGCCAAATGTACGTTTTAAGCGTTGTTTTGAGACAACATTCGCTGCTTTCATATGATCCCTTAAGTAGCAACAAGCGACTGAGACATAAGGTTTGCTCAATGATGGAAAATCAGTGGTCCACAGCTTTTTCATGAAGATTCTTTGGCTTTTTGGGGAAGTACTTATATAATAAAATAAATGAAAAATTGCATATTCATTCCTTGCCAAAATTTCAATGTAAGAAGACTATCACGTTATGGTTGAAGTCTCTTAGCTATGAGGAAACTGAAAATTTACTATATGTCCCCTCTTAACAGATTCTGATCCCAAGATTATTTGGCCTGTTTCAATCGTAAGGTTAACATTACACACACAACAACATAAACACACACGCGCGCGCACACACACACACACACACACACACACACAAATACACAAAAACCACACGCACGCACGCATACACACACACACATAGACACACTCACATACACACACTCACATACCCATACACATCACGCGCATACACACACACGCCCATACAAAAACACATACTCTACAGCAGCACACAAGTGTACACATTTATTGCGCTCCTCACAATAAATTCACTTCAAGTAAAATAAAATAATTTCACCTTAGCACCATAGCGTCTAGAGTCAGGGGAGGCTGGTAATCTGTAATACAGGTTCTCCTAGTGCAGATACCAGTCTCTCACACCGATTTCACCTTAAATATATATATATATATAAATATATTAAAAGTATCACATGTACCCTAGTTTAAGATTTGTAATGTAATTGTTTCTGTGTGAGAGAGAACAATAAATATATGATTTGATTTTGATTACTAAACGAGTTTACGGCGTCGTGCAGATAAGCGTTTTTTCTTGTTCAAATGTGGACTCCCCCAGGAACTCTAGCGGGACAACGAAGAATAATGTTTTGAGTTATCTTATTTCGTATAAACTGAGAGGAAAAAATGCAAAGACAAGTGCTCTTTCTATTTATCTATTTCTCGTGATTTTTTATAGGTAAGTTCTATTAACAAAATTATGGCGTAATATTAAAAGATTTTTAATCAGCATTTTGTGACACGGTAATGACTTTTCTTCCTTCTACTTCTGTTACACCTGTGTTGTGTTACCTACGATTGATTATAATCAACACCTCGATAGTATTTTTAGGTCTGTTGAATCATTTACTCCAGCCGGTGCTGGAGGAATGGACAGGGCTACGGAGTTCTTACCTTCTCACTGGTGGAGGTCTGTGCTGTCGGGGCCCTGTGGCTTCGGAAATTACCTGCGCATAGTTGCCAGGAGGGAACTGACTCTGTGTTGTCACCATTGTGGTTGCGACGGAAGGACACAGCAGTGCCGTGCACTCATCGTGGCAATAAGAGCATCGCTCTAACGACGCTCCCCAGAGGTTTAAGGGTGTTTGTCTAATAGCTATAATTTAATCATAACAGACAAACAGGTATAGTTTCGAGTTTAGACAAACAGACATGTCCTCCAATCCTGAAAAATTTTAATAGTTTACCTTTTTGATGTAAAACATTTAATGCGGAGGGAGAGTAAAATCGTCTGTTAGCGTGGCGACGCTTTTATTGTACTTGGCCCGTTCTCCAAATCTAGCAAGTTAAATTTGACACACTTTCCGGTTTCCGATTGAGCTGAAATTTTACACATATGTGTATATCATGTGACAATGCAATATTATGATGACATGGAGCTGATCTGATGATGGAGCTGGAAGATGGACATAGGAACTCTATAATGAAGAGACGCAACCTTATTGAGTTTGGGCTCGTATGAATCGTCTTGCCGAGTACTTCGTGTCTAGATGGTATCCAGGGGCTGATGATGAAGCTGGAAGGTGGCCACAGTAACTCTATAATGAAATGAAGCAACCCCGTCGAGTTTGAACATGTTTGATTCGTCTTGTCGAGTACTTTGTCTTTAGTTGGTATCTGTTGATGAAGCTGGAAGGTGGCCATGCGAAACTCTGTAATTAAATGGCGCAACTCCATCGAGTTTGGGCTCGTATGATTTGTCTTGACGGGTCATTCAGGGTCTGACGATGGAGCTGGAAGGTGGCCACAGTAACTCTGTAATGAAACTACACAACCCTATCGAGTTTATACTCGTTTGATTCGTCTTGAGGAGTACTTTGTCAAGTTATGATCATTTTATTTCTACAAAATAATTTCGATGTTTTCACACCTGCTAGACGTCCCGCGACGTCTAGTTGTTTTTTATTAATAACCCCCGATACAAACAAAAATATGAGTGATAATACTATACCTGGAACCAGAGCCTAAAAGCAGCAGCCAAAAGCTAGTTTATAAGGTTATTGAACATAGACAAAAAATAGTAAAATGTAGGTATTGTATAAACCTACGGGGTTACATTGTCGCTATGCGACCAAACTCCTCTAATTAAGAGAAAAAATGCCTTCCTTGGAATATTATCTAAACGCCAGTCAAAACTCCAATCAATCTCCTATGTTTAAAAACCGTTAGTCTGAGTAAAAAAGAGTAGGTACGTAGTTTTATAAATGTACTTTGTACGTTTGTATGTTTGTGTCACATTTGTCAAATAAAATTAAAATTAGACTGAATTTAAATACCAGCGTATTAAGGCATTTAAATTCTAATTCAAAATATCTTTATATCATAGGCTTTTTTAACACGAGCGCTTGTGGCAAGTGTATCCGCAGGATTTGCCCTAGGAGCGGCTGGATTCCACAGTAAGACGTGTCATGAGAAGAACCTGGCAAGAAACTCATTAGCCATTTTTTTTTAATCGTCAACTTGTTATAGTTTTTACATTGTTTATACGTTTCATTTTAGCTAAAGTAGCACAGCAGGTGCTGCTACCAAAACAACATACAATATTATTAAAATAAAATGGCCTATGTGCTTATTTAAAACAGTAGGTATTTTAAAAATCAGGAGCAGCTAAGCGAATTTCATTTTATTTTTTATCTTCAAGTTAATCTGAAACTGTATAATACCTATAATAACCTTTATTACAAAGTCAAATTTTTACAGCTTATATATATATATATATATATATATATATATATATATATATATATATATAGGTATTGGTGTCTTTCGAATATTTTCAGGAATTTTATTGTAGAAGCGCATATATTGCCCCATAAAGATTTATTAATCGGTGGAGACGAGTACTATGTGAAAAGTGGAATGTTAATGTAGAAAGCCATTTTATGATAGTTAAAAATCCGTTGTCTCTGCTTAGCACCTGTGCAATAAGCGTGACTATGAATGAATTAGTGACGTAGAGAGCATTTAGATCTTCAGGCTCTTACTCACCGCATGAAATGCATAAAAAGGAATGCCTACCGCTATTACGCACCGATATTCTGTGAAAATGTACTAATTATCTGCGTTTTTACACATACCTAAATAATACCTACATTTAGGGATTGCTTACAGAAAGTATTAAATACTTTATGTTTAACATTAATTAGTATTTTGTAGGTACGTGAATATATTAATACGAGCGAGAACGATTAAGGCTTAGGATATCACCCTAAGCCTTAACGAAAATCTATCATTTAGATGTTCGAATAATAAACGTCCTGATTGAACAATGTTTCTTATTAAGATTTCAACGATATGCATGACTGGAAAGTAAACAAAGGGGTAATTTTTAACCTCAATTCTTACCATCTTTTTTTTGTTTCTTTGTTAAGGCGGGAAAAAAGGTTCCTAACCGCACACTCCGTCGTTCGGGGCAACGAACAGGGTAGTGTGGGGCTCTCAGCCACTAAAGAAACCCGCCGTGCGCCGTCTCTCCGCCTTTATTGGCGGGCCACAATTCTTACCATCCTAGAACTCGATATAAAAACATATCTATTATGGTTATACTTCCCAAATGCCAAAAACATATCAATAAAATATCATATGCCAATGGTTTTTCTGGAAGAAAAACTCCGTCCAGATTAGTAAGACAAAATGAAAAAATCCTACGACAATGTATTTATCTATAAAGCGCGCCTTTAGCACGCTTTTAATTTTAGTTGCAATATAAAAGCTTTAATAATATATTTAGCGGCCCTAGCGGGTAATAAAATCTATACAGATCGGTTAAAATTTGAAGCTTTAAAGGACCTGATAAAGTTATATACAGTTTTTAGAATTACCGTAGAACAATTTTGAATCTATATTTTTTTTAGCATTTGACATGCTCCGCCACTTTTTAAAGTACAACTTATTTGTGAATAAGGAAAAGAGATTTTTTCCCGCTAGTACAAAAATATCTTTTGCCTTATTTACAAATAAGTTGTACTTTAAAATACCGAAGATCAAGCTAATAATTACTGAAATATCTAGAAAATCTAGACTGACTAAAAGCGTTAGCTGTAGCTGTTTCGACGAGCGGCCAGTCGGTAACGGAATCCCTCGTGTGTAGGTTGTTTCAGTGAGATTTCAGAGCGCCTCGTCTATAGGCGCTTGATAACTTTCGACTTTAGATTTATGAGAACTTTTTGCTGTGTTGAATTTGTGAACAAGTTTATTTGTTTTGCCGTTTTTATTACTATATTATTTTCAGTATATCTATCCGCATTGAAAGGAAGGTAAGTGTTATTTGTTTTTATAGTCAATTGAAAATTCATAATATTTAGTTAAATACGTAATTTAACTTATTAAATTGGATTCCTAACATTAAGTGAAATAATAATTCCCTCTGAAAACAATAAAATATAAACTCGTATAGAGTTAAAAAAATTCAGCTAAGTATTAAATAAGTTGCCGTGTGGGGCCGGCTTTAGAATTGTTCCACCCCTCTCCACCCATGGGAGTCGTAAGAGCCGACTGAGGGAATACCGGGGGAGTGGGCAGCAGCACTCATTCGAGTATTAACAACATCCACTGCGATCGCCAACCCGCCTGCCAAGCGTGGCGATTACAGCATTATCCCCCATTCTTGGGGAGGCCTATGTCCAGCAGTGGACTTTAAAAGGCTGATGGATGAATGGATGGATTAAATAAGTTTATATATATTTATTTAAACTCAGAGCCTATAACTTTTCACTGTTTTCTATGAAAAAATCTATTAACAATATTACTGAGTTGGCATGCGTGTCTTATATCGTGAAGCCATATGCGACCTATTTCAAGGATAAAACAGTTAATAAACATGTCTCAGATTTAACTATAGCTAGAAATAACATTATTGTCATACAAGTATATAATTAGACTATAAATATTTTTTATTGTTGTATCTATGCATTGATAGTTTCGATGGCCGAATGAAATAAAAACGTTAAATTTCAATGAAACTAACTATATACAGGGTCTGTCGTAAATAATGGATAATCCGTTCATCGGAGATAGCCATGATGTCAAGCTACAAGAAAATTGACTTTTTATTTTATGATTGCCATCGGTGTGAAAACGGTAGACAATTTTGTATTTTTTTTTAATTTTCCTTCATTGCTTATTCGTTCGGTCACCATTTCAACAAAGTAACTTATTTTAATGTATTTTTTGTTGTATCTGACTCCTGGATACTTGTAGTAATATTAGATATTAGACATTATTAATGTAAAATACTGTCAAATTTTAAATTGAATTAACACTGTAAGATTTTTTTTTAATTGACAAAAGTTTTTAAAACAATAACATTAATTGTAAAAGACAAACCTACATTAGTACAAGACTTACATTCTATTGTAAAAGTGAATGTTTAACTTTAAATCTAAGCATATATGACTAGAACGTGCTTACACAAGTGTCACACAAAATGGAAAAGCCCATACTTCACGAAATAAAAATATAGTAAACAGTTCTAAGCAAACCAGGCGCATGTTTTGATGAAAAATACTATTGGCATGAATCTACTACATATTTATAATTTTGAAATAAAAAGTGTTCGTCATCACCATTATTTATAACAGACACTGGCTGGACGACTTCCACTCTCTTATGAACTGAGTCGAAAGCGCTTGTATCAAATATTATGAGCATAAACATTAGTAATTTTTCTGCTCACACAAGTTGGTTGCATTTTGTATTTAATTACGTTTATTTGAGATACAAATTAGATAAAATATATATCACCGGCTTCGGGGACTTAAACATGTGACCTGTCCATTTTGTGGTTACGCGTAAAATATAGAGGGACAACCCGTATCGTGCCTGTACAGGTCCCATGGCAGTGATTTGGGGGCAACTCGCCTCTTCGAGGACGTTGAACGATTTTGATAAAATATTTCCTTAAATTATCCTTGTTAGATATTCTGCTGACTACAAATGCACACCGGGTAGTGATTGATGTATTTCTGGGATCGTTTAACCACTGCCTTGTTTGTAGTACAGCCCTTGTTGTGAGGCAGTTGCTGGCAATACTAGTCAGCAGACTTCGATGAGCTTTGCGAGTATCTCGCGTTCTACTCTTAGAAGCAGCTATGCTTCTCTTCTAGCAACCCTGCGTCGTGGAAACGGTGATTATGGGGATGGCTTTATTCATCTACAATACCAAAATACCGGTTTGTGGCTGCAGGTTTCCCTATTTTAACAAAGTCTTTACACGCCAGAAGCAGACCATATACCTGGCCTGAAAAAGGGGCAGGACCAGTCAGGATCCGAACATCAAAAGGGTTACAGCTTTTTGGAAGGTAGCCTATGTTCACCCGATTCGAAAAAGAAGTATTGTGTCGGAACCGACGAATTTACAGGTCGATCGTGATAACATCCCTACTCTCCAAGGTACTGGAAATGATTATCAACTACTGGCTTCTATGGTGCGATCCTATGTAGGTAATAAATTATCTGTGTACCAAATTCATCCAAATCTGTTCTATTTTTGTGTGATACAGTAACAAAAACCCAACATACAAACTTTAACATTCATAATAATATATATATAAAGTTTTTATAATACTAAAGGCTATATAGCTTGACATAATTCGATTGCCATAGACAAGATGCGCTTGATGGTAGAAAATCTTGCTGCACTAGCAAGTTTCTACGGCGGTTTTTAGTACCCACAGGTCAATCAAGTGCTGAATTATCAGACGATGCCTTAGGACAATGGATAAGCAGAATAGTTTTGTAGCTTTTTATTACGAAGTTTATGATCTTATAGCATATTGCCTGCCACCGACGGCGCAATAACCATTTTATTAGTTAACACAAAGTATTTATAATCTTGTCCGCGCATTTAGATTTTACTGTTAGTTGGATTATTGTCTGCGTGATGCTCAAGGTCTGCTATCTTCTTTAGGTCGGTCTTTTAAATAACCCGTAGAGGGTTATTGTTATAGTTATAAAAAATACCCAATCTTTTTAAAATTGCTTTTTTCATTTTTTTATTTATCTGCATATTATATCTACTTACATAATAATATGTCTCGTGCATAAACCTCGTACAAAAAGGGGACGGTTTACTTTCTGTAACAAATATTATGTAAATTAGCATAGGTTTCTCCCGCAGTACTATAGTGATTGTCTATTAAATGTTGGTTCCCCAGCGGTACTTCTACGATGTCCGTGGAATAAATTGGGCCTTCCCTATGTATTCCCAGTTCGTTATCAAATGTACGTTAATATGAGGTATGAAAGGACATACAAATTATTACTGTACAAAACTATGTCCTACAAATATGCATGAAGTACTTGTATCTATCTATATCTATACATATAGTAAAATAAAGTCCACCCGCTGCGTCTGTCTGTCGGAAGACAATAAACTTAAAAATTGCTGAGCAGATTTTCATGCCATTTTCATCAATCGATAGAGTAAAGTACAAATTACAATTTGTGAATAAGGAAAAAGAGTATTTTAGTACGAGCGGGAATCGAACCTGCGTCCTTTCCTTTCCGGGGAAGTGCTCTAATCCATTGAGCTATCGTACCATTTCTAGAAATCCGAATTTCCTCATCACATTTGTCTTAACGACCAACGCCCTCTATTGGCAAAGCATTTACATGCATTCATCCAATGTAGTAAGTTTAATTTTGCAATTAAAATTCATACTATTTGATGGCGTGATTTTTTTAAACATTTTGATCTATATTTTAGCATTTGACATGCTCAGCTACTCTTAAAGTACAAATTACAATTTGTGAATAAGGAAAAAGAGTATTTTAGTACGAGCGGGAATCGTACCTGCGTCCCTTCCTTTTCGGGGAAGTGCTCTAATCCATTGAGCTATCGTACCATTTATCATTTACCATGTACCAGCTATCGTACCTTTTTCCTTATTCACAAATTGTAATTTGTGCTTTAAGAGTAGCTGAGCATGTCAAATGCTAAAATATAGATCAAAATCGATAGAGTAGTTAATGTGGAAGGATTAGGTATACTCATTAATATTTTACTTAAACAATTATTGCTGAATATGTCAGATAAAATCATACCGGCTGGGAGCTTTACTTACTCGTGCAGAGTAAACCAATAGAGCTAAGTATATGAACAAATTTTTCATTACTCATACTCTGAAAGTAGGCCTGAAGTTGCCTGAGGAGCGGGTTGAAAGTAATACTTTTCAGCCCCAGGGAGAATTACTTTCAACTGACAGCTGAGTAATTATAAAAAAAGCAGTTCTATTTTCTGTACAACCAGTCAATTGCAGCGCGATGTAAAATTGAAATAATAAAGTTAAGTACCTATTTATTAAAGAATTTGTTTTTTATATGACTTTATTTTAATATAGTTGCAACTATATCTTTAAAATAACGAAGATTTATATTTTTTCAATGATTAAAATGAAAAATAATGGCTGAATAGCTGACAGGCCACAGAAAAAAAACAAAATCAGCGAGAAAACGGCGATTCCAAATTCAATTTTTTAGTCTCCCATTTTTTCTTTAGCTAATTCATGATTTTTATTTTTAGTTTCCTCGTATTCCTAATGAAAAGCACAGTGTTTACCTCGGGATAAAGACTTATTTAAGTTGCTTTCATCCCTAGGGTAACAATTACTAGGTGTACTATTACCTTTTTTATGTCTTTCGTACAGTTTTATTATAGCTGCAACGCTCAACGGTTGAACAAAGGCAAAGCAAAACATAAACCATTCATCTTGTGGCTGGTTTTTGCCCTTCAGTGAGCTGGTAACATCTCTATGTATTGTGGAGAATTTGGCATTAGCTGTAGCTCCCATGGGCGATGTGTCGACTTTATCCATTTCCTTTAATCGAAACCGCAAACAGGATATGATTGATAGTGAGGGATTGTATGCACTATTTATTATTTAGTACTCAGATTGACATAGTAGTAGTTCCTTATTATATGTAGTTATGTTTAAGGAATCGTATTCTTGGATTGAATGCCTTATTTTTTTTACTGTTTATTCTATCTATACTATCTACACTAATATTATAAAGAGGAAAACTTTGTTTGTTTGGTTGTAATGAATATGCTCAAAAACTACTAAACCGTTTTTAAAAATTCTTTCACCATTCGAAAGCTACATTATCCACGAGTAACATAGGCTAAATTTTATTTTGGAAAAAATAGGGTTCCGTAAGATATTTGGGTTTTTTCGGACACAAGGTGTAAAAAATCAACCAGAAAAGTTACTTATTTTGCGTACGCTGCCTAAACTATAAAAGATAGAACCATAAAATGTTCTAATTAATTGTAGATCTTATAAATATCTACAAAAAGTCCGCGGCACACTATCTATGTCGAGTGAGGCCCAACAACCATTTTTTTTATTTAAAAATCTTGAATTTTTTTTGGACTACATTTAAACGCATTTATTTTACTCATGCTATTAATCCTTATCAAAATAAATTATTTCATCTTTAAGTACAGTTTATGTAGATAATAAAATTGGACATTTGGTTTTGAAGTTATGGCGAAATTAAAATATTACGATTTCTGCTGCACGGCCCGTTGCGAAGTGAGCGTCACCAAGGCGGGGGTGCGCATGCGGGAGGGGAGAATAGATCTATGAGTAAGGTACCCGCGCGGCTCAGACGCGAGGTCTAGACTTGTTCTTGCTCGGTCACTAGAAGGAGCGCTCCGAACTAGTTCTTTTTTCCAAATGAACTAGTTCGGACATCTAGTTCAATTAGTTCTCTAGTTACTGTTCCTTCATTAGGTCATCTAGTTCTCTAGTTCTATTAGGTCATCTAGTTCTCTAGTTCTATTAGGTCATCTAGTTCTGTTAGGTCTTTAGTTACCTACACTGACCTAATTATTATACCTATCTCTTTTTTAAAAACATTATATTTATAAAAGAGATAAGTAGGTCAGTTAGAAAAAAAAGAGAGCAAGATAGTTTTATGCTATTAGTTCGTTCCTTTTACAAATGTTTCTTGAGCCGAGATACGAACTATATTCCTTACCGCTATCAATGAACTAAGACCGAATACGAACTAGCTTACGGAATAGTTCGTTCTAGTTCAGTGTCAGGAACTAGTTCCTAATAGTTCTAGTTCGTGAACTACACAAGTCTAGCGAGGTCGGCTCCCTACGCAGCGGTCGTGCGCGAAGTCTAATAATTTTCGTGCGATTTTTTTTAGAATTCTTTCTTAAAACTACACCTACGCAAAAGTTCTTCTCAGAGCTAATCAACAGTTCTTTTCAGGGCTAACAAACAGTTTTTTTCAGGGGTAACCAACAGTTCTTTTCAGGGCTAACCAACAGTTCTTTTCAGGGCTAAACAACAATTCTTTTCAGGGCTAAACAACAGTTCTTTTCAGAGTTAGAATATTACACGCTATTAGCATTTTCTTAAACATTTGAAAATGCCTAAGAGAGCCAGGTCTCAACTTTCTAAACATAGTTCTCAAGCACAGGCAGCAAGAATACGTCGTATGGGAGAATCTTCACCTGAACGTTCACAACGCCTTGCTGAACAAAATCAGAGATACTCTCAGGTACGCGCACGAGAGTCGAGTGTCGAACGTTCGCAACGCCTTGCACAACAAAATCTGAGAACCTCTGAGTTACGTGCACGAGAGTCGAGGCTGGAGCGTTCCCAACGTCTTCATGAACAAAATATAAGGACCTCTCAGTTGCGCGAAAGAGAGTCGAGTGTCGAGCGTTTGCAGCGACTTAGAGCTCAGGCAGAGAGACAGCAGTTGTCCACAAATAGAGTTCGCAATCGAATTTTAGCTAGCAGCAACAGACTGGCTTTCAGATATGATCCGCAGGTTGATTATGCACAACAAGCGTCCGTCCAAATCGGAGTCATGAATAAGATCTGCTCTAACTGTTCTGCCAAGAAATGGGCGGACGAACCTAATGATATGTGCTGTGCTTCAGGTAAAGTTTGTCTTTCTAACCTTCAGGAGCCGCCACAACCAATAAAAAAATCTTTTAACTAATAACCATTCATTATCTGATAATTTTTTAACAAATATACGTAAATACAATAATCTTTTTCAAATGACTTCATTTGGCGCAAAAGAAATCAGGGAAGGTAATTTTATGTTTAGAACTAACTCTTTTAATCCGTTACATTATTACAGATACTTATTTAGTCAATATTGTGTTGACATGATGGCGAAAATGATATCGGAAAGATTAAATTATATTTTTCGGAATCAACAAAGACTGAGGGCTGATGACTACATTCATCTCAGAGATGCCTTAAATCATGACGCAAATGTTGATCCATCAAATATCGGTCAACATGTCATATTGCCATCGTCATTTACGGGTTCTCCGCGTTTCATGCACGAGAAAATGCAGGATGCGATGACGTACGTCCGAAATTATGGTAGACCTGACTTATTTGTCACTTTTACATGTAACCCCGAATGGCCTGAAATTAAGGCGGAGCTGCTACCAGGACAATGGTCTTTCGACCGTCATGACATAATTTCACGTTTATTTCATTTAAAGATGAAGAAATTCATCAAATTATTTGTCAAAGAACAGATAAATATTATATGGCAAGTGTGGAGTGGCAAAAGCGCGGTTTACCTCATTGTCATTTGCTGTTCTGGCTAGAAACTAAAATACAACCAGATGAGATCGACAGTGTCATAGTTGCAGAGCTACCCGATCAAGAAATTGATCCGGTACTACACGACATTATAACTAAAAATATGGTACATGGACCCTGCGGAGAACATAATTTAGCTGCACTATGTATGAAGAACGGTGTCTGCACAAAAAATACCCTCGCCGTTTCATGAACGATACCCAGACCGGAGAGAATGGGTATCCAGTTTATCGTAGGCGCGATACAGGAAATGGCGGTCGGAGCACTACGCTACAAATCAGGGGCAACATGGTGACGATAGATAATAGGTGGATTGTTCCATACTCCCCGCTACTATGTAAGACTTTTAACGCTCATATAATCGTGGAGTATTGCCACTCTGTCCAAGCCATTAAATATATATGTAAGTATATAAATAAAGGTTCAGATCAGGCAACTTTTAGCCTTAGAAACCCACACGATGAGGTCGAAAACTATTTAAATGGCAGGTACATAAGCACATCTGAAGCTGTCTGGCGCTTATTTGAATTTCCCATTCACGACCGGTATCCTAATGTAGTGCATTTGGCCGTTCATCTAGAGAACGGTCAAAGGGTGTATTTTACACCAGGGACAGCTCATCAAGTTGTCCAAAACCCACGCAATACCACATTACTGGCATTTTTTGCTCTCTGTAATGAAGATGAATTCGCGAAAACTCTTCTGTATCATGAAGTACCGCAATACTATACATGGGCAAACATTAAATTCACTAGAAGGAGGCGTGGTGAAGATGTAGTTGGACATCCGGAGATAAAAAAAGATGCCGCTTTAGGTAGAGTCTACGGGATACATCCATCACAATCAGAGTGTTTTTATCTTAGGATTCTACTGCACCACGTACGCGGTCCGACCTCATTTGCATACCTTAAAACTGTAAACGGTATTGTCAAAGAGACGTATCAAGCAGCTTGCTGTGACCGAGGTTTACTTGAAAACGATGACCATTGGGGTAACACTTTAAGCAAAGCTTCGTTATCACATTGTCCAAAAAACTAAGGGAGTTGTTCGTAGTCATACTTTTATTTTGTCAACCATCGGAACCATTGGTTGGCTGTGTTGTAGAGCAATAGTTTCTCCCAGGAATGAAACAGTCAACGAAATAAACAATTTAATTATGCAGAAAGTACCGAGAAGTAAAGTGCTATAAATCCATAGACATCGTCACTAACATCGAGGACGCAGTGCACTACCCCCAGGAATTTTTAAATTCTCTGAACCCCGCTGGGCTACCACCTCATGAACTGTCGTTAATAGTTGGCACACCGGTAATGCTTCTCAGAAATTTAAGCCCCCCCAACATGTGTAATGGCACGAGACTTCTTATAAAGGAGCTAAAAGATAATTTAATAGTAGCGAAGATTATCACCGGCCCTGCAGCTGGTGAATTAACTCATATACCAAGAATACCCATGATTCCTACTGATTTGCCTATACCTTTCAAAAGGCTCCAATTTCCAGTAAAAATTTCTTTCGCACTAACGATAACCAAATCTCAGGGCCAAACATTCAAATTAGTAGGAATTGATTTACGAAAATAATGTTTTACGCATGGGCAACTTTACGTTGTCCTATCACGGGTCGGGGCTCCCGACCATCAGTATATTTTGTTACCTGAAAATAATTTAATGTCAAATGTTGTTTATAGAGAAGCTCTACAATAATCGCTTTAGTTATCTATCCTAAAACAACGAGTTTCACTCCGGGACTGCTGGCAGAAGTGAAAACTTAGTATTAATTACATTTAAATATTTTCATCATTAACAACTTTAACATCCTCATAAAGACAATCTATGCAGCCTGCGGATAATGACTGCGTCGTCGATGTTAGTGTCGGTGTCTGTGAATTGACTTGGAAATCATTTTGCTGACCGTGTCTTTCCTGGGAAGGCTTTTTGCAGCGGTAACCGACATCCACGCGGGTGGAGCCGTGGGCGACCGCTATGTTAGCTAAAGATGGGCTAACAAAAAATATTGTTCACGCTATAGCATTATGAGACTGATATTGTTTGTTAGTGTTACTGTCGTAATTAATTAGTGATATGTAATTTTAAGAAATAACCTACAATAACTTAAAAATGTTGGCGTTTGTTAATTTTAATTTCTCTCATCGTTCACAGCGCTTCATGCCTATTTCACGCATATACCACATCCTTACACACTTACAATGAGTCAGTTATTTTTGTCTACACTAGAAATTACCTAGAAATAATAATTTATATGGCAAAACAACGTTTGCCGGGTCAGCTAGTACTATTATAAAACTGTAACAGAGCTGTGTCTGTACATTCAAGATATTTGAGAAAAAATGGCTGTAATAGGCTATATAGGCGTCTCTAAGCCCAAAACAATTTTTTTTCGTTTTTTTTTTCTGTTTGTCTGTTTATCTGTTTGTCTGTTT
This sequence comes from Leucoma salicis, assembly GCA_948253155.1. Taxonomy (NCBI): domain Eukaryota; kingdom Metazoa; phylum Arthropoda; class Insecta; order Lepidoptera; family Erebidae; genus Leucoma; species Leucoma salicis. The sequence goes on along the minus strand of OX411807.1, from coordinate 17,352,570 downwards.
CTTTGTTCGCGCATCACGCAAAAACTACTGGACGGATTTTGATGTAACTTTTTTATTTGAAAGGCCTTGATTAGACTTAAAAACTGGTATACATTTTATCCCGCTACTATATCGGAAACCTAAGATATAACCGAAAAAGGCAAAGGCTTATATATTATATATATATTAGGACTTATATATTTTTAAGATTTTAATGTGATTGGTATAGTGACTTTCTGTGGGTGTGTCCAAGATGACCACCAGAAAGCTAAACGTTTACGCGGTTATATGGACGGTTTTACTCACACTACGTGACTATGCCAATTTCATACTTTTCTGAAAACTGTATGAAACACTGTTGTGGTACATTTGAGGATAATAATAATAAGGCCAGTATCATAGTTTTATCCCATTGACCTGTATAGAAAGACATAAAATTGATTATAAAATTCCCAATAGATGTACGATGTCGTCACCCACAAAGAACGGTCAATATATTGCTTTGCATTTACAGTAAACCTAGATGGGGTAACATATTAAAACGGTCACGTAAAAAGGCTGCGGCGCATTTTATTTAAACTTACTTATGTTGTTTTTATGTTTTCAAAACTTTTTTGACTAAGGAGTTAATTTTAACAAGTGGATGAATATGTATATATTGGATGTGGATTCAGATGTATTGTCCGTGTGGTGACGGACTAAGAATACAAGTGTCACCATCCCATTCTTTTCCGCGGGTGTCGTATGAGGCGACTAAGGGAAGTAAGCAATTATCATCAATTGCATGACTGGTGGTAGGGCTGGGTCCCAAGTGGGAGTGCGCACTTGGTATCGGGCCCGAGCGGGTTGGTACCACCATCTCTCGTGTGACCGGCCATGAAGCACATCGTTGCGCTTTGGCTGTAGCAGGAGATAGCCGTTTATATTTCATTTCATATCTGTGAAATGAATTGGTGAGCAGCGGCTTGACAATACTCTCGGTATAGTCGAGTGCATGGGCGACGGTTACCATTTACCATCAGATGGACCGTGGCTCGTCTGCCACTAAATGCAATAAAAAAAATGTAGAAAAATCAGTAAATATGGGAAATACAGTGAACAGAGCCTTGGGACCACCTCAGCAAAAAGGCACCTGTCACGACGTAGTGCTTGTCCCAACATTATAATATGGAAATGAGAGTTGGGTATGCAAAAGGGAGAGTAAAATCAGTGCGGTCGAAATGCGATCTCTGCGAAAATCTGTGGAGTTAGGCTGAGTTACCGCATTCGTAACGACGTCATAAGAGATCGAGTAGGTATGAAAGAGAGTATTGGTATAAAAATGCGAAGTGGAATGCTCCAATGGTTCCGACATGTGAAAAGCATGCCGGATGAGCGATTGGTTAAAAAGATAATATATAATGCGAAAGTGGAAGGATGTACTCGTAGGTACAGGGGGAGACCGAGACTAACTTACCTAGACCAAAACGGTCATGTATTGAAGGAAGGTGTAGTCAGGAGTCTCCGAAACCGGCGAGCGTGTATGAAGAGAATTATGAATGTTGAGGAAGCGAGAGATGTATGCAAGAATAGAGCCTTTTGGCACTCTGTTCTCTCTGCGTTTTGTCTACTCAGCAAGGGAGGTGGCGTTATGATAAGAAAGTAAGTAAGTAAAATAATGATTCCAATAAAAAATATTATAATAAGTTAAATAACTAAAAGCGTTTCATATCTATACTATGCTGCTGCAGCTTCGTCTGTACATTTAACATATTTGAGAAAAATAAATACTTTAATAGCCTAGCGTCTCTGAACACAAAACATTTTTTAATTTTTTTCTGTTTGCTTTGTTTACACATCACGCAAAAACTATTGAGTGAATTTTGATGAAACTTAAACTTTCATATTATTAACTGGTAAGTATACCTACCTACTTATTATCAAGGTATTTTATGATATGTTATATGATGGTATGACATATCAAGCCCATAGGTACTGAGATAGCATTTCTTTAGTATCGTTTTCAGACTTGTGATATGGCTCTCTCTTTATAAAAGTATGCCGCTTTTTTTATACTACGCAGGTAGCAAACAAGCGTACGGGTCACCTGATGGTAAGCGGTTCCTATAGCCTATAAACGCTAGCAATACCAGCCATCACTCGTACGTCGCCGACTCCAAGAAACGGGATAGAAGGTATAGAGGAAGGATAATAAGTATAAGGAGAGGGTTTGGGCCCCGGCGCTCTCACTCGTCATATGTGTTAAAAGATTATTTCAGATTTCTAGTAGGTATATATTATACTCTGTATAAAATTCGTACCTTGCCATCTATTTACTCCGTGACATTAAGCAAAGCAAAGCAAAAAGCAATAAGCTAAAAGTTTGTATTTCAAACAATACGAAACCCAAAAATAGGAGTGCATATCGATATTTGCTGATCTTCTGAGAGTGGTACCGATCGAACCGTCTGTCGCTGGCATAAGTGAGGCTCTCTCTTCATCATTATTTATGAACTAAATATGGATTTATTTAGGGGCACGTGGAAACAACTGCAAATAAACTTCACCAGCTGTTTACCGTTACTATAACCTCGGGCAAATATTAGGTAAATAAATGAAATAATATAATATTGTACAGATAAACGAAGTGCACTTTGCTGCCAGAGAATATCGGAAAAGTAACATAAAACCAGCAAGTACGACGTGACCTCTTTATGTTATGACGATTTATGTCTCTCAATGGGGCGTGTACATTTTACAGCTTTCAAGATTGCACTCATTACTTCCAACGTTTATGAAGGCTATTCAGAGCTTCAAAAACTTTTAGTAATGCGTGGTATTAATTATATTTCACACAATAGAATAGCCGACGCGATTTTATAAATGACAGGTTTTCAAATGTTAGTTGCTATCAACAATTCTTATTTATCCTTTGTCAAATAATGAAAGCGCAGATAATGTATACAACACACATTTTGTAGTAAATCAATATGACATGTTATTGTTTAGTCTCCCAGCGAATTGTGTGAATCTACGAGTATATTTACAGAGCTTAGAGGAATAATTTAGTGCCGTAAGGAAACGAGTGTAGTTTTAGTGTACCAGAACATTTAATGTTGAATATCTACCTTATCATATTCAATATTTATGACCCGATTTAGCACTAAAGCAAATTCTCTTAGTGTCGTCAGGTGAAAGAAGTCAGGACGAAAAAGGTTTAAATGTAAAGTGGCAATTCGTGGGAGCTTAAAGTCTAGTTTGACTAAATAGATGGCGGAGTGGTTTAGATACCGGCCTCCCGCCCGAGTGTTGTGGGTTCGATTTCCACACAGGACAACTCTTTGTGTGATCCACAAATGGTTGTTCTGAGTCTGGGTGTGCTTTGTGTCCGTGAAATTGTATGTTTGTAAAGTACCCAGCAATACATGGATTATTCCTTAGGGCAGGGTGTTATCTTATTTAAATAAAAATACCAGACCTACCAGATGTGAAAACATCCAAATTATTTCGTACAAATAATGAGTAGAGAGAAAACACCCATTCCCACCCCCCCTCATTACAGACTTACTGTGGCCACTTTCCAGCTCCACCATCAAATCAGCTCCATATCTTCATAATATTGCATTCTCACGCGATATACATAGGTATGCATGTAAAATTTCAAATCAATCGGAAACCGGGCAGTGTGTCAAATTTAATTTGCAAAATTTGAACGGGACAAGTAAAATAAAAGCGTCGCCACGCTAACAGCCAATACCCTCCCTCCGCATAAGAGAAGAAAAAAAGAACATCATAATTTTTCTAGTCTAGGGCAGATCTTAGAACGCCGTCTAAACTAAACACTTTATAGCAATTGATATTATATGTATATGTGTATGTATGTAACTTAAACTATGTAGTTTCAGGTCATGTGACCTTGCTATTTTATTAACTAGTGACGATTGTATCGTAACTGTTTGACCAGACAAAATATACTTGTATCCATTTAGGTAATGAAATAAACTACATCGACGCTTGAAAGGCAATAATTACCAAGCGAAATATTATAGTGAACTTTACACTAGAGCACTATAAAGTTTCATTTTACGGAAAAAAAAATCGTAAAAAATCTATTAATTTTCATAACTACTTGATTCCAACGAATTTTAAATGCAATTTTAAGGGCTAATAACATGGCATTTAAAAATTATGTGTTTTTTTTTATATCTTATGAAATAGTGTCGGTTAGTAATAATTTCATTATAAACACAAACAGGTAGAAGTTCCTTATCTATATATAAAACAAAAAAGCTTTTCTGCCAGCCAATTTTAAACATAGCTCAAATTAAATAAGATTAATGTAGGATTGTCTTGAGCAAGTAGCAATAAACTTTATGTTTGGTACAGAAAATCAAAGACTTTCGGATAAAGGTTTTCGACGGATACCGTCATGATTAGTATTATTAATGCCCTTGTAGTAATTTAGCATACTCGACCATGCTGTGGGTTGGAGGGGGTTTTAGAACAGTGACTAACCCTATGTTAAGGACGTCTCTAGACCTCTATTATAGAAATATTGCAGTCAAGTCTCTCACAACGTTGATAGCTGATCTTACAAAGAATGTGGACTGTCGTTGAATACTTACGATAGCTGAAATCAATTGTTCCCAAAAATAAATTTTAACAAATAAAGCATTGATTTTTTGTGATATTTATTAGTAATTTCAAAATCAGTACAAATGGGTAGCACACAATTTCAACTAAGAAAATGGACCAAATTTAACTCAACCTATTAACATTAAGTCTAAGTTTCAGATCAGCCATTTTCAGCAGTCTTACATTACTATTACTTATAAGGCATATTAGGTAAGCTTATCGATAACATTTTAACACAACACAATGTAATAGCACATAAGAAACTTTGTACTATATTACACACATACATATTGTCACGCAGAGACCACTTCTCTCTCTCTTGCTACGATCCTGGCACACATCTTTCGCTTCATTTACTTTCATCAGCGCTTTCATGCATGCTCGTTAATTACGAGAACTCTTAACCTGCCCTTAAGAACGTCTCCGATTTGGTCAATATACGTTCGCCTAGATTCACCTCTACCAACTTGCCCATTCACAGTCGCCTTGTATATCTGTTTTGTTAATCTCCTTTCATCCATCCTCTGTACGGGTCTGAACCACCTAATCATTCCTTTCTCTATTTTTGTCACTATATCTTTGTCATTTTTCTCACCACAGCTTTCTCGTATCACACTATTTCTCACTTTGTCCATCAGGGTCAGTCCGGCTATGCTTCTCAGACTTCTCTTCTCCACAGCATTTATCATACTCTCATGCTTCTTCTGTCATGCAACATTCACTACCATACATAGTGTAGGGACCAGCACTCCCCTATGCACTGCAAGTCGTGCCTTTTTTGACACTTTCTGGCTGTTCTTATAGCCATGCAGTGCCCCATTCACTTTGTTTCCAGCTTTTGCTCTCCACTCAATATCACACTCATACTTTACATCTCTCGTAACTATATTAGGTATAATGAAACATAACATTAAAATAATATCCATGTGGTGACGGACTAAGAATGCAAGTGTCACGACCCCAATATTTACCACGGGTGCCGTACAAGCCGACCAAAGGAAGTGAACAGGTGTCACCCATTGCATTACTGTTGGTAGGGTTGTGTACAAAGTTGGCATTACTCACTTGTAATTAGGCTTGAGTAGGTCGGTATTACCGTCTTCCTTGTAGAGGGAGATAGCCGTTAATTCCTTCACTTTCCATGCGTGAAATGAAATGGTGAGCAGTGGCTTGGTAATATTATTAATGTGGTTGCGTCCGCGAGCAGCGGTTACCACTTACCATCAGATGGGCCGTGGCTCATCTGTCATCATAATCAATAAAAAATAGGCTCAAATGCATAACATGATTATTGGATTTAACGACACACAATTAACAGGCTCTAATAATCGTGTTATAATCGGAATTATAATTCGATTCCAAATTTGACATTAGCTACTGTCATTTTGTAAAATAATGATACCACATATTAATAGTGTAGTGATGAACACAAAAATCGATAAACAATCGCGAATTATGTTTATGTAATCATAATATTGGTGTGCCAATTAAAGACTAAATTATTGATTTTTATTTATATAAATACATAATCATTCATAATAATTATTTATTAATTAGTAACCGTTGCTTTATTTTATAAAAAGTTAATATTTTTGTTTTTTATATTAAAAACAAAACTTATAATAAAAGAGCCTAGATAGTTTTCTGTATTGGTAACCCGTGCGCGCTCGTGCAGCTATCGCCATTTTGTTTATCTTGTCATTCGGCTTCATTCTCCCAGTCTAACTGCACGAATATCTTGTTTCATTGCGAATCGATACTTTGTTATTTTGTTGGATTTTTGTTAGTTTTGTTACGTTGTGTTTGTTGTTACGTTTATAGTTTTTTGTGAACTTTGAGTGAATCTATTTGTTTTGGTTTTCCATCAAAATGGATCCTCAGCCAAGTACATCACAAAAAGACGTGGATGTTTTCTTGTCCCCAAGAAAAAAACGTCCACGAAAAGCTTTCACTGTTACTGAAAAAGTAAAGATCCGCAAAGCCTACAAGTACGTGAAAAATGAAGCTTCTGCGCAATTGGAGGCCTTTGAAGTTGTGGAAGAAAATGAATGTATGAGCAAAGTTGCTGACATATTGGGAATAACCTCACGCTCTGTTTGTAACGTTTTGAAGGAAGTAAATAAAGGTGCGCCGCCAACTCCTCCTAAAAAAACTGGACCAAAGCGAAGTTTCAAAGATAAAATTGATGAATTTACATTCTCCGCAATACGAAGAATTGTTCATCAGTTTTTTTACCGAAATGAACCTCCAACCATTGCAAAGGTTAGTCAATAAGTCAGCATTATTTTATACCTACATCTTTTATATATAACTAATGATTCCAAACTATTACAAAATTTACTATTTTAGATTTTACAAGTGATGAACGATGATCCAGAAATGCCCAAGGTTTCCAAAGACACCCTCAGAAAGGCGCAGGTAAAGGGGCATGTAGCTCAAAATAATAAAACCTTCAAATTGACAGACGTGAGAAATTTATTTGAGGAAGGCATTCAAAAAATTACGGCTACCGAATGGTCTAAATGCGTATTCCATGTTGTCAAAGAAGAGGAAAAAATTAGTAGGCTAGATATGTTAATTGACAATATCACAGACACATTTATAATAAATGCTACAAAAAGTGACAGCGATAGCGATGACGGCGACGATTTATAAAATAAAATATTACCATAATACATCTATTTGTTGTATTTCTCATGTTCCTTCATGATCACATTTTTTTATTTATTTCACACACAATTATTAAAGAAAACTTTCAGATCCTTAATAAAATTAATCGTCATAACTAAATTATCCGTTCAGAAATATTTAATTTCCTGATATACTTAGTTTCTATTAAAGTAGTAGTTGTTTAGATATACTACTATAAACGAGAGGAATCGATACGGAAATGGTTTCGCAACGTCACTATTTAGTACTTGTCATAACGTTGCAACACTGAAATTGTCAAATCTGGAATCGAATTAAAATTCCGACTATAGATTAACACAAAGTGTGAAATTAATGTGAAATCAAAAATAACATAACGAGCAGGATTTGAAGCTGCATCTCCTGGAATACCGTCCCAGATGCTTTGTTAATTCAACCATCGTGACAATGGGACTTTCGATAATTTCTTTTTTATATGACTAAGCAATAGCATGTCAAATGCTAAAAAAATATATATAAATATCAAAACATACTTAGCCTTTTAATTTATGTTGGTGATCCTACAGTGATATTTCAATACATAGTCTAGTCCCAACTAAGAGAAAACTGAACTGATTATGACTCTACTGCAAGGGTGTTATATCTACGTGTTGACACGTAGCTTATGTTGCAAACACGAGTTACGTGTCAACCACAATAAAGCTTAATCCTAGCAGCTAGTCCCTCATATCCAACAAATTCAATTACAAGAAAATTGGGAGAGTTCATAAGTAATATAACAATCCACACGTACAATAGACCGGTCTTAGAGAGTATTATTCCTAAGTTCCTAAGTGAGAGACAAATAAAAACTTATTTGATTTAGTGTCGTAAATACACTAATAGTGTGTGTTTTTAGTTATGGTTATTAGTACAAAATCTTAAGTACCAATATACTCTTTGGTACAAAATAGAATTGTTTTTTTTTAATAATGCATAGAGAAACCTCATACAGAATACCTATGTGCGGAGCAAATTTTTTTTGATAACACAGGAGCACGCTTTTATGAGGTTTCCCATAAACCTCATAAAAGCGTCTTTAGTATATACTCTTTTTGCAATTTTCTTTGACGCTGCAAGTGGTATATCCTTTTTTTTTGTTAGGTCGGGAAAAAATGTACCTAACCGCACACCCCGTCGTTCGGGGCAACGAACAGGGTAGTGTGGGGCCCTCACCCACTAAATAAACCCGCCGTGTGCCGTCTCTCCGCCTATATTGGCGGGCCACCGGAACCATATTAAATTCTTTTTAGATATTTTTATTGTATATGAACATAAATGGTGCAGAATAAAACCCAGGTTTGGAATCTCTCAAAAATGTATTAAGTAAGTATTGACTGTTACAATGATGGAAGGCAAGTGAAGTTTATTCAAACGTCATACAATTTACCGTTTTTTAATATATTTTTAGCATTTGACATGCTTAGCACTATACATCAAACACAAAGTGAAAAATGTGAAAATCGAAAATAATCCTGCTCGTGACTGTTATTTTCGATTTTCACATTTTTCACTTTGTGTTTAACATATTAAATTCCTTCAGTGGCGGCTTACCCTTTCGGGTACCCTCAACTGAGCGACGCATCCGCACACGGAGCGGTCGCACCTTCGCGGGAGGCCTTGCGGGTGGCGGACGTTCCCCGGTCCATCCACCGTATAACCTAAGATTTCAGTCATTCAAGAATTCACGTTTGTAATAAGTTTAAACTTGCTCTGCTGCATTATTTGTTATCTTTCTTTAAACTACTCTCTTTAAACGGAAAGCCGAGCCACCGGTGGCTCTCGGGCCCCTGAGGGTTAATAGTCGATTTATAAACCTATTTTCGAATAAGTACATGACATGTGTCAAATTTAGAATCTTTTCGATGAGAGATATCTTAAACAAGCACATTAATAAATATACCTAAGGTATATGTGCTTGTTGATCTAGTTTTATAAGTATGGAAGTTTTAACAACAAATCTATACGCATTTTTTTTTGTTTAGGGGGCAAAACATGTACCTAACCGCACACCCCGTCGTTCGGGGCAACGAACAGGGTAGTGTGGGACCCTCACCCACTAAATAAACCCGCCGTGTGCCGTCTCTGCGCCTTTATTGGCGGACCACCAGAACCATATTACATTCCTTCAGTGGTAACAAATCCATACCCTGCCTCCGGTAAGGAGTTATAACTACTATATATTAGGTTTTTCTGTCAGTAGTAGTCTAGTACTGTACCTAGTAAACAAGTTACTTAAGCAAAATATGGGTTTCTAACAAAAATTTTCCTTTTCGGCTATAAAAGTCTGATTCTACGCCTTGTCTAAAGTCGACACCTCGTAAGGCACATGTCTTTGACTTTGAAGTTATATTAGTTCACAAATTTATCCCTGCTCGGTGAAGGAAAACATCGTGAGGAAACCTGCATAACAGAGATATATTCTCGAAGACTTGTGCAGTCTGCCAACCAGCACTGAGTCCTCGAAATTGACTACGGCTTAATACCCCTCTTACTCTGTCTAGAAAATTGGAATAAATTGATTGCTTATTATAATAAAAAGGTCCCACTTTATGTCACGTGTTTCTATATTACCAATTAATATTATTCTATGTTAAAAATATTTTAAAGTTTATACTCGTATTGTTCGTCGTTATTAATTTCAATTAGGCACTAGCGTTTTCGTGTTTAAACTAATATAAACGAATATAAATATTACACAATATTAAAGTTACACTCGAACTAAGTGACCATAATAGCAACGTAGGGAAGCATAATATAAATAGATTGCTATAATAAAGCCCCGAGCGCTTCATTGCATATTACTCATTCGTAATCGATCGATAAGGTTATTGATGATAAGGATAGACTAGATTGAATCGTTCAATTTACTGGACACAAATCATTTCTTTCCTCATTTAAATACTGTTAGTATAAACAATTAATTTCATCACTATAGTATTTTTAATATTTAAGGCAATTTATTGTTCTAGAAATACGTTGTTCTAATAGTTGTTGCCCGCAATTTCGTTTGAGTTGACCGTTAAATCAGAACAATTTTCTTTCCTAGCCTTGCTGCTACAACAGCATGAATAGGTTGGCTCGATTGTTCAAGTACCACGCTGTCACAGCTTTGACAGAACGGTGGGCACTCCACTCCTACTGTTGTATTTCGTATGGTGAGTGAGAGCGTCCAAACCATCCCGTTATCCCCCCCTCCCTTGTTAGCGTTCCTTACCTCCTTCCTTGGAGTTGGCAAAGCACGAGTGATGCCTCTGGTGATGCTAGCGTATGTTGGCTTCAATAAGTCGGTAACCACTTACCATTATGTGAGCCGTATGCTTGTTTGCCACCCGCGTCGTATAAAAAAAACTATCCCATTTCAATGTATTTGCATGCCTATATTTAGTTCCAAGACGAGCTTTATCGATCCATGAAAACGACATGAATATCCGTTTAATAGTTTCAGAGATATGCTCAATCAACTGAGAGACAGATAAAAATTAAAAATGTTTGTTTTGTATTTTGATATTTTTATGTACGTATAGTCATTGACATGTTTGGCCATTTACCAGAACACAAAGTGCAAAATGTGAAATCGAGAATAAGAGTCACGAGCAGGATTTGATCCTGCATGCAAAATCGTTTCAGATGCTTTGCCCATTTAGCAGGAATTGTTTTCTGGTGCAGGGAGTTTGAAAGTAAAAAAAAAAATAACTGAGCTAAAATCAACTATTAAGTGAAATCAAATCACAAAGTAGCTATCTTGTCAGTATCGCACAAGTAGCCACAAATCACTCCGATTATATCTACACCATTGTACATTCTAATAAATAAATTTATTAATTAATAGATTTATTTATTGCCCGTAGTTGATGGTCAACCAATCGCTCGTCGAGTCGACTATCTCAGGTATTACTCGTTAACTATATCATACTGTGCTATACCACGATAACCGTTAAGAGTTTTATATTTAGAAATTGTCAATGAAATAATTTGAATAATTTGTCATAAAACATTATTTATAACTTGAAGATTATAATAATCTTAAACCATAATATTTATAAATTTATGCATATCTAGCACATAATGTACTTATATCGCTACATTCGACATGCCCGGCCTTTTGGTAGAACACGTAGTGTGAAAATGTGAAGTACTTTAAAAGGAGATTGAAATCTCGTTTTATAGAACAACCACTCTGCCAATGAACAATTCATACCATAAAGTACAAATTATTTGTGAATGTAGAAAAAGAGAACTTTAGTGCGAGCGGGAATTGAACCTGCATCCCTTCCAATCCGAGTAAGTGCTCTAAGCCGCTGAGCTATTGCACTGACCTTCGGCCATACCCAATAGGCTTAGAGCACTTCCCCAGATTGGAAGGGATGCAGGTTCGATTCCCGCTCGCACTAAAGTTCTCTTTTTCCACATTCACAAATAATTTGTACTTTAAAGTAGCTGAGCATGTCAAGTGCTAAAATACAGATCAAAGAATTCATACCATCTTGGGATGTCGGATATATTTGCGTATGTTGTTTCGACAAGGTAGCGTATTTATTAGATAATAGCAGCTACCGAGATGGGGAGAAAGTAGACAGGGGATGAAAAAGTTGGTTATCTGGCGTGTTCTTACTTACCGAACAAAGTTTACTTCAGATTGTGTAACTGTTTTACGAATTATGATATTATTGTAAAAACATTTCTTGGGTATAAATATCACTGACAGGTCTCGGTACTCGTACACGGTAACTACGAGTTTTGTAAAACAGTTTACTCATATTAAAATACAGAACCATTTATGTAACCGCTAATTTGTTTACAATGTTTTATATTTTTTATACCAATAAAACACATTTTGGAGCGAGCCATCTGTTTTTGAAATTGGATTAGCCGTTCGTGACCAGCAATAAATAAGTCGCTGTAGACATAGCTAAATCATCATATAATATCGTTTGTTTAAATTAAAGCTTTTTAAAACTGCGGTTAATGTTCACGATACATTGATTGATTGAATTGAGATGAAAATATAAATAGAAAACACATTAGGCTCCTCTGTCAAGAAAGTACCGGGAAAAGATCAATAATACACAAAAATTTTGTTATTCATCCAAATTTATTTTATCACCTTCAAAGTATGCTCCTTCAAAAACGATAGACTTACGCCAACGAATAATCCAATCATCAAAACATTTTTTAAACGCTGTTTCCGGAATTGAGTTCAGTTCTCGCCGCGAATTCTCCTTTATGTCTTCTACCGATTGAAAACGGGTGCTACGAAGTGGTAATTTGAGTTTAGGAAATAGAAAGAAGTCGAGTGGCCATATATGGTGAATATGGTGGTTGCTGGATGGTATTTGTTGAGTGTTTGGACAAAAATTCATTCACAATGATGGCCTTGTGCGAAGGCGCATTATCGTGGTGCAAAATCCAAGAATTTTCTTTCCACAAATCTGGCCTTATTCGTCGAATTTGCTCTCTTAAACGCCGCATAACGCTCAAATAATATTCTTTATTTACCGTTTGACCTTTTCGCAAGAATTCCGAGTGCACAACACCGCGATAGTCAAAGAAAACAGTCAACATGACTTTGACTTTTGATCGATTTTGGTGTGGTTTTTTCGGTTTCGGTTCAGTTGGAAGTCGCCACCACGAAGCTTGATGACTAGTTTGCATGTCAAACTCGTAAACCCACGTCTCGTCACCAGTAACAATGCGTTTCATGAATGTTGGGTCGGAATTGACTCGTTCTAGCATGTTCTCAGCGACTCTCATGCGATTGAGTTTTTGGAGAAAATTCTGGTCTTTTGAGACTAGCCGAGCGGAAACATGTTTCATACCCAAGTGATTATTTAAAATGGTACGGATCGACTCATGAGACACAGAAAGTTCGGCGGCTATCTCTCTCAAAGTTGAATGAGGATTTTCAGTCATTATTTCCTTCACTTTTGCAATGTTAACTTCAGTTGCAGACGTTGATGGCCTACCAGAGCGAGGCAAATCTTCCATCACACTCGACCGCTTTTAAAGGCTTTATACCACTCATAAGCACGTGTTTTTGATAAAGTCGATTCACCGTACGCCTTCTGTAACATTTTCAGTGACTCCGAACACGAAATTCCATTGGCGATGCAAAATTTAAGACAAACTCTTTGTTCGATGTTTTTGTCCATTATGAAATTCGCAATACACACTAGATATGATATAACTAAAAACAGCACTGTATTTAATATAAATAACAGATGCAACTCAAACTCCGCGCCAAAATGGATAACAGTTGTGCCAATCTAACAACAACAAAAAAAAATAATAAATTGAATTTGGAACCATAAACAAATCATCCATTCCCAATACTTTCTTGACTGAATATAAAATTAGATTAATATTGTTATAGTTCAAAATAATATAAGTAGGTTTATGATGAATTAAATGAGCTATCAGTTCAGTTTTAATGTCATATAACTTATCCTTTTTTTATTATGGGTTAGTATATATTGTGAGGGACTTTGTGAAGTACCGGTATATTGCGCGTTACCAGCAAAACAATGAATATTCTTTATTGAGAGAATCTCACTGATGCAGTTTGCGAGAACACTGAGCCTTGTGGAACGCCAGAATTAACTGTTATGGTTTCAGAGGAGCAGCCATCTGAGATGATAGAGAATCAATCTGGCCACGTAGAACGTCGGCTGTTTGCTTTTAAATATTTCTGTCATATTTCTATCATAAAGTAGATAAATATATTTTCCAGCGAAAAAGTTTCAGAATAATAGATAAGGGAGTATGAGAACACACAGGCATAAACTAAGTATATGGATAAAGTTTTGGGTGATATTCGCTTAGGATTGAAACTCGTGAAACTTTAAACAACTATAACGATGTTATGGTCTGGTTTGTGGATGACAATGTGAGTTTAGTATAATATAGCTTTTCAAAATGCAATTTGCATTTTGATATTTGTTTTGTGAGTCATTCAAAATTAATTTAAGAAGTTTAATTTATAGGCTATAGTAATAGGTCGATTTATCTGGAGGAGTCCTGGTTGGCACTTCTCAATTTCTTATACATTGGTCAATGTTTTCCGAAATAATCGAGAACAGTTACTGAAAAATATGGGGCATGGGATCTGTTACTCTAAAGATTTAGACAGAAAAAAATAAATTAAAGGTTTAATATTTTTTATTTTATTTTAAACTGTACTGAGGAATAATCCTTGTGTATCGCGGGGGACTTTACAAACATACAATTTCACGGACACAAAGTACACCCAGACTCAAACAAACCATTTGTAGATCACACAAAGAGTGGTCCTGTGTGGGAATCGAACCCACAACACTCGGGCGGGAGGCCGGTATGTAAACCACTCCGCCATCTGTGCAGTCAAAACTATCAACACGATCTACGAATTATTATAATAATCTCCGACATGACGGGGCTCGTGGCGTAGTCGGTAGTGTAACCGACTTCCGTGCACGAGGGTTCGATTCCCACTCAGGACAATTATATTTTGTGTGATGAACACAGATATTTGTACTGCGTCTGGGTGTTTTCTACCTATTATATGTATGTATTGAAAAATAATATATATGTACCTATTATATTCGTGCCGTTGTTGTGTGGGGCCGGCTTTAGAATTATAATGGGAGTCGTAAGAACCGACTGAGGGAATACCGAGGGAGTGGGCAGCAGTACGCCCTCGAGTATTAACAACATCCACTGCGATCGCCAACCCGCCTGCCAAGCGTGGTCACTATCCCTTATATGAGCCAAACACATGTTGTGGCGTTCTCTTGGGGAGGCTTACGTCCAGCAGTGGAGTTCGAAAGGCTGATGGATTGATGGATCTTCAGAGCGTAATTTCAGTAACAGTGGCCAGTATCAACAGACACTAGCGAGGTCTCTGTTACCTCACTCATTGTCCGATGGGACGGCATTCTGACACTACTGGAGAGATATCGGGAGCAAGACGAACGGCTATACCCCACGTACTTTACACGGCAAGAGGGTGAAACCACCAACTTTCTAAATCCGGGCTCCAATTGAGAATTTCTTGACGGAAAATCTCGAATAACCATTTGTTGGCCCGACCCGGGAATAGAACCCGAGATCACATGATCCGCAATCGCATACACTACCGCTAGACCACCAAGGCAGTTGATTGATCTACGAATATTTATGCTCATGAAAGGCATATTAAGTACAGTGAATGTTAACCGAAAGTTCCTTTTAGTAACTTTTTAAAATATATGCTGGTCGAGGCTAATTATGAAATTTATAACAATTTAATTTTGTTTTGCTAATTAGGAGCTTTTAATGACTGTTATATACACAAATGTTGCAAGTCAGTTTGCCTAATTTATTACAGGATTAATAACGAATATTAATTATAATGCTAAGATAAATGGGGTCGAAATGCTGATAACTAATGACTGTTAAACTTAGGAAAAGTAAAGTTTTGGAAAATTTCAACTCGTGTTTGATTAGGAATACGTAATGTAAAGAGTACTACACCGAGACTGAGATATTAATTTATGTATATTTGTAATTATAAAAATGACTGTTTTTAATAGTAATACGGCTAATCGTTGAAGGATATAAACTTAGGTACTAATAATTAGTTTACTATTGTTTAGCTATAACGTTTTTAACGATAACTCACTGCCCGCATTCGCCATTATAAGAAAATATGTATTATATTATTTCATGCAATTTTGTAGATAGACCATATGAACAATAAGAACCCGTTTATATTGGTCATAGATAGCGCCATAAACGATCGGTCTTGTGCTGCCTGAAGCTTAGACAAAATCATTGTCCATCTGGTGAGAGGCCGTCTTACGCTTCGTAGTCCGATATGTGATAGCCATTCGAGAACCTTTCTTCCTCATCGGTTGTCGGTTCGTCGGAAAATGTTTTTTTTCTTGCTAAAGATGGCAGACGAGCCACGGCCCACCTGATGGCAAGTGGTAACTGTAGCTCAACTATACCGAGAGTATAGTCAAGCCACTTCATTTCGCAGATATGAAATGAAAGAATAAACGATTATCTTCTGCTACAGCCAGAACACACTGACGTGCTTCATAACCGGTTATACAGGAGACGGTGGTACCGACCCGTTCGGGTCGATAGCAAGTGAGTAGGTACTCTCACTTGGTACCCAGCCCTACCAGCAGTAATGCAAATGGGTAATAATTGCTTACTTCTCTTAGCTTAACCGCCTTGTACGACACCCATGGGAAAGGATGGGGTGGTGATACTTGTATTCTTAGTTCGTCACCACCAGACGTGTGTGGATGTGGAATGCGCGTTGCCACTTCCATCAATATTGTATGGATATATTAAGTAGTTAGTTTATACTCACAATCATTATGTGCAATGTTTTAATATAAATTTTACAGTGTGCATCATTCAAGTCCTTGCAAACTTGGGCAACTACATGGCATTAATCGGTTTTAGAGTTCGGATTGGTGAGTAATTGATGAGTGGTTAGTAAGTTTTAGTAGTTTATCAAATGCACCGCTGTTATGCTCACTGTTAAAGTAATCTATTTTGCCCTCTTTCATACATACGAACATAGACTCGCACCTGTTTCCCAGAGAGGTAGGCAGAGACCATATAATAAATTAACATAGGGTTTGCGTGATTTCAAAGGTTTAATAAAATAACTGCATCTGTGGTGCTAGTGGGAGCGACTGCTGATCTTGAGGTCTTGGGATCGATCCCCAGGTCAGGCAGTGTTATAGAGCTTTTTCGTAAAAAGAAAAATTCTCAGTAGCAGCCGGAATTTGGGAATTTGCGCGGTAGACGGCAATAGGCTCGCCCGTTATTACGTGGGACATAAACATAGCTGGCAAACTGTGGTGTTTTTTTTTTGTATTGCTTGTAGTGGCAGACGAGCCACGGCCCATCTGATGGTAAGTGTTAACCGTCGCTCATGGCCTCAACTATACCGAGAGTATTGTCAAGCCGCTGCTCACCATTTCATTTCACAGATATGAAATGAAAGAATAAACGGCTATCTCCTGCTACAGCCAAAACGCAACAATGTGCTTCATGGCCCGTCACACGGGAGATGGTGGTACCAACCCGCTCGGGCCCGATACCTAGTGAGTACTTCCACTTGGTACCCAGCCCTACCACCAGTCATACAATGGATGATAATTGCTTACTTCCCTTAGTCGCCTCTTACGACACCCGTGGGAAAGAATGTGGTGGTGACACTTGTATTTTTAGTCCGTCACCACACGGATTAAACGGATGTGTACTACACCTCAGCCTACCCCTAGAGAATACAGGCGTGATGCTGAATAAATCCAGATAAAGCACATTAGAGATGACATTCAGCCATCACAGAAACATCAGATGAAATCGCTTAATTATTAAATGAGTCATTTCTCAAAGTATTGATTGCTAACGAGGTGGTTAGGTACTGCAAAACGTTAGTGTAGCCTGTCGTGTGGTGTTAGCATGGAATAGATATAGTATAAAGTTTACGTACTTCAATATCCGTCTAAGTGTTTTGAGCTTGTTAAGTGTTTCGAGCTTGTTAAGTGTTTTGAGCTTGTTAAGTGTTTCGAGCTTATTAAACGCTTAAAATCGAGTCATCCCGAGCTGTCAATGTGGGCGAAAATTCTTATTGTAACAGCTTATTACATAACGTAACTTCTGCGATGCTTAAAAAAAAGGGTATTATTTTACAAGTTTATCGTTTTAGAGTCATGTTTGTTTTAATTGCATTGCTTAAAGAAGTTTTGTCGGTTCACATTTACACTCATACTGACCTATCCTAATGCTACATCTATTACTCAGGTGGCTGGCAACACGTTAATGACTTCTAAATTTGTTATTGTTCTAATATAAATAGACCAGCACGTATATTAGAGTGAGCCCTTACTAAGAGGTAAACAAACTTTGCAAACTAACCTAAGATAATATTGTGCTTGATATTTTAATAAAATGTTATAAGACAAAATACACTAAATATTTTTTTATTTTAATTTTATTTATTTATCAAATTCATAACATCCTTACAGTCTAAACCAATACGATGCTAGAACTACAGAAATAATGTATTATATAAAAACAGATACTTATTAAATACTAATTATGAGTTTATGTATCCCTACATAGTCTAATGCAATATATTAAATGTTACTTTTAATAAACTTCTCAATGCTTTCATGCTTTCCGTAAATTCCGTCAAGCTACAGCTGAAAATGTCAACGTCGTTAGATATCGCATTAATCCGTCCTATTGCTCGGGACAAAGGCGAAAACTTTAGGAGGTTAGTTCTGGCGAATGGGACGTCAAGTGTGGCGAGGCGGCGGTTATTAAGGTGTATCTACTGGTGACTGCAATAGGCTTATTATCTAAAGATGGCTCAGCAGATAAATTCACTAAGTTCTCCGTGTCTTGTATTGTCTTTGCATTACGTATTGCAGTTTGATATTATTTGCGCTTTATTGATTGGAAGTTCTTTAATAAAAAAATATTTACAGCTATAATTAAAGCGTACTAACAATACTGTAGTATAATATTTAGCGGGAAATAACATCTGTAGTGGATCGTTAATAAATATTTACTTAAGCTTTATGCAAAAAAGAATGTACAATGGCGGATTTAATGCCTGAGGCATTTTCTACTGAATGAATTTTCTGAAGATGCAGATAGTATAGCTAATCTCTTTAAGGCAAACCGACAGCTGACGTTACGGAAAAGAAGTAGTGAACCATTCCAGTGCTGTGACTGAGATATTAAGATGGATAAAAGGATGTCGTGAATATCCTTACTAATATTATTTGTATGTTTGTTACTTCTTGACACTGTAATTATTTGAGCGATCATCAGCAAATGTTGTTATATAAGGTAGTCGTGTTATCCAGGAAAAATGAATTGTTCCTGTGGAATGGCTATTTATTTTAGAGATTATTTATATGCCAGATGGTAAGGTTTTTATATTGCAGACTTTTGCTTTTTTCAATGTAAAAATATTTTAATAATACCATCTCGAGAAACAGTGTTACGGAATGACGACCTTAACGAAAAATTGTCTGCTATTAGTAGAAAATATTTCAGTAGATATTTTCATCAGAATCATTCATCACACAAAGTTCAATTCATAATTTCTTTAACAGATAACTTCTATAAATCAAATTAGTCGTAGCACTTAATCAGTTCTATAAAGGAAATAGCGACTGAGGACTCCAATTTACATATTTATTCATTATTCTGTTGTCTTTAGGAATTTGAAGAGATTTGAGAGAAAAGCGCCAACTTGGCATTATTTTATTAATTGCTAATGAAGTCGAGTAATTCACTAGACAAGATATTCTAAACAAGATTCATTGTTGCGATATGGCAGGCCGTATATTTTGATAGACTAGAAAACAAGTGTCACCGTCCTATTCTTTACTTTTTTTTCCGGATGGCCCGGACGGGATATCCACCCAGGTGCTGGCCCTGGCTCTGGACTACCTGGAGCCTTGCCTCAGGTGACTGTTCGACGCGTGCCTGGCGTCCGGACGGTTCCCTGACTGCTGGAAGGAGGGGAGGCTGGTACTCCTGCCGAAGCCGGGGCGAACGCCGGATTCGGTCGGGGCCTTCAGGCCCATCGTGCTGCTGGACGAGGCGGGTAAGCTGATGTAGAAAATCCTCGCTGCCCGCATCGTCCAGCACCTGCGTGACGTCGGACCCGACTTGTCGGACGCCCTGTTCGGTTTTCGAGCTGGTCATTCAACGGTCGGCGCGATTATGCGCCTGAGGGCCGCGGCCGCGGCTGTCGTTGTCGGCGGTGGAGTGCTGTTTGCAGTGTTGCCTGACATCGCCAACGCATTCAATAGTCCGCCATTCAGCTGCATCAGGGAGGCACTCCGATATCACGGGGTGCCTGCATACCTGAGGTGGCTAGTAGCGGACTATCTTGAGCGTCACAGCGTTCTCTATGAGAGCCGCATAGGGGTCGTTGTGAGGAGACTCATGTCGTGCGGTGTCTTTTCCACGAGCCCCGACGTCAGCCACCTGCTGACGCCTCGATCACGGTGGACGGGGTCCAAATTGGGGTGCAGGCCCGAATTAAGTATCTGGACCTGGTGCTGAATGGGTGGTGGTGGTTTCGCGAGTACTTCCGTCTACTGTCCTCGAGGCTCGTCGGTGCGGCGTCCGCTCTTGCACGGCTCATGCCGAATACGGGCGGACCCAACAATGCGTGCCGACGGCTTTACGTAGGGGTGATCCGGTTGATGGCGCTGTACGGCACACCCATGTGGGCGGAGTCCCTGGACGCACCAAACAGGGCTCTTCTGTGGAGGCCACAGAGAGTCGTTGCGTCCAGGGTCATACGTGGATACCGCACGGTGTCGACGGAGGTGGCCTGCGCGTTGGCCGGAACCCCTCCGTGGGACTTGGAGGCGGAGGTGCTCGCCGAGGTGTATCGGCGGACTTCACAAGAGCGGGAGGGGGGTGGTCGTCCCCCACACAGCGTGGTGGCCAGATGGCAGAGCGAAGCCCACCAAGCTGCCATGGCCAGCTGGAGGGTGCGGCTGGAGGCACCCCAAGCCGGTCTTCGGACCATAGGGGCGCTTCAGCCGGTGCTGGAAGAGTGGGCAGGGCGACAGCACGGAGTTCTTACCTTCCGACTGGTGCAGGAGCTGTCAGGGTACGGTTGCTTCGGCAGATACCTGCACATAGTCGCAAGGAGGGAAGCGACTCCGGGCTGTTACCATTGCGGCTGTGACGAGGACACGGCGCAGCACACGCTTGAGTCGTGCCCGGCTTGGGCCGAGCAGCACCGTGAACTTGTCGCGGCAATAGGGAGGGACCTCTTGCTGCCGAGTGTCATGAGAGCAATGCTTGGCAGCGACAGGAATTGAGCCACGCTCGCTGCCTTCTTCGAGGAAGTCATCTCGCGGAAGGACTAAGCGGAGAGGGCCATGGCCCTCTGGCTCAGGCTGATCCTTCTGTAGACCCGAACCGCCGCCAGCGACTGGGGCGGCGCAGGCGTGAGCATTTGCGCCTAATGCTGCCCTAGCTGAGGCTGCGGGTGGATGGACCGGGGAACGTCCGCCACCCGCAAGGCCTCCCGCGAAGGTGCAACGCTCCGTGTGCGGATGCGTCACTCAATTGAGGTTACCCGAAAGGGTAAGAAGCCGGCGGACCACTGAAGGAATGTAATATAGTTCCGGTGGCCCGCCAATAAAGGCGGAGAGATGGCAGATGGCGGGTTTCTTTAGCAGGTGAGGGCCCCACACTACCCTGTTCGTTGCCCCGAATGACAGGGTGTGCGGTTAGGAACGTTTTTTCCCGCCTAAACAATAAAAAAAGTATATGTCTCATGCTTTCAAATTCTACGAGTGGAAACGGCTCGTTATTTAACATAGGTAGACCTACATAATAATAATTGCACAAGTTAAACGAGGGCACACTCAAAATAAATTTATGCGATTAATTTGAACTTGAACCTGTGGGAATTGGATTTCAAACTTTCAATTCAGAATATATTATATATTAGGTAAACAACTTGCAACGAGGATGTAGATAACGATGAGATGAAGAGAAAGTTCATGAATAAATTACGATACAGAAATTGATGATGAATTGAACCATTGTTCGTGTGGTGACGGACTAAGAATACAATTGTCACCACCCCATATTTTCCCGTGGGTGTCGTAAGAGGCGACTAAGGGAAGTAAGCAATTATTATCCATTGCATTACTGGTGGTAGGGCTGGGTACCAAGTGGGAGTATTCACTTGCTATCGGGCCCGAACGGGTTGGTACCACCATCTCCCGTGTGACCGGCCATGAAGCACATCAGTGCGTTTTGGTTGGAGATAACGTTTATTCTTTCATTTCATACCTGTAAAATGAAATGGTGAGCAGCGGCTTGACAATACTCTCGGCATAAGTAGTCGAGTCCATGAGCGATGGTTACATTTACCATCAGGTGGGCCGTGACTCATCTGCCACCATACGTAATATTAAAAAATAAGAATACCTATTATAGTTAATATTATAGATAGTATCTGATGTTTTCGGATAGGCAGTTATTAAGTACACCTCATAACTCATATTTTCTAAATAGTTTTAATTAAGTTTGTTGATAGTAGTTTTGGAGCTTTCGCTAACTGGCAGCTGCATTATACACCCGAAGCTGTAGGTTTACATAGCTCAGGTTCCCCGAATCATGGGACCCTCCTAGTTATTGGCAAACATAACTGCATTCGATTTATTTTTAAATGAAATGTATTTTTCATAATCCGAGATGATCATTTACTGTAATCAGGGACCAACCAACTTGGTCCGTGACTATAACACCTACTTTCATAACTTATTCATTAGCTTATTGTGTGTTTGTGCGTGCCTATGAAAACAGCTAAATAAATTTAGAATAATTTTGTTTATATAAATACTCCTTTTGTCTGTTTAACTGATATAGTCATCATTATTATATAGTAAACGAGGTAATATTACTTTGAAAGGGAAGTGGTCACCGCCCGCTATATTTGTTTTAAAACCACATGATGATAAATAATGCAATATTAAACATTTTATCACTAGGCAGTTATAGCGAACGGTTACCGCCTACTTAAATTACAGATAACGTGTAAGTAGGTACTTACATAAACTTTATTTGTGAGTTCATGACATGGCTTGACCAATTTGTATAATTGCTTTTTGTTTTTTTTTTCACTATAATGCAGGGATGGCTTCAAAGAAAAAGAAACAAGAGAAAACTTATAAAAACATTTGGATATTTTTAAATACAGCATTTGACATGCTTACCTAGCCATATAACTTAACACAAAATGTGAAAATGTGCAATGGAAAATAACAGTCATGAGCAGGATTTGAACCTGGAATACCGTCCCAGATGCTTTGCCAATTCAGCCATCGTGACAATTGCTTGGGACTGTGAATTTTGATAACACATTCATTCTTAAAGTCTTGGGTGGCGCTTGCGCCGTCTATCAGGAGTATTTGCGTACATTATACCGATATTAATGTTTCGGTTCGACAGATTAATTAGCAATGATAATCGCAGATAAAATAAACTGTAGGTGATAAGAAGTTCACGGGGTCATCTAGTATTATAATAAAAATGAATTTTACTAACTACCAGTTAAAACAGAATCAGTAGCGCGCAAGTAATCTGAAAATACGATGTTGAAATTGGGTCCATTCGCTAGATTAAAGAAACAATCGCATGTAGAATTCTTGAGCACCGATGTTGGGACCATTTCTCCAATGATTTGGCAACTCGCCCCCGCCTATATTTAAATCTTAATCTCATCGAGTCAATGCTCTCGTCGCTCTGACAACTAAAATAAACGTTCCCGTGAATACGACAGAATTCGACCGAGTTACAAGCAGTGACAATAGCAGCAGTCTGCTAAACTACTGGCTACTAAGAATCTTTAAATGACATCAACTAATTTAACCTCAAGGACAAGAAGTGGTTTAGTATTAGACCATTTTATATTAATAGGAGACATTACAGGATTTATTAAAATTAAATACCTAAGTGATTTGTTTTGTCTTAAATAGAGTTAGATTAAAATTAAAACTAAAAGAAACTTTTTTATTTGTTGGTCAACACAGATGACTTTTAATGATATGTCCTTGAATATAAGTTACCGTAGGATATCATCTAAAATAGCAAAAAAAGTAAATGATGGTTGTAAGAAAAATAAAAATAAGTAATCAAGCAAATAAGTGAAAGTCTCACAATAATTTTGCAAAATCCAATCAATATATCTCACTGTTATAGCTGTTTACGTCAGACATTATATTTGATTGATGATATGCAAATACGTAAAGTCATTCTTCCAAACTACATTTTGTTGTGCTGATATTGTGCATATTTTTATAATAACAACGGCTGGCGCCTTCTAATAACGCACCCAATGTTAAGAAAATGTGTCGAGGATGATGATGGAATCTTGCTTAGAATATTTATACGCAGTATTAAAAGTTTTACTGCCGTACCTGCTAGTAGGTATATTGTCACCCAAAGACGTTAAGTATGATGTGTTATCGAAATTAGCAGTCAGGAGCAATTGTCAGGATGGCTGAATTGGTAAAGCATCTGGACGGTATCCAGATGATGCAGGTTCAAATCCTGCTCCTGACTGTTATTTTCGATTTCACATTTTTCACTTTGTGTTTAATGTATAGTGCTAAGCATGTCAAATGCTAAAAATATATATAAAACAATCTAAAATATTTAAAGGGTTTGCGTCATTATTAGGTAAAATCTTAATTGTAAAATTAAGTTTACCTGGTCGGTATAATGTATGAAAGTACGTCCGACAGATGGTGCAGGCGTCACCCAAAGACGTTAAGTATGATGTGTTATCGAAATTAGCAGTCAGAAGCAATTGTCAGGATGGCTGAATTGGTAAAGCATCTGGACGGTATCCAGAAGATGCAGGTTCAAATCCTGCTCCTGACTGTTATTTTCGATTTCACATTTTTCACTTTGTGTTTAAGGTATATTGTGTCAAACTAACTGTTGTAGTTCAGTAATCTCAAGAGATATATGTAATGTTTATTTTTGTGTTGTAATGATGTTTTTTTTGAAGTGAAAACTGCAGTAAATTCATGTGTCGTCATCGATATGGTCACGTGACGTGTTAACACGTTACGTACATATATAATTCTTGCTCAGAGTACCAATAGATGTCAAAACCTTATCGAGTTTAAAATAGTTTTAATTTATAAGTTTTAAGATCAAACAATTCATTTAGATATCCAAAAATATTAACTGTTTGTTTTTAATTTTAAGTTTTCTCTTCTGTCGGTTCAGTCCTCTGAAGTTTTTATTTTATTGCGTATGGTGGTGACGGACTAAGAATACAAGTGTTGCTACCCCATTCTTTCCCACGGGTGTCATTTAAGGTGACTAAGGGTAGTAAGCAATAATCCCCCATTGTATGACTGGTGGTAGGGCTCGGTGC
Organism: Leucoma salicis; assembly: GCA_948253155.1. Classification (NCBI taxonomy): domain Eukaryota; kingdom Metazoa; phylum Arthropoda; class Insecta; order Lepidoptera; family Erebidae; genus Leucoma; species Leucoma salicis. The sequence goes on along the minus strand of OX411807.1, from coordinate 17,327,357 downwards.
TAAGTGGGAGTACTCCCTTCCTATCGGGTCTGAGCGAGATGGTACCACCTTATCCCGTGTGACCAACCACGAAGCATATGGATGTGTTTTGGTTGTAGCAGGCGATAGCCGTTTATTCTATCATTTCATATCTGTGAAATGAAATGGTAAGCAGCGGCTTGACAATACTTTCGGTATACATCCGATAGGTGGTGATCCGATAGGTATGGGTCTTAAAGACATCTAAAAAACAAATGTGAAGTGGTGATTGGGTGTCACCATTAGGTGACTCCGATAGCTTAGCGGTCCAGTCCAGAGCACTTCCCCGGATTGGATTTTTTTCATTAATTCATCAGTCTTTGATCGTCTACTGCTGGACATAGGCCTCCCTTAGGGGGGGTATTGCCATAATCGCCACGCTTGGCAGGCGGGTTGGCGATCGCAGTGGATGTTTTTAGTACACAGGGGAACGCTGCTGCCCGGTCCCCCGGTAATCCCTTAGTCGGCTTTTACGACTCCCATAGGAAGAGACGGGGTGGAGCTATTCTTGATGCCGGCCCCACACGGCACAATAATAATAATAACAATTTATTGAACAAAAGGATTTGATGGGATGCAGGTTCGGATCCTGCTCGCAGTAAATCTCTCTTTTTCTACTTTCACAAATAATTTGGTTTTTAAAGTAGCTGAGCATGTTAAGTGTTACATACAGATTACAATATCATTATACTTATTATATTATTTATATATTTTTTTTTGGGTCGTGTAGGGCCGGATTTAGAATTGTCCCACCCCTCTCCACCCATGGGAGTCTTAAGAGCCGACTGAGGGAATACCAGAGGAGTGGTATGTCGGTACTCTCTTGTTGAAAACGCAAGAGGCTGTTTAGATCTACGACGTTAACCTTACGAAACGTATCACACTAGGGATAGCTCACTACAGTTTACGCCGATATATCATCAGAGGGAGGTAGGTACATACGATGACGTACCCGTCCGAATTCGAAGCGTCTCATTCATGCCAGAGTTGGCAATGTTGGCCAATAACTGCGTAGGTGTAGTGTGCTACGTAACAACGAGCAAATATTTATATACCTACATATCATCCACGTATACTTTTTTATTTTTTATTTAAGGAGCTTGGTCTTATTAGCCTATCCATCCATTAGCCTTTCAAGGTCCACTGCTGGACATAGGCCTCCCCAAGAGAACGCCACAACGAGCGGTCCCGTCATGGAAGACAATGCCGTAATCGCCACGCTTGGCAGGCGAGTTGGCGATCGCAGTGGATGTTGTTAATACTCGAAGGAGTGCTGCTGCCCACTCCCCCGGTATTCCCTCAGTCGGCTCTTACGACTCCCGTGGGTAGAGAGGGGTGGGACAATTCTAAAGCTCCGTTATTTACTCTAAATTTATACTAAAATTACAACGTAACTACAAACTAGGTATATAAGTCTTATGTACGAACATTTTCTTAAAAGATGCAGCAAAGCCCCTGCTAATTCCAACAAAAAACTCGCAAGAGCTCTGTTGCATGCGCCAAGCTCTCGTAACAACAGCTTTATTATAAAAATTCACTCGGTTTTCACCTTTTCACCCAAGTTAGCCATTTTCAACGTACGGTGTTTTAATTTTGATTTATCTCGTATATTTATGTTTGGCAATGTTTAAACATTGGTGCGCTATAATATCAGCAGGGAGTTGGTTTGGAGTACCTACATAAATGAAACAAATTTACCTTATTTTTAGCCTAAATATATATTTTTTGACCACGTTTTTTAGTATCATTTTACTAACTCCTAATATTGCTGTGCCTGACAGGGTCCATACTGAACTGTACCTAGCTAAAAACCATCTATGTATCACACCATGGAATGCAATAAACTATTGAGTATTGAGTAACTCAAAAATACTAGTGGGTCGCTAGTATTTCCCGGCTAAGCATAGAATTTTAATACCAACTGTCATTATGAGCTTTAATATGGTGAATCACCTATATAATAGTATGTGTATACCTATGTATAGTATGTAGGTACTATGTATAGTATGCATTTGTAAGTTTTTCGTTGAAACATATATTACTATTAGGTTAATAGTTGCTAATATTTTGCAGATTGGGGCTTGGTTTTTGTAATTTGGATCATATTGTCAAGAAAATAGGTTTGACAAAATACACTATTGTACACATTATTTATTCTGTATACGACCGACCATTGTCGCCTTGATTGTGGCCCTAGTATTATACTAAAGTAGTAGGTACTAAAGTCCAAGAATCACATTAATCATCTACCATTTAGTTAGTGGCTGGCGTCTGCCACGGTTGACAACATAAGAAAAAGGAAAATACCTTTATACTTCTTCAGTTTCTTGTAAGTCATGCTATCCATTTTGCTAAGGTTTCTCAAAAATATCTATCTATATAAAATCGATTACATCGTAACATCGTCCCCTAAAACGGACAATTTGATACGTTTAATACATTTCATCCAATTAAGGTAATTATTTAATTAACGATGGCCCGCGCCAAGGTGTGATTATAACCTTGTTATGTTAAAACAACGTGTTTTACAAAGTAGTTTACCTGGAAACAACAAATGGTGCGTTTAATTAATAAATTGCCAAGTACTGGAATTTATTTTGAATAATATTACAAAAGGGTAATTTACAATTCGTATGGTATCTCTGGCACAAATCATCATGTGCTGATTTCAAAAATACTTTTAAAAATATGAATATATTACTCTAACCCTATTAAAGGTGCTATATCTATCTTTTGGGCTCTCTATAACGGGATAAGTAACACATTAAAAAAAAATAAAGTACTTAATTGCATATAAGCCAAATACTATGATGTACATTTTATTCTTATTTATATTACAGTTGCTGACTATGCGAGATACGAGTATATAAGTCTATATACAAAAAAAAAATGACTAACTGTGATAAGGGCGCCATTTGTACACATGATATGATCAAAAACTGTATTAGGTATATTCTACGTTAAGGATACTTACCTACTTCTTGTTAATTGTAAATATACTTTAGAACAATTATTAAAGATATACAGAAATTAAAAAGAACTGTGTAAATTAATTGTCAGCATTCAAATCTATCAATGATTCAAATAGATTTATTTTTCTATTTCGAGATACTTTCCTTGGCTGTGATTGACGAGGATAGTTTATGATACATGTGTGAAGTGAAGAATGAAATCGTATAAATATTACTAGCCTTTGCCAAAGCTAGTTTTTCGGTTATATCTCAGGTTCCCGATATAGTAGCGGGATAAAATGTCTACCAGTTTTTAAGTCAAATAAAGGCCTTTCAAATAAAAAAAGTTGCATCATAATCCATCCAGTAGTTATTGTAAATAAATTCTAAAAAAAATCTAGTTTAAATAATTTTCTAGTTTTTCGGTTATATCTCAGGTACCCGATATAGTGGCGGGATAAAATGTACACCAGTTCTTAAGTCTAATCAAGGCCTTTCAAATAAAAAAAGTTGCATCACAATCCGTTCAGTAGTTTTTGTGTGATGCGCGAACAAACAAACAGACAAACAGATAAACAGACAAAAATTCTAAAATAATTTGTTTTGTGTTTATACATGCCTATATAGCCTATTACAGTAATTTTTTCTCAAATATCTTAAATGTACAGACACAGCTCTGTTACAGTTTTATAATAGTATAGATTATTCAAAAATGATCCACTCGATTAACTGATTTATCAACGCAATCAGCTAGTTTTAGGGATAATTTTATAAATTAGGTATTCTCAAGTCCATCCATCCATCCATCAGCCTTTTAACGTTCACTGCTGGACATAGGCCTCCCCAAGAATGGGGGATAGTGCCGTAATCGCCACGCTTGGCAGGCGGGTTGGCGATAGCGGTGGATGTTGTAAATACTCAAAGGAGAGCTGCTGCCTATTCCTCTGCTATTCCTTCAGTCTGCTTTTACGACTCCCATGGGTGGAGAGGGATGGGACAATTCTAAAGCCGGCCCCACACGGCAAATTAATTCTCAAGTAACATTAATTAATACGAATTTTCTAAAACCTGGCATGGAATATCAAGTAAGTTTTGTGGAGATTAAATTCATCTGGGTTGCGCTTCAGATCCGACGCTTTAGCTTTTAAGTTTCTATTTAAAAATTCATTATCAAAATAATGTTTACATGAAAAGTCTCAAAATAATCGTATTTTTCATAGAATTTTTGTGAATTACTCGTAAGAAGTAATAAAAGGCTCATATTCCATGTTTTTACAGTCGTCAAAACAATGATAATTCGAAAACATGAAGTGTAGTAACACCCAATAATATTAATATGTGCCTACCTACTGACGTTACCTAAAAAGCAGCAGATCAATAAATGCGACGTGACTCGACAAACGGGTAGCTTCAACACAAATTAGGTTTTCGTCATCGTCTTTATATGTGAGAACGTGTTTAGAGGTTGATACGTTCGCACGTTTATGTCAAATACTGTATGATGGCACGATGGTAAGAAAGATAAACTAAAAGCAGCATGCTTTTTTCAGAAAGGTGGTGTAGAGGCTTTAGATCTCCCTTTAGACAGTATTAATAAAAGGCGAACTGCTATGCAGATTAGATTATACACATTAATAAAACCGTAACTACGCTCAGTAGGGAATAAAACAGTAGCTATTAAAAATAACATTTGTACCTAAAAGTTCGGAGTTGGATAATCAGCTCATATACAAATACCAAAATCTTTATTATTATACGGTAGGTACTCCTACTGTTGTGTTTCGTTTGGTGAGTGAGAGCGCCGGAAGCCATAATTCTTTCCTTATCCTCTTCTTATTGTCTTTAATGGCCACCTCCTATCCCTTTTCGTAGAGTTGCCGATGCGCGAGTAATGCTTCTAATGTTGCCGATGCGCGAGTAATGCCTCTAATGTTGCCTAATAGCCTATAATAGCCTTATTTTTTGAAGTACAAGATGTATGTATATGATGATGTTAACAAAAATAAAAAAGTGTGTGTGTACTTATGTCATTATGTACACGCGTAAGAAGTTATACTTCTTTGGCGTAACAAGATAAAAATCTTTAATAAAAATGTATCTTTCGCCTTATTCTAAGTTTGTAGAAAAAACGACACTAACAATAGAAAAAAGGTATTTAATACATTAAAAGTTTTATTCTAACGCTAACCTTTTTTATTTTTTATTTTAGGTGGGTAAAAATGTCCTACCGCACACCCCGCTGTCCGGGGAGACAACGGGGTAGTGTGGGGCTCTCACCCACTAAAAACCCACCGTGCGCCCTCACCCGCCCTTGCTACGGCGGATCACGGGAACCGCGTTGTTTCTCCGCGATCCGCAGGCGGCAGCCCCTTCGGGCACCCTCTCTTGTGCGACGCCCCGCGCACTTGGGCGTCACACCTTCGCGGTAGGCTTCCGCGGACGGCAGGGTACTCCCCGACTCCACCGTCCGCAGCCTCGGCTAGGGCGGCATCAGGCGCAGGTAAGCGCGCGCATGCCGCCCCGCGCGCCGGCGGCGAATCGGGTCCGCGAAGGAGGATTCCTCCCGGGCCCTCTCCGGCGCCTCCTTCCGCGAGATGACAGCCTCGCAGAAGGCGGCGACCGCGGTCCAGGCCCTGTCACTGCCAACCATCGCTCGCGCAACGGCCGTTAGCGACAGGTCCACGCCTATGAATGCAGCGAGTTCCCGGCGCTGCACATCCCAGGCCAGGCACGACTCGAGCGTGTGCTGCGCCGAGTCCTCGCCGCAGTCGCAGTGGTGACAGCCTGGGGTCGTCTCCCTCCTAGCGATCGTGTGCAGGTATTTGCCGAAGCAACCGTGCCCCGACAAAACCTGCACCAACCGGAAGGTGAGGACCCCGTGCTGCCGCCCTGCCCATTCTTCCAAGATCGGCTGGAGCGCCCCCACAGTCCAGAGACCAGCCCGGGGCGTCTCCAGCCGAGACCTCCACTTAAGGACGGTGGCGCGGCGGGCATCTTCCCGCCACGCTGAGATTGCGCTTGGCGAGGGGCGGCTGCCCCCCGCCCGCACCGTCGACGCCCGCCGATAAACGTCGGCGAGCACTTCCGCCTCCAGATCCCACGGGGGGGTTCCGGCCAACGCGCAGGCTGCATCGCACGAGACCGTGCGGCTTTGGCGCAAGACGGCGGAAGTGCTCGTCAAAGTGCCACCGTCCATCCAATACCAGGCCCAGGTATTTGATGTGGGCCTGGATTGGAAAGCCCACACCGTTGACTGTTATCGAGGCGCCGGCGGGTGGGCCACGTCGGAGCCCATGGAAGAGTAGGGCCTCCGAATTTTCAAGGGCCACCCTAAGCCCCAGCGCCTCGATCCGCCTGACCACCTCCGCGGCTCCTGAGGTGGCCAGCATTGCCGCCTCCTCCAGGGTCCCGCCCCTATAGGCCTGAAGGCCGCGACTGTATTCGGAGGCCGTCCCGGTTTCGGCAGGAGCACGAGCTTCCCCTCCTTCCAGCAGTCAGGGAACCGTCCGGACACCAGGCAAGCGTCGAACAGTCCCCTGAGGCGGGGCTCTAGGTGGTCGAGGACCAGGGCCAGCTAGGGCGGGAACCCCGTCCGGCCCGGGGGCGGCGCTTCTCCGCATACGCGCTGCCGCCGCCCCCGTTTCCGTCGTCGGCCACCCGGTCGTCATCTGGCGGAGCCATGACCGGGGGCGTGTGCACCGCCCGTGAAGGGAATAGTCCCTCAACCACCTCAGAGAGGAAGCCCGGCTGGAGGGTCTCCGTAATTCTAACGCTAACCTAACCTAACCTAACCGCACACCCCGTCATTCGTGGCAACGAATAGTGTAGAGTGTGGCCCTCACCCACTTAAGAAACCCGCCGTGTGCCGTCTCTCCGCCTGTGTTGGCGGGCCACTGGAACTATGTTGCATTACTTCAGTAGTCCGCCAGCGGCTTACCCTTTCTGGTACCCTCTACTCAGCGATGCATCCGCACACGGAGCGTCGCACCTTCATGGGAGGCCTTGCGGGTGGCGAAAGTTCCCCGGTCCATCCACACGCAGCCTCAGCTAGAGCGGCATCACGCGTAAATAAATGTTCAAAAAATATTTTTTACAATGTTGAATCTTATTTCAGGTTACAAATATTTCACACAAAATACTAAATCTGCAGGTGTGATACTGTATCCCAAACTAGGCAAAAGCCTGTATTTTGGGAGGCAGTGCTCAGCCAAAACTGTGTGTTAAGTTTTTTTTATTTACTTTAATTAATTTAATATTTTATTTCTATAGAATTATAGATAGTCATAGTGACATTTATGTGTAATTTTCATTCCAAATAGGGCTTCGGTATCCTCATAATCTAAAGGGGTTACCCAATTGGTTGATATTGTTTTGACCTCATGTCTGTTTTGTCTTTGGATGTAACGTTGTGTGTTGAGTATATTATAGAGTTTTATACCCAGACTCTTGAACTAAGATCTGGTAAAAAATGTTTTGCAACGAATGTTACAGCAGAAAGGTTGCTTGCTGCGTTTTTTGCGGTCAGCAAGGGGAACATATTCACGCGTCTTTAAGATAGCCTTTGAGTACAATTAGCTGTCGCACCGTTAATACATTGCAGTCTGCGTACAACTGTACCGTCGGATATCTTCTAGGTTGCTTGGACATTAGATTCAGCACGGCTGTTTGTGCTTGTTCCAATTCAATTAGGTACGTTTTAGATGATCCTCCCCAGACAACTATACAGTAGGTTTTTGTAAGACAGATTGGCATAGAGTGAGGTATATTGTTGTGTTAGTCTTTCCAGGATTGTTGTGTCTCTAATAATTTTAAAAGATATATAAGTCGTCTTGTTCTATTTTTTACGGCTTCGATCTGAACATCCCATCTTAGGCCACTGTTGATCATAATGCATTTGAAGCTCGAGTAAGTTCTTGGCATGCACAGGTACCACTCGAGAGACAAGTGTGGGCTTTAATAGTGAAATCATGTGATGGCCTATTGATTTTTGATAAGGAGAAAGGGATATATTGTGTTTTTTTAGAGTTAGTGTGAGCAGATTATTAGTAAGCCAGGACATAATTTACTGTAAAGCATATTCAGCCCTGTCCTTAACTAGTCGCGTCTGCGCCGCCCCAGTCGCTGGTGGCGGTTTGGGTCAGCGGAAGAATCCTCCTCCCCTCCACCCTCCACCGCTTCCTTCCGAGAGAAAACGTCCTTGCAGAAGGCAGCGACCGCGGCCTAATTCCTGTCGCTGCCGAGCATCGCTCTGACGACGCTCGGCAGCGAGAGGTCTCCCCTTATTGCCGCGACGATTTCACGGCGCTGTTCGGCCCAAGCCGGACACGACTCGAGCGTGTGCCACGCCGTGTCCTCATCGTAGCTGCAATGCTAACAGCCCGAAGTCGCTTCCCTCCTTGCGACTATGTGCGGATATCTGCCGAAGCAACCGTGCCCCAACAACACCTGCACCAGTCGGAAGGTAAGGACTCCGTGCTGTCGCCCCGCCCAATCCTCCAGCATAGGCTTAGACCCCTACGGTCCAGAGACCGGCCCGGGGCGTCTCTAGCTGTGGCGCCTATAGCCTACGGTAACAGCTACCGTAAGCGGGCCATACGTTTGTTTGCCACCCCCGTAGTATAAAAAAAAGTGAGTGTGTACTTGTCATTATGTACACGCGTTAGAAGTTATACTTCTTTAGCGTAACAAGATAAAAAACTTTTTAAATTTTTTACCTTTCGCCTTATTCTACGTTTGTAGAAAAAACGAAACGAGTAAAGAAACACGTTTGTGTATGGGAGGCCCCCTTAAATATTTGTTTTATTTTAATTTAGTTATTTATTTTTAAAGTGAAAATGTAACTAAATATTCTGTGAATATTTCAAGCGTCTACCTGTTGCCGTTATCAATAGCAATCAAAAAAGGGCAAAAAACACGTTTGTTGTAAGTCCCTTAATTATTGTTTCTTTTTTGTTTTTAGTATTTTTTGTTTTAGCGGCAACAGAAATACATCATTTGTGAAAATTTCAACTGTCTTGCTATCATCGTTTTTGAGATACAGCCTGGTGACAGACGGACGGACAGACGGACGTTGTATGGGAGCCCCCCATAAATATTATTATTTTTTGTTTTTAGTATTTGTTGTTATAGCGGCAACAGAAATACATCATTTGTGAAAATTTTAACTCTCTAGCTATCGCCGTTCTTGAGATACAGCCTGGTGACAGACGGACGGACAGACAGACAGACAGCGAAGTCTTAGTAATAGGGTCCCGTTTTGACCCTTTGGGTACGGAACCCTAAAAAAGGTATTTAATACATTGAAAGTTTTATTATAACGCATTATCTAGTTGAATAAAGTTTATTTAAATATCACACAAAAAACTAAAATGTTGACTATACTAACTTCATGGTGTCTAACTTCAGGGTGTCGGTTTTTCGGGACGGTGTGCACGCGCATCGTAAAAATGTACTCTCATCATTTTTCTCTAACACGCCAAAAGAAGTATAACTTCAAAAATATGGTACCAAGTTTGCATTATTTTAAGATTATTATCTGTTTCCATACCTTAGTGACCGTTAGATATATAGGTACTGAAAACAATGACAGGATGATGTATTGTATTTGCAAAAGTGTCCGATTGCACTGCAGGGACAAAACTTGTACGTTAATGGATATCTTGGTCCCTAGTTGACAAGATAGATAAAATTTCACAAATTACGACTTATTTCGTTTGATATGTATTATATTTTCTGATATTAATTTCATGGGGTAGGATTAGATCTAACGCTTTCTACAGCAATTCTGTGCTAACTACATCCGATATCTCCCTGCGGCTATCACCAAATCGTTGTTCCATCTGGTAGGAGGCCATCCTACGCTGCGCCATCCAATACGTGGTTGCCACTCGAGGAATTTTTTTCCCAAGGGTTGTCGGTTTGTCAAGCCATGTCTCCTGCCCATTGCCATTTCAGCATACTAACCGCGTGGGCTATGTCGGGCACTTTTTTTTCCTACGGATCTCAGTATTAATCTAGTAGAGAAACATTTCACACACACAGGCACAGCCCTGGGCACGCTGAGTGACTTTGAGCATAGGTACAAGACCAACGTTCAAAGAATAATGCTGATAGTAGACCTTCGTTTTCAGACACTGCAGAATTTTGGACGAGAAGATCTTCCTTCAGGAAGCTATCCTGAAACATCAGATAATATTATAATTAGGAGTACCTATACTTATCGCGCACATCAAATTAATTTATATCGAGGTAGAGATGATATACATAAAAGTGAAAACTATCCGTACTTAATATATTTCTCATAAAACTTCCTTTACAAAAGCATAGCTATAACTCTGGGGTTTCATTATTTGTGTTCGTTAATATTTTTAATGATAAATTACAAACGTGTGTAACGGTCACAGGGTAAATTATGCATTAATACCAATGTGCGTACTACTCAGGGGTTGTGAATAAACAACAAGAATCGTGAAGGACGAGTTATAAACTTAAGTCGTTTCAACTCTCGTTGGAATTAAATTAAGGGGAGAACAATGTACCGGAAATACAAATTATTATGACAGGAAGATTGTTGCAGAAATAATTTTAAGTTGTTTTGCAAACCTTTTCTGTCCTTCTATTAGGCATGGTCTCCTGTCATGGTGAAAGGGATTAGACCACAGTCCACCACGATGTGCGAATGTGTACTTATGTGCTTGCTTGGGTCCTCACTCAAGCACTCTTGTTGGTAACGAATGATTCAGCTTCTTCGTAGTTCATACCACTTCGAATATCCGCATTTATAATTTGGTTATAGGTACATCACCGGCGCTCTGTAATTGTAAAATACACACATAGACACATCAAAAAAAGTTTGAGATCACTAGCAAAAAATGCTGTATCTTTTAAATTTCACCCTATAAAATAAAAGTAAGCACTTTTCTTTGATGTCTTTTTTAAAATGAAAATATTTTATTTTTATTTTTTTATTTCATGTAATGGCAGACGAGACACAGTCCATCTGATAGTAAATGGTAACTATCGCCCTTGGACTCGACTATACCGAGAGTATTGTCAAGCCGCTGCTCACCAATTCATTTTACAGATATGAAATGAAATATAAACGGCTATCTCCTGCTACAGCCAAAACGCAACGATGGGCTTCATGGCCGGCCCACGGGAGATGGTGGTACCAACCCGCTCGGGCCCGATACCAAGTGAGTACTCCCACTTGGTACCCAGCCCTATCAACAGTCATGCAATGGATGATAATTGCTTACTTCCATTAGTCGCCTCATACGACACCCGTGGGAAAGAATGGGGTAGTGACATAACTTTATTGAAACTAAAATAATAACTATTTTTAATTATTTTAGACATAAACATTTGATTTGAAGATTTTAATGCAATTGTGACTAAGAAATAAATGAAAGAAAACGACGAAATAAGAAACATTATTAAGAATTTATTACGGAATTGTTTTTATTTAGTACAAGATAACTCGAAAACAAGCAGCAATCCTACTGGGCATGCTGAGAATCAAGTTATTCAGGATTTCTTGCGGTAGTCTGTCCCATTCTTCAATAGCAGCTTCGCTGATATCTGGCACTGTCTGGGGATGTGGCTTATGGTTCCAAACAGCTAGCTTTAGAGCATCCCAAGCATGCTCGATCGGGGTCAAGTCAGACGAACCGGCAGGCCAGTCTAACCTGGCAATGTTGTGATCACGGAGAGCAGCATTGACTCGATGAGCTCGATGTGCGGGTGCATTATGATCAACCAATACGAATTGGTGGCCATGATTTATTCTAAATGGATTCCTTCGATAACAACATTTTGGTACAAAGCTGCAGTCATCGAGCCCCGATACGGGGTTAACGGCGCTCTAGCTCCAATCATTATTCCGCTCCAAAAGGACATCGATTTCCCGCCTTGTTGAACAGTACCAGTGGCAGTTCTTTGTGTCTCTGCATCTCCACGTTTTCTCCAGACACGGACACGTCGGTTGTCTGAATGAGTGCTTATATTGTTTCGTCAACGAAGAAGCAATTTTGCCAAATGTTTTCCTCGTCATCACCCTTTATTTTGGCGGAGCCTAGCCCAATGCAATTTGCGTTGCTGTTGTTGCCGTGAGTTCAGAGGTGCTCGCCAGGATCTCTTAGCTCGCAATCCAGCCTGGTGTAAGCAATTCCTGATGGTCTGACTGCTTACTTCTAGTCTAGTGGCAGCCCGCAACTCAGCTCTTATTTTAGTGGCATTGATTATTGGGTCGCGGGCTGTCAGCAGTCTGATGTAACGTTTCTGGGCAGCAGTTAGAACAGTTGGGCGACCACTGCGAGGTTGACCAGCAAAGTTATCCATGCCGCGATACCTCCGCAACGTGTTCACGACACAGGATTGGGATACAGCAACTCGTACTCTCATAGAATATCCTTCTTCCCCCTTAGTAACAATGCTTCAGGCAATCCTTTCGGCATCTTTCCAAATCCGAAAAATTTTAAAAATATGCTTAAATCTTGTCGGTCAGATTTCTGAATAAAGCGTAATCAAAGACGGGATTTCTTCTTCTTCTTCTTCTTCTTGATTTATGGCTGTTGCAGGAGTATATCCACAACTTTGCCAATGTCACGTGGCAGAGTTGGATTTCTTTTTATAGGGAAAAACAATTATTTTTGACATGTTTTTGATATTGTTTTTTTTATCAAATATCACATTTTTAAATGAAGAATCATAGACATAAAATAAAAAAGGTTTCACCATATTGCCAACAAAAATATTTTGTATTTTCAGTGATCTTAAACTTTTTTTGATGTGTATAATTTCGAAAAATCTCGATAAGTCAGAGATGTGTGCCGTACGAGATCTGGAACTTGGATTGGGGATCGAACTCGATACCACTGTCTTTGCAATCAGTGGCTTTAACGCTAGGTTATTACTGCTTACATCAATCACTAGTACTAGTCTAGTCTTCAACAAATTACTGAAAATGTTCATGTCCAAAGAAATCTCTTTGTTGTGATCCACGATAACATCCTGGTCAGCATATTTTTTTACTTCTTCGTTCTTAAGGAAGGCCAGGTCAAGAGTACTCATAACCGACGAGCATGCATGAAAGCGCTGATGAAAGTAGAGTTTTAAGGAAATAAAAACTACCTTAGTCATAATTCAAAGTCATCCAAGTGATTTTGAACTAGAAACTTATTTAAACTTTTACTTTTGTACTTAATAATTTATTTTAAAATAATATTGGATATTCTTAAATTCCATCTGTCATTTTGAAATAAAACTACGTTTACGGAATCTATCGCGTTACTTGATTTTACTACTATCCCGACGTTTCGAATACTTTACAGCATTCATGATCACGGGTGGACTTAGATGATAGACGTCATATCAACCTTGGACGTCTATCATCTAAGTCCACCCGTGATCATGAATGCTGTAAAGTATTCGAAACGTCGGGATAGTAGTAAAATCAAGTAAACGCGATAGATTCCGTAAACGTAGTTTTATTTCAAAATGTGTAACATTCGCGTAAATATCAGAAAGTATTCCATCTGTCACATCAAATTTCGTTTGTTCGATAAGTAATTCTAGACCTATAAAAGCCGTTTTAAGTTCTGAGCCACGGTAGGCTGTCTTTCCTCTGGAACATTTTATCGGCGAAGCCTCTTTTAGAAATGAATCTGCACGATGATATAGGTCTTAAATGAAATCCATTTACAAACATTGGAACAGTATAAGTTTTTAAGACATATCCAATGGAATGAAAATGCTTTTGTAGAATTACCAAGGAATTTAAAGTAAAAGCTTTTATGAAATATCTAAGTGTAAACATACATTTTTTATCTCGGCTTTTGAGCTTTTGTACATTTGGTTCGAATTGCTGTAACCGATTTTATCGCGATCGATCGCGATTTCACATAAAATTACCTATACGATATCACCCTTTGTTACATCTTTTTTTTTAAGACAACACCTTACACTAAAGAACAATCCTTGTATTGCGGGGACTTTGCAAATGTACACAGTTACGGACACAAAGTACACGCACTCTCACAACAACAATTTGATCACACATGAAATTATTCTGTGCGAGAATCAAACCCTCGACACTCGGGCAGGTAATCGGTATTTAATAACTCCACCATCGTTGCATATGTTATTGCGACATGTACGTATCTACCGATACGTAACAGACGTTTGAGAATAACGTTATCAGCTGGTACGGTTTACGATGAGTCATTTCGATTTACATTGCAATTACACAGATATTTGGCTGACAGACAGGAAAATCGGCGACATAGGCTGTAGCGTTTAATTTTAAAACCTTTACAATTTTTTTGACATACGAGCTTTTTATTTTAGACAGTACCGTGGATTATTTAGACTATACAGATTATAGTAAGCTATAGTATATATTATACTACACAAACATTTAGCGACTAACATTAAAGTGTTTTTTGTAAAATAGTACCTAGTATTGTAAAAACATTACGACATTATTAAACTTTCTGATTATATATACGCGTCTGTTACAAATTATGAAATAAAACCACATTAACGGAATTTGTAGCGTTATTTTGCTTTTTCTGCTATCCCGACTTCTCGAATATTTTACCGCATTCATAGTCACGGGCCACCAACTGACATAATTTAATTACTTATATTTTTAATCCAAGCACACGACCGAACAGCAAATATAAGTCACCAACACAGCCCAAACGCGGTTTAAAATTTTACTATCCCTACGGAGATCAGACGTCTGTCGCCCACGTTTGATAGAGTAAAAAGCCAACCTTAATACGCTTGAGTATTCCCAAAGCTTTTATTACGGTAAGGGCTATGAGGATACGTTTTCCCTGATTGGGTATCAAAACTCGTCACAGTAGGTTAATACTTAGAAGTATTATGTTAACTATGTAGTACGTTGTTGCAATATATATGTACCTATATGTATATTTACTGTTGAGTAATTGGCAGCTTATTATATCAAGTTAAGTGCTAGTCGGAGTTTTATGTGTTTACATTTAAGAATATCCTCAAAATAGTCTCATAAAAGCAGTATCGTTTACATCATTTACGCTGTTATCTTTTTACAAGATTAGCTTTGAATGTTGGTTCTTGTATTCAGTGCTTTTATATTTTTTTTATTTTTATTAGCTACCCAGATCCCTGGGTCTTAAATTAAATTAGCTTTTCTATCTGTGAAAGCTATATGCATCTAATAAACAAGTTAATGCAGGTGGGTAGAGAAGACCTGACTAGGCCAGCAGATTTTTAAAAAAATGCACGTCATTGAGAGCTCGATGTAGAGGAGTGAGGGGCTTGTTTTTCCAGTATATTTATCGGTTATATTGTCAATTAACTAATTTATTATTTATAGCTGGAATCCCCTGCTTTACATACCTTCCAAACCACGGAGGAGGTCAGGTATACGCAAATATGTGTCACATTTTGGTCTAAATAATGTTCTAGTAAATGGCAAGCATGTCAAATGCTATAAATATAAACAGCATGTCACACTCAGTATTACATCTGCTGGGATAGAGCTATGATGACGTGACGTGGTAAATATAGTTTAAGATCTCGGTAATAAAACTATGTTACTATTTTCCCCTGTTACAAAAAGACCTTCACTCATTTATAAATAAGTACGCATTGGTATTCCATCAAAAAAACTAACATAGTGAAAAGAAAGTTAATGTCTTTTGGGCTTGGTCCAGGGGTTTTATAAACATAGCATCACACCTGTATTCCCTGAAGGGGTAGGCAGAGGTGTATTACACACCCACGACTTGCCAGCTGTTTAAGTCCCACGTAATAGGGGGCGAGCCTATTGACGTCTACCGGGCACATTTCCAAACTCCGGGCTGCTACAGAGAATTTTTCTTTTTAGGAAAAAGCTCAATAACATTGCCTGACCCGGGGATCGAACCCGAGACCTCATGATTAGCAGTCGAATACACTACCGCTACACCACCGAGGCAGTTATTGTAACAACTAATGATGTTTTTGAAGTGAAAACTTCTATAGGAAGTTTTGTATAGGAAGTAAATTTATGTAAGTCGTCATTAAAATGGTCACGTAACGTGTTAACGATAAGAGTATATCTGTTCCTATTAGTATAACTTATTGTGCTGGGCCAGCTGAGAATATAAATATATATATATATATATATATATATATATATATATATATATATATATATATATATATATATATATATATATATATATATATGTATATATATAATATACTGAGTAGAGCAAGATTTTTTTTTCATAATTTTTAGTTTTCACTTCTGTCGGTAGTCCTCATGACTGCTTTTAAATTATTTTTTTTACTAACATAATATTTATAATTAACAACTAAGTCTCATTACAAAATTGAATAACGGGAGTCAGAATGATGAGATGAAATGATATGATATAAATTGAATTGGGTGCAAGAAAACTAGTACTACTACAGTACTACTAAAGTAGTTGATACACTTCACAAGCCGTCAAGAAAATGTCACAGGCATTTAGGTTTTCTTTTACCAAGCAATGATATTTTGTAAATAAATACACCTTTAAGATGTCAGAGGTACCTAGGACTGGGGATCGACCTCCAGCCTCCGTCTTTGCGTTGCTTGAAGGAAATAAATACAAATTGAGAAAAAAATAATGTATTTATTGCTCGTCTCTGAACACAAAGCTTTTTTTAGAAATGTTCTTTGTTTTTTTGTTTGCACATCACGCAAAAACTAGTAAACTTGTTTTTTTATGTACGAAACTGATTTTATTTGATAAATATTGATTAGATTTAAAAATGGTACACGTTTTATCCCGCTACTATATCAGGATCCGGATAGATTTATAATTAAAGTTCCTAATTAATTTAACTTAATTCGATAATTACTGGTACATCATTTAGTCAGAAGCTTATTTAGAATTATGCAAAACGTTACAAAAGTTGTCAGTTTGCAACGAAACCGAATACCTTTTTCATGAAATATAGAATGGTGGGCGAAGATTTATTGTTACAGCCTCCCAAAAATGTTCTCTTTTATCCTATTCAGCAAGACACTCATCGTCTAATCTTTTGTGTCACGCTGTGCGTCATTGTGAGTAAGGTTCTCTCATTTATTTTATGATCATAACTGCTCCACTCAACTTAGAAAAGAAAAGCACTAAGTACCTACTGCAGTGACATATACTGTACACTTTAATTTCGGTGTAATAAATAAAATTTAAGTTCGCTGCAGAGCTGCTGCTAGTTATTAGGTTACATTTTATAACCTAATAACTAGCAGCAGCTCTATATAACTTATATATCGCAGGTTTAGATATATTGGCGGAATAAAAATTATACTAGTTTTTAAGTATAAACAAGAGCTATCAAACAAAATATTTCGTCAAAGTCCATTCAGTTGTTATTTCGTTATGTACCAATTGAACAAAAACACAGCATGTATTCCCCGAAGGGGTAGTCAGAGGTGTATTACACACCCACGATTCGCCAGCTATGTTTAAGTCCCACGTAATAGGGGGCGAAGCCTATTGACGTCTACCGGGTACATTTCCAAACTCCGGGCTGCTACTGAGAATTTTCCTTTTTAGGAAAAAGCTCAATAACATTGCCCGACGCCTTCTGGCAACTGTCCCGCACTTTCAAAAACGACAGTGTGTCTACCATGCCTCTGCTTAACAGACCCAACCTCCCACCCACCTTCGAGGACGAGGAGAAGTCCGAGTGCCTAGCCGAAAGTCTGGAGCGTTAATGTACGCCGAGCACACTACACGTAGATGCTACACACCACGCCTTCATTGATAGGGAAGTGGAGTCGAGGGCCTCCCTCTCGGCCCCACCGGTAGACACATCAGGTAGGGACCTAGTGGAACAGCCACCTCCAGTTACCACTACCGAACTGGAGTCAGTTATCAAAAATCTTCATAGAAAGAAAGCCCCCGGTTCGGACGGAATATCGAATCTTCCCCCAGCCATTATTAGTCCTTCTGACACAGGGGGTGCCCTCGGGTAGCGTTGCTTAAATGTCGGGTTGAGAGCCCTCTGCGCTCACCAATTGTCTGGGTAAGGTTATCATAGCCATCTGAGGCTAAAACAATAGTGAACAGACAAAAATAAAAAATAAATGTTTTCAGTTCAGGGATATGTGGGCGACATATCCTATTATAGTATTTTTATCAAATATCTATTATTTACAGACACAGCTCTGTTACAGCCTTATAATAGTTTATACAGGATTTTAATTTTTTTTCTTTATTTTAATGATTATTATCGCGTTTCAACACATCATAGTATTATAACTAACGTCGTGAGTAATAATAATATCTGTATTATATATTGCTGACCTCCTATAGACGGGTATTTAGTAGTCGCTGCGGCGAAGTTGAGCTAGACACGTCTATAGATACCAAATGTCAAATGAATATGTCCTGTAGTTAGTTTTTTAATAAATCCCACAAGTTAATTTTCCGGATTAAAAAGTAATAAAATGTATCATAGTAATAATATGTGGTATCTATTAGTGCTTATTTTGTTTAGTTCCTTAATCCTTGACGACATACTCGTACATGGTGAGATGAACGCATCGCAAGTTACCGTTTATGTAGAAACAGATACAGATAGGAAATTGACATATCCAAAACCTAGGTTTCGATTTCCAAAATCTTATCGTATTCAAATTTAAAAGTAATTAAAAAATACGGGTGAAATGCACCTCATTTTGTCTATTGGTAGAGCCACGGAGTACTCTTTTCCCGTGGGTAGAGCCTTGCTATCCCAGCATGAATGGATTCGCTCGATCGGGGAAGTACCACTTTCTCACAAAAGTTCAACGCTTGAAATAACGGTAAGTACTCGTACTCCTACCGTTGTATTGCATACGGTGAATGAGAGCGTCGGAAGTCCAAACCCCCTCCCTATGCTCTCCTTATTATCCTTCCTATTCTCTCCTTATCCACTCTTCTGCCTATCCACTCTTTCCTGGAGATGGCGACGCGCGAGTGGTGCCTCTGGTGTTACTAGCGTCTATAGGCTACGTTAACTGTTTACCATCAGGTGGGGTATATGCTTGTTTGCCACCCACGTAGCATCAAAACAATGGAGTCAATCATTTTAGTCATGAATTTCCATAACCACCCCCCCTTCTAAAATAAAACATTAAGAATAATCGTTATTATGGCAATATAAGATGATTAATTTACGGAAAATTGTATTCGCCAGAATAACTATATTATGCTAAATGAAATTGCATCTTACAGAACTCTTATGTTTATGGACGTCAGAAACACGTCATGCTTTCAAAGAATATTTATACTTATTTATATTTTTTTGGTTTATTCTTATAACGGTGCTGCAATCCCCAGCTAATATTAAGAAACTTAAATTGAGAATTGTTCGATATACCTAGTACTTATTACTTTCTGGCCAGTTTCATAAGATTTATTAGTTTCAATTGATTTAATTTAATAGAAGATCAAAACTTTGAAGTCAGCGGTGCTTTAGGTTTTGATACCAATTAAAATGTTATTAATGAATAGCTATAAATTCTCTGAGTTTGAATATCTATTATATATTCTATGTATTCCTTTCTGTTACCATCAATCACAGTTAACTTTATTGGCTGCCAAAGTGTTCCCTTAAATTATTCATGAACCTAAAGATTTTTCAAATATTTGTCTTTAAGAAAATTGCGTTCTTAAAAAGTCATTCAAAATAAATAAGTTTAAAATATACGAGCAAACTTTTACTCAAATACAAAAAAATATTTTAAACTACTTATACCCGCGGGACCGTTGCGAGCAAAAGCTCGCCATTTGTAATATTGATACGTCATATGGCAAAAAAATATTTTCTATACTAACAGCTATCCCATAGGAATCCAACATTTTTCTGTAATAGAAAGTAACCTCCGTAATTTTCTGTCCTCCAGAATATACGTTTGTCAAATTTCATGATGATCAATTAAGCTGTTGCGGCGTCAAGATTTAACAAACAAACAAACATATTTTCATATCCTTACTTTCTTACTAATAATATAAATGCGAAAGTGAGTTTGTTTGTTACGCTTTCACGACGTGACTACTAAACTAATCATCATGAAATTTATGCATTGCATAGGTATATATATTTTGAAACCCAGAGAAGGATATAGGCATAAATTTCGTAACATAAATGGGTCCCGAAAGATAGTCTATATTTCCATCCATCCATCCATCAGCCTTTTAACGTCCACTGCTGGACATAGGCCTCCTCAAGAATGGGGGATAGTGCCGTAATCGCCTCGCTTGGCAGGCGGGTTGGCGATCGCAGTGGATGTTGTTAATACTCGAAGGAGTGCTGCTGCCCACTCCCCCGGTATTCCCTCAGTCGGCTCTTACGACTCCCATGGGTGGAGAGGGGTGGGACAATTCTTAAGCCGGCCCCACACGGCAGCAGTCTATATTTATATAGAGATAATTAATGTATTTTAGAATAATGTACCTATTTATATTCTGAAGACCATGCGTACAGAGTTGCATGCAGAATCTAGAGTTTTAATATACTGCATACAAAAAACACCTTTATTAAATTTCACGAGTGGATCTAGCCATATCTATGTATATCATGTACCACTGAGTGAATAACAGCGGTTCGTGGCTAAGATTAAAAGGATATAGAAGCCGAATATATATATACAATTTAAAGATTGATTAATGCATCATACATGCATTGGATTGGCACCAAAAACGATGTATCATGGAGATATCAGTTTGTGAAATATATCACCGCTGTAGATAGCATGGACGAAGTATGAGAATCTTAGAGGGCAGAGAAATGTAAGACAATCAATAACTGAAGACAGTCACTCAGTGAAGGAAGTAAATATTTTTCCTTGTGGCTTGTCATGTTTGCTCTACCTTACTGGTAATAAACATCCCACTGTTCATTACAAGCCATAATGGGAAGGAAAATTAAACTTATTGTATCACACTGGTGAGGTCAGATAATAGTATTTTATTTCCTTTTTTTGCAGTGGTATTGCCAGCATAGGCTTACTCTATTATTCGACTAGTTTTGGTATGCTCTATAGCAGCAAAACACCAATCATTACCAAACTTAGATAAAGGATAGTAATAGATATGACATGCCAATGACAATACCAGGAATAAACGAGATACACAATACAAAGTTTCTCTAAGTGTGGTAGAGATAGGTATAGTGCCTGTTGTCCTTGTCATCGTTTATGCTTTTTTTTGTCTGACACTTGTCATAAGTTCCAAGCAGAGAAAAGCGGATTTTGAATATTGCGGTTTAGACTAAAATTTGTGAATTAATTCAAATATTTGGACTGTTTTCACCTATCTAAACTTTATAAACATGGTACAGTGTTGTGTTTTCAGCTGTAAAAATATGAAAATATATCCTTTCACACGTAAGTACAATAAAATATTGTTTTATCGAAATAATAAAGTAATACAATATTAAAAACAGTTATTTATATTAATTGGTGTGCACAATTCACGCTAAATATTGATAAAATCATATATTTGAATGCAAAATTTTAATAGTATTAACCCACTAATGAAGTTTGTCGTCGAAGTCAAGGTGACGGCTATTTCTTACGTAAATTCAATTTAGCCCGGTTATCTAGTATTTAAGGGATACCGGTTAAGAAGAATGATATTAGCCATCTATGTGGGGAAAATTATTTAATTCTAAATAAAAAAATATACGAAATGGTGTCTTATATTCCTCGCAAAATAGTATAATACATTGAATAAATCATATAATTGATTGCTAATTTATTATAGTACTAGCTGTTTCCCGCGGCTTCGCTCGCGTAAATAAATGACTATTACATTATTTTTTTTAAAAAGAAAACGGCCTCACGTCCAACTACAACTACTATTACTTATCATCGCGCCATCTCCCTTGCGGGGTAGGCAGAGAAAACAGAGTGCCACGAGGCTCTATCCTTTCATACATCTCTCGCTTCGTCAACATTCATAATTCTCTTTATACACACATAGCTGTTACCCGCGACTTCGTCCGTGAGTAATTTCATAAAAATAAATAAAGCAACCCTTGTAATTGTCGGTAATACAGTGCAACGGTATTACAGTACTCGGGGTTGGAACTTCATTACTGAAATGCTAGATGGCGTTGAAGTTGCTAGATTTTGAGATTTTGTGACAAACAATTTTTTTTATTTTTCGTTTTTTTTTTAATAAAATGTATCCTATGTTACTTCTAATACCTCCGAGAATACGTGTACAAAGTTTCATGATGATCGGTTAAGTAGTTTTCACGTGAAAGCGTAACAAACAAACTTACATTCACATTTATAATATTAGTATGATTAACTGACTAATGAAGTTGGCCGTCTAAAGTCAAGGTAAGCGGCTTCTCCAATTTAGGCAAGTTATCCAGCATTTTATGCATAGCGGTTAAGGATAAATTATATTAACCATTATTTTTATTGCATTTAGTGGCAGACGAGCCAAGGGCCATCTGATGGTAAATGGTAACCGTCGCTCATGGACTCAACTATAGCGCGAGCATTGTCAAGCCGCTGCTCACCATTTCATTCACAGATATGAAATGAAAGCATAAACGGCTACAGCCAAAATGCAACGATGTGCTTCATGGCCGGTCACACGGAAGATGGTGGTACTAACCCGCTCGGGCCCCGATACCAAGTGAGTACTCCCACTAGGTACTCAGCCCTACCACCAGTGTGAAGACTTCGTTTCTAGAGATTTTACAATAGTTCGTTGTGTATTTTTCAGATTCCATATAGATAAGAAAGTGCCCGACCTATGGATAAATATGAGCTGGCTACTGGGCGGCTAGGTAGGATGGGTAAGGTTTCTACTGCGTCCACTGTTCCGGTGGCCCACCAATAAAGGCGGAGAGGCGGCACACGGCGGGTTTCTTTAGTGGGTGAGGGCCCCACACTACCCTGTTCGTTGCCCCGAACGACGGGGTGTGTGGTTAGGAATATTTTTTCCGCCTTAAAAAAAGAGGAGGCTTTCTACTGCGTGGGTAAACGCAGTAGAAATCCACACACGCACTTCTTCAAAGCCCTTTTAGTACTCTAAATGAGTACTACTTGTTTTGCAAAACTCAGCGCAAGGTGTTTTTGGCTAAGTCGGCACTTCCAAAATTATTGAAACATGTAAGTTCTATGAAATTGATATTTAAAAAATAGTTTCAATTTACATGTATGTTGTTAAACTAAATACTACTAATCCATATTTGTTTGTTACTTAATCACGCAAATATGACTAAATGGATTTGGGTAGTACCTATTTGGCACACATACGTAGGATACTTTTTATCCCGTTAATGGCACGGGATCAGGAATAACGCCTCATTTTGGTTATTATCACGTTATTAGCTGGTTTCCGTGAGGTGACGGACTAAGAATACAAGTGTCACCACCCCACTCTTTCCCACGGATATCGTGCCAAACGGCTAAGGGAAGTAAGCAGTTGTCACCCATTGCATTACTGGTGGTAGGGCTGGGTAAAAAGTGGGAGTGCTTGCTATAGCACCCGAGCGGGTTTGTACCACCATCTCACGTGTCGACCATGTAGCACATCGGTTTTAGTCGTAGCAGGAGATAGCCGTTCATTTTTTCATTTCATATCTGAAATGAAATGGTGAGCAGCGGCTTGCCAATACTCCTGGTATAGGTGGTGGAGTGATTATTTGTGAGCCTGTAAACCTAAGATACTTTCTTGGTGGCTTGTGAAACCTTCCAGCCAGCAGTAGACAAATTTTTAACAAACAAATAAGTAAACTCACTTTCGCATTTATAATATTAGTAATGATCAACTATAATATTTTTAATTATATTTTTAATTCAAATCGTTCATTCATTAACACAAAATTATATTTTTAATTCAATTATGTTATTATGTATTTTAGAACTACATTGAAGAAGATATTGATGGCCAGCACGTAGAAGATGATGTGCAACCTGTGGCCAGAGAAGTTTTAGTATTCATGCTCACTTGTTTAAACAGTAGCTGGAAATTTCCTGAGGGGTCAAACAAACACTATCCCTAGTAAAGATGTAAATAAATATGGTCAGTGAATATGGACTTAAAGTTTTGAAACACCTCAGTAAATTACGCTATGGCAAAATTATTAGGATGAAAAATAGATGGTTAATAAAGGATAATAAACAACTTATAAATTCATTTACCTTACTATATTACCCTAGTCCTGCCACATTATATGTTTTAATATTAAAAGACCGCCACTATTCGCTGATCTCACCTATGGGGGAGGAGAGAAGAGGGCAAAATATTTCCTTCCTCTATATCCGCCATATATCCACATAGCGTTTCCACTTACACTTTCGCCGTCAAGCATGGCACTAGACCACGCTTGTCAGCAAGCAGTGGTCAAGTTATGGTCGCAGTTATTGTATCGCGAATGAAATGTGTTTATTTGTATATAGTTCACTCATTCCTTAACCGGCCTGGCAGTCTAGTGCTTAGTGACCCTGACTGCGAAACTGGAGATCGTGGGTTTGATTCTAACCCATGATAAATATATGCGTGATGGCTACGAGTGTTTGCTCTATGTGTGTATATCTGTAACGACATATTAGTCAATATAATATAACTGCGTATTTAGTAGTTAATAATTATAAATGGGGAAAATTATCATAACCTGACATCACTGTTTTTGCATGTACTTTATATCTGTCCCTTACTGGGTGTACGCGTATGTCATATCTACTACTATCCTTTATTTAAGTCACCAAACAAAATAAATTCAATCTATGTCAATCATGTCAATAATATTAGAGCTAAAATAAAATATATGCTAGGCAAACGACGCCACATAAGTACCGTCGTTTGCCGTGCAGTTCAGTGGGCCACACAGTCTCTTCACTCGTATAATGATGTATATTTACAGAACTAAAGAAGTTATGTACGGAGTAGGCTTTAAAGGCGAAAATGCATAGCCAAATTAGAAAGGTTATGATAGAGAGAAAAGTGTTTTGAATAGTGTTGTGTGCGATGAATTTTTTGAGAATGGAAAAAGCTATACCACTTTTCCAAAAATAATCTAATAGTGTCAAGTAGTATCTATATTATCGTGAATATAAAAGACTAAAATTTATATTTTGTTTACCCGCGTGATCTGGCAACGTCGCACTTCGTCGCGAACACATCAAACTTTCACGCACACTATGATCGCTTGTTACGTGAAAATACACTATTACAATTGTAAATTTTGAGTAAATATTCTGTTGAAAAAAAGGTGTTTCCCAACTGTAATTTAATTAAATTTTTCATTTTGCGACACTTCAAAGCTAAATCAGAACTATGTTATTTATTAACCAGAAGAAAATCTCAGTAGAAGACCAGGAATGTCAAAAAAGTTTTGTATGAGAAACGCATCACCTAGATTATTTTTGTTTTCATTTGATAATGTGATTATTTATCCTTTGGAAAAGTCTATCAATAAATATGTCAAAACTGTTTTGATAAATTTATTTCTTTACTGGCCTAGTACCATTTTGTAATATAAATAAATACGTTACCATCTACCACATAAATAATTTCTATAGAAAATTACACATAGGCTATTTTGATTTTTTTAATATATTTGTTAAGCATTTGACATGCTTAGCAATATAAATAAACACAAAGTGGGAAAATATGCAGTCCAAAATAATAGCTAGGAGCAGGATTTACGTAGAGCGTCACTCGAGACCTTAAGAAGGGATGTGTTATGGAAATTTGTCCTTCGTATCGAAAGTCCTGAGTAGATGTCATGAATTGACAAAGCATCTGGGAAGGTTTTTCAGGAGGTGCAGGTACCAATCCTGCTCGTGCTCATTATTTTCGATTTTTCATTTTCGCGCTTTGTAGTATAGACATAGGCTACTTGTAATTCCGGAAAAATGACGGTTTCTTTGGGATAGCAGTTTTTGCAATAACATAATTCATGTTCCGTAGGTAGAGTGACGTATTTATATTATAGTACTAGATTTTCCTGTGGCTCTGCCTCATCAAAAACCTAGTGTTTAGGTTATATCTCAAGTTTCTGATATAGTAGTGGGATAAAATGTACCTATACCAGTTTTTAAGTCTAATCAAGAGATACCAAATAAAAAAAGATCAAATTCCGTTCAGTAGTTTTTGCGTGATGCGCGAACAAACAAACAGATAAACAGACAAAAAATCTTAGAAAAAGAGAAAGTCATATGTATAATTGATGTGTTGTAGAGAGTATTCTGAAGTCCACGTATATGGAGTCGTGATCAAGATCTAGTTATTTATTTATTTCCATCCATCCATACATCAGCCTTTCAACGTCCACTGCTGGCCATAGGCCTCCCCAAGAGAAGGCCACAACGAGCGGTCCTGTGCCGACCGCATCCAACGGCTCCCCGCGGCTTTGACCAGATTGTCGGTCTATCTGGTGAGGGAATATCGGGGGAGTGGGCAGCAGCACTCCCTCGAGTATTAACAACATCCACTGCGATCGCCAACCCGCCTGCCAAGCGTGGCGATTACGGCATTATCTCCCATTCTTGGGGAGGCCTATGTCCAGCAGTGGACTTTTAAAGGCTGATGGATGGATGGATGGAAGTGACTGCAGCACCGCCCAAGTTTCGATCGTATCGAAGGCTTTCTCATAGTCCACAAACGCCAGACACAGAGGCCGATTATATTCCTCGTATTCCTCCTTATATTTATTTATTGATTTACAAATCAATATTTAAATTTAATAACAACCTTAGAATATCTTTTAATATTACTTTGTTCTACAAAGGGTTAAATACACTATATATCAATTCAAAAACAGCTTTAGACCGAAACAATTGCGAGTTTGCAAAGCCCACTCCGAATATATTATGTATCTATTGAAAAGTGTAATAATATTGGGAATATCTATGTATTGTGAAAAGCTGTTTCATTTTATAATAACTACGAGTATATCGTTTGCGTTTTGATATAACTGTTTATTTTAGCAATTACATGAATACAATATTCAAGTACTTTAAGTATGTTTGCTAATTAAGAATTTTGTTTTACCGATTACAATTTAATAGGTAGGTACATTATGTGCCTACATTGATTGCGTTTGATAATATTTTGTATGAATATCCTTCGGTTCGAACAGATTTTTCTAGTAAAAAATATTTAAAAAACGCCAGACACAGAGGCCGATTATATTCCTCGTATTCCTCCTTATATTTATTTATTTATTTACAAATCAATATTTAAATTTAATAACAACCTTAGAATATCTTTTAATATTACTTTGTTCTACAAAGGGTTAAATACACTATATATCAATTCAAAAACAGCTTTAGACCGAAACAATTGCGAGCTTGCAAAGCCCACTCCGAATATATTACGTATCTATTGAAAAGTGTAATAATATTGGGAATATCTGTGTATTGTGAAAAGCTGTTTCATTTTATAATAACTACGAGTATATCGTTTGCGTTTTGAAATAACTGTTTATTTTAGCAATTACATGAATACAATATTCAAGTACTTTAAGTATGTTTGCTAATTAAGAATTTTGTTTTACCGATTACAATTTAATAGGTAGGTACATTATGTGCCTACATTGATTGCGTTTGATAATATTTTGTATGAATATCCTTCGGTTCGAACAGATTTTTCTAGTAAAAAATATTTAAAACCGGTAACAAACTAAATTACTGTATTGTGATGGATCCTTTTAATATACATAATAGTCCTACTTTTGCGTGGAGTTTACATTTGGATTCAGAGATATGACTAATGTATGTCATTGTGAATTTGGTATAGCTAACGTCTAGAGGCTACGGTAACTGCTTACGATCAGGTGGGCTTTGTGCTTGTTTCCCACCCGTGTAGTACCTATATAAAAAAATACAAAGCAGTAATGAGGACTACCGAGAAAAGTGAAAATTTAAAACTATAAACAAACAGTTGTTATATTTAGACATTTTTATATATAATTTTAGCATTTGACATGCTTAGCACTATACATTAAACACAAAGTGGAAAACAGTTGTTATTTTTGGATATCCAAATTAATTGTATAATCTTAAATTAAAACTTGTAAATCAAAATTATTCATTCATTCATAAAAAAAAATATTTAAATTATTAATTTCTTCATTCACAGCTGGCCTAGCGCAATAAGTTATACTAATAGGAACAGATATAGTGTTATCGTTAACACGTCACGTGATCAAAGCGTTCGGTGACGAACGCGAGTTCCATGATTTTGTACACCCACAAAGTGCTCAACGCGCCTAAAGAAGTTTACACTTAAAAAAACCCGTTACACGTTTTCTTCGAATATATAACAAAACAAGATATTTTATCTAAATATATTTTTTTTTATATCTATTACATAAAACCTTAGACATTCGCGACGCACATCTATCCGTTTGCTGGCAAACAAATCACATTCAGAAATTATGTCATGATAAGTTTGTTCAGAACACATACCTACTGGCGGTGAGGTATATTGCATATCAGTGCCGAAATCAAGACGTGTCTACACGGTTGAAGGTAAGTATTCTGGTACCTCAGTGACAAAGTATCTAAATAGCGAAGTCACCGTCAGTAATTACAAACTAACTTTCAAGGAAATTAAAGTTTGCCATGCCAACAATAAACTTAGAGGGGTAAAAGCGTAAATAGAAGAAGAAAGCTTTTTTTAAATGAAATGAAATTCATTTATATTTTTTTCTTCAGAAGACTTGGTACTTTCATGATAATTAGGTATATTAACTTTTATAAGATTATCCTATGACGATTTCAAAATATAAAAAGGTCACTCTTCGACACTTTAATCTTATATTATGTAAAAATAACCGTGCGGTGACGGACTAAGAATACAGATGTCATCACCCCATTCTTTCCCACGGGTATCGTATGTGGTAACTAAAGTAAGTAAGCAATTATTACCCATTACATTACTGGTGGTAGTGCTGGGTACCAAGTGGAAACACTACACTCACTAGTTATCGGGCCCGAGCGGGTTGGTACCACCATCTCAAGTGTGATCGGCCATGAAGCACATGAGCACACAAGGCTAGTATTAGTATAATAAAAGACTCGCCTTTACCAGTGCAGGCATAAACTAGTTTTTTGGTTATATCTCAGGTTCCCGAGTCTAATTAGGAGCTGTCAAACAACAAACGTTCATCAAAATCCTATTTTGTGTGCACAAGCCAACAGTAGGTACAGAAAAAAAAGTTAAAATAGTAAAAATAGTATTTGTTAATATCTTCTTATATATACTTACTCTTGTTAAAGTACCTACCTACTAGTAGTTCACTACATATATCTATAAGTTATAACAAAGTTCGATAATTTATCCAAGCCAACGTAAGGCATAAAATTCCAGTGGGGGTTAAACTAAACGTACTCATGGCCGCCTTTAATAACCATAGTCACAGATAAAGCTAATAGTTATTGCCACCTTTTTTGGGATTGCCCTATTTCTGGCAATTTAATGACCAAGCTACGAGTATATAGCAGCCAATATTTGATTAGTTCATGCGCAGTATGGCATCATATTAGTATTATAAATCTTTCATAGTTCATAAGTCATTTTATAGAGTAGGTATGGCCAGTAAATATGTTTTTTATTATTGAACTCGATATTTTATGTGTGCTCATAAATATCAATTAGGCTATCGTCATCGTAAATCTACAATTATGACTATAACAGATTATAATGACAACAGGCGTTAAGAATAAAGACGCTGATTTATTTTACGGTAGAATTTGAACGTTATTATTATTTTGTATATCTTGATTACGAAGCTCGTATGTAGGATTTCTAAAAGAAAGATAGGCTCATTTGTTGCCGAGCGTTCTTGAGAATGCCTCGTTTAGAGGTGAAACACGTGTCGAATTTATGTTCGGATTTTTGCGGAATATTGCAATATTGTCGTTCTGAGAGTCCTACCGTATCGCATGGTTGTGTCGCGTTGGTGAGTTTTTTGTTATCGTGCATGCTACTTTGCTTTTATCACATTCTCCTCTATCTGTGAGAGTGCGGATTGGCAATCTTAGGTTATTCTGTCCAAAGATAACCAGGATTGACAATCCGTGGGTGAGTGGTGGGTTTTTCCTCCTAAAATCCATTCTATAATAGTTAAATAGGTCTTGTTTGCTTGTCTACAATATACAAAATATGGGAGGCTTATGGAAAAGAAATGTTATTGTTACATCAGTGTGATTGCTAAATTTCCCTAATTAAATTATTCATGCTATGGAATAAGAACAAAACTGCCGTAAGCTAAAATTCTGATATTTTGTGAAAGCCGAGAACATAAGGGAATTATGTAAGCTTGTGTGTGGTTTGTTCGACCATTTTTAAATATTACTAATACTTATTATCTTAGGAAAAAAAATAACACAAAATAAGATGTTGAATTGTAGTAAAAGCCAGTTGAAAGTTGAGTAATTGGTCCAAAGTTTCATACATATTTTTTTCTCATTTGTATAAAATCTAACGTTGAGGGTGCAAGGAGGTGGAGGGCTATTTTATCTATAATTTTTAATACAACTGGTGCCAATGAATTAAATTTAACTCAGAAAAGCTGTCGATCAGCTGACATTACATGGCATATTATACTAAGGCAAATATAGTAGACATTTTCTAATGTTAAACCCTTTATTATACGCTGTTATTTAAACATTAAATCCCTGAATTGGGTCTTCTTTACCCAATTCAGAGGTTTAATTAATATTTACTTTATGAAATACTCCTACAGGAATATACTTTAATATTATGTGTGACCTTTAACATTCCTTTTAGTTCTTGGATGACAATAATTCGCATTGAGGTTAGGAGTTCCAATGAAACCTCACAAACGGATCTGCCTCACTTTGCTTTATATTTAAAGAGAAAGGAGTTTTGTAGTAATTACAATAAGAACTTTTAAAGCGCATTTAAAATATTTAACAAAATGATCATAATTAATTATATACATTTAATTACTTTACTTAATGTATTTTACTATAGGCATAGACTGCCTCTGTGGTGCAGCGGTAGTGTGAATGACTGCTGATCATGAGGTCTGGGATTTGATCCCCGTGTAGAGTTGTGTTATTGAACTTTTTCGTAAAACATTAAAGAAAATTCTCAGCAGCAGCCCGGAGTTTGGAAATGTGTCCGGTTGCCCCCTAATACGTGGGACTTAAACATAGCTGGCTAGTCGTGGGTGTGTAATACACCTTTGCCAACCCCTTCGGGGAATACAGGCGTGATGCTATGCTTACGTCTGTTTGTTTACTATAGGCATTAAGAGAGAATAATGAGAACGCAATTGCAATCATAGTGTGATCACATTTTCAAATACGTTCATTTGATTTGATAGCGTTGATGTATATCTATTTCAAAGGTAGCTTTATGCGCGTAACGATTTACGGAAAGGGTAAAAGTTCAACGGAACTGTGTGAGGCCATTAAGAAAGGAGATAACATGCCGTAGTGACGACCCATCTATTCGACATCGTTTAGATTTAATGATTTGTAATTAATAGTTAGACCTACGGATTAACGCTATAAGGTGAAAAAATATTATGTTATCTATACATATATATTTTTCTGTGTGGTGACGGGCTAAGAATACAAGTGTCACCACCCCATTCTTTCCCACGGGTGTCGTATGAGGCGACTAAGGGAAGTAAGCAATTATCATCCATTGCATGACTGGTGGTAGGGCTGGGTATCAAGTGGGAGTACTCACTTGGTATAGAGCCCGAGTGGGTTGGTACCACCATCTCCCGTGTGATCGGCCATGAAGCACATCGTTGCATTTGGCTGCAGCAGGAGATAGCCGTTTATATTTCATTTCATATCTCTGAAATGAATTGGTGAGCAGCGGCTTGACAGTACCCTTGGTATAGTCGAGTCCATGGGCGACGGTTACCATTTACCATCAGATGGACCGTGGCTCGTCTGCCACTACAAGCAATAATAAAAATAAAAAAAAACTTCGGAAAGTATGTTGAGTAAGTATGCTATAAAATAACCAGATATTAATATCTTCGTAATATATTCTGGCATATATAATATCGGTTCACTATTATATAATAGGAATTGCTGTTTGACGCACCAACCACTATGAATAAAAATTAAACCTGAATTTTTAATTATTATTACATTAATTTAGCTTCTAACGTGAAGATTAATATAACGAAAATCAGTGTAATATTCGTACATAAGTTTTGACATGGGATCACGCAACAGAAACCGCTCGTAATTTCTATACGGCTAATGAACGCACCGTGCGTTATTAGTTTAACCGATTTTGTAGTGGAAACTTCGACCTGATGAATGAACCCAGCCATAGTTTCACGTAAGCATACCTAATCACAATGCTGGCTCATTTTTAGCAAATCGATAAAATTAAAATACTTCACAAATGGATGCCTCATGACTTGACTGATATGCAGAAAGTAGAAAATTTGCCTTACCTTGTTAAATCGGTACAGATATGAAGGCATTTTAGACCGAATGACATGTGACAAAAAGTGTATCCTTTACAATAATCGCAAGCGAATAATGCAATGCCTAACATCAGGTGAAACGCAAAAACAATGATTTAAAGCGAAGCTTACCCAGAGACAAGTGATGATAACCTGATAAACCTCACGCTGCTCCTGAAACAGTTATAACAACAGGAACTGGAGTTAGAAACCATCCGTCATCCTCCATACTCGCTGGATCTTGCCCCAATCTACTACCAGTTTTGTCGCGATTTAGACAATTTTTTAATTCCACAGAAATAATATTTTTTCCCAGAAAGCAGTATAAAATACGGTTTGTGGAAGCCAGGCCCACAGAGTTAGTTATAGTATATCTAGTGGTTATATTTATAACAATAGTTATATCTTCCTAATATCTACCATCCCTCAGCCTGTTGACGTTCACTGCTGCAAATAGGCAAGAGAGCGCTACAGCGAGCGGTACATCGATTTGACTGAATTTTTTTTTTCTGATATCTAATTTAAATAAAATAAAATCTATATTTTACTCCAAGCTTTTCTACCCGTGAAATCTGCGTTGAAATCAATTCCGTAATTTTAGATACGTGCACTAACACACAGACTATAAAAATCGTTATTATTATGCTCAATGATAATATAGTCCTCCCTTAATTTTCAAAGTTCAACGTCTGGTCTTATTATACATATGAATAAAGATTAAAAATGAATGTCTTTTGTTTCAGGTACCGTTCATTAGGGCTGCAACATTTGGTATGACAATAGTCTGCATCATTCGAGGTAGAAAACAGATCATTCATCATTCCTAAATTACGGCAGAACACTCCACGATGTACACGGAAACGAAAAGATAAGAAGAACTACAGAAAGGACAGGAGTCCCACAATGTTCTCTCTTTCTGAAGGTTGTGGTTGTGTGAGTTTCCGCGGAAGCCGAAGACCACGCTCTAAGGGCGATGATTCCTCGTCATGCAGGAGTTCAGAGATAGAACAGGAAGTTCCTAAGCGTCTGGGAAAAGGAATGCTTAATGGTGAATGTACTATTAAGGTTCTTTCCCCTTTTCTGCGATTTTGGAGGCGCGATGACGTCAGCATGACTAAAGCGGAAAGAAGTAAGTAATAATATTAAATATTTATTTTCTCACCACAATTTCGTAATGTTAAACATTTATAGAATATTACATGACAAAATATTGTATATTGTGGGAGACTGGTGCCTAATTAAGCTTTAGGCCCGTATTTCAGGTAATTACAGTATCAGTAATTACTTATTACTAAATTCTACCTGTGACTTCGTCCGCGTGGACTTCAGATTATAAATACGTCACTCACTTAATAATCTTTAAAGTCAAAATAGCTATTCTACAGGAACCATTCATTTTTCCCGGTTAAAAAGTACCTACCATAATATATTGTGGATACAATTTTGTGGGCTCCAGACTACATGCATGCTAAGTTTTATAACAATTGGTTCAGTAGTTAAGTACAGCGTGAAACCGTAATAAACAAACAAAGTCACTCTCGCATCTTTCTTTGTTTTTTTTTCACTAAAGAATTAATAAAAATTAGTCCTTGTATCGCAGGGGACTTTATAAAAATACTATTTCACGGACACCAAGTAAACCCAGACTCAGAACAACCATATTTTGTGGATTACACAAAGAGTTGTCCTGTGTGGGAATCGAACCCACAACACTCGCCGGAAGAACGGTATTTATAGTCTGTCCAACTATTTATTATTGATGTGAAACATCTAATGCGGAAGGAGGGAAAAATCGGCTGTTAGCGTGGCGACGCTTTTATTGTACTTGTCCCGTTCAAATCTTGCAAGTTAAATTTGACACACTTCCCGGTTTCCGATTGAGCTGAAATTTTACACGCATGTGTATATCGCGTGATAATGTAATATTATGATGACATGGAGCTGATCTGGTGATGGAACTGGAAGGTGGATAATAGGAACTCTATAATGAAACAGCGCAACCCCATCGAATTTGGGCTCATATGATTCGTCTTGACGAGCACTTTGCCTCTAGATGGTATCCAGGGGCTGATGATGAAGCTGGAAGGTGGCCATAGTTACTCTATAATGAAATGACACAACCCCATCGAGTTTGGAATCGTTTGATTCGTCTTGACGAGTACTTTGTCTTTAGATGGTATCCAGGATCTGATGATGGAGCTAGAAGGTGGCCATAGGAACTCCGTTATAAAATGGCATAACTCCATCGAGTTTGGGCTCGTATGATTTGTCTTGACGAGTACTTTGTCTCTAGATGGTATCCAGGGTCTGACGATGGAGCTACAAGGTGATCACAGTAACTCTGTAATGAAACGACGCAACCCCATCGAGTTTGGAATCATTTGATTCGTCTTGACGAGTACTTTGTCTTTAGATGGTATCCAGGGTCTGATGATGGAGCTAGAAGATGGCCGTGGGAACTTCATTATAAAATTATAAAACGACATAACTCCATCGAGTTTGGGCTCGTATGATTTGTGTCTTGACGAGTACTTTGTCTCTAGATGGTATCCAGGGTCTGACGATGGAACTGGAAGGTGGTCACAGTAACTATGTAATGAAACGACGCAACCCTATCGAGTTTATACTCGTTTGATTCGTCTTGAGGAGTACTTTGTCAAGTTATGAACATTTTATTTCTACAAAATAATTTCGATGTTTTCACATCTGGTAGACGTCCCGCGACGTTTAGTTATTAACTTTTGATAGTATTAATCAATTAGTTAAGCCCTAATGCGTTCCCGGTTCGATTTCTTAATAATATAGAACTTATTTTTATGAAGAAGTTTTAATCGCTTTAGCACATTCTTATTATATTTTTGCTCCATGTTATGTATTATTTTATAAACATAGATATGTTATAGAAAATGGATGTTGCGTTATAAAAAAAAATGCGTACTTATGTACGCGCGTGAGAAGTTATACTTCTTTGGCATCCTTAATAAATAAAGTAATAATTAAATTCGTAACTGCAAAACTTGTCACAGTTATGTTTTTAAATATCTTGTTCGATAAAGTAATTATGAGTAATGTCACCAGATGGCGTTAGTAAAATTTTGAAATTTCTTATAAGTCCATGTTAAGAGTTTAGGTGCTTTCATACCCTCTCCATGGTAGCGTTAAACGTTTAACGCAACCAACCAAGTCGCATTAGAAGTATAACTTCAAAAAACGATATTAAGGTCAACCAACCAAACTGTAGTAAAGTCTACGTTATAGGAAGTTTTTTTATTATATCGAAGAACATCATACAGAGTTTTCACCGTAATTATGTACTTAACTACAATGAAAATAGTTTATTTATATTAGTAACCTAATCTTCGCAAATAAATAAATTGATTTGAATTGAATACTGCCACATACATATTAACTTGAATAATCTTTCTTGTATCTAAAGCGCACGTTGCTTCACAAAAAACAGCGTCTATCAAGTGTTGCATTGTTTTGTCTATGGTTGCCTGTCAATCAAAAAGGAACTTAATAGGCGCACCTAAAGCAAAAGTAAAATAAATGGTTGGACGGCATTGATGTAATTTAAATATCAATGTTGGACGGAGTATAAGACTTTTGCTTCACTTGCAGATTAAGCACGTATAGAATGTAACTTGTCTGTCTGTTTAGGAAAAAAGGAAGAAGCACATATAATATATGATAGCTAATAAATTAAATACAATCTTGAAAATACCAATGCGTATCTGCTATCCTGGCACGTATATAAATTGGTCCTCTAAGATATTCTCAATTTTGTGGGATATAAAAAGGCTCTTTCAAGAATAACTTACCGATTTTTGAATAGGATCAAATGCTTTTCTTTTTGTCCATCACTAAAGCTTACCGTTTTAGCTATGGCATTTTGAATGTTCTATACGATAGTACACCTTTATGACCATTATCTCCATAAAGAATTGGAACTCGTCGAATCCGAAAGGTAAAGAAACTATATGACTCTAATTGTCATTTACAGGAGAATTTTAACCTCATTCTCAAGTGAGTTGTGGCAAGATTTAAGCCTTTTTTGGGTATGAAGTGACCCTTCATAGCCAAAAAAGGGCTTAATAATTAATTTAATTAATGGCACTTTCCGATCCTTTTTTAATGTTTATCTACTAACGTAACATTACCAGAACAATGTTCTGACTTAAACTTCTTGGTTGTTTTCTCGACTTACTGCTAAAATTCATATCATATATTAATCAGCTTGAACTATATAC
The DNA here is from genome assembly GCA_948253155.1 of Leucoma salicis. Classification (NCBI taxonomy): domain Eukaryota; kingdom Metazoa; phylum Arthropoda; class Insecta; order Lepidoptera; family Erebidae; genus Leucoma; species Leucoma salicis. The sequence continues at coordinate 17,290,684 of OX411807.1, read as the reverse complement.
TAGGTCGATTACTTAAAACTATTAAGTTCATATAAATTTCCTACTTTATAACACGTATTTTAACAAATTCTAACACGTAGAAAACGGAAGTGGTAATGCGTTTCGAATTAAGGACTAAGACTATAACCGATATTGGTTTTAAGAATTTATGTTACTAAACCGAAACATTTATTATTTATTCATTGTTCCAGTACTTTGCGAGTAATCGATAAATACGGCTGGCTGAATCGTAACAAAGTAAACGTTTCTATCGTGGCAATAAAGAGTGTTGGTTTCATACACCGCATATTTTTCCAACTTTGCCTTCATACGGATTTTGGGATATCTCTCTACAATCGTACATATGTCCGGAATACTATCAAAAATGTATGCTACATTAAAAGTATTACTTTCAATAAAATACATTTAAGGGATAAATATTTTGATCTGTATTTTAGCATTTGACATGCGTCAGCTACTTTAAAGAACTAATTATTTGTGTTTAAGGGATAAATATTATTTTTTATACGATACATTTTCAATTGCATTTTCCTCTTTATAAAATTCTAGGTACCCCCACAACTTCTGTTGAAAGCTTTTTGATTGGGTTTAACATTCAAAGTAAAAATGGCAGATATTTCAAATTATTTCCACATTATAAAAGGCCTTACCTTATAATAAGCCAAATAAAACCTCAATTTCGCGCGACAAAACCTCCAGGAAAATAGCATTACTGAATTTGAAATTCAGAATATCGATGTGCCGGTAACCGGTACGAACGTAATAATTTATCGGTGGAAAATATATCAGACACATAATAGAGATTTTCTTCTATTATTTATTCAAGTAAATAGGATTTGTACTGAATAGGAAAGTTTGTTTATCAAAGGGATGGACACTAAAAAAATATTCAATCGTGGGATACTGCAATAACAAAATAGCAAAAATATTAATTTACATGTATAGTACCGGTAATAAAATTTGGTAGGCAAAGCCTAATAAGTTGCCGTGTGAGGCCGGCACCCAGAATAACTCCACCCCGTCTCTTCCTATGGTAGTCGTAAAAGCCGACTAAGGGTAATCCCTTAGTCCCCCGGTCCCGGTAATCCGGGGGACCGGGCAGCAGCGTTCGTGTACTAAAAACATCTACAGCGATCGCCAACCCGCCTGCCAAGCGTAGCGATTATGGTAAAACCCCCATTTTGGGGAGGCCTATGTCCAGCAGTGGACGATGAAGGGCTGATGGATGGATGGATGAAAGTCTAATATAATCTGAGCGCACGATAGCCCAGTTTCAGACGAAGGAATATTTTTAGACAAAGGATTTAAGTGCGTTTGATGGTAGTGCGGAAGCTTGAAGCTTCCATAATTTAAGTGTTTCGCAAGCTACGTCTGAAATTTTCATGAGATTTAAGTTAGGTAGATAAAGCGACTGTATAAATATCAGATCTTTAAGTTACACTATTACAAAATACCTTCAAAATTTTCCTATTTTTGACATTTTACTGATTAACCATCAAAATTATAAAGTACTTCCGTATATGTCGAGTACCAAGTGACTTTGTAGTAGGGTTTATCCATGCTGTTCGTTTACAGCTCTCTTTTTTAACACGTACGTGTCGTTAGGTTCTGGAATGAACTTCCTGCTGTGAGAGAGATTCCAAACTTAGCCCGCTCCATGGCACGCTGAGCGACTTTGGGTCTTGATATAAGGCCAACATTCTGAGAACACGCCTCTGTTCCGTAAGGCCTCATATCTTTTTTCGGGGCATTGCGTTGTCTGGCGTCGCATCGCATAGTCAAATCAAACATACAGTAATGTATGAGACCGTTCATGTATAAGACCTAAGTCATCGGTAACTCAAAGTGGTCGTAGACCTTCGTCTTCAGACACTGTTGGCTTCCTCTTCCTTCTTTTAACCAACATTTTCGCGGATAACTTGCTAACAATACTCAAAGTAAGCTAATGCCTCTATAGACTTTGCAGTCTTGTCACAAGCCTTTCCCTTTGTAAATGGGTACGATGACGGCCTTGCACCAATCGCTTGATAATTGACTGGTTTCATAGGTCATGTTGAAGAGGAGACTATCAAAACCATATTTTTGTTCATTCTTTTTTATCGCAATTGCTTTTACTCTTTTATACTCTGTCGAAGCTTTATCTACATCTTCATTCGATGCGATTTGCATTCGTTCGTGCGCTCTGGTGGCTAATCACTTTCAGCACATCTTTATCCCACCAAACATTCTTAAACTTTCTTTCTTCCTTTTAATTACTCCAGATACTTCACCAACTAGGCTCACTAAGTCTTCTTTAAACGACTTCCATAGTAGTCTATTTCAAATATATCTTCGAGAGCTTTAAACCTTTCAACTGCTTATTATTACATTAATATATGATAAAAATGTGACTATTTGCAAAATAAAATCCTTGCCATTAGTACAGACTAAAATAATCGTGACAACGAACTCGAACTCACTTCACACGTAACACTAGTGGAAAATTTTAGATCAAAAATTAAAGTACTAATCCAAAATTATTGCACTACTTTTGAATAATTCATATTTTTATTATGTAACTTTATCCTTTGCCCGCGGCTTCACCGCAGCCAAAAGTTAGTTTTTGGGCTATATCTAAAGTTTCCGATATAGTAGCGGGATAAAATGTATACTTGTTGTTAAGTCTAATCCAGAGCTATCATATCAAAAAAGTTGCATCAAAATCCGTTCAGTAGTTTTTGCGTGTTGCGCGAACAAACAAACAGATAAAAAGACAAAAATCTAAAAAAAAATCGTTTTGTGTTTAGAGGCATATATAGCCTAATTAAGTATTTTTTTCTCAAAAATATTAGATAAATATACAGACATAGCTCTGTTACAGCTTTATAATATTAAGAATTATAATTAAATATTTGGTAAATCAAAATACCAACATCTGATTAATTTATGAAATCATTTTTATGAGATTATTATTAAATTGTTGCTATTTAGCCATTTTATTAATGTAGAAAATCTAGAATAAATATAATATCCACTCGGCTTTTACCATTATTCGTTATTGCCTTTTCGTCCCAAAATTTACACATGTTTTAAGATCTTCTCATTTCTATAAACATCTGGCACTTTTAGAAAAAAATTATGAAATCTTAAAATCAACCACAAGTAAAATTCTAAACATAAAATTGAATGACCGAGCTTGGCTCCATGCATCCTTACCGGTTCGTTTGGGTGGGCTCGGTATTCGCAAACTATCCGATTTAAGTTTACCGGCCTTCCTGTCCTCAGTCCATAGCACAGACGATTTAATTAGGAAAATCTTATCTTCCACACTAATTAATTCTGAAGTGTTATTGTAACTAAAGGTGGTCATAGTCCGGAGCGTGCGTATCCCACAGGCTGCAATCCGGCTCGAATGTGTACCGCAGTGCGGGTTAGGGCGTGCCCCAGAGGCGACGCGTACCGACCCGCCCCCGTCGGTACGAATAACGGCAGATGAGGCGATGGGGGCCGCCTCCCATCACGCCTTGCCCAGTTTGGCGAGTCGAGGGGAGCAGAGTGTTGAGTAGGCACGTGGAATGTAAGTGGTGGTGTGGAAGGTAAGTTACACGAGCTGGTAACCGTCATGTCGGACAGACAGCTTGATGTGCTCAGTGTAACAGAGACTAAGCGAACGGGTAGCGACGCCTGTGATCTTCCTCGTGGCGGCATAGCTCTGTGGTCTGGTGTACCGCAGAGCGATCGGGATAGCATGGCAGTGGGGTGTTGCTGTTCGCTCGCTTGGCCTCAGGTGTGAAAGACTACGGAATATTCGATCCAGACTTCTATGGGTCCGCATAAAACTATGTGTTACCAGGGTCTTCATGGTCGCAGCTTATGCTCCCGTAGGCTCTTCGGTGGCATCGGATCTAGAGAAGTTCTGGGATAATGTAAAGGAAGTTCTGGATTTGGCAGAAGCTAGTGAACGCGTGATCGTATGCGGAGACTTGAATGGATGGGTTGGGACCAAGCGTCCAGACTTCGAGGATGTGCTTCATTTGGTGATAAGAGAGTGAACGATGCAGGTAGGCTCATTGTGGATGTATGTATGGAGAGGAACCTTATTGTGTCGAACACATTTTCTCAACATAAGGACATCCATATGTATACATGGAGAAGGAATGAACAGAGAAGTATGATAGATTTAATTCTGGTAGACAGTCATCTCCAAAGTAAAATTTTGGATACAAGAGCCTACAGGGGTCCCACTGTCGACACGGACCACTATCTCATTATTGCGAGATTTAGTGGTCTGTTCAGAAAGTGGAGACACTGGCGAGAGCGTGTCCACTTCGGAGGGCTTGAAAGAATAAAGATTGAAAAGTTGCAAGAAGAGAGTGTAAGAGCAAAGTATGCAGAGGGTGTCCGCGAACGGCTGACAATGGCAAATCAGCCGGGATCTGACATAGATGAATGCTGGAGAGTATTGAAAGATAGTATGGTAGATACAGCGAAAGAAGTATGCAGATGCTCAAAGAAGCATAGGAAAGTGAAAGGTGATGCATGGTGGCATACGGATGTAGCAGCTTCCGTAGACGAAAAGAAGAAAGCGTGGCTGGACTATGTATCTTCTTTGAACCTGAGTGCAAGTATGAAAGAACAGAAGAAAGAAATATACCGGCAACGTAAGAATGACACCAAAGCCTTAGTGAAAGAGAAGCGTGATAGAGCAAATATGATTGCAGAAGAAAGGCTGATCAAAAACTTCGAGAGCAACACCAAACTTTTCTGGAGGGAGGTGAAGAAATCTCGGAGTGGTTGGTCAGCTTTCAGAATGAATAAAATAAGGTCAAAAGGTGGAGACATTCTTACGCAAACACAAGATGTGTTAAGCCGATGGAGTGACTATTTTGGAGATATATATGCGAATTTTCAGGGTGATGATGGTACCACATGTGGTCTAACAGATCAGCATTCGGTACCGGTATCCTCTGATGACATTAGTTTGGACGAAGTTGAATGGGCGATTAGAAGTTTGAAAAATGGTAAGGCAGCGGGTATTGATATGGTGTCTGCTAAGATGATCAAGCTTGGAGGCTCATGTGTCTGTGAATCCTTCCTGATGCTTCTCAATTTATGTTGGAGCTCAGGAATGGTTCCCAAGGCCTGGAGAAGCGCAGTTATCGTGCCCTTGTTTAAAAACAAGGGTTCACGTTATGACTGTGCAAACTACAGAGCCATAAGCTTGACCAGTTTGGCAGCCAAAGTGTATGGTAAGATTATTAAAGGGAGAATGAAGATGGTGTCTGATGAATTTTTGTGTGAGGCACAAGGAAGTTTCAGATGTGGAATCAAGTATTTTCTGTGTGCAACATTGTGGAGAAGCATCCGCCTATAGACCAGAGGGTTTTCTGCAGTTTTGTGGATTTGGAGAAAGCATTTGACACTGTTGTTTGAAAGGAACTTTGGGACATTTTGTCCGAGTATGGTATTAACGGTAGACTGCTACAAGCAGTGCAGTTCAACTACATGGACTGCAGAGCTTGTGTGCGGCGGGATGATGGAATGTCACCCTGGTTTAATGTCAATATCGGCGTTAAACAGGGCTGCGTTCTATCAGCCAGACTGTTTATCATATATCTGGATAAATGTTTACAAAGGTTGAATGAAATGAATGTGGGAGTTCAGATGGGCGACTCAGTTGTTAACTCTCTGCTATTTGCAGACGATGCGGTCCTATTAGCGCAGACTGCGACTGACCTGCAAACCCTAGTCGACTTAATGGCAGAAAAGGAGCCTTCGTGTGAATGTGAGCAAAACCAAAATAATGGTTTTTGAAAGAGAAGAAGCCAGAACAGATGTTAGAGTAGCAATAGGAAATGGTATGCTAGAACAAGTGGATGAATTTGTATATCTTGGGTGTGGATTCAGTCGGGAGGGAAGGTACACTACTGATGTAGAGAGAAGAGTGAATGCGGGAAACAGAGTGAACGGAGCATTGGGACAACTTCTCGGTAGTCATCACCTCAACCAGAGGGCACGTGTCGCAATACACAACGCAGTGCTTGTCCCAACGTTATTATGTGGAAGCGAGATTTGGGTATGCAAAAAGGAGCATGAGAGTAAAATCGATGCGGTTGAAATGCGATCTCTGCGGAGAATCTGTGGAGTGAGCCTGACTGACTGCATTCGTAACAACGACGTAAAAGAGCGAGTAGGAGTGAAAGAGAGTATTGGTGTAAAGATGCGAAAGGGAATGCTCCGATGGTTCGGACATGTGGAAAGAATGCCGGACGAGCGACTGGTTAAGCAGATATACAATGCGAAAGTGGAAGGATGTAGGTACAGGGGGAGACCGAGACTCACCTACCTAGAACAAATCGGTCATGTATTGAAGGAGGGTGGAGTCAGGAGTCTCCGAAACCAGCGAGCGTGTATGAAGAGAGTTATGAATGTTGAGGAAGCGAGAGATGTATGCAAGAATAGAGCCTCTTGGCACTCTGTTCTCTCTGCCTACCCCGCAAGGGAAATTGCGTGATGATAAATTAGTTAAGTTAGTTAGTTATTGTAAGGCTGATGCCGTGGGTGCCTGGAAAATGGCATGTCCAAACACTGACATACCAATAAACCCGCTTTCTCAGAGACAATGGGACCATTAGAAAAAATGTTATAAATACTTCTATTGGAGCTGCTGAGCGTGCTCGTCTGTTGGCTGTGGGGGTGTGGGAGTCAGGTGTTTGGCTTCAAGCACTTCCGTCGTCCAACACAGGTACCATGGTGGACGACACAACCTTTCGAATTGCAGCTTATCTCCGTTTAGGAGCCCCGTGTGTTCATTCACTGTCTCTGTGGGGAGGCTGTCGATGGTCTTGGTCGATGGACACCATGGCTTATCATGCAGCAAAAGTGCAGGCAGAATACCATGCCATGCCAGTATAAATGAGATAATCCATCGTACTCTTATTACCGTCCGTATATCAGCCGTACGTTAACCTAATGGTTAGGTACGCGACGATGGGAAGAGACCAGACGGTATGACTCTGACGCCTTGGAAGATGGGTAGGCCTTTGGTGTGGGACGCCACCTGCGTCGACACCCTTGCTCCATCACATCTCCCAAGCATCGCTGGTTATCCTGGTGCTGCTGCTGCATCAGCGGAGACCCTCAAACGGCGGCAATATATTAACCTTGAGGGTAATTATATTTTCTAACCGTTTGGGGTCGAAACGCTAGGGTCATAGGGCCCGAACGCTCGCAAATTTTATAAAGAAATTGCGAGTTGTCTAATCGACGCCTCACGTGATCAAAGGGCTGGCCATTGCCTAGCACAAATAATTAGCATTGCCATTCAACGTAGTAATGCTGCCAACCTTCTAGGCACTTTGCCGGTAGCCAGTGATGCGGATGAATTTAGATTTTTATTTTTTTATGATGCATAATTTTAACTGCTTTCTTTTCTTTTTTATTTTATTCCTTTTTTCTTATAAATTTTGTAGTAGTATCTAAGAGTGTAAATATAGCCTAATATAGTCATTTTTGCCGTTATAGCCAAATCAAGAATTACATTCATATTATTTCACGTGTTCTTATTTTTTCAAGACTTTATTGGCAATCAGAAATACGATTTTCTAAAAACACAAAAAACACTATAACATAGCACCACGCCTGTATTCCCCGAAGGGGTAGGCAGAGGTGTATTACACACCCACGACTCGCCAGCTATGTTTAAGTCCCACGTAATAGGAGGCGAGCCTATTTACGTCTATCGGGCACATTTTCAAACTCTGGGCTGCTACTGAGAATTTTTCTTTTTAGGAAAAAGCTCAATAACATTGCCCGATCCGGGGATCGAACCCGAGACCTCATGATTAGCAGTCGCATACACTACCGCTACACCACCGAGGCATGTTACGATTTTCTAGCGAAACAATAACATTATATTGTTAGACAAATTGTCCTATCTCGTTCCACTGAAATCCCAAGAGGATTTTACAGATACGAGTAGCAATAAAAATGGCTACATCGATATTCTACTAAAACAGTGACAAAGATATATTGTTAATTTTATTAGATCTCGATGTTAAGGGTACTAAAACACAGTATTTACAAGTACTTTATGATGTAAACGTATATCTAGTGTCTTTTGAAACTGGCCGCCGCCGCTAATGAGATTACGGTCTGGAGTTCATTATTAGGTATTATAAGCTAGTAAAAGTCAGAAGTTACGCAAGGAAGCAAGATATTCCTCCTCTGACCGTGCATCAGCGCATTTACTGCACAGATGCACGATTCAAATATAGACCTCCTTGGCCGAGTACAGAATTCTTGCTGTGACTATGATCGAGAAATGGTTGTTCTAAGCCGTAGTTATATAACTGAAACACACTGAAGTAATCCAACACAGAACCAGTGGTCCGTCAACACAGGTGGAGATAGGGCACACGGCGGGTTTCTTTAGTAGGTGCGGGCCCACACTACCCTGTTCGTTGCCTTGAACGACGGGGTGTGCGGTTAGGTATATTATTTCCCGCCTAAACATAAAAAAAGGTATATAATATATAAGTACCCATACTTTGTGTCCCTTAAGTTATATGTTTGTGCAGTACCTAGTCATACCTACAGAGACTGTCTACTAGTAGGAATTAGTGTATTTTTATAAATAAAAAAATAAAAGAAAACAAATTTATACAGCCTGTTAGAATTTGGAGCAAACTTGTTGTTACTAAAATGTTGGTATTATCTTATCTGTAAGAAATATTGATAGAACATTTCTTTTACAGCGATGAAAGCGGCTATTTTGATTCAGCAATGGTATCGGAGGTACTTGGCCCGAATGGAGGTTCGTAGGCGTTACACGTGGACTATATTCCAAAATATCGAGTATGCTGGCGAACAGGATCAAGTGAAGGTATTTTCATTCCGTATTTAATTATTAATATAGTACAATATTTTACAGTATTATATATTATGTGTTCGGATGTTTAGTTGTCTGGCTGTTTGTTACTCAACAAGACGAAAATGACTGAACTAATTTGAAAAAATCACACATTAGACCCTAGCTAGCCATTAGCTGGATTATAACATAGGATACTTTATATCATAACAATTGGCATGGTTTGCCGATTGTGTAACTGGCAAAACTAATATTCGGACATATGATATTTTTACTGCAACTAGCAACAACATGATTTTCACGATAATTGTTCATGAGTATTAGCTTGTGTCTCTGTCAGTAATTGGCAGAATTAATCTTTATAAAATAAATTTTTATTTATATTTTTATGCCAGACAATTTATTAGTCATTTTAAAATTCGTGAAGGGTAAGGGAGGTATTTTTACATTAATTGTACAATAAGGTAGTGCTACATTTACGTGCTCGTTCTATATATTATTTGTTTTATTTTTATTTTATTATATTTATTTAATCACATTATTAATCTAACGACTTCCGTTCTACTTCCCATGTTCACGTGACTAACGAATATTTAGTCCAAAATTAAATCTCAACGATAAGTGGACGTAGTTATGCGAAAAGGATTCAACTAACAGGGATTTAGCTATGCAGTATTTTTTTATCATTTCTATTTAAATAATAACATGTTGGTATATGCATACAATTGACTGAGTACAATAATTGATTAGAAGCACACAGCGCATCTACGACTTCACGAACTTATTGCGTGTGCGTATTCAGTAGTTTCATAATTTTGCTTGGTTCATGTTTCAAGCGTCTTAAGCCGTGGCTCATCAATAATATCTATGTCAGCCATAATGGCGACTCAATACTCAATCTAGTTTAACTTTAGTATTTCATTAGCTCTCATTAGCTGAGTTGCTAAAGACCGTTAGATTTAAGACTGTTAAATAACATTGTAAATAAGATAAACTCTCTCTTCTATATAAACCTACTAGATCGGTCCCCCATCCTCTTATTCATGCTCTCCACTTCCTGCCCCTTTCCTTTGAGTTGGCGAGATCGTAAGTGATGCCTCTGGTGTTGCTGGCGTCTATAGGCTACGGTAGTAGGTGGCCCACCTGATGGTAAGCGCCACTCGCGTAGTTTAATAAAAACTGAGTAATGCCTTAACCGAATAATATACAAAAAAATACCCTATCTATTTAGCAACGGATGTATTTTTTTTTATTGCGTATTGTGGCAGACGTACCACGGTCCATCTGATAGTAAATGGTAAACGTCGCCCATGGACTCGACTATACGGAGAGTATTGTCAAGCCGCTGCCCACCAATTCATTTCACAGATATGAAATGAAATATAAACGGCTATCTCCTGCTACAGCCAAAACGCAACGATGTGCTTCATGGCCGGTCACACGGGAGATGGGGGTACCAACCCGCTCAGGCCCGATACCAAGTGAGTACTCCTACTTGGTACCCAGCCCTACCACCAGTCATGCAATGGATGATAATACCTATATATATATTATATTACTTAGTCTAAATTATTTATCCTATAATTTACTACTTCTATCCTATTACTGTATTATAAAGCTGTAACAGAACTGTATCGGTACATTTAAGATATTTGAGAAAAAAATTATTACTGTATTGGAAGTGTCTAAACACAAAACAATATTTTTTAGATTTTTGTCTATTGGTCTGCTTTTTTTAATATAAATATTCACGGACATTTCACACAACGTCCTCTGGTCCCAAAAGCTTAACGCTTGTGCTATGGGTACCAGATTACGTATATAATACATATATTACTTTTTTTTTGTAAATCCATACATATAATAGATAGAAAACACCCAGACGCAGCACAAATATCTGTGTTCATCACACAAATAATTGTCCTGAGTGGGAATCGAAACCACGACCTCGTGTTCGGAAGTCAGTTACACTACCGACTACGCCACGAGGCCCGTCATTTGTTAGTTCGCGCGTCACGAAGCCCTACTGAACGGATTTTAATGCAACTTTATTAATTTGACAGTTCTTGATTAGACTTAAAAAACAAACATGTTACCTCGCTACTATATCGGTAACCTGAGAAACTAAAAACTAGATTTTGGCTGCAGCGGAGCTGCGGGTAAAGGCGTAGTATGTTAATAAAGTTACGAAATGGCTTAAATACGTAATCTGAATTGTGCTCTTTAAGTAATTACTGCCTTACTTTACTTGAATTGTTGACCTGTGTTTAAGTAACCTTATCCGTAAGAGCAAGTTCAATTTTCCTAGTCAGTTGTTACTTAACTACCGCTGAGACGAGAGACATTTCAAGAAATAACCTTTTAGGTTTAATGTTTTACTTGCCTCGTTTCTCTAAGATCTTTTCGTAATATGATATTAACAGAGTATTTTGAAAAATAAGATGTTTATAGCTTGTATCTCAGGCGCCCGATATAGTAGAGGGATAAAACATATACTAGTTTTAAATTGAATCAAGAGCTATCCATCAAAAAATTTGCAACAAAATCCATTCTGTAGTGTTTGCGTGATGTGTGAACAGGCAAACAGACCAAAATTCTAAATGTTTTTTGTGTTCAGGGAAACCTAACCTAATACTATATTCTTTTTTCTAAAATAAATTAAATGTTTAGACAAAGCTATGTTACAGCTTTATAACAATATATAGCTATAGACTAGATATTACGCCTCTCTGCCACATATTTATATCTATGAAAAAATAGCTATCCCCCAGGGACCGTCCATTTTTCCGGGATAAAAGTAGCCTTTTCTGGACTCCAGACTACGGCGTGAAACGAGAACACTTTTACTTTTACATTTATTATTTTAGAGAAAAAATATAAGGAAACTATTTATTGTCCATATACATTATCCATCCATCCAGCATTTCAACGTCCACTGCTCGACATAGTCCTCCCCAAGAGAACGCCACAAGGAGCGGTCCCGTCATGGGGGTTAATGCCGTAATCGCCACGCTTGGCAGGCGGGTTGGCGATTGCAGTGGATGTTGTTAATACTCGACGGAGTGCTGCTGCCCACTCCCACGGTATTCTCAGGCTCTTACGACTCCCGTGGGTAAAGAAGGGTGGGACAATTCTAACGCCGGCCCCACACGGAATATTGTCCATAATATATTATTAATTATTTGCTTAATATGTTACCTTTCTTTTAGCTATACAACTTCTTCAATGCGCTGTTGAGTCACATGAAGGATACCAGTGGGCGCCCTAATTCTGAGCGAACTTCGAGGACTACTTCTGTTTGTAAGTCATTTCGCCTTGGCATTTGCGCAAATATACAAGTGTGCTTGAATTTGATTAATGCGTCGTAATCGGCATTATAAGTATTACATTTGTGTACCTACACAAAATTCTTGTTTCTATAATAAGTACGTGGGCGGAATATATCTGGAAATGTATATTGAACATTTCTTAGTAATAAAGTACAAATTTTAATTTGTGAATAAGGAAAAAGAGTATTTTAGTACGAGCCGGAAACGAACCTGCGTCCTTTCCTTTCCGGGGAAGTGCTCTAATCCACTGAGCTATAGTACTATTTCTAGAAATAATTTTTCCGCTCGTACTAAAATACTCTTTTTCCTTATTCACAAATTAAAATTTGTACTTTAAGAGTAGCTGAGCATGTCAAGTGCTAAAAATTAGATCAAAATTTCTTAGTAATCCTCAGCAATAGCTTACAGGAGAAACTTACGAGTATAATGACTACAAGCCTTGAGTTCTCCGAACATCTGATATTATGAAATTATTTGCATACCTATATGAAATGTCTACCTGCTAGGAGGTTCTGTACTGACTTCATCATAATCATATACAATAATAACTGACAATAATGAGAAAATACGTTATTATAATTTCTATTGTCATACTTTAAGACTCATTAAAATCTTAATATAACTTGGATTTTGTAACAATTTAGAAGTTAGCTTTCCATTGAAACTTTGAACGGTGAAAATTTGAACTGCTAATAGAGGATAATTACGTTAGTTAGCTAGCTATTGTACTAGACGGCAATAGGGTCGCCCCCTATGAAGTGGGACTTAAACATAGCTGGCGAACCGTGGGTGTGTAATACACCTCTGCCTACCCCTTCAGGGAATACAGGCGTGATGCTATGTTTTTTTTATTGTTCTTAAAGATACTATTTAATCCTAAATAATAAGTAACGAAAGATCCAAATTATGTTAACTCTTGTTAACTCCAATTATGGTACGCTCAAGAACTTTATGATTTAGCTTTCTGTAGTCGCAGTTTTTGCCGATTCTGCGGGATAAGTTGAGAGTACAAGTGGATAGTTATTGAAGTTGGTTGCAAATTATCTGTTTGTTGTAAGTTTGTTGATTAAAAACTGAATCTATCGCAGTTTGTGTATTAAGTGTACTTTTCATATAAAAGAGATTAGCCCTGTAGCAATAGATACTCGTAGTGAAATGATTTTAGCCTAAAGACAGAGAAAACATGCATGTTACTGTTAAATCCATGAGATATTAATATATTACCGAATTTCGTGGATATCTCGTTTGATAATAATCAATACAACTTGTGATATAAAAACGCAAGTTTTATCACTTCATAATGAATAAAGATTTTCGTGAGCTTATAAAGTACAATTATTCTATAGAAATGACGTGCCCTAGTTTTGTACGGGTGCAATTTAAAATACTTTGGAAAATCCAAAACTGCACGCCTCATAATCTTAATTTTTCACAATAAAATTGATTATTTGATAAGTAACTAATAATGTATTGGTCTTACTAAGTAGTTTTCAATAAATCACATAGCGCTAATTTCAAAAAGTACTAATGTGGGTTTTATGCCTTATACGCCATCTAGCGCTAATTTTAAGAAGTACTTCTATATTGGTCTACCTCTCAGTTATTTTGCAAGGCGCCATCTGGCAATTAGTAAGAACAACAATCCATGAGTTTACATATATACCTGCATAAGTGCATACCTATATATAAACATTAGAGTTGAGTAGGACATACAAGAGGCGGTACATTTGTCCCGTACATGACGTCAAAATGTAAGAGCGGCTCGACATTTTGTATTGTAGGTACTACTTTAAATTTTGTGTCGTGGCAGTCGTTTTCACTCGCAATTCGCGTTAGTCACTCTCCGTCTCCGTAAAACTATAGCATGACGACAGAGAGCGAGCGAGACGCATACTACAAATAACAATAGCACGTCATTTTGTAACGAACATTACTTGACCATAACTACGTTTCGAGTCAGGTTATCGTTGCCACTTCTGTACCTTCTGAGCGTACTTTTCTGACGGGCCTCGTGGCGTAGTCGGTAGTGTAACCGACTTTCGTGCACGAGGTGGTGGGTTCGATTCCCACTCAGGACAAGTATTTGTGTGATGAACACAGATATTTGTACTGCGTCTGGGTGTTTTCTATCTATTATATGTATGTATTTACAAAAAAAAAAGTAGTATATGTATTATATCCGTAATCTGGTACCCATAGCACAAGCATTAACCTTAGTTTGGGACCAGAGGACGTTGTGTGAAAGTGTCCGTGAATATTTATTTATTTATTTTAGCAAAGCGGGCCAGGTCCTTACGGAAAGAAGGAACCGGCTTAGTGGCAACAAAGTTGTGCAAATATTATTTATACATAGTTTTTTATTATAGGTATACTTTAAAATACATATTTTTACAATTTTTTTATTTACCTACTTACAAACAAGATTTACTATGCTAATCGTTTCATATTACTTTGCGTTATTGATTATTAATATATATTGTCATCAATCAGAGTTCAGACTAATAATTGTACTGTAGCTCAGTGGATTAGAGCACTTCCCCGGATAGGAAGGGACGCAGTTTCGATTCCCGCCTGTACTAAAATACTCTTTTTCCTTATTCACAAATATAATTTATACTTTAAGAGTAGCTGAGCATGTCAAGTGCTAAAATATATATCAAAAATAGATATTTTTTACAAGTGCAATATGTGATAAATACAGACATTTTAAGTTTGAAAAATCAGTTGTGCCGTGTAAACCGGGAGTAGAACACACCTCAACGCTTCGCTTATGAGGCGTGCAAAAACATAGCATCACGCCTGTATTCCCCGAAGGGGTAGGCAGCGGTGTATTATACACCCACGAATCGCCAGCTATGTTTAAGTCCCACGTAATAGGGGGCGAGCCTATTGACGTCTACCGGGCACATTTCCAAACTCCGGGCTGCTACTGAGAATTTTTCTTGTTAGGAAAAAGCTCAATAACATTGCCCGACCCGGGGATCGAACCCGAGACCTCATGATTAGCAGTCGCATACACTACCGAATTGCATACTGCAATTTATTACGTAATGAAGAAAATGTTTAAATTTTTTTAAGAAGAGCAGAGTCTTGGCTGTAGTCAATATATACGTATTGTTGAATTCATGAGCGGCCGTCACCACTTACCATCAGGTGGGCCGTGACTCACCTGCTAACACAAGCACTAAAAAGTTTCTTACTGTTTGGTTAACGTGTACCGCAAATTTAAATTTTTCGCAACTTTATTGTCAAACATTGAAACACACTTAAAAATTTAATTAAAGCTTTATACATACAAAACTTGGTTGAAAAAATAACTAAACGACAATGAACGTTTTTAAAATCAATTGCGTATACTTTTTCTAAAGTGCCCAGAGAAACATCGACGGGCCTCGTGGCGTGGTCAGTAGTGTAACTGACTTCCGTGCACGAGGTCGTGGGTTCGATTCCCACTCAGGACAATTATATGTGTGATGAACACAGATATTATGACGGGCCTCGTGGCGTGGTCGGTAGTGTAACCGACTTCCGTGCACGAGGTCGTGGGTTCGATTCCCACTCAGGACAATTATTTGTGTGATGAACACAGATATTTGTACTGTATCTGGGTGTTTTCTACCTATGATATGTATGTATTTACAAAAAAAAAGTAGTAGATGTATTATATCCGTAATCTAGTACCCATAGCACAAGCGTTAAGCTTAGTTTGGGACCAGAGGACGTTGTGTGAAAATGTCCGTGAATAATTATTTATATTTATGTGGGATTGAGTATGTTTCTGAACGACTGTGAGATGTTTGTGTGAATGTATGCTTGCGTAGATCGAATGAGGTATGAAAGAGTGATTGAAACGTATGAGTGGGGGAAGACAGAAAGCAAGAGGGCGGCGAGAGTTGACAAGTTAAGATAGATGGATATACGTAGGAAGAGTTATTTTTAAGATTAAAAAGTTGTGAAGTTGAAAATAAAGCATTTAAGATATTTAAAACTGTGCCACGTTGTCCACCGATTCCTACAATTTGGGGGCTCGTCCGGGATTGAAAAGAAAATTGAAGTTTTTTTTGAAGAAACGACGATCATCCGTAGCACGTGGCAAGACGTACCACTGCGAAGATTTGTTTTGCCGTTACCTATACCTACCGCTTGTGAAGATGCCGCACGGTAAGGTAAGACGACGCAGCCGGCAAGACGACCCTGAGCCTGTAGATGAGTTAAGGTATGGTCTTTCATCCGACCCATTCCGGATGACCGCGGACATGATACTGAGTTTCAACTGCAGTGACAAGACGTATTCTGTATCGCAATGGGTGAGTGATCTTGAAGATAACCCATCTATTTTTGGATGGTCACCACTGCAGCAATTGCTAATGGCGCGACGGTCATTACAAGGTACCGCTGCAGTATGGCTTAGGCAGAGCGACCATTTAAAACTTGGGAAGATTTAAAGGCAGCTATACCTATTGTTACAGAAAGATGAAAATGGACTACTACATCCTGTACATTACATGAGTAGACGGACGACTGCTGCTGAGAGTCGATACAGTAGCTATGAGTTGGAAGCCTTAGCCATAATTGAAGGCATAAAAAAATGTAGGCACTACCTTTATGGAAAATATTTCAAGATTATTACCGACTGCAAGGCATTTCAAATGACATTGGCAAAGAAAGACTTGATGATGTCTCCAAAAATAGCCAGATAGATATTGTTCCTGCAAGATTATGACTTCACCATAGAACACAGAGAAGGCTCAAAGATGAGACACGTGGATGCTTTAAGTAGGTATCCTTATGTGGGTACAATCTTTAAAGATTTGCATCATGATTTAAGACATGCTCAGGAAACCGATGATAGCTTGCAGGCAATAATAAAGATTTTATCTGAAGAAAATCCATACAAAGACTATTGTTTGCATGAAGGAATACTATGTAAAGGTTCATAACAGTGTTTGGTTGTACCACAAAAAATGGAAATAGAAATTATAAAAAGAGCACACGGAAATGGTTATTTCTGAAAAATTAAAACCATTAATTCAATATCAAAAGATTATTATATTCCAAAGTTGGGAAAGAAAGTAGAAGACTACATTGCCACATGTATACCTTGTTTATTGGCTTCTAGAAAATAAGGCAAGCAAGAGGGATTTTTACATCCTATTGAAAAGGGAGAGTTACCACTTCATACTCTACACATTGACCATATTGGTCCCTTATCTGAGATATGTAAACAATATAATTACATACTTACTATGGCTGATGGTTTCACCAAATTCGTGTGGTTGTTTCCCACAAAGACTACATCTACTCAAGAAGTATTGAATAAGCTGACAATACACCAGCAAACATTTGGTAATCCAAGCAGGATAATTTCTGATAGGGGCACTGCGTTTACAAGCAATTATTTTGCACAGTATTGCCAAGAAGAGGGAATAGAACATATAAAGATCACAACAGGAGTTCCCAGAGGAAATGGACAAGTAGAAAGGATTCACAGAACGTTAATTTCAATACTGACTAAGCTGTCTATAGAAAAACCTACACAATGGTATAAGTTTGTGAGTCGAGTTCAACAAGCACTCAATAGCACTCATCAAAGAAGTATTAATACATCACCATTTGAGTTATTGATTGGAATAAAATTAAAGAAAAAAGAAGATATTGAACTTTTGGAATTATTAAAATAAGAAGAAAGAAATAATTTTGTTGAAAGTAGAGAAGAACTGCGGATTAATGTAAAGAAACAAATATTAGATATTCAAGAAGAAAATAAAAGAAATTTTGATAAGAAAAGAAAGAAAAGCAGGGTCTACAAGGAAGGAGATCTTGTTTGTATCAAGAGAACTCAGTTTGGCATTTGTATGAAACTAAAGTCAAAATTTTTGGGTCCATATAGGGTCACCAAGGTTAAACCAAACAACAGGTACGATGTAGAAAAAGATGATTCTCAAGTGGAGGGTCCAAATAAAACAAGCACCTCCTCTGATTACATGAAACCATGGCCAGATTATGTCAGCGAGTCAGACTGAAGGATGATAGGTAAGTGTGCGTTTTAGTTGTTAAGTATGAAAGGGAAGATTGTAAGAGTTTTTTTTAAATTTTAAACGATTGCCCCAACTTATTTAATTTTTAAGATGTTAGTATATAAGTTAACCATTAGTTATGAATACTGTTAAGATAAATATAAGTTATAGTAATAAGACTTTGGTTATGGTTTGGCTAAATTATAAGAAGATAGCCATTTAAGTTATTAGTAGTTATTACATAGTGATGTCTGAGGACAGACAAAGAGTCAGGACGGCCGAATGTGGGATTGAGTATGTTTCTGAACGACTGTGAGATGTTTGTGTGAATGTATGCTTGCGTAGATCGAATGAGGTATGAAAGAGTGATTGAAACAAGGTATGAGTGGGGAAGACTGAAAACAAGAGGGCGGCGAGAGTTGGCAAGTTAAGATAGATGGATAAGATGGTAAGAGTTATTTTTAAGATTAAAAAGTTGTGAAGTTGAAAATAAAGCATTGAAGATATTTAAAACTGTGCCTCATTGTCCACCGATTCCTACATTTATTTATTTATATTTATTTGTACTGCGTCTGGGTGTTTTCTATCTATTATAAGTATGTATTTACAAAAAAGTAATAATAGGTATATGTATTATATCCGTAATCTGGTACCCATAGTACAAGCATTAAGCTTAGTTTGGGACCAGAGGACGTTGTGTGAAAATGTCCGTGAATAATTTTTATTTTAAACAGACAGATGCGAATAGCATTTTTATTTTATAGTAATTATTTGTATATAATTCCACATTTAGCAATCGTTTGGTAGATATCAAAATAAAGGCCCTATTTATTCATTGAAGGTATTCATGTAACACACCTTAGAAATTATGACTCGTACAGTCACAAAATAGAATAAAACTTTCCAGACAGCGACATTTTTCCACATACAAATAAACACACGTCCACATTGATGTGAAAACATTTCAGTTTTAAAATAGAGAACGGTATTTTTGCGCGGATGCAATTTCATTTATCACACAGGCATCATATTTTAAAATATTTTGTTAATTCCTTTGTATACTCCGTGCGAATGTATTTCTCGAACTAGTTTAACAACACGCAACGCTGCGGTACCTATCTGTGCATATGTCACGCAGTGTAATTTAACTAACTGCAGTGACCTTTGCCTCCAATGCAACAAAACTAGGTCTCGGTTATTCTCGGATTAGTAATACAATATATATATATATATATATATATATATATATATATCGGCACTTTTAACCCGACTACGGCGAAGCCAAAAGAAAGTGTTATGATTTTAGTCTTTGTATGTATGTTTGTATTTACGTATGTCCTCCGTAACGCCTAATCTATTCCTGCGATTTTGGTGAATAGGGTGTCAATCGATTCGTTATTATGGCAGTTATATTTGGTATAATATTGTCTACCTTTAGTCTACTTCAACATGACTTCAACAATAGCTTTTTTAACGCGGGTTTTAAATAATTTTTTCATCAAGAGGACATTTAGCTAGGAAATGGCTCTTTCAGAGAATCCTTTTACTCCACGAATATAGTCTCCGCATAATGCTCACAAGATATACATATACATTGTCATAACGTTTATCAAGTAAAAGGAAAAGCATAAAATCAAAAATAAAGTTTAAAAACTGTAACCCGACTTCGACGACTAAAAACTACTTGAAAAAAAGATTAATAACAATTCTGAAACAGACTAAAATCGACTTATTTTTAATGATTAGACTTTGGTATAATAATATTTCAATCACTAGTGTCTTAAGTTATTTGTTCAAAATAATTGAATTCTAGGCCATAGAACATTGGGCATCTCACTACTATCTCTAAAAAGTATAAAACCAGGTTGTTATTTAAAAAAATATCTTTAGAGGGATGATTCCATAGATATAGTAACGTAATAATTATTATATCTATGGATGATTTGATATAACGTACTAGAGAGTTACAGTGTTACAAACTTTCTAAAGATTTTCTTCATTAGTAAATGCAATTTACCGTGCGGGTGCCAGGCGCATCGCTAGTTATCTTATATAATTGTTTTTATTTTATAGTAGAACAGGTGTTTTCCGAGGAATCAGATGAGGGTGGAGGCGTTGAAGATACTGCTCCTCCGAAAGCTTCCCATGGTCCTAACATAGAATTTCCCTTACAAAGAAAGGATATCGACTTGCTCATTGAAGCATTTAGAAAGAAAAAGGTAATGCTACATCAGAGTTTTCTTCATACGGTAGTTTTTTTTTATTGCTTGTAGTGGCAGACGAGCCGCGGTCCATCTGATGGTAAATTGTAACCGTCGCTCATGGACTCAACTATACTGAGAGTATTGTCAAGCAGCTCCTCACCATTAAATTTCACTAATATGAAATGAAAGAATAAACGGCTATCTCCTGCTACAGCCAACACGCAACGATGTGCTTCATGGCCGGTCACAATGGAGATGGTGGTACCAATCCGCTCGGGCCCGATACCAAGTGAGTACTCCCACTCGGTACCCAGCCCTACCACCAGTCATGCAATGGATGATAATTGCTTACTTCCCTTAGTTGCCTCATACGACACCCGTGGGAAAGAATGGGGTGGTGATACTTGTATTCTTAGTCCGTTACCACACGGATAAAAAAATATAAATTTAATTTTTATATTTTTTTTACTTGTGCATCCTACTGCTATGAATTCTGTGATATAATTCGATTTATGAAATTAGTAGATTATACCTTAAATTGGAATTTCGTATTGATTTTATTTTACTTTAGTCAGTAATGTTATACTCAACTATTAAAATATTGTAAAATGCTTTGCTTTCAGTGTTTGAAACTACGTTAGTATAGTATGAAAGGAAATGTCAATTATTTTATTTTTGTCGACCGTTGGTTTCATTCAGATGCCAATAAATGTACTGTGTAGTATTAATATTATTTTATCACTTTAAAGGAAACTATATACTTACAGTTATATTCGTATAGAGTAACGTTTTCGTTCGTAAAATCTTTTATGGCATTATTTTATGTAGCTAATTATAATTAATTGGTTTCATAGCATCGACTCCACCCGAAGCACGTCGGTCAGATATTAAAAGAGGCCGCTCAAGTGCTGAAAAGAATGCCCAATATCCACGTGGCAACAACTTCAATTTCAAGCCAGATAACGGTATGCGGAGATTTGCACGGAAAACTCGATGACTTGCTGGTTATTTTTCATAAGGTAATTAAATAGCTTTTCAGTTTATTTTTTTAGTTTGCATCGACTAATGTTTATTAATTACAATGATGACTAATATAAATACCGGACGATTAAGTCGTTTGATCATTAAGTGTGTATACCTACATGGGCCTCGCGTGGAAATAAATAAACAAGTAAATTATCTAAATATATTATTAATATTCCAGTTCATAATTATATACCTACAGAGTTGTTAGAAGATTTTATGTTAGATTTCGGGCGTTGGTCCGGAATCTTTATGTATTGACGATCAAAACCGTTTGGTTTTGATCATCGTCAATACAAAAAAAAGCTTGTAATAAAAAAAAACACATCTGATCATGCTTGTTTTTTTAAAAGTGGTGATTTCTTGATTGACTGTAAACAAATTCACGTCAGCAGTAAATGATTTCTTAAAATAATTTTATAGTACGAATTATTTGTGAAAGTGGAAAAAGAGTGCTTTACTGCAAGCGGGATTCGAACCTGCGTCCGATTGATTTTAGTACTTGTATTTGTAGTAAACAGCAATTTGTGAAGTGGAGATTGGTAGTGACAGTCGGTGACTGCGGTGGCTTAGCTATCTAGAGCACACTGCACATCCCCGGATTGGAAGGGATGCAAGTTTGAATTCCGCTAGCTGGAAAGTTTTTTCCACCATATATTTACCAATACCTAGTTGTTGTGTTTGATATTAATTTTACGTTAAAAAGCACCGGTATAATGACGTGGTGTTCTCTTCACTTTAGTGCATATTTGACTTTTTAAATAATTTGCTTGTTTAACTTCGATCAACAGTCGATTTGTTTATCGCAGATGTTTAATCATCAACACCGCTTGCATTAGACATTTTCTTGACGGCTTGTGAAGTCTGCCAACCCACGCATTAGAGAACCGTTCTTATATCGTTACAAACAAAAAACAAAACGACACAAATTAGCTACGATAAGTCGTTAATTTAGTGCCATATGTGCAACTATAACTGTGGGGTTTCGAGGTGGGTTCACGACGTGTAATAAGTGTCACCAGGCATATTAAAACCCAAAAAAATTATGATTATTAAGGATGTTATATACAAAAAAATACGCATATGCGACTATGAATATCACTACATAATATACTAGCTGACCGGACAGACGTTGTCCTGTCTTAGCTATGAATATTTAATTACATGCGAACTGTCAAATGTATTAAGTTAAAATAGTCGTTCAGTTTTCTATTAATTGCGCAAGTTCATTAATTTTTCTTCCTGTAATAATAAATAAAAGAAAACTTATAAAAAAATGAATAAATTCGGTAAGGTCGTTCTCAAGTTTTTTTTTTTTTTTCCACGCGGATGAAGTTTTATTTATTTATTAACCATAAAACTTACGTCTATCTTTACAGGTAAACCTAATGCGACAGAGTAGTTGATCTTATTATCTATCTTATAAATCTATATTATACCTAAAGTTTCCTTATAATCTAACTAACTTAAACTAAACTAGGTACTGCAGAGGCAATAAGCAGCCTTTGTGAGTTCGTTCAGTGAACACGAGAATAAATCGATCCGGTCAGAGTTATGGCGAGACCAAGGGAAATAGGGATTCATCTATCTATACTATTATAAAGCTGTAACAGAGCTGTGTCTGCACATTTAAGATATTTGAGAGAAAATAATTGTATTAGACTATATAGGCGTGTCTAAACATAAAACTATTTTTTTTAGATTTTTTGTCTGTTTGCTTGTTCGCGCAAAACTATTAAACGGATTTAGATGCAACTTTTTTATTTGATAGCTCTTGGTTAGACTTAAAAATTAGTATACATTTTATCCCGCTACTATATCGGAGCCTGAGATATAACCCAAAAACTAGTTTTCGGCTGCGGCGAAGCCGCGGGCAAAGGCTAGTTTTTATATTAAGTATAGATAACAGTTAAAAGATTTTTTATTTTCAATGTTTTTTCTTGGATTAGTATAAAAATCGCTTTATATCCATGTTGTTCGGAAAACATGACTGACGAGGAGCAGCGCACACGTCATCTAATTGGCGGCCATCGGCGCAGCCGTGACCGCAGTTTGATTGATAGGCCGCCCGTTAAGCCGGTCGACCTCATTAGTTTGTAGACATTGTTTGCCTACTGTTATTTCCATTCAGTTGATATGTAACAGATATATTTCCGTTACACAAAAATAAAATGTTACAATTTTTGATGTGCGCCCATGACGTAACTGCCGAAAATATTCTCGTAATTTTTGTGTGACCAATCATCAATAAATGTGTAGTTTAATCACTGAGGCACGTGAATTGGAAATGCAGTTTTCTCTAGATGATACATACCTAATGCTGCAATAAGGTGGCAATATTATTTATAATTTAGAGCAAGTGGCTATATTCCTATTTACCGAAGTAAATTATAGAATACTGATTCACAAAAATATAGGGTGCCAAAATAATTAAGTAGTGGTGCAAGATTACTAGGAAACATTTATTTCACTTAATATCGAATCTACAATATTACCTACTGCTCTAAATAATATAAGGAGATAATATATGGAATTCCTCGAAACGGGATAAAAATACTGTGATATCCAGATAATAAACAATTCTCGTAAATACTAAGCGCTGCAAAGACAGTGGTATTGCGTTCGTTCCCCATCTGAGGTCGAGACCTTGCGAGGCATACACCGCTGATTATTCGAAATTGTAGAATTGATGTTTTATATCTTGGTGAAGGAAATCATCGTGAGGATACCTGCACGTCTGACAGATTTTCTCGACACCTTTTGGAGTATGGAAACTGCCACAGTGGAGAAATACAGCCTAAATTCTTCTCAGAGGAGATCCGTATCCAGCAGTGCAATGGAACATTAACTTAAGTTGTAAATAGATAATGATTTCGAAAAATATATTACGACAGTGAATGAATTATAAAAAAACAGTTTATATGTACCTATACCATAAACCAAATAAAACTTTTTTATTTCGTTGGGAGGCAGATGGTTCACAGCCCACCTCATGATAAGTGGTAAACCTCGCTCATGGAGTCAGCTATACCGAAAGCACAGTCAAGCTGCTACTTACCATTCATTTCAGAGATATGAAATGAAAGAATAAACGGCTATCTCCAGCTACAATCAAAACACTTCGACGTGAAACATGAGCGGTTACACGGTAGACCTACGGTACCAACCTCCTCGTCCCGATAGCAAGTGAGTACTCTCACTACCCAGCCCTACTATCACTAATGCAATGGGTGACAATTGCTTACTTTCCTTATTCACCTCGTACGAAACCGCGGTATAGAATGGGGTGATGACACTTGTGTTCTTAGTCCGTCACCACATATTTTATTAAAAATATCTATTTATACAGAATGGGCTGCCTTCTCCAGAAAATCCATACATATTCAACGGAGATTTTGTTGATCGAGGGAAGAAGGGGTTGGAAGTGTTTCTTCTGCTGTTGTCTTGCATGTTGGCCTTCCCAGGTGGAGTATTCTTGAATCGTGGTAACCATGAAGATCTCATTATGAATTCTAGGTGAGTTATATATATATAATTTTTAGTTTAAATGTTAACTGTGAATTCTGTCTATATCGCTTATAATCTATGCCTTCTATACATACGTATAACAAAAGGTGACTGCACCGATGGCAGAGTGGTTTAGATCCGACCTTTGCCTGATTCGATTCTCACACAGGACAACTTTCTGTGTGATCCACAAATGATTGTTCTGAGTCTGGGTGTACTTTGTGTCCGTGACATTATATGTTTGTAAAATCCCCCGCGATACATGGATTATTCCTTAGTGCAGGGTGTTGCCTTAATGTTTGTTTGTTAGCGCACATAGGTATCATTGTAGATAGAGCTTGGCATGGAGCAAATTATAGGCGAAATCGGAATTTAAGATAAAACCATATACAACTCGTATGTGGGCAGTAAATATCGTATCGTTGATTTACAGTTTCAAATTAAACATTATTATTGATATTTTTGAAACAAATGGTGAGTGGTCACTTGGACCCTAAAACTTAGGTACCTAACTATCTCAGTGAGTAGTCAGCACTGTAAGATGTCAAAACAGCTTCAGTTTATTAATGTCCGTGTGGTGACGGACTAAGAATACAAGTGTCACCACCCCATTCTTTCTCACGGGTGGCGTATGAGAAAACTAAGGGAATTAAGCAATTATCATCCATTGCATGACTGGTGGTAGGGCTGGGTACCACCATCTCCCGTGTGACCGGCCATGAAGCACATCGTTGCGTTTTGGCTGTAGCAGGAGACAGCCGTTAATGCTTTCATTTCACATCTGTGAAATGAAATGGTGAGCAGCGGCTTGACAATGCTCTCGGTATAGTTGAGTCCATGAGCGACGGTTACCATTTACCATCAGGTGAGCCGGGGCTCATCTGCCACCTAAGCAATAAAAAAGAACATAATGAAGCTTGGCAAAAATACTTTCATAGGTAACCTACATACAATATACAGGTTGAGTTTTTTAGAATTGCTAGAATTGTGTTTATATCAGCGGCATTTCTATAGCAACTCTCAAATAAAGCCCAATAGAACTTAGAAGAAAATTTTAATGTAATATTGTGGACACTACTAATTTTTAAATTAATTTCTCGGTTAGTAATCATCTTTTCACGTTTAATTAAGTTTGCCTAGAGGCTTAGGTTAGACTACCAGCTGTAGAAAATATGCAAGTAAATAAGCTTTTTTTAGTAAAAGCCTAAGTGTGCTTATGTTAATATTTTCTTCAGAAATATCAATTTATTTTCAACAATGTACCCTGACATTTAGATTTATTTAATGTAGATACTGTATTAGAATTAAACAAATTATAAGACTCGCGATATGAAACATTGCTTATTAACTTTTACAACTTATTATCTTTGTTTAGGTACGGCTTTATAAAAGAGGTCCATCTGAAATATCGGGTAAGTAACCAATTATTTTCGTATTATGAAATTTATTTAAATAACAATCACCAATTTGTTGTGAGACGCAATAATATTTGTAAATGAAATTAAAATAGGATTTAATAGAAATTATTACTACATTAATTGTAATGTAATTGTAATTGTATTTAAATGGAATCTGTGTTCATTGCTTTATCGCGTTAAAGATAAAAAATAGTGATAGGATGAGTGCTTTCTATCACGATGAAACGCATGGGGTTCCTATGAAGATCTTCTGGTAAACTTTTCTGCTTACGATGACAGCACTCAATGTAGTGTTATTACGAGTATATCGGTAAAGAGCTACACAACGTTTATTAGTAAGGCAGCTAAACATCGCTCTGCAGGACAGCTGATTGGCTGTTTACAGTTAATAATGCCATATAACTGGACTTAAAGTATCAAAATACATTGTAGCCTTAAGTAAAATTAAATATTTAATTCCATAAATTTCATAATATACTCAGTAAGTGGAGTGCAGCGGATGTTATGTTAATAACAGTGTTAAACTACCTATACTATAAATCTGGAAATAGAATGTAGTTCTAAATAGATTTTCCGAATGCTTTATGTACACATCCTATGAAGTAGTGTAAACGTTATTCCAGGTGGAAACTAAACAAAAAGTACAAAGAACATATTGTAAAAGAAAATCGAACTAAACCCTTCGAGTACAAGAGTTTCCTCGCCTTTGTTCACACAGTACCTGCACGATATTTACGTA
Organism: Leucoma salicis; assembly: GCA_948253155.1. NCBI lineage: Eukaryota > Metazoa > Arthropoda > Insecta > Lepidoptera > Erebidae > Leucoma > Leucoma salicis. The sequence goes on along the minus strand of OX411807.1, from coordinate 17,263,599 downwards.
ATGTCTAGAATAAATAATGTTACTAGTCTCTTTCTGTTAGGGTTAGTCTTTATTAGTTTTATTCTCGTTAGGTAACTAGTAGTTTCTGGTTATTAAGCTGAGTATTTTACTCTCTTAGTTATTAACTGATATTTTTGTATTGTTGGATACTGTCCAGATTTATTCAGAATTATATTTTTATCTACTAATTGTTTTTTATACATCTACACTATATCACAGTAAATAGGTATATCAATCTTTGCTTATATTTTTACTGTGAGTATATAATCATATTGCGTTATTGGTTTCCAGAAAAACAAACCAACTTTTGTTTGAGTTAACAACATTTAAACATAAATATACTGTGTCATTACAATAATAAACTTAATATATATAATAGGTTTGCCTATTGTAGGTCTTCAATAAATGGTTCACAAACACTAATGACCAGCGTAATATGACAAACATTGCTGGCTTATGCAACGAAAAAATACGAGTATGTTATGTGGTAGTACAGCAGTTTCTTTAAATTAAACTTCATTATTTGTATGCAGCACAATGCTGAGCGGATACTGAAACTGATCGAATGCGTATATCGCTGGCTTCCTCTCGGCACTATCATCAATAACAGAGTGTTTGTAGTCCACGGTGGCATATCTGATACTACAGATCTTGATATGATACGAAGCCTTGAAAGAGATAAGGTAATGCCTGTACTTTTATGATAAAACTACCTTTTGTGACTCAAAATAGTTGTTCGGTTGGTATTAAAGTTCGTTTACTTCTTAAAAATACGAGTATATTAGGAGCTTTTCGCATACATAGCAAATTATAGTTTTTTCTAAGGCTAGGTAAGCACGCACTGCAAATTTTATTCTGAAAATTCTGTGACATAGGAAATTAAATAAAGCTGCACGCACTTGTGAAAATAAAATCGGGAAAATTATGTTCCAGTACGCGGATTATAAAACGCCAGAAAAAAAATCGCGCGAATAAAATTCGCAGTGCGTGCTAAGCCTAAACAATATCTATAGCTAATGGATCTTATCTAAGAACAACGGGAAGTTATTTATTTTAATCCATTTTTTTTAAGTTAATAGAGGATAGAGAAATCTTAATGGAAGCCGATTTTTTCTATAATTATTGGGAAAAAATCCACATCAAAATTGTTGCTCGACTGTGTTCTTCTCTAGACTATTTTGTGGATTTGTTTATAATAAATTTACTATTCGTATGATAACAGTCTCATAGTGTTAAAATTTTGTAAGGCAAAGTAAAAAATATGAATGATTTATTCCAGTATGTATCCCTGTTGCGCCCGCCAGTGACCGAGGGTTCGGCGACTGGCACTGAAGTTGTAGACAAAGTAGAATGGAAGCAGGTTAGTCGTTAGTAATCAAACATTCATGTTCCAACCTGAATTTACCTGATATTGATCCGTGTATTAGCAACTTCTTGGTACATATATCATTTTGTAATGTATTGTCGTAAACTGCAACTAGTTTCCAAGAAAGTTTGTAATTTTCTTTTTCGTAGAGTATTTGAATACATTTTCAATTTTATAATGTTGAACATAATACTGAATACATAATACATAAACTGTAATAGTTTCTATTTCTACGGAAAATTTATTCACTAGTCTATTGGATAGCTTACACGATTTTCACTTCACTTTCATTGCTGATTTTATCTACACGGACATAATATTTTTAAGCAACTGTCTACATGAGTCCTTATCTTCGGTATTTTTAGTATGAGATATAGATAGGCATTGTCATCTTAGATTAATATTTTTTTATTTTTTTTTATTGCATGTAGTGGCAGACGAGCCACGGTCCTTCTGATGGTAAATGGTAACCGTCGCCCATGGACTCGACTATACCGAGAGTATTGTCAAGCCACTGCTCACCGATTCATTTCACAGATATAAAATTAAATATAAACGGCTATCTCCGGTCACACGGGAGATGGTGGTACCAACTCACTCGGGCACGATACCAAGTGAGTACTCCCACTTGGTACCCAGCCCTACCACCAGTCATGCAATGGATGATAATTGCTTACTTCCCTTAATCGCCTCATACGACACCCGTGGGAAAGAATGGGGTGGTGACACTTGTATTCTTAGTCCGTCACCACACGGATAAAAATAATATGTTTTGTGATATTATTAATTTAAAGATTGGTATTTAGGCCGTGTGGGGCCGGCTTTAGAATTGCCCCACCCCTCTCTAGCCATGGGAGTCGTAAGAGCCGACTGACGGAATACGGAGGGAGTGGGCAGCAGCACTTCTTCGAGTATTAACAACATCCACTGCGATCGCCAACCCGCCTGCCAAGCGTGGCGATTACGGCACTATCCCCCATTCATGGGGAGGCCTATGTCCAGCAGTGGACTTTAAAAGGCTGATGGATGGATGGATGGATGATTTAGATGATATTTTATTGTAATGTGATTCATATTTTCTGTGAAAATGAAAATTTGCTAGCGATTGTAAGACGTGGGGGCAATAAAATAATTTCCAGATGTACTTTATTTTTGTCATTTGTATGTTCGAAGGTATTTGATATCTTGTGGTCAGATCCGCAATGCACTGGAGGCTGCGTGGCGAATGCTTTACGCGGTGCAGGAACATATTTTGGTCCAGACGTAACAGCGTCTTTTCTTCAAAAGAATAAACTCAGCTTCCTCATTAGGAGCCATGAATGCAAGCCAGGTGGATACGAGATACTGCATAATGGAAACGTAAGTATCTATATGTATATAAGGGTGAAACTAATTGCGAGACGAATTGACATAGAGCTTGACTGAAAGTCGGGTATTAAATTTTAATTTTAACTAAAAATTAAAAACGCCTTTCATAACTGTCACGTTGGGGAGACCAAAATTAATCATTATTAGGAATGACTTCACCTTATTTCTCTATAATTACAAAATCGGTGTAGGGACTTTCATGATTCGTATAGGTATAATAGCATGCGACCTAAAAAGTAATTTCATGTCTCAGAGAGAAACTATAAACATTTTAGCAACATTTTCTAACCCATACAAACCTATGGCTGCTAATATATTACAATTCAAGCAGTAGGTAATACTAAAAGTAAACTTCCTTACTTCCTAACTATACCTATTATTACAAATGCGAAAGTTTGGTTGTTACGATTTCACGCCATAACTACTGAACGATTATGAATGATGATTAATCATGGAATAATTTACTTACACATGTCTGGAGCCCAGAAAAGGACAAATGCTACTTTTTATCTCGGAAAAAAGGATGGTTCCTGTGAGATAGCTATATTTCATAACGATATAACTAATGTGCCGTGGAGTAACATACTTATATTCTGAAATCTACGCGAGCAAAGTCTAGGAGAATATAAAACAAAATATTTTATACTAGCGGTCTTGACAGATGTTGTCTTTTTTTTTTGTTAAGGCGCGAAAAAAATTTCTTAACACACACACCCCGTCGTTCGGGGCAACGAACAGGGTGTGGGGCCTTCACCCATTAAATAAACCCGCCGTGTGCGCCCACTGGAACTATGTTACATTACTTCAGTGGTTGACAGATGTTGTCCTACCCGAAAGTTGGCTTGCCTGCTATTAACGACGTTAGGTTTCTTTTTATATTTGTAGTTTCGGTAACAGCAGTGGTAAGATAAAATTTTATGGCTGTGTTCTGGTGTGCGAAATATACATTTTGTATAGGTACATATAGTGTGTGTAACCTAGATAAAGGTATGCCCTTTATCTAGGTTACTGCTACTTTATAATTGGCAAATATACGGTTCCTGTAGGATAGCTAATTTTATTAATAAATGTGCTGTAGAGTGACGTATTCATATTATATTGATCGCATTTTGAAGTTCACGCGGACGGAGTCACGGACAGAATTTAGTGTTTTAATACATTAAATGAGTGTAGAAATGAAAACCTTTTCTAAATTCACAGAGCGGAATCTGTACATATCTATGTATATCATGCTACACTGAGTTATAAAATACAAGTGGTCCGTGACTTAAATTAAAATTCACTTGGTTTATGTGTCAGAACAAAATAGGATAACATATTTTTTGTGCTCACAATTTATCACGTTTCAGTAAACCGACATAATATTATCATAATTTGTTTCTACGCTCTTCAAGTGACAAATAATGTCTATTTTATATCAACATTATTTCTTAGCCTTGCGTATTCCAGCATGAATGAGCCGGCTCGATCGGAGAAGTACAACCCTCTTATAGAAGATCAGCGTGAAACAACGGTAGATACTGTTGTGTTTGGTACGGTGAATGCGAGTGCCAGAGGCCCAATAACCTTTTCTATCCTTTCCTCGTTATCCTTTCTGCCCTCTCCTTATTATCATTTCTCTCCACCTATCCCTTTCCTTGGAGATAGCGACGCGCGAGTGATGCCTCTGGTATTTTTAGCGTTTGTAGGCTACGATAACTGATTACCATCAGGTAAGCGTATTATAAAAAGAGTATATCGTATTCTTGTTTGTCACCCACGTAAAAAAAAACACACTTATGTTAGCTTGACTTGTAATTATAATTATGCCAATTTGCCTATGTAATGACGGACTCACTGCCGTATAATGCCTTTGATGGCTTTTAAGCAAATCTGCATCTACATCTACACAGCAACATTCTTAGTTAACTTTTATACTATTCTGGATGCGGCAGTAATAAGATGTATAATCACGGACTAATCAACCCCAATAATGTACAAAAAAAAAGAATTCGTTGCAAAGTATGTTATAGTTATCTGTTTTCTATTCATAGGTAATAACAATATTTTCGGCCTCAAACTACTACGAACTTGGCTCGAATAAGGGAGCATACTTAAAGCTTTGCGGCAACTCTTTGGAACGACAGTTTGTACAATATACAGCAGCTGTGTCCCGAACGCGTCGTTTAACGTTCCGCCAGAGAGTCGGCCTAGTAGAATCCTCCGCAATGAGAGAGCTACATAATCAAATTATGACGGTACGAAGACCTTTAGAGGCGACATTCCGCAGTATGGATTTGAATCAAAGTGGTGGGTATTATTTAGTGAAGGTAAATATAGGTATATTAAATCTTCCGCAGGTTGGCTCCTTTGTGATAAAAACATTCGTTGGTAAATGTATTATTTAGTTTACTGTGCCACAAATATCGGAATTTTATCTCCAGATTAATTTTTGCAGATTTTTGTTTACGTTGTAGTGTAGATGACATCGTACCGATAATTGATAACATCGGTTCAGTATTCGTCTCTGAACCCTCAGGTTGTGGAATTTAGCATCGGACTTTTCGTGAAAATTGCAGTTTCTTTTTTATTTTTTTTTAATTGAATACGTAATAAAATCTTTTATTGTTCTATATCCATTCGATTTCGACCCATTAATCACCGACTTACTCCAAAAATTACAATCGATTCGTCATGTTTTTAGTCGCGTTGGTAATAATAGTTCGATGTTGGCTAAAAATTGTTAATTTTGTAACCCGTCATTGTCAACGAAAATGGTATGGTGCATATTACAGTTATTTGGTGACTTCTGTGCCCGGAGTTAGCGGTATGATGTCATTTACACCCGGTATAAGCGATAATTTATTGCTAAATATCTCTGATTTTTATCTAACTATAGGGTTAGCTTCGTAACCTCAATCTGCGTGAATTCTCATAGCATGAATATGTATTAAATTTATATTTCATATTATGGTTCAGATAGGTATCTATTCTACTTATATCTTGAATGATTTCCTAACAGTATTATATACTCTATGTATCATTCATGTTATTTTGATTTAAGTTTAAAAGAATTATCACTTTTAGGTTACATTTCGGTTAGCGACTGGTGCCAAGCGATGGAAGAAGTCACGCACTTAGGGCTTCCCTGGAGGATGCTTAAGGATAAACTAGTGCGAATTGACCCGGAGACAAGACATGTCCGATATATGGATACGTTTGAACTATCTACCAATGTAAGTGTTACCTGTTGAATCGCCTTATTTTTTTTTGTTTAATCGGGAAAAAATGTACCTAACAGCACACCCCGTCATTCGGGGCAACAAACAGGATAGTGCGGGTCCCTCACTCACTAAATAAACCTGCCGTGTGCCATCTCTCCGCCTGTAATGGCGGACCACTGGAACTGTGAGCATTACTCCAGTGGTACCTGTTTAATCCCTACCTCTTTTAGTTTGTCTTTGTAGAAATTGCATTTAATTTTTACGTATTGTCACTTCCTGGACAGCATTTTCCAAATTCTTTTCAGATATATGGGACCTTAGAGTGTTCCTCCACACTAATCATAAAGATAACACCTTGCAAGGGAATAATAGGGACTTTACAAAAATTCTATTTAACGGACATACATTTCACCCAATTTTGAGCGTAATGTATTGTACCTACTACTTATATTTTCAGAAAGTTGGCCGTAAAACTGACGATTCTAACGTTGTTGAGACGTTATATAAAAATAAAAGCAGCTTGGAGGCTATTTTTAAAATTCTGGACAAGGATAACTCAGGTAAAACAGCAATTTAATTTAGACGCTTTCACAAAATACATTGTTTATCCCCTCTTGATTTCTGTGCCGTTTTTGATGTGAAAGATGATAATATATTTATCATCATTATCGTTTATTTGATTTTATTAATTTTATAAGAAGAGTAAAGCCTTCTCTATGGTACGTTTCTTAAAATTTATGTACATGGTAACTTTGTTCATTCTGCATTCATTCATTATTTTAGGTTTTATAACGCTAGAGGAATTCTCTGAAGCATGTCAATTGATAGGCAAATACATGCCAAATCCTATGACTCAAGAACAATTAGTTGACATTTGTCGCCTGATGGATATTAACAAGGATGGACTGGTTGATTTGAACGAATTTTTGGAAAGCTTCCGTCTTGCTGAGAAAAGTTTGCATTATGAGGAACACGAATTTGCAGAAATGCAAGCCACTTGACAGGAACTTGACCGTCGTCCTAGCCGAACGGCGGTCGATAAAGAAGAGACCGGTGTTGAAGTCGAAATTATTAAACTAGAAAATGACGATAAAAGCAAAACCGTTAATCTTAATAAAAATGGTCACGCTCATTTTATAGACACACAGGCTGTAGATGACTCGAACGACATAGAGTTAAATAATTACGAAACTGCTCGTAAGCGTCCAGGTCTTCTTGAGAGTGACATTTAAATTGAACTTAAATATTATTGTCCATATCCAGACCTGGTGTTGCCAGTTTCTAGTTATAGATATTTTTACTTAACGATAGATCAAAATATATATATAGGAAATAAAGTTGTTTTCAGCTTTTAATAACTTTTGTTCGCGATGATTACTGTACATTTTACTTCCTATATATTTACTTCCTTTAAACTAATGCACAATCATGTCATTCCAGTTTGGAATTTTCGGCCTAGCCCCGGTATCCATCTTATAATTTTAATACCATGTTTTCCTGTTTACATCCTACTCTAATCATTGAATGTGTCTCATGTAGTTTCTAATATTATAATTATATTATGATGAAATTAAATTGTCTAACATATTTACAAGTTCTTTTATAAGCATTAAAAATGTATTTTTAAATAATATCTTTAAAAGCAAACAGAGTAAGAACCATCATAATAAGTATATATTTTTGAACCTATTACGTACTTAATTTTTAATTATTAAGTGTATTGTGGATTTCTAAAATTCGCATTAATTGGTGCCAATCTAAAACAATTATTTGTAATAAACCCTTATAGACAAATATATATTTAGATACATGATGTAACTTTCATGCGAACAATTAACTAATGGGAACAATGATACCAAAACTAAATTCTGTGTATTGCAACTATAGATGTTGTAGTATGTTAGTGATCCATGTTACGCTTACTCTGTATATTTTACAAAAATATGTACTTGTTTAGCGTAGCATAATATTTTAATAATATATCTAAGCATTTTATATTGAAGTCTATTAGATCTTATAAAAATAAAAAGTTCCTTATTAAATCAATTTTCATCTCGTTCTCACTATGGGTTATCCTATCTATAGGTATAGGTACGTCTGTATAACTGATTTTGTTTATGAAGTTATATATAGTATTTTTCTTAGCTTTTTTCTAGTTCTTAGTAGAAGCCTATACATATGTTATACTCAATTATGAAGCATTCCAAGCTATTTTTACTAAAATGATATGTACATTATCAGATATTTAATGTAAATAAAACTAGACCCTTTTCTCACGAAAGCTTAGAGCAGCGCTTTGTTGTATTAGTTTCAGTTTTGTATATTTTTGGGTACTTTTACTACACGGTCTATCTTTTCGTACAGATAAGACTAAAAGAACTAGTCATTTTACGCATTTATTGCTTTAAATTATTCTAAATCCAATTAAAATTATATTATATTTTCATCAATAATTTATTTTACTTAACGTCGTTGAGTTTATTTTCTTGATTATCTACGGCCTGCGATAGGTAAGCATTATATTTACTAATTGAAGTTAACTTTAAATAAACTCTAAATATAGTACTTTTTAAAGTTTTCGCGTTTTATATTCATTATAACACATCTTACGGGTCTATATGCGCATTAAACTACTCAAAGTACTATTATTGAGTCTACTCGTGACCACGGCTGGTGCAACTAAGCTGAAAGGTCGGGGTTAGTTAAAATAATAGTATTATAAGAAGTTTAATGCGCGTATAGACCCATTAGATGTGTTATAGTGAAACTCTTTATGTGCTACTATTAATGCGTGTTGTTAACTTTATATCATAAATTATACTAGCTACACTCGGCCACGTTTCACTGTGGCTATGTGACATTAATTATATTAGAAGTAAATTGACTGCAACAATCCAAATAAAAATAATAAACGTAATTATAATTTGTTCCATAATAGATGCATAATACCGTGGCCATGGCTACCGTTGATGTGACAAGGATTTACTATGACAATGGTTGCGTTGACAACGTTACTATAGCAACGGTTACGATAGTAAAGTAACGATGAAAAATATAATTTGTACGAGACTAGTGGGCTGTATTATGTACGGGTTTGTATCGCCTATACGTGAGTCTTGAAGAGACTTTGCACAGAATATTTTTAGTCAAGAGGTTTGGGAGAAAAATGAATAACTTAACACTCTAGCACTGAGATATGTGCCAATCCTGTTACTGTAACCGTCTTGATTATACCGACCACAAAACTATTACTATTCTTCTTAGATTACAAAGGTAGTGGTGAGCTATGAAATACAGGCAACCTGTGTCGCTTAAGCTATCCCTAACGTTATCGTAACGAGAATCAGCCAGAGAAATTATAAAACGTACACTCCGTTGTGTCGATTCTGTAGTTTAGAGTCACTGTTTTATGCATAATGAAAATACACACAAATGGATGTATTTACTGCACTTTTATGTGTATGTTCCTTTATCAACATTTAAGTACGCATTTTATAAAAATAATTACAACATTAAATAAAAATAATCTTAAACATCAATGCTTTTTGTTATTTCGTACTGAAATAGTTGTGAATTCATGATAATGTGTTTCACTTACTTAATTATCATAGCGCCATTTCCCTTGCGGGGTAGGCAGAGAGAACAAAGTACCAAAAGGTTCTATTGCATACATTCTCATACTTCCTCAAAATTTATAATTCTCTTCATACAGCCTAACCGGTTTCGGAGACTCCTGCCTCCACCTTCCTTCAATACATAACCGATTTCGTCCAGGTAGATGAGTCTCGGTGTCCCTCCTGTGCCTACATCCTTCCACATTCGCATTTAATATTTTCAACCAGTCGATAGTCCGGCATTCTTTCCACATGTCCTAACCATCGGAGCATTCCCTTTCGCATCTTTACACCAATACTCTCTTTCATACCTACTCGCTCTCTTACGTCGTGGTTACGAATACGGTCAATCACCCTAACTCCACAAATTTTCCTCAGGGATCGCATTCTGGCCGCATTGACAATCCCGACTGTATCCACATCCAAGATATTATCGTATTCATCCACTCGTTCTAAGACACCGTTGCCTATTGTTACTCTGTTCCGGCTTCTTCTCTTTTAAAGACCATTATTTTGGTCTTGCTCACATTCACACATTTTCTTCTGTCATTACGTCAACTAGGGTTTGCAGGTCAGTCGCCGACTGCTCTAATAGTCTCTCGTAATCGTCTGCATATAGCAAAGAATTATCCATTAAGTCTTAACTCCCATATTCATAATTTAACTCTATTTAACATTTTAAAGCTATATAGTTTTTAGTAGGTATCAGTCCCTACTTGTAATCGTTAGTGTTTGAATTACGTTTAGTCTAACAGATATTTACCATATTTCTCTGTAATATTATAATCCTATAAAATGGAATGTCATGAGGCATGAATAGATCTTGCTTAAAAGTGAGAAATTGGTTGGATTGCGAGTTAGAGAGCTAAACAAACAAAAATAGCTAAAATTAATTTAAATAATAATCGATAAATTTATAGAGTGCATAGAAAACGAATAGCAAATACATTTAGCACAAAACTGGTGGTATAATGATACAGCGCTACGTTCTAAACGGAAATCGACTCGTTCTTGTTGCGAATATATATTATGTTTTGAGTAAAAGTTTGGTAATACATATTTGAAAACCTAAATGACTTGAAAACTAATAGGTAATTAGTTATTATTACCTAATTTGCTGGGTCTAAAAGTTTAATTTACCTATTAGATATAATAACACAAATTTTCATTGACAAATTCCTCTTTATTCCCTCTCCTTTTCTTACTCATTTTTAGTCGAACATAATTATATTTAGATTTGTTTTGTGAAAATCCGAGGTCCAGAGAATTTATTGATTTCTGATTTACAGAAATAACTTTGATATAATCATCTGTTCTATACTGCCTTGATTAGGGTCATCCGTACCCTAATGATATTTTCAGAACTTTGGTACATGGCAGTTAATAACCCATATTGATAAGAACTACGTTTACGGATTTGTTTATTTCCATTTTGTTACACCGATCTACAAAGCTTGTGCTTCTTTTTAATGAATCATTGTTAAAAATATATATGGTTTTTTAACCATTACCATTTCTATTAATAAAGAAGTAACAAAAATTGTCGGAGCATAGATTTCATCGACCTCTCTCTTGCAATTTTTTCAGGAGTGTTCTTTTAATTTTTAATACATTTAAAATGAGCTGTCAAAGACATATTGATACTCATAGATTGTATATATACTAAATATATGTAGATACTTGATAATAGAGCAGAATAGATATGTTGATACGATGCGCTATCCAGGTGATATACAAACACCACCATCATTTTTCTGCAGATTACAAAAAAGTGGGTTTTCTGGGGCTCTATTTATCACCTCGCTGTAGAGTGGCACCTATATTTCGTTTGAAAATAATTTAATAGAATTAACTTACAATTATTCATCTGTTTGTTAGTTGTAATGACTGCAACAAAATAATATGTTTTTTTTTAATAATCAAGAGATGAAAACTACAACAACATATGCCCATATGCTATCATACTCTATATGACCTATGTATTATAAATAGCACTATTATATATTTAAACAGCACTTTATACAATTAATTGTGAAAAATTTACTATCTAATTATTGGATTTTATAGTAATGCTTAATTATAAATAAAAAAATCTATTATATAGTCTCTGTGAGCCGAGTGCCCCAATGTAGGTTATGCTGTCTGAATGCTTTAGTAGACCTTTATAAACGATGTATAGACATTCAACAAATATCGCTATCAAAATTTATAAATTTCTACCATTAACTTTATATCTAAAATATAAAAATATTTACAAAATATGTGTAGTAACTAATATTCTGTATTTTTAATAATTGTCCATTAAATGTGATAATGCTAATAAATAATAACATGTTTTATTGATCCTAAGTAGGTACTTAATCTTTGATACCATAATAATTGAGGTATACCTAATTTCTGTGAGGTAAATTGACAGCAATAAATAGCTGAAGGGTTTCCAATAAGTATTTGTAAAATCACAGAATTCATTCACGTACAGAGATATAAAATTGTTATACATAGCTTCAGTAAGCTTAAGCCGATCGCCGATACAGGGTACCTTTTATCCAAATCTAATGAGCCTTTTACTTGAGTAAACATTTTATATTTACGAGATCAGCGTAAGCGAAACTGTAAATAAAAACTAGAGCTTTAGAGGATTTTGTGTTGTACTTTTAGGCGTTGGCCTGCTTGCAAGGTGTAATAATGATCGAAATATTGATACCTTTTTTTGATCTTTATTTTTTAGCATTTGACATGCTCCGCTACTTTTTAAAGTACAAATTATTTGTGAATAAGGAAAAAGGGATTTTTTATACGAGTGGGAATCGAACCCGCGTCCCTTCCAATCCGGGGAAGCCACTGAGCTATCGTACAGACCTATTTGGTCATCCCAATTTCTTCATCACATTTGTCTTTACGACCAACACCATCTATCGGAACGCATTTACATGCATCAATCCAATATAGTAAGTTTAATGTATAGTATTTAGATATTTTTATATATATCTGGTCGGTATAATGTATGAAAATACTTCCGACAGATGGTGCAGGCGTCACCCAAAGACGTTAAGTATGAATGTGTTATCGAGATTAGCAGTCGGGAGCAAGGGTCACGATGGCTGAATTGGCCTTTCATCTGGACGGTATCCAGGAGATGCAGGTTCGAATCCTGCTCGTGACTGTTATTTTCGATTTCACATTTTTCACTTTGTGTTTAATGTATGTTGCTAAGCATGTCAAATGCTAAAAATATATATAAAAATATCTAAATATTTATAGGGTTTGCGTCATTATTAGGTAAAATATTAATTGTAAAATTAAATTTACCTGGTCGGTATAATGTATGAAAATACTTCCGACAGATGGTGCAGGCGTCACCCAAAGACGTCAAGTATGAATGTGTTATCGAGATTAGCAGTCGGGAGCAAGGGTCATGATGGCTGAATTGGCAAAGCATCTGGACGGTATCCAGGAGATGCAGGTTCGAATCCTGCTCGTGATCTCTTATTTTCGATTTCACATTTTTCACTTTGTGTTTAATTAATGTATAGTGTTAAGCATGTCAAATGCTAAAAATATATATAAAAATATCTAAATATTGAATTTTGCAATTAAAATTCATACTATTTGATGATGCATGTAAATACGTTCCGATAGATGGCATTGGTCGTAAGGACAAATGTGATGGGGAAATTGGGATGACCAAATAGGTCTGTACGATAGCTTAGTGGCTTAGAGCACTTCCCCAGATTGGAAAAGACGCGGGTTCGATTCCCGCTCGTACAAAAAATCTTTTTTTCCTTATTCATAAATAATATTGATACCTACTACTACTAAGAGCAGCTTTGTATCTAATATTTGCACCATGATGTCATCCCATAGGTTTCGGGTGTACTACTGTCTTTTAGCATGCAACTAAAGACAAAACGATAGTATCACTTATAAATATACATCGTGCCATTCCTCCACCCATTCCCTTGGCTGCTATAAGAGGTGACTAAGTGCAAATAATATGATTACAAGAGACGGAAAATAGGACAGAGACCCGCACTGGTTGTAGGATTCGTCAAGGTCACAATCAAACGAGTAGGTCTAAACATATTTATGTACCACCGAAGGAATGTAACATAGTTCCAGTGGCCCGCCTATAAAGGCGGAGAGACACACAGCGGGTTTCTTTAGTGGGTGAGGGCCCCACACTACCCTGTTCGTTGTCCCGAACGACGAACGACGGGGTGTGCGGTTAGGTATTGCCACCTCAATTTTCAAAAACTAATAAGGTAATAAAACTTTAGCGGATTGACCTCTTTCCATACCATATTATTATTCAGGAACCAAATTAGTTTTAGAAGTTGTATGCTGGCGGAAAGATAAATATTTCCTGAAGGGTTCAGTATATTTTATACTATTTCATGTTCCAATAACGTAGTTATCTAGCTGGATAAATGTCAATATAAGATCGATGTCTCACAAATTTGGAACTTCAAGAGCATAATTTTATTTAATAAAATAAACCCTTTTTAAGTTGACAAACAAAGTAAAATGTTACTACAGTGCACATACAGACATCTTAAATGCTATCAATATTTTAACGCGCTTATACTCGTATTAGCATAATTTGTAATTAACAATGTAATGGTCGTATCCAAATTAAACTTTGTATGTAGATCCGCTATAATTTGGTATCTAAGAGAATATCTGATTATGGAACCAGGATGTAGGTAGTGAAAACTGTTAATGGGTAATTAGTAAACCCCTCAGGGACTCACGAGTCGTTTTGAGAGGTAAACTTTTTACTTCATTTAACTGATCGAAACTGTAAAAACATGAAAGTAAAATCTTCCGAGCATATTACTGCAACATGTGATGATAAATGTAAACGTTCCTATTTCATCATCATAGTGAAAAATTTGCTGACTATCAACTGGTGGTAGCCTAGGTTATAGAGTAACAAATATAATCATCACAATAGTTAGAAAACTTTGTTTGTATGAACAGCAATCCCTGTAGGCAGTAAATTTTTTTTTATATATAATAAGTCACACGTAAGTCAATCAGAACATAGCCTCATTTCATTTCATCTCAAAGAGCTGCATAATGATTAGACTTATAGAATACTAGCTGACCCGAGCCCACTTCATTGGGTGGTAAACATTTAAAAAAACCCGTCTAATAGAAATATCACTCAATAGATTACGACACGGTCGCGGTTCCATACTATGTCGTGTTCGCTCTTTAATCATTCCTCCAAATTATATGAAGTAAAAGGGAAAAAAGTATTTTGTTTTAAACACTTGAGACGATAAATTTACTTATTTTGATAAGAAATTATAATTGTTGATAATATGAGCAATAAACATGACCTACCGATTTAAATTATTTTTTTAATATAGATAACTACTTTTTGTGACTTAAATATCAAGCTCTACAACTTTTCTCTAGAACTCAATCATATATCTCTCATCGTTAAGTCAGCGTTCGTAAGAAACGTTTTCGTTCGACCGTTTTTTCTCCGACTTACTTTGCAAATCCGACTACCATAAAAAAGTCTTATCATTTCTCCGGTTAGTATATAGCTTGCGACACTCACAAATAACTTGAGTTTATATTAGTAAAAGAAAAATCTAAATCGGTTGAGTAGATCCAGAGATTACCCCCTACAAACTCACAAACTTTACCTCTTTATAATATTAGTATAAATTACTATACACACTAACACTAGGAATTGAGTTTTGTATCGATGATGATATATTTGTTTCGTGAAAATGACGTTTTAGTTGATTTAATGTTCTCTCTGCCTACCCTGCAAGAGAGATTACGTGATGATAAGTAAGTAATTGATTTAATATAAAACATAAAGTGTGTTAAGCCTAGCAATAACTGCGCGATTGAATAAGATACATTGGATACGTACTATACATGTTCGAGTTACTGGAGCACATCTGTCTAGTATATTACCTCGTTAATCTTGTTGTTTACGATTGCTTACCCTTATTAAATACCACCTGTTGATGTAATAACAAATAGTACTTACCTGATATATCTTGTTTTAGGCGAAAACTGGGCACCCGAAAGCCATTTTATGACATGTGGCAAATCCGTTGTATCTGCCTAACTTTTTGGGAAACAGGTGCGAGATTATTTATGTATGTGTGTACATCTTAATAATGCTGCAATAGCCCACCATGTTGGCCCAGTGTGACTTAGCAAGTTGTTAGGATTATTTTCTCAGGTATGCAGGTTTGCTTATTATGCTTTCCTTCACAGATAATTTATAATAACTCGATACCAGAATCACACTGGGAACCCTTGCAGTCAGAGAAAAATGGGAGCGGGAACTACCTAAGAAATATTTTTACCTTTCAAATTTAAACATGAAAATTTGAATTACAGTATAAATAAATAATTATGAGTTTCAAGTTTAGGGTGAAATTATGAACTACCTTTAAAAACTTTTTATAGGTAGGTAGTGACTTGAAAATTGGAATTTTACCTACTTACTTATAACAAGTGGAAGAGGTTACCGCCATTCGTGGATTCAGCAGAACTAAATCAAAAAACCATCATTTTATTTCTCAGATAAGAAATGCTTGAATGAATAGCTAGCTCCTGCTTCTTGGGTAATCTAAGATTGATCTAATATCGTTTTGACTACGTATAAAACTAAGCACGAATAAAAAATAGTTTTTTTATATACTACGAAGATGGCAAAAAATCATAAGGTACCACCTGAGTAAGTGGTAAACGTAGCCGCTAGCAACGCTACCAACGCCACAGGCATCACTCGCGCGGCGCCATCTCCGAGGAAAGGGATAGGAGTTGGAAAGGAAGGATAATAGGGAGAGGGTATAATGGATACTAAGGAGAGGATAGGAAGGATAATAAGGATCGGATAGGGATGGGGTTTGGGCCTCCGGCGCTCTCACTCAACATACGAAACAACAGTAGGAGTAACTGCCGTTGTTCTTCACGCACGTACATCACGCTGATCTTCTGTCAGAGGGATGTACTTCCTCGATCGAGCCAGCCAGAACTTCTGTGAGAGGATGGTCCTTTCCCGACCTAGCCACATTCATATTAAGCCAAGCTAGGATCTACCACTAGAAAATAAAAATAATAAGAAAGCTTTAATGTCAACCCGACTTACAAATGAAACTTAACCAATCATTAATTTCAAGTCTAGCAACTGAAGTTTTATAACTAATGTACAATTATTTTTGTTGATTAAAAGTACTTACAACTTTTTCTAACAACTTAAAGATTTCAGTATAAACTCAGTTTAAGATACTTAACTCGCCTCAGTAAAACTTAGTTCAAGTATTTTGGTATTTCTGTGATTAGTTTAGCTTGGACAAAAAACATTTCGTACCTATAGTATGATAGTAGGCTTTTCCTTTTTTGACTGTTTGAGTATGTCAATATTATTATATCTATTATTTGCTATTAAGTTTAAAAATGTCACATCATACAGCTGTCTGCAAAGTGTGTCCTATATCTCAGAATAGATATTATCTTCTATCAAGCTGGTCTCTGTTTTTTTTTTTCAGTTTTTTTTTAAATTGTTTTTTATTTGATAACTTCTTATAAATCGATGAACGCCGGCTGCACACAAGAAAAAAATTCATGTTCCACCTGAGCCCAGCGTGCAAGCGAGAGCGCGGAACAAGTGAAAGTTGCCTTTTTTTTTTTAATGCGTGATAGAATGTTCCTAACCACACACTCCGTCGTTCGGGGCAACGAACAGGGTAGTGTGGGTCCCTCACCCACTAAAAAACCCGCCGTGTGCCATCTCTCCGCCTTTATTGGCGGACCACCGGAACCATATTCATTCCACATTCCTTCAGTGGTCAAGCGATAGCGGCCTAAGCGTTCGGCTTGTGACGCATCATTATGATGTTATCACGTAAAATTATCGTCCGTAAGCCGACTTTACAGACAACCAATATAATAGATAAGAATGTTTTTTTTTAATTATCACCTTGTACTAATGAATAATCCTTGTATCGGATAACTTTACAAACATAGAATTTAACGGACACAAAGTACACCGAAACTCAGAACAACCGTTTGTGGATCACACAAAGTGTTGTCCTGTGCGGGAATTGAACCCACAACACTTGGATCTATCGAAGGTCGATATCTAAACCACTCCGCCATTTGTTCTCAGTATAATGAAAAAAAAATTATGATTTTTTTTATTGTCATGCCACTGCGCACCATTTCATTTCTCACATATGAAATAAAAGAATAAACGGCATCCTTCTGCTACAGCCAAAACACACTGACGTCACATAGGAGACGGTGGTATCGACCCGTTCGGGCCCGATAGCAAGTGAGTATTGTCACTTGGTACTCCATCTTTCATTTCATATCTGAAATGAAATGGTGAGCAGCGGCTTGACAATACTCTGGGTATAGTTGAGTCTATGAGCAACGGTTACCATTTACCATCAGGTGGGCCGTCGCTCGTCTGCGTGAAGGCCAAACAAACAAACAGATAAACAGTCAAACTCAAACAGACAAAAATTCTAAAAAAATATGGACTGCTACTTAAAAATAAAGTATAGATGATAGAGAAGATATCGCAATAATTATAAATAAAGGACTTCGATGAAACTTTTTTTGTTTTGCAAATCCTGCTCGTGACTGTTATTTTCGATTTTACATTTTCGCACTGTATGTTCACTCTTATAAAGCTTATTTTATGAATGGCCGATTAGTGATTGGATATGAACATGAAATCGAAAAATCATTGGTAAGTGCCTATATTGCGAAACTAAGTTTTCAAACAGGGAATCAAGTAAGGAAACTAAGTCTTGGATGCTTTATTTAAGCTATTCTAGGAAGGAATTTGGTGAAGTTATGTTTTCAGCCCGTTATCATCAACACCTCACATTATTGCAGAAAGTAGATCGCTAAAAGCAAAAATTTTATTCGAGATTCGCCTGGGCGGCGATTCGTAGGGATAAAAACTTCCATGAGCGTTTACGAAGTGAAGTCGAATTTATTTGTGACATCCCGCGGGAGTTGGATCCAAATAAATTGTATTACACCAGAAATGGTGGCTGATGAAATTGCTTTCAGCAGATAAATATAGATATGATTGCTGAGCAATATCCTAAACAAAACCACTCTGAGTGCTATGCAAATATAATATATAAATAAAGTTATACCTGTGTATTACATTTAGAATCCATTTTATTGATTACATCGTCGTACATAAAAAGATTGACTAAATAATTAAATCAGTAGGTATATTATATTTCTCTGCAAATGAATAATAATTAATAACATATCATCACAAGATATAGTAGAACCTTGCTTAACCCAGATTGAATGGGCCGGCTCGATTGAAGAAGTATCACCCTCTCACAGAAGATCAGCGTGAAACATGTGTTTTAGTAAGGTGAGTGAGAGCGTCGGAGGCCCAAACTCTCTCCCTATCTTCTCCTTAATATCCTCACTATCCTCTCCTTACTGTGTTGCCCCGTTGGCGATGCTAGCGTCTATAGGCTAAGCTAAGGTAACCGCTAACCATCTGGTCATATTATACTTGATTGCCATCCACGTGACTATAAAAAATATAAAATTAAAAGTTTTTTACTTACTCTTGCACCTTGAACAAAAGTATTTTTAAGTTATTATATTAGAAAAACAAACCAGGATACAATATAAAAAATACATAATCTAGAAACAGTTTTTATACTAAGTACTTTTGTTAATAATAATAATTTCCAAACCTAAATTTCGGTCATAAATTTTTATTCTAGTTAGGTATACGCTTTATACTTGAGCTAAATTATGTAAACATTACAAATTCTCGTAGGCATAATAAGACACTTTCTTTTAGAAATAAAATGCGTGTGAAAAGTTTTTAGCCTCTTCTTAAAGGTTAGATATTTGTTACTTTCCATATTACCCGTAACTTCCCCTGCGCGGTTGTATCCACAAGAGTACGGTACTATGTTGAATATAAATGACGCATTTTCCTCCTTAGCCTCTTTTTAACATATTTTAGGCACTTGACATGTTGAATTTTTTTTTTAACAATTTTGGACTGTGAGATAGCAAACACCACAGGATGATACATTTAAACTGATCGGTCTAATCAAAGTTTTTTAAATAAATAATAAAATAGTTGAAATTGGTTGAAGCTGTAAAAATTGTTGTCTTGGTATCAATTATTGAACAACGTAAAACCAGCTAACCTAGTTGTTTTTATTTTTACTAATATTGTAAATTCGAAAGGGAGTTTGCTTAGCTTTCACGCTGTGACTACTGAACCAATCGTCATGAACAAAACAGTAGTCAGTAGTTTGGAGCGTAGAAACCGATATAGGTACTTCTTATTCCCGAAAATGTGCCTGGTAGACGGCAATAGGCTCGTCCCCTATTACGTGAGACCTAAACATAGCTGGCGAACCGTGGGTGTGCAATACACCTCTGTCTACCCCCTCGGGGAATACAGTCGTGATGATATGTTTTTATTCCGGAAAATTTCGTAGTTCCTGTAGGATATCTATTTTCGTATCATAATGATAATTAGTGTGCCTATATACGGGTGTCGTACGAGGCGATTAAGGGAAGTAAGTTATTATCACCCATTGCATTACTGGTGGTAGGGCTGGGTACCAAGTGGGTGTACTCACTTGCTATCTGGCCTGAACGGGTTGGTACCACCATCTTCCGTGTGACCGGCCGTGAAGCACATCAGTGTGTTTTAGTTGTAGCAGAAGATTTCCGCCGTTTATTCTTACATTTCATATCTGTGAAATGAAATGGTGAGAAACGGCTTGGCAATACTCCCGGTACCTATAGTTGAGTCCATGAGCGACGGTCACCATTTACCATCAGGATAGCCGTGGCTCGTCTGACACCATACGCAATCATAATAAAAAAATATGTATATTTCGTGATTCTGGGTTTTTCGGATTTATGGAAAGACGCATGCAAAGCCCATGGGACAGCCAGTAACTACTAACAATTATGACAATATTAAGCACAACTTCTTTAATTTTTACTATGCTGAGATTTTATGCCATAAGTAATAGGGGTTAAAGTATGAAATTGCCGTTTTATTGTAATAGGTACTTTGAATTGACATAGAACCTTCATGATTTGAGATTTTTGAGTGAAATTTTTTCAAATGGTACCTATGAGGTTGTTCTTTTAAGAAATGTGCAACATTCGATTATCGACTTTCAGCTGTTTCTTTTATTCAGCTTAGTCAAGAAAGATGGATACTTCGAAAATTCGAGTGATTTTTGAATACGAGTTCCGACGCGGAACTAACGCTGCAGAAACAGCTCGCAATATCAATGTTTCGTTTGGAGAGGGGACTGCTAATGAACACACCGTGCGATTTCGGTTTAAACGCTTTTGTGATGGAAATTTTGATTTGAAGAACGAACCACGTGGAAGACCGCCCACACATGTGATCCGAGCCAAACTACCCAGGAATTAGCGGCTTGGTTTATCGTTACATAACAACAATATTGACTCATTTGCGTAAAATCAATAAAATAAAAAATATGAAAAATGGGTGCCTCACGATTTGACTGATCTGCAGAAAGAAACGCGTGTTGAAACTTGTGTTGCCTTGTTGAATCGATACAGAAATTAAGGAATATTGGATCGAATTATATCATGTGATGAAAAGTGGATTCTTTACGATAACCGTAAGCGAAATATGCAATTGCTGACCCCAGGTCAAACGCTGCAACAGTGTCCTAAAGCAAAGCTTACCAATAAAAAGGTAATAGTAACTGTTTAGTGGTCTCAGCATGGTGTTATTCACTATAGCTTTCCCCGATCTGGTCAAGCAATAATGGCAGATGTCTACTGTGCTGAACTCCGAACAATGATAGCAAAACTTGCAGTGAAACAGCCCCGACCCATGAATCGATAATCACCATTATTGCTTCATGATAACGCGAGACCTCATATAGCATGAGAAACCGTTTTAACTATAAAGGAACTGCAATTAGAAACCGTTCGTCACCCTCCGTATTCGCCAGACCTTACTCCAACGGACTACCATTTTTTCGTGATTTGACAATTTTCTACGTGATAAATTTTTTTTTCTTCTATGCTGTGTGGGGCCGGCTTTAGAATTGTCCCACCCCTCTCCACCCATGGGAGTCATAAGAGCCGACTGAGGGAATATCGGTGGAGTGGGCAGCAGCACTCCTTCGAGTATTAACAACATCAACACCGATCGCCAACCCGCCTGCCAAGCGTGGCGATTACGGCACTATCCCCCATTCTTGGGGAGGCCTATGTCCAGCAGTGGACTTTAAAAGGCTGATGGATGGATGGACGAAAAAGTTTTCTTCCCAGGAGGCAGTACAAAATGCTTTCACACAGTTTGTAGAATCTAGATCACCAGAGTTCTATCGCAAAGGCATAAATGACCTTCCTATTAGATGGCAGCAACGTATAGATAATAATGGTACATAGTTTGATTAAATAAATATGTTAAACTAGCTGTTTCCCGCGGCTTCGCTCACGTATAGTATTTTAAAGAACAAATTATTTTGATCTATATTTTTAGCACTTGACATGCTCAGCTACTTTAAAGTACAAACTTTTATTTGTGAATGAGGAAAAAGAGATCTTTAGTGCGAGCGGGAATCGAACCTGCGTCCTTTCCAATCCAGAGAGGTGTTCTAATCCACTGAGCTACCGCACCACCTTTCGGCCATATCCAATCTCCTCATCACACGTACTTTAAAACAAATTATTTGTGAAAGTGGAAAAAGAGAGGTTTACTGCGAGTGGGATTCGAACCTGCATTTCTTCCAATCCGGGGAAGTGCTCTAGGCCGCTAAGCCATCGCAGTCACTGACGACGACTCCCAATCTCCATCTCACAATCGTTTTTGATGTCTGTACGTTTCGTAAAGTAGGTATCCTAGAATCATACTTCATACCAGAAAAATGCTGTATTCTTCCACGCCAGCAATCGTCTTTTCAATCGTCTTTCTGGATTATTCCCTTCGTACCTACAAACTGCTACTTTGTGAACGTCTGTGTGGTTATTCAGGTAATTAATTACTGAAGCACTGTGAACTCCTTGTTATGTTTAGTGTTAGTTTTTTTGAGCTGCTTCTTTCCAGTATCATTTGTAAATATTGCGTGAAGTTTGGTAGGATTCTCCTTAAAAATGTGCACTATATCAGAGATGTCTGATTGGAGATCGGATGTAACAGACCCATCCTAAGGAAGATATACATCAAAATGTTATTCGGATTGGTTTTGTATTGAACTAAACCGAAGGCTTTTTACAGGGTTCCCTTCTATGCAAAAATTCCCCTATTTGTGATAGACTTAAAATATCGGATGTGTTTGTCCGGCTGCTACTAACTCATATAAACCTCCATATATATGAAATACTGGCATATCAGCAAAGTATTCATCAGAACTATTATAGTTATTACCATCAGCATCATGAGACATAATAGAAAAATTATCTTAGTGAGTGGCTACATGAGCAACTATATCTTCCTGCACCTGCCTAGCCTAGACTTGAGCTCATATAACACAATATTGTATTTTACAAGCAAGCTCCGTCAATGAAGGAAGAGATTTATTTTTTTGCTAACCGTCGTTCGGGGCAACGAACAGGGCAGTATGTGGCCCTCATCCACTACATAAACCCACCATGTGCCGTCTCTCCGCCCGTATTGGCAGACCACTAGAATTGTATGACATTCCTTTAGGTGTCGCTTACGTACAACCTACGGTGTGTTTAACGTTATCTCGTCATATAATAATAATAATAAGTGGCAGAACGAAAAAATAGCCCGGTTCAGAAAAAGTGCATAATGCCATCTATCGAGCGTATACTTATTTATAATGCAAACTATGAATTTAAGCAATAAAAAACTAAATAAAATTGAAATGCTTGTTTATAATGTTTAAGTAACAGCTTTTTACTAAATCCCTATGGAACTAACAAAATACAATTTTTAAAGTTTCTGTTTGACTATTGTTTCGGCTAATATCCATAACGGCTCGACCAATTTGAACGGGACTTTCACTGGCATATATAGCAGATCTTACAAGGAGTAACTTTGGATACTATTATTTTAGAAATATTATTATATAAATATAAAAAGCCTTTTATTTCCTGTTTACAGTATTTAACCTTATTCTATATTAGTCTCATTTATGTATACCTAAAACTATGTTTATTAATTTGAATATTTATTATTTTTTTTTAGACAGGGACCCCTCTCAGGTGAAGGCCTCCTCCAAAGATTGCCACTTGTCTCTGTCTAGAGTTATCTGTTTCCATTTGGGGCCGGCGATCTTTTTAATGTCGTCTTCCCAGCGTGTGTAAGGTCTTCCCTTGTAGCGTTTGCCTGGTGGGCCCTTCCATGTGGTGACCGTTTTGGTCCACCTTTGATCTTTAAGGCGCGCTACATGCCCGGCCCACTTCCATTTTAGTTTCTGGGCATAATTTAGGGCGTCAATTGCTTTTGTCCTTGACCTTATCTGTGTGTGCCTTATCTTCTGTACTTTTTTAAGATGTAGCATGCTGCGCTCCATTCCTCTCTGGCAGGTGTTTATTTTTTTATATTTTTTATTTGTAAATTTCCACGTTTAGCACGCGTATGTTAGGCATGGGATAAGACATGAATCCATCACTTTCTTTTTTAGTTTTATGGCCATATTACTTTTGAATACTTCTTTATAGCTCCAGTACTTATTCCATGTAAATTTTACTCTTCTCTCCACTTCTAGTTCATTGTTATTTTTGTTAAATCCGATTTGTTTGCCTAAGTATATGTACTGCTCTACGTATTCTAAAAGTTTGTATTCAATTGTGATTTTTGTTCTTGTATGGTTTTGTTTTTGTGGTATTCATTTCTAAGCCGAATTTTCTACTCGCTGTATGTAGAGTTTCGATCATGTATTGAAGTTGACTACTGGTTTCTGAGAGCAAGACAAGGTCGTCTGCGAACCTTAAATGGTTTAAATATTTACCCTGAATATATAGTCCTCGCTTCTGCCAGTCTAATTTGCTTATGATAGCTTCTAATATAGCAATAAATAATTTAGGAGACGAAGGGTCTCCTTGCCTCACTCCTCTTCTTACTGGAAAACTAGGTCCAATGGTTTCCAGCTTAACTCTACTAGAACTTTTATCATATATGTTCCTAAGAACTTCTATGTATTTTGTCTCTACATTTTGAGCTTTTAGAGTGTCCCATATACTTTTGTGTAATATAGTATCGAAGGCTTTATTGTAGTCGATGAAAGCGATATAGAGTGGTCTCTGTTGTTCTTGGTATTTTTCCATTACTAGCTGTAGTGTGTGTATATGATCGATAGTAGAGAAAGACTTTCTGAAACCGGCTTGTTCAATGGGTTGCTTTTGTTCTAATCTAAGAGTTATTATTTTAGAAAAGAGCTTATAAATATTTGGCAGTAGACTTATGGGTCTATAATTGCCTATCTCTTTAGGATCACTTTTTTTGTACAGTAAGATAATATTAGATTTAGACCATTGTGACAGCGTTTCAGCAGTTTCTAATATCATGTTAAATAATTTTGCCAATGGTTGTGCCAGTAACGCATGAGCTGTCTTCATGGCGTCATTTGTAATGTTATCTGATCCGGGGCTTTTGTCGAGTTTCAGTTTATTTATTGCTACATTTACCTCTTTGGAAGTTATAGGTTCTACCTGGTGTTTCGGACCCTCGTGTGTAGGGGCGGTTTCGTCTAGAATTGGAATATCTGTATTTGGTACGCTATATAAATTTTTGTAAAAATTCGTTGTGATATTTATGATGTCTCTACGTCTGTGTATAGTTTTACCTGACTCTTAAGCCGTCAGTCCATGTTTTCTTTGTTCGTAGCTACTCATATTGTTACGATGTAACCGAACAAATTACGATATAAATTACAAAGACGCATATTCAATTGATACCGGATACCATATGCGCAAATTTAAAATACGCGCGATTGCCTAGACTCCCTACCCAGTTAGATTATCGCCAATGGATCGCATGAATCCACTCCCACAAAGGCCAGAATCAAATATTATTACTATATATGGCCAGCATGCGATCCCGGATGCGAGCAGAGTACGCCGGGGTTCGAGAACGTTCGATGGCTACTCCAATCGCAAGCGTATGGATAGGGAATGTTCTAGAACAAAAAATTATCCACCAATGAGTAAGTCGGGGCAACAACGCTAGAAAGAGATAATCTCTATCTAATCATAGAAGGGGGTATTATTAGGGAAATAATATAAAAAGATAGAGGAGGTAGATTATTTTTTTCTCGGACTCTAAATTATCGTGTGTGTCAAGGCAGATAACACTGCTCACAATAATATAGTGGATAAAATGTTACTTTTGCCTAGGGCGTTTAAAAGTGTGACTTAGAAAACCCCAAAGGTACGTTTTATAATCATTTCTATTGTAGGACTCATTTTCCTTCGTTTACTTTATTGGTATAACCATATTGCAAAAGTAGATTTTTACGTGTAACTGTTCTATAAAGTTCGTTCTAACGAGATTTATTAGTATAATCATATTTGAGAAGTAGATTTTACGTGTAAGTAACTGTTCTATAAAGTTTGTTCTAACAAGAGGATTAGACATATTTAAAGTAGCATAAACGGGATTGTGTACAATTCGCGAATCTTTAAAAGTTACAAGAGGATTAGACGTATTGTATAATACATACCTACCAATCATTTGTTTCAAAGGTACATAATTATCATAAAACATCATACTGTTCGTACAGAGATTATTACTATTTATTTAGTACTACACAATATTTCATACCCACCATATTTTTTTTAATTCGTTAACGCCACCAGTTCGTTAATTTAAAAAGAAAAGTAGAATTCCTAAAAGTTTTGACACAATACTTTCCCTCCAGAACCGAGCGGAAGGGAGCGCCGGTCTTAAATATACCGCTGAATAAAAGGTAACGTACATTTCTTTTACAATTTCCAAATTAACCTTGAAAATAGCCCATGTCTGCTGCGCAATTTCGTGTGTGTTAAGATTCTTATGGAGGAATATTTCACCCTTTGACACATATATTTTTTTATTGTAACTACTCGTCCTTTTATTACGTTAGATAATTTTATTTTACATATCAAAATTTTTTACACTAATTTAGTTGACCGAAACTCCTCCAATAGAATTCTTATTATAATATCTATACCTTCAAATTCCTTGCAAAATACCTAGTAATACTCATAACATAGTTGTCATTCCATAGAATTTTTATTCCAAATTTGTTAATACTAATTATTTAAGATTGTAACATACAACTGCATTTAGAATTTTATTCGCTTCTACCTGTAAAATATAATAAGTTCGCATACTGTATACACCGTGTAAGAAGACCACTTCCGAATACGAAGACAGATGATTCTACTAGTGACAGCTTAGATGATGGAATAGAAAAAAAAAAAATTCTGATGAAAAAAAAAAACATAATTTTTTATCGTTATATTTACATTATTTACACTCTATCATGTTAGTAGAGCTAAATAAAGCGATAATTACATAAAAATAATATCACTTTAATAAAAAAAAAAACAGTAATGTATTGCAAAATTTCGAATCAGCTGATAGGTACATACCGCGCAGTCGCTATCTATCTGTTTTGTACTAGCGGACCGCACGCTTGTGATCTAGGTAGGTACCTCGCCATTTTCAATTTTTATTCGCATTCATACACTGTAATGGTCGGCCGACACCCTCGGACCTGAACCTAGTTTGGGTACGGGAGCTCGGCGGGAAGAACCAGAACAGTGGCCCCAGGAGTTGAGACGTTCCGCCCTGTGTTTTCCATCTCCTGGGGTTTTCCGGTCAGTATTTTCCAGCCAGAATTATAAGTCAAGACTTCGAGTCAAGAAGTTCAAGTTCAAGTACTGTTCCTGGCTGCGCTCGAGATCCGGGTTACGGCCTGCCGGGTTGCGGCTGCCCTACGGGTCCGGTTCCAGCGCCGGTTGCGCCGGCTTCACCCGCCCTCCGGCATACATCTTCGTAAAATTACCTTCACATTATATTTTTTTTTTTTTTACCACAGAAGCAGCAAGATATTCCACAACAGTCAGCAAAATATATCCCATTGCTACTACTTTTCGTTTACAATATTCTTCTTCGTTCTTGTTGTACAATTTTTCGTATAAATTAATAGATGATAATATGCGCACAGAGAATGCTCTAAGGCGTTATAATTATACATACCTGATGTGTAAAAACTATTTTGTTCATCCGTTTCGTCACTAAGGCTCCCATTGAAAATCAGCGTTGCAGTGTAATTTACGTTACACTGCAGCAATATTGCTGAATGGGCGCCTTATTGTCATGTAATTATGTTATATTTAGTTTTACCTAATATGTAATATTGTTCTAATTGAGATTCGTGACAATAAAACTTAGTTTTCTTTCTTTCTTTCTTCTCTGTTTTTTTTAGAGTAATTCTCTGCACTGTATTCTTTATTACTGTCTCATAACCAGTCGCTGTTATTTTATGTGATTTTTACTATTTTTAGCAATGCTTATCACTGTTTGCGGAAAACTTCAATTTATCGAAATGAACGAGTAACAAAACTATGCTTCAAACTTAATTTTTGCAAGAAAATTACGATATTTATATTATACAAGCAATTATATGCATATAGATGAAAAAACTAATTTTAATTTTTCAGTAGAAATCGGCAATTTTATACTTTAACCCTTAATATAAGGTTTTAATATAACATTGAATTGAACTCTACAATGTAATGTTCTTACAAAAAGACTTTGTTAAGACACGAGCTTTTATAATTATAAGAAAAAGCAAGAGTAAGGAAAGACATTGTAGCTCTAAAAGTATAATACCCTTTTTAAATTGAAAAACAGTATACAAGTTTGCAAGCAACAATGCATTTAAATGCGTTGCTTTTTCTTTATTACGGTCGTATACATACAGATCCTCAAAAGAAAATTTTATTTTTAAACTACGTGGATTTGGATGGCAAAAAAGCAAGCGGCCCACATGATGGTAAGCGGTTACCGTAGCTTATAGATGCTAGCAATAGCCAGAGGCATCACTTGCGCATCGCCATTACCAAGAAAAGGGATAGGAGGTGGATAAGAAGGATATTAAGAAGAAGGATAGGTAGGATACTAAAGACAGGATATGAAGGATAATGAGGAGAGGATAGGAAGAGGTTTGGGTCTTCGGTGCTCTCACTTACTATACGAAACACTACGGTTGGAGTGCCTACCGTTGTTCATGCTAATCTTATGTGAGAGGGTGGTACTTCCCAGATCGAGCCGGCCCATTCATGCTGGGATAAGCAAGGCTTCATCACTAGAGAAAGAATTGCAAAATATTGCACTCGAGCAGTCAGCCAGTTTTTCATGTATTTTAAGAACTATCAGGAATTAATTGCCACTAGAGAGATAGATCTTAGAACTTCTAGTAGCTATAATTTTAACACATTTTTGTGCTCTTTTGCTATTCACTATTCAATGAAGGTTGCTGGAAGAGCCTCTAGTTACAATCAGCAACAGTGTCTTTGTGAAGTGTGTATGTGTATGCGGTTGAGAAGTGTTTAGCGAAAAGATCACAGACTTTATAGGGATAATTTGAAATTTCACTGCTGATTTAAACCATAATATAATGACGGCGCCGATGGTGGAGTGGTTTAAATATCAAGCACCCATGCCGAGTGTTCTCAACACTCGGCATGGGTGCTTGATATTTGTGTGAGTTGTGGTTTTTGTGTGAGTTGTGGTTTCGATTTCCACACAGAACAATTCTTTGTGTGGACCACATATTGTTGTTCTTAGTCTGGGTGTAATTTGTGTCCATTAATCGTATTTTTGAAAGTCCTCCACCATACAAGGAATATTCCTACTATGGTGTTGTCTTATATATATATCTCTGTATTCTTATATTCAAACTCAAAGGTTCAATCTAGGCAAAACATATAAGTCTTGATATATTAGAGTTCTGAGTACGATGTTAGACTTAATTGGCTCCACTTAACTCGGTCCTTCCTGACGAATATACTAACTTGGCTAACTTGGGTTTCTATCGTATTATACTGCTTTATTAAATTAGGTGGTTACTAAATATTATATATATATACCCGTATGGCAGAAAAGCTGGATAACAATTTTTATATTATCAACATCTTATCCTAATATCGAAGATAAAACTCTATTATTTGTAATATAATATAAATTCAATTGTTATGAGTAGTTTGTCTGTTTGTACAGATTTATATCGAATATTATCCTAACTATTATAAAGCTGTAACAGAGCTGTGTCTGCTGACGGGCCTCGTGGCGTAGTCGGTAGTGTAACTGACTTTCGTGCACGAGGTCGTGGGTTCGATTCCCACTCAGGACAATTATTTGTGTGATGAACACAGATATTTGTACTGCGTCTGGGTGTTTTCTATATATTATATGTATGTATTTACAAAAAAGTAATATATTTAAGTATTATATCCGTAATCTGGTACCCATAACACAAGCGTTAGGCTTAGTTTGGGACCAGAGGACGTTGTGTGAAATGTCCGTGAATATTTATTTAATTATTTATTATTTAAGATATTTGCCTGTCTGAACACAAAATATTTTAATTTTAGATTTTTTGTCTGTTTTTCTGTTTGTTTGTTCGCCCATCACGCAAAAACTACCGAACGGATTTTAATGCATTTTTTTTTATTTGATAGCTTTTGATGAGACTTAAAAACTGATATTGGTGGTAGGTATACAGTTTATCCGCTACTGTATCGGGAACTGAGATGTAGTCTAAAAACTAGCTTTTGGCTGCAGTGGAGCCGCGGGAAAAGGCTAGTTAGTCATTTTATATACCTAAAACTGTTGGTTCAATAAAACTTCAGAACTATCTAACTAGAGATATCCACATTGCATACAATTTTAATTTCACAACAACACTTTAGACTGTTCACTGTTAACCGATAACTTTACACTATTGAATCAAACGTGCATAAATTTGTCTTTTGGAATAACGTAGCGAACACAACATAAATTGAGTTAACGGTTTGCAAAATATCGGCCCGCCTCCAAATTCTTGTAAACGGTCGTATTCGTCAAGATGACATCGATAGGAAATATTATTACGTCTACCTTACTAGCTGCGTAAATTTCCACATTTTTTGACAGTACCTATATACTATTTAGATATTTTTATATATATTTTTAGTATTTGACATGCTTAGCCATATAAATGAACACAAAGTGTGAAAATGTGAAATTGAAAATAATAGTCACGAGCAGGATTTGAACCTGCATCTCCTGGATACCGTCCAGATACCGACCATTATAATAAAAATATTATGCAAATATGTATAGTATAACCATATACTTATTTAACTACTAGCAAATCTCATATGATCTTTTACCATACACGCGTAAAATCATTGTAAGGTCAAAAGAGATTTCTCCCGGACCCTTCAGGGCCCCAGTAGGGACACGCGGCGCGCAGAACTCCCGCGTTCCCGCGGTGGGCTGTGGGCAGGCTGGATAGGGACCTACTGGCGGAGGCAGCCATCGTTCAATCGTGGCTGTCCTCATCGGCCCTGACCGAGAGGGTGGATGCTGAGGCTGGCCGATTTCGCGCTGCGATTACGCAATTTTGCGACTCGGCCATGCCCCGTGTGCGACGTCTTATTCCAAGGAAGGGGCTCTACTGGTGGTCCCAGGAGCTGGTGGACCTCCGCGCGGCGTGCATTCATGCCCGAAGGTCCTACACCTGCAGTCGGCGGCGCAACCGCGATGGGGAGCGGAAGGGCCAGCTGGGCCCTGATTTGCTATGATTAAAGAAGCACGTTACGTGGCGAGTTGACAATGTCTGCGTGGAAGTCGTCTAAAATTGTATTCACTATGCAAAGTATCAAGTTTCATAACGTGGCTAGGTCAGTTTTGAAGCTGTTCTAAACTGTCAATCTAACGTGTTTCATGCTAGCGCGTTTGTAGTTACGTTTACCATTGTTATTATACTTTCGTGGGTGAAATGACTACAAGTTTCTGTAACTGGTAAAACAAGCTAAAGTTTAGAAACCCAGTGATTTTAATGGTTTATAATACCATTAAAATCGCTACCCGCTAATACTTTACCTACTTATTATTTACTTTTAAGCATACATTTTCAGAATCACTAAGATAATATTTGAGTATTAAAAGGTAATTTGTGTTACTTATTACGAGAACGAGAGTAAATTCTGTCTTCTTAGTATTACAACTTACAATTTTATTATAAGTACTATACATTGTACATATAATATCAATAACTTTACAACGCAGATACTTATTGGTAAAATAGTGCTCGTTATGTTATTTGGAAGAAACAAGAACTATGACTCATGTCTTTGATATAAACCGAACATTGTTACAACTCTTACAAAATGTCCACGTAATATAATATTTAATAAACTACCATACCAAACTCCATAAAATATATGACATTATAAAATCTGTATTTGGATCAAGTATTAGACGTGTAATAGTAGGTAGGCAAACTCCTCTTGTTCTTCTTATAAATAAAATTGATGAAATAAAGTATGCAGAAAAGTAATAATTGTTTATTTATTTGTATAAATTATAAGTATGACATAATTAGTACCTATGAAGTCTCACAAACAAGAGTTAAGTAAGTCACTGATTGGAAACATCACCTCTTAGAGTAAAAATGTTCTGTGAACATCACACAGGCAGGAAGGCAGAAGCACATATAATACGTTCACAACTACAACCTTTTTTCGCCAACATCTCACAACACGTCTACATGTATAATATGTTGTATGTATATTGTATGTGTATGTATGTTGTTTTGCTTGTGCAGTTATTATTATATATAATGTGATAATTCAGTTCTTGATTAATAGTTATGATAGCATTCTAGAAACAACGTTGCCAATGCCCTGTACATAATTTAAATAGATTATCAAATGAAGGAGAATGTGTATTATTATTATAACAGTAAATTTTTCTGTGGCGAACTTATTGAATCCGACAATTAACAGTTTTCTGAATTTTTCTTCTATTGATAAGTTTGTAGTGTGTAGTTTAGTATTTTACATACTACTTTATTTTTTCTTGTAGTGTAGTTTGTGAAAGTACCTTACTTATACTTAATTAAATAAACAATTTTGTTGATTGGTTATTATTATAAAGTAAAATTCACAACAATGTGCACAGACTACTAAGAGATACTACTTATACACTGTGACATATGACGTGACATTAAAACAATGACAGATAGATTTTAGTTTTAAAACTATCTCCTCGTACATAGAAATAGTACAATTATTCAATATTTTATTATATATTCTTATCAAAACAAAAACAAATTAATATTAATTGTCTATATTAGTAATTTCGAAGCATAAATACCAACTAATAGTGAAGTTTAGAAACACATAAATGTAATTTAAAAGACCGATTATTTTCTGATTGAAATGATTGTATGGTTTCTAGACGTACTCTGTGGAATCGAAATTTGTCATAGACAATGTATCGTGCGGTATACAGAATATTTTTTTGCAAAATGTGTCGTGGCACGTTGCGTTCTCACGTTTGAGTTACGCGCTCGGTATGACGTCACTGGATTTCGGCAAGTAATTTTACGTCTCATAGAGAATCCGGGCCCTGTACGAGGCGTACCGCACTTCGCGGGCCGCGTTCAAGTTGGCCATCTGCCGTGCCAAAACGGAGAAAAGGCAGGAGATGCTGGACGGTCTCAAGCGTGACCCCTGGGGTCGCCCGTATCGGGCGGCGGACAAGATACCCACCCGGGTGCTGGCCCTGGCTCTGGACCACCTGGAGCCCCACCTCGGGGGACTGATCGACGCGTACTTGGCGTCCGGACGGTTCCCTGACTGCTCGAAGGAGGGGAGGCTGGCACTCCTGCCGAAGCCGGGGCGAACGCCGGATTCGGTCGGGGCCTTCAGGCCCATCGTGCTGCTGGACGAGACGGGTAAGCTGTTGGAGAGAATCCTCGCTGCCCGCATCGTCCAGCACCTGCGCGACGTCGGAACCGACTTGTCGGACGCCCTGTTCGGTTTTCGAGCTGGTCGTTCGACGGTCGGCGCGATTATGCGCCTGAGGGCCGCAGCCGCGGCGGTCATCGCCGGCGGTGGAGTGCTGTTGGCGGTGTCGCTTGACATAGCCAACGCATTTAACAGTCTGCCATTTAGCTGCATCAGGGAGGCGTTCCGGTATCACGGGGTGCCTGCATACCTGAGGCGGCTAGTGGCAGATTGCCTTGAGGGCCACAGCGTTCTCTATGAGAGCCGCATAGGGGACGTTGTGAGGAGACCCATGTCATGTGGTGTCCCACAGGGTTCGGTTCTTGGGCCACTCCTGTGGGACATCGGTTACGACTGGGTGCTACGCTGTCAGCTCCCCCTCGGACTTGCGGTCATCTGCTATGCGGATGACACGTTGGTCGTGGCCCGGGGTGGAAACTTCGAGGAAGCCGCGTTCCTGGCCACCTTAGGGACCTCGGAGGTGGTCAGGAGGATCGGGGCGCTGGGGCTTAGGGTGGCCCTGGATAAGTCGGAGGCCCTGCTTTTCCATGGGCCCCGACGTCAGCCACCTGCTGGCGCCTCGATCACTGTGGACGGGGTCCAAATTAGGGTGCAGGCCCAGATTAAGTATTAGGGCCTGGTGCTGGACGGGCGGTGGCGCTTTCGCGAGCACTTCCGTCAACTGCCCCGAGGCTCGTCGGTGCGGCGTCCGCCCTTGCATGGCTCATGCTGAATATGGGCGGACCCAAATATGCGTGCCGACGGCTTTACGTGGGGGTGGTCCGGTCGATGGCGCTGTACGGCGCACCCGTGTGGGCGGAGTCCCTGGACGCACTGAACCGGGCTCTTCTGTGGAGGCCACAGAGAGTCATCGCATCCAGGGTCATACGTGGATACTGCACGGTGTCGATGGAGGCGGCCTGCGCTTTGGCCGGAATCCTCCCGTAGGACTTGGAGGCGGAGGTACTAGCCGAGGTGCATCAGCGGGCGCCGCGAGAGCGAGAGGGCGGCGGACGTCCCCTACCCAGGGAGGTGGCCAGGTGGCAGGGCGACGCCCACCGAGCTGCCATGGCCAGATGGAGGGCACGGTTGGAGGCACCCATGGCCGGTCCTTACCTTCCGACTGGTGCAGGTGCTGTCGGGGCACGGTTGCTTCGGCAGATATCTGCACATAGTCGCAAGGAGGGAAGTGACTCCGGGCTGCCACCACTGCGGCTGTGACGAAGACACATGTGTCATTTTCTCTCTGAAAGATTCTGGTCACCTTACACATTCAAAACATTGAAATCCCAGGCCAGGTCAAAAGTATCCGTAACCGACGAGCCTGGTGAAAGTAGATGAAGCGAATGATGTGTGTCAGGATCGTAGCAAGTGGAGAGAAGTGGTCTCTGCCTACCCCTAAGGGAAAAAGGCGTGACAATATGTATATATGTAAATCCTTCTGGTTATTTTTTGTTATTTTGTACTTGAAAGGCTTACGTAACTTAAGAATGTCAAGTGCTTATACTAGAATAGATTTATAGATGACAGTATTTAGAAATATATATATATATCTCGCTCGCAGTTATCTTATTTTATTTCACAAAATTTGTTCTGTTTTAATTCTAACCTAATATTATAACTGTGAAAGTGGGTTTGTATATTTGTTTATTTGCTTTATAGAAGTCTAAGTAATAGTTTTGTGGTTTGCTTGTTACTTCTTGATGCCGTAACTACTTAATAACCTTAATAACCAATCATAATTTAAATTCGGCATATACTCGTATATAATCCAGGATACAGACAAGGGATTTTATGAAAATTAGAGGGTTCCTGTGTGATTACTTATTATATAATGCGTATATAACACAAATACTAGCAGTCTTTTATGGTTCGATATTGCTGATTGTGAGCACATAAAACGATATTGAGTATTTATACATAAAAAATAGTATAAGCCCAACCAAAATTTCAAATGTTCGGCCCAATACTGTTCCTCCAACGTGTGGATCGATAAATTGCGTTGAGGCGAGTGTTGACAGCGGGTTTGGATGGAAAAAAATGCGTAGGGGCTTGCGTGGGCCCCAAAATGTATAGCTGGGGTATGTGATACGCATCTGCCAGCGTGTAATATGTTTAATAGCAGCTGTAGCGTAATATGTTTAATATTACGCTACTTTAGGCGCCAAGTGATTAAAAATAAAATAAGGCTTTTAGGGTGAAAATCTATAATAAAAACAAAAGCTCTAGGTTTTATGTATAAGGGCATTAAAGGT
This sequence comes from Leucoma salicis, assembly GCA_948253155.1. Lineage (NCBI taxonomy): Eukaryota > Metazoa > Arthropoda > Insecta > Lepidoptera > Erebidae > Leucoma > Leucoma salicis. Next base: position 17,227,784 of record OX411807.1, on the reverse strand, counting down.
AGGTGCCTAAATTGCATTCGTTGGATGCAGGCGGCACAGGACCGTTCGCTGTGGCGTTCTCTTGGGGAGGTCTATGTCCAGCAGTGGACGATGAAAGGCTGATGGATGGATAGATGGCTAAATTGTTTTAAATTCAATCATGCTAATTAATGACTGCATTATTTTGTTTAATACCATGCTTGAATTTTACACAAAAATAAAAATTGTTGATTTATTAAATCTATAAATATTATGAACTGAGTGGCTGACATATCAACGCACAGCCCAAACTCCTGAAGCTAGGACTGTGAGAATTTACACATGGGTTTCGTTGATGTGTAGGTGAGCACTAAGAAAGGATTTTACGCAAATTCTATCCAGAATGGATGTAATATAGCCAGTAATAACTGAGCCACAGCAACGCGTGGCCGAGGTTTTCTAGTAGTAGGTATATAAAAATAGATATACGCTAGATATAAATATATCTCTTAGTATTAACTTTGTTTATACTAATAAATATATATTATTACTAGCCTTTGCCCGCGGTTCCGCCGCAGCTAAAAGCTAGCTTTTAGGCTATATCTCAGGTTCCCGATATAGTAGTGGGATAAAATGTATATTTTAAGTCTTATCAAGAGCTATCAAACAAAAAAAAAATTGCATCAAAATCCTTTCAGTAGGTTTGCCGTGTGGGGCCGGCTTTAGAATTGTCCCACCCCTCTCCACCCATGGGAGTCGTAAGAGCCGACTGAGGGAATTCCGGAGGAGTGGGCAGCAGCACTCCCTCGTGTATTAACAACATCAACTGCGATCGCCAACCCGCCTGCCAAGCGTGGCGATTACGGCACTATCCCCCATATGAGCGAAACACATGTTGTGGCGTTCTCTTGGGGATGCCTATGTCCAGCAGTGGACTTCGAAAGGCTGATGGATGGATGGATGAGGTTTTGCGTGATGCGCGAACAAACAAACAGACAAAAAATCTAAAAAAAATCGTTTTGTGTTTAGATACGATGCCTATATAGCCTATTACAGTATTTTTTGTATCAAATATCTTAAATGTATATAGACATAGCTCTGTTACAGCTTTATAATAGTAGGTATATATGTAATAAGTGTGCATTCTTAGTCTTTAAAATCTAGAATAGTTTTTTACCGTTAATTTCCTTTTTTTATTGCAAAATTAACAATATCAATGTGAAAAGAATGTCGGACGATCGACTAGTTAAGAAGATATACATTGCTAAGGTGAAACTATGTAGGTACAGGGGGAGCCCGAGGCTCACCTACCTAGACCAAATCTGTCATGTATTGAAGGAAGGTGGAGTCAGGAGTCTCCGAAACCGGCGATCATCTATGAAGAGAATTATTAATGTTGAGGAAGCGAGGGATATATGATGTTGCAAGAATAGAGCCTGTTCTCTCTGCCTACCCTACAAGGGAAATGGCGTTAAGTAAGTTAGTATTAGTATATAATAATTGAAGGAATTATAAGTATGCCACAGCAACGCGTGGCCTGATCTGCTAGTTCTTTTATAAAAATGTGTTAACAAAGATATTATGTATTTTAGTTACAGAAAGGTAAATCTACTTTTCTACTTGGAGTAAATGTTATCCAATAAATCAGATAAGAATGGAGAAGTATTTTACGGTTGAAATTGTTTTGGTTGCAGAGAAAATATCAAAAGTTGATTGAAGCAATTCACTATATAGTTGATCTTCGAAATACAGCTAGGCTATTCTGTAAGATTTCACTAGCGAACTCACTTCTGAATTCGCAGTGAAAATACTATTAAGCAGGGGCCGGACAATGCCGAACTTGACGTATGGTTCCAGTTTATTACAAAGAAAACGTCGCCATCTTATAAACAACCCGCGTAAATAAAAGAGCATTTGGTATCCTAAACTGATGTAGAGGTCACTGTTATAAATTTGATGTGTCATTTTTACTATGGACGTGGTGTCCAAAGAGCATATAACACTACGTTTAAGTGTCGGGAGTCCCATACAAATACCCAATGTATGAAAATTGCAGCCTAGTCCACTACCAACTTAATAGATTCATGACGTATAACATACTGCCAACCTCATCGACATATCATCTTAATTAGTGATGTACTCACTAGCGAAAAGTTATCGATACTCGATATGCTATAGCTTGTATTCCTCTTTTCGGGTACCCTCAACTTAGCGACGCATGGAGCGTCGCACCTTCGCGGGGAGGCCTTGCGGGTGGCGGACGTTCCCCGGTCCCTCCACCCGCAGCCCCAGCTAGGGCGGCATTAGGCGCAAATACTCGCGCCTGCGCCGCCCCAGTCGCTGGCGGCGGTTTGGGTCTGCGGAAGGATCAGCCTCCCTGGCCCTCTCCGCCGCTTCCTTCCGCGAGATAACCTCCTCGCAGAAGGCAGCGACTGCGGCCCAATTCCTGTCGCTGCCAAGCATCGCTCTGACGACGCTCGGCAGCGAGAGGTCCCCCCCTATTGCCGCGACGAGTTCACGGTGCTGCTCGGCCCAAGTCGGGCACGACTCGAGCGTGTGCTGCGCCGTGTCCTCGTCACAGCCGTAATGGTGACAGCCCGGAGTCGCTTCCCTCCTTGCGACTATGTGCAGATATCTGCCGAAGCAGCCGTGCCCCGACAGCACCTGCACCAGTCGGAAGGTAAGGACTCCGTGCCGTCGCCCTGTCCACTCTTCCAGCACCGGCAGGAGCGCCCCTACGGTCCGAAGACCGGCCCGGGGCGCCTCCAGCCGCGCCCTCCAGCTGGCCATGGCAGCTCGGCGAACGTCACCTTGCCATCTGGCCACCACGCTTGGTGGGGGACGTGCACCCCCCTCCCGCTCTTGCGACGCCCGCCGATACACCTCGGCAAGCACCTCCGCCTCCAAGTCCCACGGAGGGGTTCCGGCCAATGCGCAGGCCGCCTCTGTCGACACCGTGCGGTACCCACGTATGACCCTGGACGCGACGACTCTCTGTGGCCTCCACAGAAGAGCCCTGTTCAGTGCGTCCAGGGACTCCGCCCATACGGGTGCGCCGTACAGCGCCATCGACCGGACATAGCTTGTATTCCTGGATTTCGTAGTAATATTTCATGTTATTTTTTTTACACAAATAAAAGATTAAAAATTAGGGTAAAATTTGTTTATTATAATATTGAGGTGCGGGTTGGGATACCTCCGCGTGGTGCGCCCCGGGCAACGTCGGCACCTAGTGCCGGCGGCTGAATCCCGGCAGGTTAAAAGAAACTATTAGAATTTTTACTGACGAATCTCAAAGTTATAACACTTTTTTGGGAAATAATTACCGATTTACAAACTCTACCAACAAATGAGACAGTAGATGTCATAGATGATGACATTGACAGATCAAAATGGCGATGTGATATAATCCGTCTATGTGTCAGAGAGTCTGGGCTGATATAGGTCTAGAGTTCTCAGTGTTCTTTATATTTTGAATGGGTTTTAGGTGCCATTAAAACGGATGCAATTTTCATACATTGGTAGGCATGTATAGAACTTGCGCCAGACTGGTAGTGTCTTTGATAAATAGAGGACAGACCATCAACCCTTCATGGTCAGCTATAAAATGAAAAAAAAATCATATAAAAAAATAAAACTGACAATACTACAAAAAAATTTAGTGACAAGAAATTTCACAAAATGCACAAAATGGCTACAATACAATATTATATAAGTTATACTATAATGCCTAGACATTGTGCTATAGTATGTACGCCAACTAGTAAAGTACAAAATTTATAACAGTGACCTCTACATCAGTTAAGGATACCAAATGTTCTTTTATTTACGCGGGTTGTTTGGCAAACGTCAAGTTCGGCATTGTCCGGCCCCAGCTTAATAGTATTCTCACTGCGAATTCAGAAGTGAGTTCTCTAGTGAAATATTACAGAATAGCCTAAGAGATATCGATTATGTAGCTATTTCTTAAAAAAATACAAATGGAGTGATATTAAAAATGAGTATCTCGAGCAATAATCATAAATTAAATCTATAACGAGGACTGTTAACCAACTCTGTGCTATGATTAATTTAAATACGAACAGTATACTTAATAACCAAAGTTTGATGGAATCAAGCAAGTTCCCGGCGATTGTGAATAGATAACTATTTGTGCAATCGAAATTACATTATTGCTTTACGTTCCTGATTGGTAACCAAAGTAAGGTTTAGATTTATGTTACAAATAAAATAAGAAACCCAATGCTGAAACTTTGATAAAAGGAATATATAAGAAACCCAAGGGCTTAACAAACTTAATTTGCTTGCTTTGAATAACTTTGGGTTTTTGTAGAATAGTTCTTCACGGAATCTCATTAGAGTCAAATCGACGTCAGATCGGTGATGCAGGTCGTTTAACGAATATGTTTATGTTAGTGGTAAGATATGAGCTATCTAATAAGTCTGATTGTCTATGGTATTACTGGTACACTGGGTTGGCGTCTAATTTTTGCAGATCACTAGTACTGAAGTTAAACGATCCTAGCCTTATTATAGGCACCGACGGTAGTTATAATTAAACACCCAGGAATTATTTTTAGATAAATATTTCTTACAATCAACAATCAACTGTCACCTTCGGCTACGTCCGCGCGTAGTGAATTTCTGGTTATACGAGTACGTACTACTCTTTGTTAGTGAACACCGAACGAGCTGCGTTCTGCCAAGTACCCACTGTGTTGCCAGTAAAAAGCAAATGTAAAAAGAAAATCTTATGTAACTGTGGGATGGTACGGCAACTATTCTATACTTTTACGCCCGTTATTTAACTTCAGAATTTGTTCATCGTTTGAAATAGTATTAAATTAACCTTGGGCTACTTATGTATGCAGTAATATAGACGTAGGGCGATCAAGATGTTGTTGGGGACAAACCTATTGGGGAACCCCAATAGGTTTGTCCCCAACAACAACCTATTGGGGAAGCTCAATAGGTTTGTTCCTAGACAAGATGTTCCAAGAACCCCGATAAACCTATTGGGGGACACCTGGCGGAGGACCACCGAAGGAATGTAACATAGTTCCAGTGGCCCGCCAATAAAGGCGGAGAGATGGCACACGGCGGGTTTCCTTAGTGGGTGAGGGCTCTAAACTACCCTGTTCGTTGCCCCGAACGACGGGGTGTGCGGTTAGGAACATTTTCTCCCACCTTAGCAAAAAAATGGTTTGTTAAATGTTAAAAAATAATTTTTTATGTTAAAATTTAATATAAAATGCTTGATCTGTATTTACTTGACATGCTCAGCTACTTCAAAGAACAAATATGTCTTGTGAAAGTGGAAAAAGGGAACCCTTAAATAATTTCTTCTTGAATATAAAATGTTTAATGTTTTAGTGTAATGTTTGAGGAATGAGTAGACAATTGCATTCGTGATATGTTTTATTGCTACTACATAATTTTCAGTGCATTCGTCAGTTTCGCTGAGACTGATGATTGAGTCACTTACATTTTAATTGGTAGGTACTTATGTATATAAAATTATGCTAGGCTAATAGTAGGTACAGCGTTGCTCGAAAAATCATTGTATCGCCTTTTAAAAATTAAATTTCATTAACTAAGACCAAGGACAAGGATCAATAACATTGCCCGACCCGGGGATCGAACCCTCATGATCAGCAGTCGCTCAGACTACCGCTGCACCACAGGGGCAGTTTTAAAAGGCAGTAAAGAATTTATTTACCTGTGCCATATAAATACCTAAATATATTTTAATCTTAAGGCTTAACACGCACTGCGAATTTTATTCGCGCGATTTGTTCTCCAATACTCTGTGACTTAGGAAACTGTATGAAGCTGCACGCACTTGCGAAAATAAAATCGCGCGGTGTTTTACCACAAAATTAATCACGCTGCGGTGCGATTTAAATTCGAAGTAAGTAATGTTTTGTGGAGTATAGAATTGTATGCCTCTGACCGCACTGCGGAAAAAAATTCGCATTGCATGGTTGGTTGGCCGCTCAGTCGCGAGTCACCACTAGTGAGATAGCGATGAGCAGGCACAATATATTAAAGAGTTTGTATGAGTGACAATGTATCATAAACATGATACCATCTAATGACTCATTTGTGCTTTGTACCTTATTATATTACACGTGGTTGTATCCTTAGGTATGAGGTGAACGTGTCAATACTTTGCGAAATACATTGTATTGATTGTATTATGATACTACTTTTCATCTATGCTGATTTTGTGCTATTATAAAGCTGTAACAGAACTATGTCTGTACATTAAAGACAAATCAGAAAAAAATAATGTATTTCTTCACGTCTCTGAACATATATTTTTTATATTTGTCAGTTAACCTGTTTGTTTGTTTGAACATTATGCGAAAACTGACTAACTGAACAGATTTAGATGAAAGTTTTGTCACTAACAGGTTAGACTTAAAAACTGATAAGTAAGTACCTACGTTTTATCTATACTACTATTTCCAGAACCTGAAATATAACCTAAAAACTAGCCAGGCTAGTAAGCTATCGAATGTTTTGATATTTTTTAATGTATTTTTAGCATGCATTTGACGTGTTTAGCCATATCAATTAACAAAGCGTGAAAATGTGAAGTCAAAAATACCCACGTGACACCCAAGACGTTAAGAATGAATGTGGTATCGAAATTCGCAATCCTGAGCAATTGCCAATATGGCTGAGTTGGCAAAGCATCTGGGATGGTATTCCTGGAGGTGCAGGTTTAAATCTTACTCGTCACTGTTATTTTTGAGTTCACATTTTCACACTTTGTGTTAATTATCGAATGCTTTTATAGTCATTCTAAAATACCCAAAAACCATTTTGTTATATTATCTCCAGGCTTGGTATTTTATAAAGAAAAATCCTTTTATAGCTTTTAACACCGTATAAGGGTGAATAAAAAAAATTGGTGACATCTCTTGATATGCCTTTTAGGCATAATGAAAGGAAAATCAATATTTTCGTTCTAATATCCATTTAGAGAACTGGGTAGAAACCAGTAGAAACTGACAAAAATGGCGCAGAATTTTATTCGCAGTGCGTTCTAGTTATAATTCAGTACGCGGATTTAAACCGCCAGAAAAACCATAGTGCGAATAAAGTTCCCAGTGCGTGCTAAGCCTAATACTTGTTATCTCTGCTTAGAAATATAATTCTAAATTGATTATTGAGTTTGGCAAGAATGAGGTACATTGTAATACAAACAAACAGGAAAATATGCCTTCCTTTCTTTGGCTGAACCAGAATCCAATTTCTGGACCTGCCAGCCATCTTAGGAAAATGTTGTTGTAATTTTAGAGCTCATTTACTCGGAAAGGCTCAATACTACCTAATATTGCGCAATGACCCTTCAAAGAGGAGCAATTAGCAAGTAAGTGCGAGGGGGAGTATAATGGCTGTACTGTGACTGCTTATGTTTTCTATTTACGAGTACTTTAAGGTAACATTAACGCGTATGAAATGGCGGTTTTTGTCTTACAATTCATTAAAATATATTTATAATAATATTTTTTAAACATTTCACATGCTTAGCCATACAAATGAACATAAACTGCGTTAATGTGAAAATGAAAATAACACTCACGACTAGGATTTCAACCTGCATTCTTGGAACACCGTCGCAGATGCTTAACAAATTCAGTCATCGTGACAAGTGCTTGAGACTGTAAATTTCGATAACACATTCCTTCTTATAGTCTTGGGTGATATTCGCACTTTGTGTTGATAAAATATTTTTCTTAATTTTTGCTAATTTAAACTGTTACAGAAATTAGGAGGCCTATAGTTATATAGTTCATATTCAATTCTACGATTGGCTGAGATTTTATGATATATTTTGAGAGAAAAAGGTAAGCACAGCAAATAATCATACTTTTATTACACAAAACTACCAGTTGCCCGTGACTTAGTTGGTGTAGCTGTAGACTATATTGTAAATGAGGATCAGACAGACAAACTTTAAAAACTTTAAAAAAGGTTTATTCTTCAATTATGTGCCCCTTATCGTCCTCTTGATACATACTTTTAAATGTACAGACATAACGGGTTCTACAATTTTGTTATATTTTACATAAACTCTACGAAGCAGGATTTCAGGATAAAAACCAAATTAACATTAAAATTTACAAAATTCCGGTGTGACCCTGACCGACGTATATACGTCATTCCATGGTACTGTCACTATGCAAATATAGCTATCCCAAGAAACTATCAATTATTATTTACAACATTGATAAGGGTTAGTAAGAATCTTATATAAACTAAATAATACATAAAATATAAATATAATGTATAATTTTAGAACGATATACAATTATACATAATAATATGTATTATTGTATATCATTCTAAAATATCGTGATATATACTTATTATAATGTATCACGGATAGATCATTGAGCAACATTTTCAATAAATTAATTATGCTTCATTATTTCTACTTACTTACTTACCATCACGCCATTTCCCTTGCGGGGTAGGCAGAGAGAACAGACTGCCAAGAGGCTCTAGTCTTGCATACATCTCTCGCTTCCTCAACATTCATAACTCTCTTCATACACGCTCGCCGGTTTCGGAGACTCCTGACTCCACCTTCCTTCAATACATGACCGATTTGGTCTAGGTAAGTGAGTCTCGGTTTCCCCCTGTACCTACATCCTTCCACTTTCGCATTGTATATCTTCTTAACCAGTCGCTCGTCCGGCATTCTTTCCACATGTCCGAACCATCGGAGCATTCCCTTTCCCATCTTTACACCAATACTCTCTTTCATACCTACTCGCTCTCTTACGTCGTTGTTACGAATGCAGTCAGTCAGTCTCACTCCACAGATTCTCCACAGAGATCGCATTTCGACCGCATTGATTTTACTCTCATGCTCCTTTTTGCATACCCAACTCTCGCTTCCACATAATAACGTTGGGACAAGCACTGCGTTGTGTATTGCGACACGTGCCCTCTGGCTGAGGTGATGACTGCCGAGAAGTTGTCCCAATGCTCCGTTCACTCTATTTCCCGCATTCACTCTTCTCTCTACATCAAAGGTGTACCTTCCATCTCGACTGAATCCACATCCAAGATATAGAAATTCATCCACTTGTTCTAGCACACCATAATTTATTATTTCTAATATATATAATAAGTATAATAAAGATACATTTCATATGCCTTTGAATCCTTCAGTTACAGTCGTCGTAATTAGTTTGTCTTGTCTCATTTATTTATTGCTAAGTTAAGGAAACATGTAGGAACGAAAGAATCAGAATAAATTCACAAGATACTGTCCGCAACTTGGACGACTGGACTTCAGAGTTGTATGACTTTTTAGAGTTTTTTAGAGTTACTGTGGCCATCTTCCAGCTTGTTCGTCAGACCCTGGGTACAATCGAAAGACAAAGTACTCGTCAAGACAAATCAAACAAGTCCAAACTTGATAGGGTTGTGCTGTTTCATTATAGAGTTCCTATGCCCATCTTCCAGCTCCATCATCAGATCAGCTCCATGTTATCATAATATTGCATTGTGACGCTACATGTTTGTCGCGTCACATTTCCCAGTTTCCGATTGAACTGAAATTTTACACGCGGAAACCGATAAGTGTGTCAAATTTAACTTGCAAGATTTGAACGGGACATGGAAAATAAAAGCGTCGCCACGCTAACAGCCGATTTTAGCCTTCTCCGCATTAGATGTTTCACATCAAAACTAAAGGTCAGTTCTGACAGTTTTGTGAAATTCATTAGTTCATTACGGTATTGTGGTTCCTTTCGGTAGCGGCAGCTTTAGTATTAATGATTACTATTTTATTAATATAAGAGTATAGCTTTAGTCGGTCGGTTTATATTCGGTCTTACTTATTTATTCTCTTGGAAATTGTGTTTTTGAACTTTACAAGATTAATTAGTTCAATCATTACAGACGGAGGGAAAGTTAATTACTAGTGTATTTAACGATTTTGTATAAGAAACTTGAAATAAAGTAATTTAATCAAGTGAACAATGTAAAAACGCATTAAAAAGTTAGGAACAAGTTAAAAAGGGCAATTAATAAAAAAGAAAATGCGTGTACTTACGTACGCGCGTGAGAAGTTCTTTGGCATCATTAATAAATAAAGCAATTATTAAATTCGTAACTGCAAAACTTGTCACAGTTATGTTTTATACCTTGTTCGATAAACTAATTATATCTAATGTCACTAGATGGCGTTAGTAAAATTTCGAAATTTCTTATGTCGATGTTTAGGTGTCTGATTAAAACCCCTCCATGGTAGCGTTAAACGTTTAACGCAACATTGTAGGAAGTCACATTAGAAGTATAACTTCAAAATGTATATCTTCTTTATATTTTATTAGTTTGTGCCTGCGGCTTCTTTCGGACTTCAGAGTTCACGTCACTCTACAGCACTTTAATTGTCTCCATGCATAAATTGATAACCCACAGGAACCCTTTATTTATCCAGGATCAAATACTTTTGAGCTAGCTTATGAGAAGAAATATGTTCTTTCCTGGGCTTCAGACTAAAGGTATGCAATTTCATGTTGATTGGTCGTAAAAGCGTAAGAAACAAACATTTTAAATATAATTTTAATATTATATTTACATTTATAATATTATATAGTAAGGATATCAACCTGCAAAGGCTTGAAAGATTGACAGCACAATCACCATTTTAACCGTAGTATATATTATTGGTTGAGCCCCGCGGGGAACAACAGTCAGACCTTCATAAACTCCATGCTAAGTAGCCGTCCAAAAAGCGTACGTTTCTTCTTAAATTACTGATCAGTTTTAGGTAATGACCAACATTTATTCGGAGCGGCTGCATATGTAATCTCCAGGACCCAACTAGTGGGTCAAATGGCGACCTCAAAACAACTCACATTATTATTCAGTAGCTATTTTGACCGTGCCCTTGAGGACCGTGACCTTGCCGTGTGGGGCCGGCACCAAGAATAGCTATACCCCGTCTCTTCCTATGGGAGTCGTAAAAGCCCACTAAGGGATTACCAGGGGACCGGGCAGCAGCGTTCCCCTGTGTAATAAAAACATCCAATGCGATCGCCAACCCGCCTGCCGAGCGTGGCGATTATGGTAAAACCTCCATTTTGGGGAGGCCTATATCTAGCAGTGGACGATGAAAGGCTGATGGATGGATGGGAGGTATCTTGACAACCTGTGACGATTGTCAGTGTGTTATCTGACAGCTGGGACCTACTGGTTAACGTGCCTACCGAAGCATGGAAGACTTTAGGTGTTCACAAATATGTGATACATGTGGTCACCCATCGAATGCCGGCCGGATGAAAGTTGCTTTTTTGACTCAGGCGGCAAATAAGCATACAAGTATGCCACTTGTCGGTTATCGTACCCTGTAGACGCTAGCAACACCAGAGGCATCACTCGCGCATCGCCATCTCTAAGGAAAAGGACAGGAGGTGGATTGGAAGGATATTAAGGAGAAGATAGTGAGGGAGTTTGGGCCTTCGATGCTCTCGATCTCCATATAAAATACAACGGTATGAGTACCTACTGTTGCTTCATGCTGATCTTTTGTGAGAGGGTGGCACTTCCCCGATAGAGCCGGTCCATTCATGCGATCGTAAAATATATTATATCACAACCCCAAGGATGGAAATATACTTTTGTATTTAAATCCAGGTTCCTTTCTTGCTTCGGAAGGTTAATATGAAGCCTTTATCGTAGGTACGTATTTCGTTATATTATACATATTAAGTAACTACCTTATTTTGTGAATCACGTCACAGCCATTTGCCTCGTTTTATATTTGTAGCAACGATTGCTTTTATATGACGTCGATACTAGAGATAAATTTAAAACTTGGGCTATATTTTATCCTTACGGCTTATATTACATTTTTATATAGACTTCAGAATATAAAGAAGTCGCTCTGCTAATAATCTCTATGCAAAAAAAAGTTGTCCCATAGGAACCATCCATTTTACGGGATAAAAAGTAACCATATCATGTCCTGGGATCCAGACTATATGTATACAAAATTTCATGTTTATCGGATCAGTAACCAAGGCGTGAAACCGTAACAAACAAACAAATTACCTGATGGTAAACTTTTACTGTATCCTATAGACGCTAGCAATATCAGCATTCGCTGACTACAAGAAAAGGGATAAGAGAGGATAAGCAGGGAGTTTCGGCCTCCGGCGCTTTTACTCACCATAAGGAATACAGCTATTTTTCTCTACCAGTAAACGTTAATAAACTAATATTAGTAGGGATTGCTCTTTCAATTGTAGTTAATTTTCCCTGGGTTTGGAATTGTAATAATTAAATATGGCATGCCACTCTCATTGTAACTTTTATATTTGACTGATTATAAGTAGTACATCTTATAGTCATGTGCCTTTTCATGAATTATTTAGCATTGCACAGTAATAAATTAGTTTCCTTTGCTTTAATTTATATTATAATAGCCTGTGCTCGCGCCTCCAATGAAAAGCTTGTTTTAGGTTAGGTTCGGGATGTAGTAGCGGATACAACAATATTTATACCAGGTTTAAGTTTAATCAAGAGCAATCGAACAAAGAACTTTCATCTAAATTCGTCCAGTATCGTGATGACTGGACAAACAAACAGACAAACAAAATTCTAAAAAAAATAAACACAAAGTGAAAAATGTCAAATCGAAAATAACAGTCACGAGCAGGATCTGACCGACTGTTCTGGTCAGTATCCAGGAGAAGCAGGTTCAAAACCTGTTCGAAATAACCGTTTTCGATTTCACATTTTTCACTTTGTGTTTAATGTATAGTGCTAAGCATGTCAAATGCCAAAAATATATATAAAAATAACTAAATATTTCTAAAAAAATATTTATTGCAGCACAGTTACAAAATAGAATAGGAAAAAGGAAGTGTTACCGATATAGTGTTATAAATATTTATTATTAGCTTCTGCGTGCGACGTGGTTTGCGTGAATTTCAGAATTGGAACCCAATTATGAAAAAAGAAAGACATTATAAGCGACGCGGATCACGTCTCTATAGTTCAGATTATTTACAATTTTTATTTCACAATAAAAATTGTAAATATGTATCCACTAATAATGTGAGGATGTAACCAAATCAATAGTTTAGTACTTACATAGACATTACCCTACCTAGTTAATGAGACTTCTTATGTTTTTATTAAAACAATGTAAATATTATTTAATATAATTATCTAAATCCTTACTAATGTTATAAATGTTTGCTTGTTTGTTACGCATTCACGCTGTAACTACTAAACTGAAGCATGAAATATTAGCTAAATATTCTGAATCCCGAAAAAGTACATGGCCTACTTAATATCCCGGAATGTTGAAAGCATAACAAACAAATAAACAAACAAACTCACATTCACATTTATAATTTTATTAAGGATAAGGATAAAGATATCCATATTTTCACTGAAATATTTATTTCTATTACAAACTCTTTCCAACCATCTATTACATAAGAGTTACATCGTAAGTACATCAGTCTCCTTAAGTGCTCATATTTTTACTTGAGTGACTCCCTATATTTTATGAAAGTAAATAACTGAGGGGTTTCATATGGAAGTTATACTGTCTGACTTTTTGTTTTGCTATTTTCTCAAAAGGTGTTTAGATATCGAGCTCCGCTTATCAAGTGTTTTGGGTTCGATTCCCAGATGACAATATGCGATCTATACCCAGATATTTGTGCCCGTTGATTGTAATATATTAGTAAATTTCCCAACATATTAATTAAATAAAACATATTTATTTAGTTAACATTTTTTATTGCGTTCATCAAGAACACGATGAATACTGAATTTGTGGTTTTGCACGCCTCGTAAGCAAAGCGTTGAGGTTGACTACTGTCGCTTCACGCTTAACAATTGATTGATTTTTCAAACTTAAAATGTCTCTATTTATTGCACTTGTAAAATAATATATACACACATATCAAGAAAAACACTATTTTTAACACTCATATTTTTGATGCCATTTTTGTTAAACTAGTCAAAAACTATATTTAGATATTTTTTATATATTTTTAGAATTTGACATGCTTAGCAACATACATTAAACACAAAGTGAAAAATACTTCCGACAGATGGTGCAGGCGTCACCCAAAGACGTTAAGTATGAATGTGTTATCGAAATTAGCAGTCAGGAGCAAGGGTCACGATGGCTGAATTGGCAAAGCATCTGGACGGTATCCAGGAGATGCAGGTTCGAATCCTGCTCGTGACTTTTATTTTCGATTTCACATTTTTCACTTTGTGTTTAATTTATGTTGCTAAGCATGTCAAATGCTAAAAAAATATATATAAAAAATATCTAAATATTTATAGGGATTGCGTCATTATTGGGTAAAATCTTAATTGTAAAATTAAGTTTACCTGGTCGGTATAATGTATGAAAATACTTCCGACAGATGGTGCAGGCGTCACCCAAAGACGTTAAGTATGAATGTGTTATCGAAATTAGCAGTCAGGAGCAAGGGTCACGATGGCTGAATTGGCAAAGCATCTGGACGGTATCCAGTAGATGCAGGTTCGAATCCTGCTCGTGACTGTTATTTTCGAAGTACAAATTATTTGTGAATAAAGAAAAAGAGATTTTTAGTAGGGGCGGGAATCGAACCACGCATCTTTTCCAATCCGGGGAAGTGCTCTAAGCCACTAAGCTTGAAAAATACGTGTTTATTAAAATTTGCTTAAGTTTATTCTCTCAAAATTTGCGCACTGGTTAAAAATTACCCAGTATATATAGTATATATATATAGTAGTACTTCTTAAAATAGCACCATCTATATAAAACATGAGAACCACATTAGTACTTTTTGAAATTAGCGCTATCTTTGTGATTTATTGAAAACTACTTAGTAAGACCAATACGTATACCTACGTATTGGTCTTACTAAGTAGTTTTCAATAATAATAAATTTTAATTAAATTATTAGTTACTTATCAAATAATCAATTTTATTGTGAAAAATGAAGATTATGAGGCGTGCACTTTTGGATTTTCTAAAGTATTTGGATACTATAATGATAATAGCTTTTGGGCAAGGTGGATGCTTACTAAATTGTACGTGTATACATTTATGTACCCATATAACTCTTTGTGAAGTATATTGTACAAAGGAAACGTCTATGGTTGTCATAGATTGCTGTGAATTTGGCATAATGCTCATCGAATCGATATTCCGTACATTCAAGTCTCAAACTACGATTTACCAAGTGTAAGCTTGTATACTACCCAATTCAATTCAACTGATGCCGTTTGAATTGATGAAAAATCGAATACCGTGCCTTGTGACACGTTGGGTACTTAATAAGAAATACAGTGACCGCAAACTAGTGAACTAGTGGCAAAAGTTGTAAAGTCATGATTTAATGGACCTATTCACGTAAGGGCTGACGTGTTATAATGCCAGAAACCCACTGGGGTTTTAGTACAATGCATACCTATTATATGAAAAGACATCTACGCTTAAATTATTCAAAGCTTGTGTACAACGTTGCTTGCTATATAAGTACCCAACTGTCATAACCGTAAGCATTTCTAATTTATTTGTATTGAGGGAGATTTTAAGCATTGCCTTTTGAGAGAGGGTATTATTATTGCTACCATAAAGTAATTATTCACGGATATTCACGGACATTTTTCACACAACATCTTCTGGTCCCAAACTAAGCTTAACGCTTGTACTATGGGCACCAGATTACGGATATAACACATATATTACACTTTTTTTGTAAATATTGTACACGTATCTGTGTTCATCACACAAATAATTGTCCTGAGTGGGAATCGAACCCACGACCTTGTGCACGGAAGTCGGTTACACTACCGACTACGCCACGAGGCCCGTCATTTAATTAGATTTATTACGAGTATATGGTATTTAGTAACAAGATAATTGAAGGTTAAGTATACAAAACATCCATCACATTCAACTCATAATTATTAACCAAAGAGTAATGCGCAGAAATCATTAATTAATTTGTATTATGTTTGGTTCTTTGTCATCAGCCCATCTCATTACAGGAGCCGACTAAAGATGTAAAATAAAGTACTTTTATTATATATTTTATGCGTTACCACAGGCACATTAACAACTTCTGTACCAATTTTGATAAACCTTAGAAACGAGAGAGATTGCGTTCTGGAGAAGGACATTCAAAGCTAACATGTATCTCAATATAGATAAAACTAGGACTACTGCTAGCCCCTGTTCGTTGCCCCGAACGACGGGGTGTGCGGTTAGGTACATTTTTTCCCATAAAAAAAAAAGTTATACTTCTAGTATTTATACAATAATTTTTTTACAAAATAACATTCCGTGCTAGGGAATTGACACTATATTGTAGAGATCTTCAAAAATATACAGTTGTAAATACATAATACACCGATGTGTGTATCGAAGATTCCGTTTTATGGGCATGTATTTGTTAAGGTGTAGACCACAGATAGGTATAGACCCCAATATTTATGGTATAGACCACACAAAACACACATTTCAAAAAAAAACACATAAAGTAGGTTAGATAGTTTCGGAGTTCATCGTGAGCAAGAACGTGACACGAGAATTATAATAATAGATATCATTCTTCTGTTCGTGTTCGTAAATGGTTGGACCGATTTTGATGAAATGTTTGTGTGTCTTTGAGTAGGTTTAGATTTACCATTAGACACGATAGATGGCGCCCCGATAGGGTTTCAGGATATTTTATTCAATTTATTATAATGTAAAACTAAAACATTTCCCTAACAACAAAATTAAACACACAAATAACCAGGAATGTTCGGGAAGGACAACGTGTGTCCGCCTTAACAAAAAAAAGGAGAACGTCTGTCAGGCCACCATTAAAAAAAACGATAACAAAAAAAACTGTAACAGTGCTGTGTCTGTACATTCAATATATTAAAAAATGTACTGTATTAGACTACTTAGGCATGCCTGAACTCAATTTTTTTTTATAAATTTTGGGAACTAACATACTGCAATTTTGTATTTGATAGAAGACAGAATTTCGTACTTTCATTCTCACGAGATTTTACGCACAGATAAGCCTCCGGCCTACCGAATACCATGATTCTACCCGTGATCTTGTCCACGCGAACCTTAGACACAAGTGTAAAACGAGTATAAAACGTCACTCTAACTCTAGCTCTGTGCTAAAAAATATAGCTCATCACTCATAGGAACCACCCATTTTCCCGAAATATAAATCTGCTTTTGTCTTTACAGGGTTCCAGATTTTATATTATGCAAAATTTCATGGTGATCTGTAGTTAAGCGTAGTAAATAAAATAAATACATAAACGAGCCAACGCACTTTCGTCTTTATAATATTAGTACCTGAGTGTACTAAGGAAGGAGTGGTTTACATACCGGGCTCCCGTCCGAGTGTTGTGGGTTCGATTCCCACACAGGACAACTCTTTGTGTGATCCACAAATGGTTGTCCTGAGTCTGGGTATACTTTGTATCCGTGAAATTGTAGGTTTGTAAAGTGGGGGACTTTAATTTGCAATACAAGGATTATTCCTTAATGCAGTTGTTGTCTCAAAAAAAAAGCTATAGGTATGATCAATTTAACTTAAATATATTTGTTAATTAAACAAAGTACAGTCTAACAGAATCACAAATCAGAAGCAGGTAACTACTTTCATTTATTAGAGACATAAATATTTTGAGAAAAATGAGCTTATTTATTGTGTAAATAGGTACTGTTTAATATTCGTTGCAAGTAAAGCATCCGTATACATATGAGCTAGTAGCAAGGCCTTATTAAACGATTATTCATATTTAAATTGGTTATGAGTACACAGCATCTAAAGCTAAGCCGGTATGTGGTTGTATACGCAAAGGGCAGAGATTAAACCTGACCTGGTTTAGTCTACGTTGTTACATAGCCTCTAAATTCAATTTATGCATAATATAATTCTAATATTATAGGACCCTTGTTCCTAAATCACCGTTTCAGGTTAATTGTCTCAACATTTTGTTTTGTGACGAGTTAAAGGCAAAACATTAATGATAACCTCATAATAATGATTGTATATTATTTATGAAAGTGGAAAACGAGAAGTGCTCTGGACCGCCAAGCCATTGCAGTCCAATGGCGACTCCAAATCTCCACTTTATATATTATGAAGCGTTTTTTTTATATTTGCCACTTTCACAAATAATTTGTTCTTTAATGTAGCTGAGCAAGTGAAGTACTAAATACAAATCAAAATGATTGCATGTTTCAGAAATAAGAAATAAAGATATTGATCTTTATATGCTACTTTATATATCTTTATATCTACAATTACTGCTATTAAATACTTCAACTGTTTAAGGTTTATAGCACAGCAGTATTATTGAATTAATACACTACAATAATTATTAGCGCCATGTGGGGCCGGCTTTAGAATTGTCCCACCCCTCTCCACCTATAAGAGCCGACTGAGGGAATACCGGAGGAGTGGGCAGCAGTTGTTAATACAACATCCACTGCGATCGCCAACCCGCCTGCCAAGCGTGGCGATTACGGCACTATCCCCCACTCTTGGGGAGGCCTATGTCCAGCAGTGGACGTTAAAAGGCTGATGGATGGATGGATGGAATAATTATTAGTTACATATTTCATAGTGCCATACTATAGAAATTATATATTATGTACGTGTAGGTTATTAAACGATATAAAGGGGACCATAATCGTCCTCTTGCTGTTATACCAACATTGATGGCAGGCAAACAGGCTACACTATTTTTTCACTTTGCCATCTCTTAGTTCTAGAGTGATATCTCTGACGACAGGCGCTAATTATGGTATTATAAGGGTTCGAAGGATATATTACGCACCTCAAAAAACTATTCATCCAACCACAATATATAAAAGCTAACATTCATATAGAAGATATTATGTTTCGAAGGCATTGGAGTTAATTAATTGATATAACTAAGCCGAACTCCGTCGCTGTGACAATCATTTATTTACTCAGTGACAGTTCTAAGTCTATTGACGCCTTTGGTAAAATCAATATCACCAAATGTATTGTCACTTGTGAGAAAATGTACGGTCTATTATAGGAATATGTATTGTCACCTAGTTACAATAATATAGGTCGTGCTTGACATTATGTCAAGGGTGTAAGGGTTTGTTTACTGATACAAAAATACGGAGTACTCAGTAAGACTAGGTACTTCGTATGTTTAATGTAATTCAATTTGCTACGCAGCCAGCAATTATTGGGTTTCCATGAAAAACAAACTCAGAAATGAGTTTACTTAATAAATAACTCAAGTCAGGGATAAAGTTTGTCGAATCAGCGTACTGAAGTGGGTGGTCATATCAGCTGTAGGAGCAAAAGGTTTTGCAACAGTAGAATTATCGATAGGAATCGTGAATTGAAACAATAACTTATGGTGCCTCCGCTTTTTTAGTTAAGGCAGGAAAAAACTAACTTTTTCTTTATATTTTTAGGCGGGATAAAATGTTCCTATCGCACACCCCGCTGTCCGGGGAGACAGCGAGGTAGTATGGGGCTCTCACCCACTAAAACCCGCCGTGCGCCCTCACCCTCCCGTAGTCGGCGGACCACTGGTATATTCTCTCCAGTGGTCCCCGTGGTGGTTAAGCCCCGTCGGGCTCCCTCTCTGGGTGACGTCCCCGCACACCTGGGACGTCACACCTTCACGGTAGGCTCAATGCGGGCGGCGGAGAATAGCCGATCTAACTGCCCGCAGCCTCGGCTAGGGCGGCATTAGACGCAAATAGATGCGTCCACGCCGCCACCCGCGCCGACGGCGGGTCGAGCCAGAGGTGAGATCAGCCTCCCTGGCCCTTACCGCCGCCTCCTTCCGCGAGATGATATCCTCACAGAAGGTGGCGACCACGGTCCAGTACCTATTGCCGCCGACCATGGCTTGAATAACAGGCGGCAGCGACAGGTCCTCTTCGATGATTGCAGGGAGATCCCGGCGGTGCTCAGCCCAGGCTGTTCACGACTCGAGCGTACGCTGCGCCAAGTCCTCGCTGCAGTCGCAGTGGTGGCAGCAGGGAGTCTCCTCCCTCTTATCGACCGTGACAGGTACTTGCCGAAGCAGCCGTGCTCCGACAGCACCTGTACCAGGCGGAAAGTGAGGACTCCATGCTGCCGCCCCGCCCATTCTCCTAAAATCGGTTGGAGCGCCCCTACGGTCCGGAGACCGGCCCGAGGTATCTCCAGCAGAACCCTCCAACGGACGATGATGGCGCGGCGAGCGTCGCTCCACCATGCGATAGTTTAACTGGCGGGAGGCGAGCGCCCCCTGCACGCGCTGCTGACGCCCGCTGATAAACTTTGGCGATCACCTCCGCCTCCAGACCCCACGGGGGAATTCCGGCCAATGTGCACGCGGCCTCACACGACACCTTGCTGTAGCCGCGGATGGCTCTGACCGCCACGACTCGCTGCGGTCTCCACAGAATAGCCCTATTGCGGGCGGTTAGAGACTCCGCCCATATGGGTGCGCCGTAAAGCGCCATCGAACGGACCACCCCCCGTAACCCTCGCCGCGAGAAGGCGGAAGTGCTCGTCAAAGTGCCACCGCCCTTCAAGGACCAGGCCCAGATGTGGCCCTGGATTCCTACCCCTACACCATTTTCCGTAATCGAGGCGCCGGCGGGTGGTCCGCGTCGGCGAGTTAACGCCACTTCGTAGTTCGTTGTAACGGCGTAACAGATTACGCTCTGCATGGGGGGGAGCAGGCCGTACAGGACCCTGTCGTACCCGATGTCCCACAGGAGGGGCCCCAGGACAGATCCCTGTGGGACACCGCACGACATGGGCCTCCTCAAAGCGTCCCCTTCCCGGCTTATGAAGAGGACGCTGCGGCCTTCGAGGTAGCCTGCCACTAGCATCCACATCCTCAGCCAGGGGGGGGGGGGGGGGAGGACAGCCGCGACGACATGATAGCCGCCTTCACCAGCAGGTCCCAATTCAGCCTACCCACAGCCCACCGTAGGAAAGTGGGAGCTCTGTCCGTCACGTGACCCCTACTGGGGCCCCGGAGGAACCGGGAAACCCCTATCCGGATATATCGGTGATCGGACAGGGTCTCAACCTCCTCCAGGACACACCAGTCCCTTACCCGTGCCGTGACAGCGGGGCTAGCGAACGAAAGGTCCACTATCGACCCACCCCACCACCGCACGCACGTATTGGCGGACCACCTGTTTAGCAAACAGAGGTCCACCGCTAGTGGCCATTCCACGACCGCCGCTCCGCGGGCGTCCGTCCTGGGAGGAAAAAAACTAACCTAACCGCAAACACCGTCGTTCGGGGTAACGAACAGGGTAGTGTGGGGCCCTCACCCACAAAATAAACCCGCCGTGTGCCGTCGTGTACTCGCGGACCATTAAAACTGTGTGACATTACTTTAGTGGTAATTTAAGGTGGGCACTCTGGCGAAATGGTTTGATGGTATGTAAAGCTGTATACAAGTCTGAAAATTGTGAGAGATTAGCATTGACGCCTTATGACGATGTATACGGCATTAGTTCTCAGTACTAGTATAAAAGTAGGTACTATCTTGTATGACTATTAAATTTCTGTGTATAATAAAAGGCCTGTTAAATAAACTCCTTCTGACTCAGAATCCTTACAGCTGCAGTAGTGACCGCTGTTCCCTTGCGTAATATGTACGCATAAGATCGATACGCTGGTTACATAATCTTTATCCGTTGGCTGATACGTGCCTCTTGTTTGTATAGACTGAGACACACGAACCATTTATTTAATTTAATTGACTATTAGCGTGACAGAAACAAAAGCTGTGACTTATGACACGGCTCACCTGTCACTTGTTTTTTATGACACGCTTAGCTGAGATCATGACAAATGTTAATAAAGCAAACTTTGTGTTTTATAAACTCATCAGTTTTTTTATGGTCCAGAGAAGTCTGTCCCTTTTTTTGTTTAGGTGGGAAAAATGTACCTAACTGCACACTCCGTCGTCAGGGTAACGTACAGGATAGTGTGGGGCCCTCTCCCTCTAAATAAACCCGCCGTGTGCCGTCTCTCCGCCACTGGAACTATGTGTAACATTGCTTCAGTGGTACAGAAATCTGTCCCTACTGAATCCTATCTGTAAACCTAAATGTACTACAGCTACCATTATATTACCCACCCGTATGTGTCATATCACATAAAATAATGTATATAAATAGCAAAGTTCAGTCTTTTGGGTAAAGAGTTAATATGTATCGTATAAGAAACCTTCATAAAATTATATCTACTTCTTGCTTTTATGTGCATTGAAATTACGTGTTAAGTGCATTGCTTAGTGAACTAAACGACCTCGGTTTGTTACGCTGTGTTGTTAAATACTTTGAATCCAAAACTGCACGCCTAATCTTCATTTTCACAATAAAATTGATTATTTGATAAGCAACTAATAATGTATTGGTCTTACTAAGAAGTTTTCAATAAATCACATAGATAGCGCTAATTTCAAAAATACTAATGTGTTTCTCATGTCTTATACGCCATCTAGCGCTAATTTTAGGAAGTAATATATTGGTCTATAAAAGTAGTTTTACGAAATAAGTTATAGGCTATAGCGCTGGTTTTAGTGTATCACTGTGCCATCGAGTCGAGCGTAAATATTCACTATTTTTTTGTTTATTTAATAACAACTAAACCACATCGAATCAGACCGTGAAAAGTAATAGGGCTATTCGTAATTGTACTGAAGTTAATAAGAAAAAAAGACTCGATTAGTAAAGTATTTCGGTTGTTATCGTGTTAACATACATCTTGGAGGAAGTCCATTGTTATTATTTTAGTGTTTCTGAGAGTCCTGCCGTGTTGCATGATTGTGTCGTGTTGGTGAGTTTTTTGTTATTATCGTGCATTGTTGTTGCTATTATCACATTCTCCTCTATCTGTGAGAGTGCGGATTGGCAATCTTAGGTTATTCTGTCCAAAGATAACCGGGATTGACAATCCGTGGGTGAGTGGTGGGCTCTCCTCCTAAAATATCCATTCTATAATAATAAAAAAGTTTCATGAAAATCCATCAGTAGTTTTAGAGTGTAGCGTAAGCAAACAAACAGACAACAATTCTATATAAATTGTTACTTAGTATGCTAAGTGGCTAAATAGCCTAAAAATTAGAGCGTCCCGCATCTTATTTTGTACCGCGGTACGAGGATATCTAATCACATACGATGCTCGTGGGCTGATACAGAGTATTTATTTCTGAAATTTCTCAAATATTCAGACATAGTTCGGTTACACCTTTATAATAGTACAGAAGTATTATAAAACTAGCCTTTGCCAGCGGCTTCGCCGCAGCCAAAAGCTAGCTTTTCGGTTATATCTCAGGTTCCCGATATAGTAGCGGGATAAAATGTCTACCAGTTTTTAAGTCAAATCAAGGCCTTTCAAATAAAAGAAGTTGCATCAAAATCCATCTAGTAGTTCTTTTAATTAAATTCTAAAATAATATCTAGTTTAAATAATTTTCTAGTTTTTTGGATATATCTAAGGTTCCTGATATAGTAGCGGGATAAAATGTATACCAGTTTTTAGGTCTAATCAAGGCCTTTAAAATAAAAAAAGTTGCATCAAAATCCGTTCAGTAGTTTTTTTGTGATGCGCGAACAAACAAACAGACAAACAGATAAACAGACAAACAGACAAAAATTCTAAAAAAAAATGTTTTGTGTTTCGACACGCCTATATAGCCTATTACAAATATTTTTTCTCAAATATCTCAAATGTACAGACACAGCTCTGTTACAGCTTTATAATAAATAGTACTAGCTGTTACTCGCGACTTCGTCCACGTGGAATTTCATAAAAATAAATAAATCAACCTTTGAAATTGAAGTCTATTATGGGAATTCGTGGTATAGATACCGTCTCACCTTTTTCACATTAGGATATTAAAAGTCCTTTTAAAACATTTCCTTGCAATGACAGGTATTACTCACAATCTAGTAGGTACCATTGAAAAGTTTCGGTGGGTTTAAATTACGAAGTAGTATGATGGGTACACCAATCTTAAGTTCTAGTTTGTGAGGGGGTAGATCAGGCACATTTATCTAATATATTTAAACGAGCAATTCTTGTATATATATATATAATCTGAATCTCGGAAATGGCTCCAACGATTTTCATGAAATTTAGTATACAGGAGGTTTCGGGGGCGATAAATCGATCTAGCTAGGTTTCATTTTTAGAAAACATCGTTTTATCCGGGTTTTCAGGCAATGAAAAACTGCTACAATATTATTAGAATACGAAGGTAAATTTCGCCACCATCTACAAGGTTATAATAGCTCAGGTGGGAAATCGGGCGGTCCCAAAACCAGAAAACCCCGGTTTGAGTCTAGATGTCTCCAGTGCGACGTTTTCCCCCCCTTTTTTTTCAATTCTCTCTTTTGTGAGAAAAACTCTCAATTTACCAAAACAAAAATACCGAGCAAAGCTCGGTCATCCAGGTACTAGTATTTAAAACTTCTATTGGATAATTAACAGCTTCTTGTGGGATACATTGCAATGCAGTTCATTGATGGAAAGATATGTTTGTGATTCACCAGGATGTTTATACACTACTTTAGTTACCTACAATAAATAATTAATTTAAGCATATAAATAAAAATTGAGTGTCTGTTTATAATGTTTAAATAACAACTTTTTACTACCCGCATGTAAAAATATAATAGCAGTGATAGCCTAGCGGTAAAACTAAGGACTGCAAAGACAGTGTATCGATTTCAATCCCGACTCCAAGGTTGAGACCTCACCGCACACACCTCTGACTTTTCGAGATTTTGCAATATTATATGTGTGTTTGTTTACAATTTATGACAGCTTGGTGAAGGAAAATATCGTGAGGAAACTTGCATACCTCAGAAACTTTCTCGATGACTTGTGAAGTCTGCCAACCCGCATTGGGCCAGCATGATGGACTCCCTCTCACCATGAGAGGAGACCTGGCAGATAGCTGATGTTAGAAAAAATGACTTAGGCTACTTTCATTTTGGAAAATAAATTAGAATACCGCGAAAAATCTAAATGTCCCTTGGAAGAGTCGCGGGTAACAGCTAATCAATTAATTCATCATCGTTATCAGCCTCTCCTGGGTACATAACTGCACATGGGCCGCTCCCAATTTCTTCCAGGACACTCTGTCTGCTGCTTGATTTATCCAGGCACGGCATGCAGTCTACCCATCGCTTAGGTGGGCAACCACGTTGTCTGGTGTTCATCATTCAATATGACCCATATCCAATTTTGCTGCGTGATGGTTTCCACCACATCTCTCACGTGTGGTTTCCAGCTAATCCACACATTTATTCTTCATTCACGCAATGAGGCCCTGAGCAAGGCTCTCTCCATGGCCCTCGGCGCAACTCTGAAGTGATATATTTTCTCAGAAACAAACATTATATATTATGTTAGTTATACATAGGTATTACAGATACACCTACAAATCCAAATGAATTATTGATTAGTATAGGTGTATATTTACATTGTATCTGTATTCATAAAATTAAAATTTACCTTACTCGAATGATATATCAACGCACAACCTAAACCACTGGTCTAAGCAGGTGTGTTTGCAGTTCAGGCGAAGAGATAACACACCGCGGGTTTCTTTAGTGGGGCCTCGCACTACCCTGTCCGCTGGCCCGAACGACGGGGTTAGCGGATAGGTACATTTTTGCTCGCCTTAACAAAAAAAGGTGTGTTCTTTGTGGCAATTTGACCGCGTACACCCGATACAATTTCTAAAAAAGGATTTTTTTATTTATTCTTGTATACATTTCTTGTGCGTAGGCGAGTACGTAGCGGTTCATACAATTCTATTTAAGAAACAGTTGCTCGAAATTCCTCCTTGAAGACGGTGAAATAGGGGATTAAGTTTTCTAAGATTCTTTTTAGCTCTTCAATTAACGCACGCATTAAGCGCACGGCGACGGAGTACCTATTTACCTATCAGTAAGTAAGTAGGATTTGTAGGTGTATCGGTAATACCTGCGTATAACTAATATATAATGTTTGTTTCTAAAAAAAATATCTCATTTATTGCCTGCAGGCCACGTAGATGAAACTACAGGCAGAAGCTAGTTGGTATCTAATTGAATCGGTATTCATTCACAATTTCAAATCTCACGGGTTTTTGTTTTTTTGCGCGAAACCCTAATTATTTTTCCTAAATTAAAGTAATGTCCGTGTGGTGACGGACTAAGAACACAAGTGTCACCACCCCATTCTTTCCCACGGGTGTCGCATACGACATGTGCACATGCGTGGCCACTAAGGGAAGTAAGCAATTATCATCCATTTCATGACTGGTGGTAGGGCTGGGTATCAAGTGGGAGCATTCACTTGGTATCAGGCCCGAGCAGGTTGGTACCACCACCTCCCATGTGACCGGCGATGTTCCGTCCAAATCAGTCTAGCCATTCAGGAGATTTCATTAACTCACGATTTCATGGTTTTTTTTCGCGGAACCATAATCATTTTTCCAAAATAAAAGTACACTTAGTTACGCGCTGTAATAACAGCTATCTGCTAGTGAAAGTCCCGTCCAAATCGGTCCAGTGGTTCCAGAGATTAGCTGGAACAAACAGTCACACAGACAGACCAAAACTTTAAAAATTGGTATTTTGTTATAGGTAGCGTATATACTCTTGTATACATTTAGTAAAAACCTGTTATTTAGACATTACAAATAGACACTTCAATTTTATTATATGTAATAGAAGATATCTGTAACAGAGCTGTGAATATAAGTACATTTTAGATATAAGTTTTTTCGGAAGCTGTACATTTTTAATCTGTGTGGTGACGGACCACTCCACCCATTCTTTTCCGCGGGTGTCGTGCAAGACCTATGAGGGAAGTTAGCAATTATTACACATTGCATTACTGGTGGTAGGTTTGGATACCAAGTGGGAGTACTCACTTGTTATCGGGCCCGAACGGGTTGGTACCACCCTTTTGAACGACCATGAAGCAGCCCTAAGTTATATATTTTATTATTTTGTTATTTCATATCCCTAAAATTAAATGGTAGCAGTAGCTTGACAGTAAGTTGAGTCCATGAGCAGCCATTACCACTTATCATCATTTGGGCTGTAGCTCGTCTGACACAATAAGCAATAAAAAA
Organism: Leucoma salicis; assembly: GCA_948253155.1. NCBI lineage: Eukaryota > Metazoa > Arthropoda > Insecta > Lepidoptera > Erebidae > Leucoma > Leucoma salicis. Next base: position 17,200,664 of record OX411807.1, on the reverse strand, counting down.
TAGGAAAAACTACTATATTAGACTATTTAGACGTGTCTAAACTCGCTGAAACAATTTTAATACCAAATTTCTTTTTCGATAGCTTTAGACTTATAAACTGGTATTCGTTTTATCCGGTTTTTGTAATCGGGAACTTGATAATGTTAAACAAAATAGGCTACGTTACTTATGTAAATCTGATCTAAATGAAATACATACAATGTTACTACTTAGGCAATTAACGTGATTTTAGGGCAGTTTGTTCTTTTTTTTATTGAACCGCTATTTTAAGTACGTATTTGGAATAATAACCTAAGTAAGTAAGACTTTCGTATTGCTTATAAGAAAAGGTTGTTCCATTAAAAGTACCAATACCTAGGTAAGTACAGCAAAACATCTTACAAAGGTAACTTGAAAATTATTTTTTTGTAACATCTCTGGTTCCCGAAATAATGGCGGGATAAAATGTATACCAGTTTTTAAGTCTAATCGAGATCTATCAAATAAAAAAGTTGCATCCAAATCCGTTCAGTAGTTGTTGCGTGATGCGCGTACAAACAAACAGACAAATAGATAAACAGACAAAAAATCTAAAAAAAATTGTTTTGCGTTTAGACACGCCTATATAGATGCCTTAAATGTACAGACACAGCTCTGTTATAAATTTATAATAGTATATAGATAGATGTAATGTAACTTAGACAATATGGATGGTTAACTCATTGCAAGTGTAAAGGGAGGCACCCTCTTCCATTTGCTAAATGAGTTGAAAAGACGACTTGAACAGAGTGGCAAGGAAATGAAGATTAAGTTGAAGGAGAAAGAAAATAAGTATTAATCCTCATACTATAGAAAAGTGGATGACCCGAGCCACGACGTCATCGCAGGCAGCACAGTGTCATTAGACTTCAGGTTTCACCTTCGCTCTTCTCAATTTTAGTTCCCAAACGCCTTTTTTAAATACGCATACTGACAAATTATTCCTAGTGTACATGATGTGAAGTATTGTATCCTGTATGTCACGTAGACCTAGTAATAATTGCTCTACAAATTATATGTAAGTATCACATTGCCGGCAAATTGAATATCGTGAGGAAACCTACATGCCTAAGAGACTTGTGACAGCATGATGGACTATGGCCTTAAGCCCTCAGAAGAACTGAGGTCGTGACTAATAGTGAGACGATGCGATGTCATCATCATGCTACAATTTTTATGACGAAGAAATAAAGCTTTTCGTCATAAAAATTGTAGCATGATATTATTATACTTTTAATCAGATAAAAGTGCTTTAACCTCTATATAGAGTACGTGTCTGTACTATATACGAGTGTGTTGGTCGTAGTTATTAATTATATTATCAAAGGTTTTTTTAATCTAAGGACATTCACCTTTTTTATTTTTACCGCCAGTATGCTGGCGGTAAGTAGGTAACGACACAAAAATGTTTTACACATGCCTTTACTCAGCTAACATTTTTATTTTCTGCTATTTCTATTTACTGGATCTTTAGATGTTTGTTTCTACTTCTCCTTTTTGACGGCCATTGACCCCCAGTAAGCCGGAAAAGGGGAAAGAAATCTTCCCTTTAATGAAAGGAAATACAAATTAATTTTAATTTTTCTTACCCGCGTACCCGTATTATTCATCATTTTCATGGGTTATAATTGTGCAAATAATATGAAAGATACGGAGTAGTTATGGTACCATTATTAGATACATGTAATTAATCCGGGTCGGAGCCCTGCGGGTTGTCACGAGATAAGCTTAGTTACGTTTCCAAACCGCTTTATGAAGTTTCTGTCGTAAAAGGGCGCTTCTCCTCGCAATTGGCTGTCTGTGGCAGATATTTCGTACGGAGCAATATCGTAGTTACAACGGCCGTATTCGTTTTATAGCAGTTACTGTCAATGAAATTAAATGTAGATACGTTAATATATTTTACCTCTATTTATTATGCAAAAACCATACTATATAAACGAACTCTTTATTCTCTCTATATTATTCAACCTCTCATAAAAAAAAAACCTCAAAAATTAACACAATACCTTCAAAAGGAAGTATCACTGTTGTTCATTCCACGAACGTCAGTCACAATTTGTTATTAATTTTAATATCTGCACCTGTTAAGTTAGCTTGTGCCAACAGCTTCTTTGTGTGTTCCGCCACTGCTTGTTCTGAATCTGGGTGTAACAATAGTAGTAGTGGCTTAGAGGACTTCCCCGGATTGGAAAAGACGCGGGTTCGGTTCCCGCTCCTACTAAAAATCTCTTTTTCCTTATTCGCAAAATAATTTATACTTTAAAAAGTAGCGGAGCATGTCAATTGCTAAAAAATATAGATCTAAAAATGTTTAAAAAAATCGCGCTATCAAATACATAGTATGAATTTTAATTGCAAATTAAATTTACTATATTGGATGCATGTAATGCTTGCCGATAGATGGTGTTGGTCATGAGACAAGTGTGATGAGGAAATTGTGACGATCGAAAGATCGGTAGGATAGCTAGAGTGGCTTAGAGTAGCAATAGGAAATGGTGTGCTAGAATAAGTGGATGAATTTGTATATCTTGGATGTGGATTCAGTCGGGATGGAAGGTACACACCACTTGAGTGAACGGAGCATTGGAACAACTACTCGGCAGTCATCACCTCAGCCAGAAGGCACGTGTCGCAATACACAACGCAGCACTTGTCCCAACGTTATTGTATGGAAGCGAGAGTTGGGTATGCAAAAAGGAGCATGAGAGTAAAATCAATGCGGTCGAAATGCGATCTCTGCGGAGAATCTGTGGAGTGAGGCTGACTGACCACATTCGTAACGATGACGTAAGAGAGCGAGTAGGTATGACAGAGAGTATTGGTGTAAAGATGCGAAAGGGAATGTTCCGATGGAAAGAATGCCGGACGAGCGACTGGTTAAGAAGAATACAAAGAAGAAGATATACAATGCGAATGTGGAACGATGTAGGTACGGGGGAGACCGAGACAAACCTACCTAGACCAAATCGGTTATGTATTGAAGGAAGGTGGAGTCAGGAGTCTCCGAAACCGGCGAGCGTGTATGAAGAGAGTTATGAATGTTGAGGAAGCGAGAGATGTATGCAAGAATAAAGCCTCTTGGCACTCTGTTCTCTCTGCCTACCCCGCAAGGGAAATGGCGTGATGATATGTAAGTAAGTAAGTATTAAATTTCTCTACCTAAAAAAGTTAGCTTTTAACATACAAATTCTTCAAAAATATCTAATCCACAATGAAAACTATAACAGGAACAGACAGACGCAGACAGTGAGTTCGTTTTATACTTCTTATAGATATGGAGTAATGTGTTTCAGTGAATTTGCAAAATCATACTTCAAATCAGTAAAATAGCAGCTTCACTATATAATGCAAAAGTATTGACGCATATGAAGTACGTGAAACAGCTAGTTTATTACAAGTAGTAAAAAACAAAACATAACATCACGCCTGTATTCCCAGAAAGGGTAGGCAGAGGTGTATTACACACCCACGACTCGCCAGCTATGTTTAAGTCCCACGTAATAGGGGGCGAGCTTATTGACGTCTACTGGGTACATTTCCTAACTCCGAGCTGCTACTGAGAATTATTCTTTTTAGGAAAAAGCTCAATAACATTGCTCGACCCGGGGATCGAACCCGAGACCTCATGATTAGCAGTCGCATACACTACCGCAACACTACCGAGGCAGTTACAAGTAGTAACATATGGTTTTGATGAGAACATAATACCTACTTTATTCATGAAGTATCGTAGTAGATACCGAATTTTTATATGTTTAAAGCGGGAGGTTTCAAAGGTACTAAACTTAAGTAACTTGAATTTGCTATTTCGACTCTTTTTTTTTAATTTCCGATTTCAATTATATATTTATGTAGTCACAGCCCAGGTCAATCTTATAGAAGTTACCACTGATCTTAAGAGTAATCGCTACTATCACCAGAAATACTTTATCGATGCTGGACGAGCGACTGATTAAGAAAATATACAATGCGAAAGTGGAAGGATGTAAGTACAGAGGAAGACGGAGACTCACCTACTTTTTTTTGGAAGACTCGCCTTCGTAGATCAAATCGGTCATACCTATATTGAAGGAAGGTGGAGTCAGGAGTCTCCGAAACCGGCAAGCGTGTATGAAGAGAATTATGACTGTTGAGGAAGCGAGAGATGTATGCAAGAATAGAGCCTTTTAGCACTCTGTTCTCTCTGCCTACGCCGCAAGGAAAATGGCGTGATGATAAGTAGTAAGTTGTAGTTAGTACAGTAGAATCCGTTTATTATGACTCCGCTTATATTGACCAACGCTTTAACTGCCTCGGTGGTGTAGCGGTAGTGTATGCGACTGCTAATCATGAGGTCTCGGGTTCGATCAGCGGGTCGGGCAATGTTATTGAGCTTTTTCCTAAAAGGAAAAATTCTCAGTAGCAGCCCAGAGCTTAGAAATGTGCCCGGTAGACGTCAATAGGCTCGCCCCCTATTACGTGGGACTTAAACATAGCTGGCGAGTCGTGGGTGTGTAATACACCTGTGCCTACCCCTTCGGGGAATACGGGCGTGATGCTGTGTTGATGTGTTTTGTACACAGCAAATTTCGGTTTTCATATAAAATTCTTTATAACTAAGCCGGATATAATGACTTCGCATATAGTGAGATGTCTCTTATTGTGACCCATTTTTAATAAATTGCGTCCAGGTATAGTGACCGGCCGGCGGACCACAGAAGGAATGTAACATAGTTCCAGTGGCCCGCCAATAAAGGCAGAGAGACGGCACACGGTGGGTTTCTTTAGTCAGTGTGTGGTTAGGCACATTTTTTCCCGGTTAAACAAAAAAAAAGGTATGGTGGTCGGCATGATTCCTAACACCTTCGGTAGTGTTTGGGATAGTCACGTGGATACCCGAGGACGTTCGTCGCGTGCATGGCTTTTTTGTTTTTAGTCTCGGTGGGTAATTGATTTTGTTTCTTTCTATTAAAATAAATACATACTAACAAAACTAGGAAATTGTTTATTTTCCACAAAATGCTTTGTATGACGTCCGCTTAGTATGACATGTTTGTTATGTCCCTGCGATGTCATTATAAACGGATTCCACTGTACTTTATTGATAGAGAAGTTTGCTGTAACTTGAAATTAAATCTTCTGCTGCTTAGTTCACTTATACTTTTACTGTCAACTTTAGGTTTACATTTATGTGACTTTTCCATCTATTCTACAAAATCTATTTTACAAGTCAGTACGTAATTATTTACTAAACAATTTGTAAGATGTTTAAAGTAGCTCTCATACCTCAGTTCTCATACCATATCAAGAAATGTAATTTCCCTCTTGTGTCGATAGTAGCTATTAATATACATGGCGCCAATTTATTTTGTTGTTCAGAATTGTAATTACCGAAGATTATTATCCGTTAATAAACACGAGCTCAGAAGTGAAAATAATTGGGACCGTAACATAATATAGCGAATACCTATATTAGTATACCTCAAAGAACTATTGAAAGGAAACACATTTCCTAATTAATCCCTGAATAAGCGACCTTTCGTATTTCATACATGAACAAATACATATCTATATGTATTTATATTCAACATCGTTTTGGTAACAAAACATTGGCAGATTTATTATGTTACTAGCCTTTGCTCGCGGTTCGGTCGCAGGCAAAAACTAGTTTTACAGGTTATATCTCAGTTCCGATATAGTAGCGTGATTACATGTAAGTACTACTATTTTAAGTCTAATCATATTGAACAAAAAAGTTTCATTTAGAGTTAAATAAAATTGTGAATTAAAAAAAAAGTTTCATCAAAATCCGTTCTGTAGTTTTTGTATGATGCCCGAACGAACAAACAAACACACGCCTAAATAGTCTAATACTTGTTTTCAAATATATTAAATGTATTTTGAAAAATTTGGTTACATAAAAGTAAAAATACCATTTATGTATATTTTTAGCATTTGACATGCTTAGCATTAAACACAAAGTGAAAAATACCATTTGACCAGAATATTTTCGTGCGATGATTTTCTACGATTTTAAATGTGGCCTAAAATCTGATGAGTCATTTGATCGACTTCAAATGGCTTTTAATAATTGTTTTTTTTTGTCACGTCAAAAATTAGCTGAAAGGGATACAGTTGTCATCTCCGGAAGACGCGCTAGCAGCGTTCGAGAAGGCCGTGGAAGAGGTGTCTGCGGCGGACTGGAAGAAATGTTTTAAAAATTGGTTTAGTTTAGACGCATAAAACTTTGTATAGGGGCTGGCGGAGAGTTCTTTGAAAAGATTTATTTAAAATATTTTATCCATAGAAGTTAGTTTTTTAGTTTCTCAAAACTTTCTGAGTGACCCGTCCGGGCTTCTTCCTCTTTAAGAAAATCTCAAGGGTTTTTCAAGAACTACCACCAACTCTTTAGTACCGACATTATTTGTATATAGGTAGGTACCTTGTAACATTAAGTCGAAATAACACTTCAAAAAAGACTGATTCGTAAACGAGACTATTATTAATGAAATCGAACAATCTTAAATTTCAAGTGAATATTACTATACTTTAATACTTTTAGTTTTTTTTTTAATTAGATCAAGTTGGTGATTATGTATCACCAACTTGATCTAATTTATATTCGGTAGATAATAAAACAAACTTGCTTAGCTTAGATAACGTCATCTTCACTCGCGGTTTAATATTTCACAATTTATGCTTATCTGCAAACAAAGCCTGACAAAATAATTCATCAAATCTGAATAAAAACTTACAAATTCAAGGGTCGTATCTTGATGTTAGCTGGAAAATATTGTGTCCAGACTTGGTAAGTAGCGATCATTTACCAGACTTGATAGTAGTAATAAAGTTCGAACAAAATTCAAGAGTTAGGTCGAGATAATCTGTAACTGCTGAAGCTTGAAAATATTGATAGAAGAGTCCATGCTTTGTAATGAATAGCTTTTACATGATTTTGCCCGCTACTTGATTTCGTTCCCGTGAAATTCATAATGAAATAAATCTAATACGAGTACAAAACAAAGTCGGGTTAGTTAAACAATTTATAACTCAAGAACGTCTGGACTGATTTTTGTGATCTTTGGTTTGTTGGATTTGTCTCAATATTTGATCGAGGCGAGACAAACTTGGCCGGGACATCTAGTATAAAATAAATATGTAACTCTGTGGCATTTCAACGGGCCTCGTGGCGTAGTCGGTAGTGTAAACGACTTCCGTGCACGAGGTCGTGGGTTCGAGTCCCACTCAGGACAATTATTTGTGTGATGATATTTGTACTGCGTCTGGGTGTTTTCTATCAATGATATGTATGTACAAATTATTTGCGAATAAGGAAAAAGAGATTTTTTTTACTAGCGGGAATCGAACCCGCGTCTTTTCCAATCCGGGGAAGTGCTCTAAGCCACTGAGCTATAGTACAGGCCTTTCGACCATCCCAATCTCCTTATCACATTTGTCTTTACGACCAACGCCATCTATGGGAAGCATTTACATGCATTAAACCGATATAGTAAGTTTAATTTTACAATTAAAATTCATACTATTATTCGCAAATAATTTGTACTTTAAAAAGTGGCGGAGCATGTCAAATGCTAAAAAACATAGATCAAAAATGATATGTATGTATTTACAAAAAAAGTAGTATATGTATAATATGTATTATATCCGTAATGTGGTACCCATAGCACAAGCATTAAGCTTAGTTTGGGACCAGAGGACGTTGTGTGAAAATGTCCGTGAATATTTATTTATTTACCCAAAAATAACTATGCCATGGGAACCGTAAATTTTTCCGAAATAATATAGGCTTCTCTCCCTTATCTGAGTGTCAGCTACAAGTATGAAAAGTTTAATGATGATCAGTTTAGTAGTTATGATGTGAAAGCTTAACAAAGAATCACAGAAACACACTTTCGAATTTATAATATTACTTATTCAGTTTGCTCTTTGTAGCTCACGTTTGCATTCTGAATATATATTTAAAGCAGGTATACCTACTGCACTAAAAGTATAGAGGACACACTCGCTGATGTGTTATTGCACGCCTCATAAACGAAGCGTTGAGGTGGGTATTACTCTCGCTTCACACAGAACAACTGATTTTTCAAACTTAAAATGTCTCTATTTATCATATATTGCACTTGTAAAATAATATATACACACACATATCAAAAACACTATTTTTAATACTCATTATATTTTTGATGCCATTTTTGTTATTTAAACTAGTTAAAAAACTGTTGAAAATAGTTCTGTCTTGGACGTATGTTCGGATAATGTATGTTAACAGGATAACGACCGAAATACTTTACTAATCGAGTAAATTTTTTTCTTTTACGATTCAGTATAATTACGAATAGAGCCCTATCACTTTTCACGGTCTTATTCAATGTGGTTTAATTGTTATTCAATAACCAAAAATATATCGGGGAAGTGGGCAGCAGCACTCCCTCGAGTATTAACAATATCCACTGCGAACGCCAACCCGCGCCAAGCGTGGCGTTTACGGCATTTTCCCCCATGACGGGACCGCTCGTTGTGGCATTCTCTTGGGGAGGCCTATTTCCAGCAGTGGACATTGAAAGGCTGATGGATGGAAACAAAAAAATTGTGAATATTTACGCTCGACTCGACACTAAAACCAGCGCTTTCCTTATTTCGTGAGAACTACTTCTATAGACAAATATAGAAGTACTTCTTAAAATACTTTGGTAAATCCAAAACTGCACGCTTCATAATCTTCATTTTTTTCAATAAAATTGATTATTTGATAAGTAACTAATAATGTATTGGTCGTACTAAGTAGTTTTCAATAAATCACATAGATAGCGCTAATTTGAAAAAGTACTAATGAGGCTTTCATGTCTTATACGCCATCTAGCGCTAATTTTAAGAAGTACTTCTATATTGGTCTACCTCTCAGTTCCGGGCCGCCCGCACGCCAAGGCCACGCAAAAGAAAAGCTGCGCCGCTAAAAATATTCCGTTGGTGTGTTATTATTTACGTGTGTTTAGTGTTTTTTAATTATTGTTATGGATAAAATAGTTATTATACTTGACAAATATCATCAGTTCGTCAAGCAAAGATAAGAACTTTCTTTTAACAAAAAACAATGTACCGGCCGGGCGAACTACTTACTTAGAAAGGCGAATACATTATTAGTTACTTATCAAATAGGTAATCAATTTTATTGTGAAAAATGAAGATTATGAGGCGTGCACTTTTGGATTTTCCAAAGTATTTTTTTTTTATTGCTAACGATCACAGACGTGTCAGGTTATTAGTAATAGGCTCACGGACTTTAGCAACAACAAGGTTCCAGCCAAGGTGCCACTCGTGTGTGGGTGACTCTCGGGTCAAGAGCTCTTTTAAAAACTCATTTACTTAAAGGACATATATTATGATAGGCCTGAGAAACGCCTTAGCAGGTGTCATTCCAGACCTAATACGCACGCGGGAAAAAGGATGGCAACGTCCCCACTATTGGACCACATAGTTTTCGGGTAATATGGATAAATACTAGTATAATGTGTTCGATGGTGTGAAAAGGCGATGTTAGTACATACCACCTCAAACAGTTCCGTGGGAATATGAAACAGTAGATAGAGCACGCAGAGGGACCATAATTGTTTTTGCTATTCCAACGATATCTTTACGCGAGTTTGGTTTCTACAATTTGAATAGCTCGCTTTTGCAGGGAGTCAAGTGGGTCAAGCTGGTACTTGGGCACGCTTGCCCAGAGATGTGAGTACTACTCCACTATATTCCTACTATCTTTATATCACACATCGCATATCGCACAAATCGTTGCAAAAAAATCATGAACAAAATTAATTTTAGCATACATTTCAGCTAATAAGTTAAAAAAAAACAATATTGATTCAATGAAGTTCGCTGGTTCATCGAGTAAGACATAAAGCAAAGCGTGATGTACCTAAATAATCAATTTCTTAATTAAAAGTCGGGTAAAACCGCGAGGCACCTAGTACTGTTTATACATAGGCAGCTATATGACTATTCCTTCGTCTCAATATCATTATCTTGACGATAACCATCAACAAATCAATCCGCAATCAAACAACCAATCCGCTAGGGCAATTAGATTACAATGCACCTATACAATTTAAATTATGTACTCGTAAATTGAAAATGGAAACTAGAGAAAGTTATTTTTTTATACTCTGAGGGTGGCAAAAAAGCATACGGCTCACCTGATGCTAAGCGGTTACCTTAGCCTATCGACGCTAACAACACCAGAGGTACTCGCGGATCCCCATCTCCAAGGAAAGGGATCTAAATTAAGTTAAGCACAAGTTGACTTTGATATTGGTAATTGATGATATAAATATTAGCACATGAGTAAAGCGGAAGACTGGATTTTGGGTATTGTAATCGTTGGACGGGATCGCGTTTATATTAGGAAAGGACGACGTTGTTATCAATATATCGCCTTCGATTGCAACAATATAAATATTTAAATTGTAATATATTTCAAGTTTAGCAGATAAGTATCATTATTATTTTTACTGTGGTCGATAACGTTATTTAATATTGAGATGATTAGATAATTTAGGTATTATTTATTGGTGAATATAGAAGATTGATTTTAAAGAAATAATATTAGTTGTTATTACCTAGTGGTCCACAAATATTGAAAAAAATCTAGTAGCTTGCTTAATTTTTAAACTAACTGGTAAAATATTGATATACCTACCTTAGTACAGATATCATTCCTTTTACGTGTTCTGTTATTCTTCTTTATATTTAGCGGTTCATTTAATGCAGATTACCAAATTGTGAAATTAAATGAATTTCTATTCTCGTATAACGCGTGCTTAACATTTATGGTAAAACAGAATCAAATAGGGCCCCTAAAATAAATTTACAAAACCGTCCACCAAATTGGGTACATTTTCTCCTACAAATATAACTGTCAGCAATAAAGCGTCGCCAACTACTTCAGAAATAACAGCATAATGCGATTTGGCTGAGCATGGTTTTCTTTGTTCAGTCAAATTGAATAATCGTACTGAAATGTTCAGTGAACAGATGAAGTAACGGAATGATTTCACTTCGCCTTGAGTGAGATAGTTTCAACCATCTCCAGACATAATTAATGTGACAGCGTTGATGAACATACTTTGTTAGGAGAGTAGTTCTCAACCTTTTTTATACTAGAAGAGTATTTTATTGCTAGCTGGTACGGATTGAGTTCTCTATTGTTAGCAGAAGATCACAAGGAAAAAACTGAGTTCAAGTAATATTGACCTGTATAATTATATTAGGATTATCAATAAAAAAATATGTGCATTAGCACAGTTAACAGGTATTAGCAGAACTGTGATCATACATTTTAGTAGCTTTGCTCTTAATTTCAGCCATGAGCTATAGGACTTAAAATGGCGATGACTTTATATCTGTAAAAAGTTTGTTATGCAAAAAGGTCCGTCCAGAAACTTATCGTGAAAATCGCCATAAGCGCGTCGCTAGCTCAAAGCGCTCACTTTATGAAATGAACTTTGCACTCGCGAGGTTCTGCAAGCTTTTAATAGAGTCTATTCGGTTCAACGAACTATAATATAGTTCAGTAAAGTGTCTCCGTGTTAGTTGTGATCTTGTAAAATTAAGAATCCTCAATCAATGACAGGTTTAGAGAAGTGTTAAATAAATACCTAGCTAAAATTAATATCCGCACAGTCCAATCAAAAATGTTAATTGTGAATAATCACATTACCAATAAGTCATCACACCAAGAATAAACGATTTTATTAACTGAGTTGTAATAATGTTGCTAATAATGAAAGGAAATTTTACATCTTCTGTTTATCATTCTCATATATAACCTCTGGTTCTGACACTTTAGTGATCCGTGGACAGGTTGGGAACCAATGTATAATAATGTAGTTAACCGCGTTACGACGTGTGTTATTCCTTTTGCTTTATTCATAAGACGTGATATATTCTACCGATTTGTGAATCCATCCATCCATCCATCAGCCTTTCTACGTCCACTGCTGGACATAGGCCTCCTCAAATTGGGGGTATAATGCCGTAATCGCCACGCTTGGCAGGCGGGTTGGCGATCGCAGTGGATGTTATTATTACTCGAGGTAGTGCAGCTGCCCACTCCCCTCGGTATTCCTTCAGTCGGCTCTTACGACTCCCATGGGTGGAGAGGGGAGGGACAATTCTAAAGCCGGCCCCACACGGCAGATTTATAAATAGTTAAGGATAAAAACAAGTAGTGAATTCTCGAACAGTGTTAATATAATACTCCTATACTATATGTGCATATCTCTCTAACGAACTTAGTATTATAAGTGCGAAAGTTTGTGAAGATATAAAAGTATCCTATAGGTACCTATGTTAAAGAAGTGTCTAATCTAGGCACCTACCTATACTGTGTTTAGAAAGCCGTGAATCAAAAGGTAAACCAGCCATAAAAGGGTACTTTTAAAAGTCCCTTTAATATTTGAAAATATTAAAAAATAAAAATGTGGAAGTACTTCAGTAATAATATTATAAAAGGTATTTAATGGTTTCATGTTCACAGGGTCGGACTGGGCCGGAAGGGACTGGGTAGCTCCTCACAAGTTCAGGGCCCGAGACTGATGGATAATGGTAGATGGGATATTATCGGAAAATAATGAAATATACAAATTATTAATTATAAATTACAGTTTCAATTATATTCCAATAAAAAATCTAGACGTCGTGGGACGTCTACCAGATGTGAAAACATCTAAATTATTTTGTAGAAATAAAATGATTATAACTTGACAAAGTACTCCTCAAGACGAATCAAACAAATATAAACTCGATGGGGTTGCGTAATGACGCAAACCCTATAAATATTTAGATATTTTTATATATATTTTTAGTATTTGACATGCTTAGCAACATACATTAAACACAAAGTGAAAAATTGTAAAATTAAGTTTACCTGGTCGGTATAATGTATGAAAATACTTTCGACAGATGGTGCAGGCGTCACCCAAAGACGTTAAGTATGAATGTGTTATCGAAATTAGCAGTCAGGAGCAAGGGTTACAATGGCTGAATTGGCAAAGCATCTAGACGGTATCCAGGAGATGCAGGTTCGAATCCTGCTCGTGACTGTTATTTTCGATTTCGCATTTTTCACTTTGTGTTTAATATCATCTAAACTTTAGTAATATTATGTTAATAGTAAATATTTTAATAATATTCTGCGAATCATTATACAAATCTGCAAGCACTTAAAAGTGAGTAAGTAATGTTTTAACGTAACTTTTACAGCTAATAACTGAAAATTGGCTATCGCCCTAGCTTAGCGGGTATGCGTATTAATATGCGCCCTAGCTTAGCGGGTATGCGTATTAATATGCGCCCTAGCTTAGCGGGTATGCGTATTAATATGCGGCCTAGCTTAGCGGGTATGCGTATTAATATGCGCCCTAGCTTAGCGGGTATGCGTATTAATATGCGCCCTAGCTTAGCGGGTATGCGTATTAATATAGGTACTCGTATCACTACTCAGTCCCAAAAAAAAGTTACTCAGCTGAATAAGTAATTAATGTCTGGTGACCTAAAATTTATATACCTACCTATAGCTTATAAGTGTACGATGATATGTATTTTCTAAATACCTACTGATTTTCATTAAGATCGGTCCAGCCGTTCATGAGTTATAAAAGGTCATAAGGGACACAAACAAAAATTGAGAAAAAATCGGAATCGGTAAGTACTCGTATATAGGTAGGTATATAAAAACTAAAATAAAGTAATATGACTAAATATCACAAAAATTAAAAAAAACTAGACGTCACGGGACGTGAAAACATCGAAATTATTTTGTAGAAATTAAATGATCATAACTTGACAAATTACTCCTCAAGACTAATCAAACGAGTATAAACTCGATAGGGTTGCGTAATTTCATTACAGAGTTACTGTGGCCACCTTCCAGCTCCATTGTCAGACCCTGGATACCATCTAGAGACAAAGTACTTGTCAAGACAAATCATATGAGCCCAAAATCGATGGAGTTATGTCGTTTTATAACGGAGTTCCTATGGCCAACTTCTAGCTCCATCATTAGACCCTGAATACCATCTAAAGACAAAGTACTCATCAAGACTAATCAAATGATTCCAAACTCGATGGGGTTGCGTCGTTTCATTACAAAATTGCTGTGGTCATATTCCAACTACATCATGAGACCCTGGATATCAACTAAGACTGAAGTTATAGTCAAGACATTTCAAAAGAGCCCTAACTCGATGGAGTTGCGCCATTTAATTACAGAGTTTCGCACGGCCATCTTCCAGCTCCATCATCAGACCCTGGATACCATTTAAAGACAAAGTACTCATCAAGACAAATGAAACGTGTCCAAACTCGACGGGGTTACGTCGTTTCATTATAGAGATACTGTGGCCAACTTCCAGCTTCATCATCAGCCCCTGGATACCATCTAGACACAAAGTACTCAGCAAGACGAGTCATACGAGCCCAAACACGATGGGGTTGCGCCGTTTCAGTTCCTATATCCACCTTCCAACTCCATCATCAGATCAGCTCCATGTCATCATAATATTACATTGTCACGCGATATATACATGCGTGTAAAATTTCAGCTCAATCGAAAACCGGGGAGTGTATCAAATTGAACTTGCAAAATTTGAACGGCTCAAGTAAAATAAAAGCGTCGCCACGCTAACAGCCGATTTTATCCTCCCTCTGCATTAGATGTTTCACATCAAAAATACAGCCATTTACAGATTTATATAGTAGTATAGATTATTATGCTAAAGACGTTAATAATATTCGGAATATCTATTTTCTATTACTAAACCTTTAAATCGCAATCTTGAGTAGGTACAATATACCATTTTGCACCTTTTAAATTACAATATACCATTTTGCACCTTTTAAATTATAAAGATAAAATTAATTAATGTTAATGACATTAAAACAATGTCTTTCATTTACATTTCAGAAAGCTGAGCAACCCGCTTTAAATTTAAAAGAAACAGTGAGCACTCTGAAAGGTTCATTTATTCCGGTTTTATCACACTCAATTAATTAAAACGAATCGCAAATGTGTACTGCCGCTTGAGTTTTTTTATCCTGTCATCATTTGACGATGACGATGGAAATTAGAGTAATCATTGACACTTTGCAGATATATTAAAAAAAACTTTGGAAAATCCAAAACTGCACGCCTCATAATCTTCATTTTTCACAATAAAATTGATTATTATTGATAAGTAACTAATAATGTATTGGTTTTACTAAGTAGTTTTCAATAAATCACTTAGATAGCGCTAATTTCAAAAAGTACTAATGTGGGTTTCATGTCTTAGTCGCCATCTAGCGCAAATTTTAAGAAGTACTTCTATATTGGTCTACCTCTCAGTCATTTTGCAAGGCGCCATCTGGCAATTAGCAATTAGTAAGAACAACAATCCATGAGTTTACATATATACCTGCATAAGTGCATAATATATAAACACGTAAAATTGAATAATTTATTAAACTGTAAACAAAAACAATTTAAGAAAACAAAAAGACATCGCTAGTTTCCTTACAAAAAAAGCAATATTGTGGTACAACAGCAACTGAATACATCTAAAATTGCCACTTGCGACATCTAGGGCTGCATTTGTCAATATCTCGTTTACTTTAAAACAGTGACATCTATCAATAGAAAATTGCAACTTTGGACAATATTATACGACTTATTTAAAAATCAATGAGTTCAACAAGAAATCTCTAAACCATTTATCTTCCTAACTTGGTTGCCTTTTAATTTTATACTTTGTTCTAAGTGAAAACAACGTGACGCCAAGGCCACGCAAAAAAATTGTGGAATGTAAAATATGTTTTTTTCGTGTTTTATAACGTTGGTGTGTTATTATTTACGTGTGTTTAGTGTTTTTACTTATTGTTATGGATACAATAGATATTATACTTGACTAATATCATCAGTTCGTCAAGCAAAGGCAAAAACTTTCTTTTAACAAAAAAAAAAACTAGACGACGCGGGACGTCTAGCAGATGTGAAAACATCGAAATTATTTTGTAGAAATAAAATGATTATAACTTGACAAAGTACTCCTCAAAACGAATCGAGCGAGTATAAACTCGATAGGATTGCGTAGTTTCAGTAAAGAGTTACTGTGACCCTTGCAGCTCCATCGTCAGACCTTGGATATCATCTAGAGACAAAGTACTCGTCAAGACAAATCATACGAGCCCAAGCTCGATGAAGTTATGTCGTTTTATAACGGAGTTCCTATGGCCACCTTCTAGTTCCATCATCAGACCCTTTTTTTTTGTTAATGCGGGAAAAAATGTTCCTAACCGCACACCCTATCGTTCGGGGCAACGACCAGGGTAGCGTGGGGCCTGCACCCACTAAAGAAACCCGCCGTGTGCCGTCTCTCCACCTTTATTGGCGGGCCACTGGAACTATGTTATATTCCTTCGGTGGTCATCATCAGACCCTGGACCATCTAAAGACAAAGTACTCGTCAAGACGAATCAAATGATTCCAAACTCGACGGGGTTGCGTCATTTCATTATAGAGTTACTGTGGCCACCTTCCAGCTTCATCATCAGCCCCTGGATACCATCTAGACACAAAGTACTCGGCAAGACGAATCATACGAGCCCTAACTCGATGGGGTTGCGGCGTTTCATTATAGAGTTCCTATGTCCACCTTCCAGCTCCATCATCAGATCAGCTCCATGTCATCATAATATTGCATTGTCACGTGATATACACATGCGTGTAAAATTTCAGCTCAATCGGAAACCGGGAAGTGTGTCAAATTTAACTTGCAAAATTTGAACGGGACAAGTAGGTACAATAAAAGCGTCGCCACGCTAACAGCCGATTTTACCCTCCCTCCGCATTAGATGTTTCACATCAAAACAATGTACCGGCCGGGCGAATGGCGTTCTGTTCTGTTGACGATAGTAAAACCACCGGTGGCTATGAGTACGTAAAAGGTGGTTATCATGAAAGGCGCTGGTTTTAGTGTTGCGTCAAGCGTAAATGCTGTAAATATTCAGTATTTTTTTTGTTTATTTAATAACAATTAAACCACATCGAATCAGAACGTGAAAAGTAATAGGGCTCTATTCCTAGTCATAATAATTCGTAAACGAAAACAAAAGACTCGATTAGTAAAGTATTTTGGTCCTAGCCTACAACTAGCCTACAACTCACGGACGTCCAAGCCAGATTCTTTTCAAACAGTTTTTTAACTAGTTTAAATAACAAAAATGGCATCAAAATATCATGAGTGTTAAAAATAGTGTTTGTTCTTTATATGTGTGTGTAGATATTATTTTACAAGTGCAATATATGATAAATAGACACATTTTAAGTTTGAAAAATCATCTATGCCGTGTGAACCGGGAGTAGAACACACCTCAACGCTTTGCTTATGAAGCGTGCAATACATAGGTATTTATCCGTGTGGTGAGGGACTAAGAATGCAAGTTCACCCATCCCTTCCCGCGGATGTCGTATCTACCTACAAGGCGACTATAGGAAATAAGTAACCAATTATCACCCATTGCATTACTGGTGGTTAGGGCTGGGTACCAAGTGAGAGTAGGTATTCACTTGCTATCGGGCTCGAGCGGATCGGTACCACCGTCTTCTGTGTGACCGGTCATGACTCATGAAGTCAGTGTGTTCTGGCCGTAGTAGAAGATAGCTGTCTATATTTTCATTTCATAGCTGAGAAATGAAATGGTGAGCACCGGCTTGACAGTACTCTCTGCCACTTACCATCAAAAAACAAGATAATATTTAAAAATCTTGATAAGCTTCTTTTAGAAACAAAATAAAATAATATAGAACTCAGCGCTTACCTTATTACATATTTATTTTTTTGTTGAAATTGCCCAAGCCATTTAATCACAGTTTAAAAACATTTTTGGATTTTTCATTTTAATCAGTAAGTACCTACCTATAATAAAAATAAGTAAACAAAAGTAATGCTTTTATAAAAAGAAATATAGTAACGTCAACCTTGGCAACACATTACATTTATCCACTTTTTTCCATTTATTGCCATTTATTGAAACTGAGACTTTTTATCAATAGGTAGGTATATCAAATTATCAATGATTATTATAGGCAGGCAGGTAACTCGATTCGTGTTTGGTGCTGCTATCTATATGCCGGAACTGAACTTTTATGAAACATTGCGTTGTACGTTTTCATACAAAAGAGGACTCTACTCGCCAATAAAACAATTTAGTCGGCAACTCCAATTCTTTAGTTACAGTCCATGCGTAACACAAACGAGCCGTAAGATGGCAGTAATACTGTTGTTACACAGCCGTAAGATGGCAGTAATATTGTTGGTAATGGAGACAGTTCTTCATTTTACGAAAAGAGGGCGCTCCTAAAACTTCACAGACTTATTTTTGTTAGTACAAATTTAATCTCCAAGATGGAACTAGTTATTTCTTACATTACATTTAAATTTCTAGGTACAACATACTAGCTTCTGTCCGTGACTATGTCCTAAGTTGTGTCGTATATCATATATTACAAAAACCGCTAACAGGAGAACTGCTAGCAACACCAGGGAGTACGTGCATTATTCGTGAGTTCCCAACCCCAGGGGTAGAAGATGGATTTGGGGTTAACCAGAACAGTTATTTGTGGATCTGATAAAGAATCGTCTCGTGCGGAAATGAAACCCACAACATTCGGCATGGAAGGTCGAATCTTAACCATTACGCCTTTTCTTTCGCATTCACTCACTTAAAGAATGATGACTGAGTGGGATAATGCTTAACGATTTTAAGATTAGTCTCTCGTAAAGAAGGGAGCATTGTGGGGTGCGTGTGTGGGGTCGGCTTTAGAATTCTCCTACCCCTCTCTACCCACGGGATTTGTAAAAGCCGACTGAGGGAATACCGGGGGAGTGGGCAGCAGCACTCCCTCGAGTATTAACAACATTCACTGCGATCGCCATCCCGCCTGCCAAGCGTGGCGATTACGGCATTATACCCCATGACGGGACCGCTCGTTGTGGCGTTCTCTTGGGGAGGCCTATGTCCAGCAGTGAACGTTGAAAGGCTGATGGACGGATGGATGAAAAATATTGGTGGATTCCACCCTTTTCTCCCTATTAACTCTGAACTTGATTCCAACGGGCCCAAATACTGGAATATTATTCTGTGATAGATTTGCTGTTTTATCGCCACTAAAGAAGTCCTTCCCGGTTATTCGATCATTATCCGTAATTCGGCGTAATTCGCAATTAGAGGAATATTATCTCGTAGGTACTATACCGCAGAGGCTCCATGGATAGGTACAGGATTTAATTTCAAGATCTTCTTCTCTAATAAGCGTATCCCTTATTTAAATTTGCTTCCATATTAAATTTCATGCGACCTTCTCAGATTAGTGTTATCATTAAATTCGTATTTCGTCACCACGTAGATACTGGATAGTCACCATCTGATCACACTAAGGCCAAACAATATAGTCCCTATAGATACTGCTACGGCAACAACAAATTTATTTAACTGCCACTTAAACTGTATGTATCTAATCTTAGATAATAGGTACTTTATCTAAGTATCTAATTATAATCCTTCGGACCCATCTTTAGTGGTCAATCAGCAATTACCTAAACGTGGCAACCCATATTTGCAATCATTCTTCAAAAGGCATTTTAACCTGGACAAAGGTTTTTTTAAACTTGCTGCTTATCTAATATTAGTAATATATAGGTATATAATAGTCTGAAGCTATTAGGATAATTTATAGCCGTTTAATATCGAATGGACTCGCCGAGATTTTATTATTGATTCAATATTTTTTCATAGGAACTACGGATCGCGTGTCGCGTGCTGTCGTAGTTTTTGTTTCTTTTGCGGGGGGTTTAACTCACAAAAAATTTTACTCGCTAGACTAGCGGAATATAATTTTGACAATTTTATAAATTATACAGGCGTATCGTTGATAATGGGTAGCTACGGGCATGTTTCTATTGTAGTCAATATAGTAGCATTCGGGATCTAATTATTTTTAATTTGATTAGTTAATAATACTTCCATATTTTAAGTATTGATATGTTTATAAAACAGAATAAAATATGAATTCTGCTCGTATACTCAAAGCTACAAATCGCGAGTAGTGCAGTGGCTTATAGCGATCAGTGACAGTTATAGTAACAGTGAACAGTTAAGTGATAAGTAATACACGGGCTTGTTTCGACGTCTTCTAATGTGCCTATATTGCGTGACGGGTTGGTGGCACTACTCTAGCCAACCCAACTCTACCAAGAAGCCTAGCAGACCCTTGATGTTGCCGACGACTTCTGGGAGTGACCTCGGTGACCCGAGGTATCGTTGCCGGTATTCCTCTACCCCTGGGCATTCAAGGATGACATGGGTGGTTGTTTCTTTTGCCTCCGTGCAGGCTCTGCAGAGGGGGCTGTCTGTAACACCCAGTCTAAATAAGTGTTTGTTCAGTAGTCTAGTTAGGGCTCCGAGTATAAGTCATAGCTGAGGCCTATTCATTAGCCGTAGCTTACAAGACAGTCCAGGGTTGATTGTCGGGAGGGCCTCTCTAGCTTGCCTGCATGTACCTACCTGTGAACAGTTAATCTGTAAGTAATACCTATAATATGTATAATTAAAAGAACTGTCTTGTAATAGTGTCCCTAGGTAAATAGGGCTAGACTAGCTCCGTGTGGTAACAGACTAAGAATACAAGTATCACCACCCCATTCTTTCCCACGGGTGTCGTATGAGGCGACTAAGAGAAGAAAGCAATTATCACCCATTGCATTACGGTTGCGTACCGACTTGCTACCAAGCCCGGGCGGGTTGGTACCACCATCTCCCGTATGACTGGCCATGAAGCACATTGGTGTGTTTGGTGGTAGCAGGAGACAGCCTTTTATTCTTTCTTTTCATATCTGTGAAATTAAATGGTGAGCAGCGCCTTCATAATACTTCCGGTATAGTTGAGTCTATGAGCGACGGCTCCATTTATCATCAGGTGAGTCGTGGCTCGTCTGCCACCACAGGCACAAAAAAAAAGTCTCAGATCGTAGTTATATAATCTAGGTTTACATGTTTACCTTTTATAGTAAGAATCCATAAATCTGCGATATTACATAGAAACATAGATACTAATTTCTTATAACAGGCTAGATTACTCATGTTTTGTAGATTTAAGTCAATAAAAGTTCGATTGACGGTTGTTGCGATGAAAATACCCTATAAAGGAATTTCAGAATGAGTAGCTATCTAGCCTTCAAATGTCATAGTTTAATAATGATAGTACAAGACTAATAATAGTATAAACTAGCCTTTGCCCGCGGCTTCGCCGCTGTCAAGTTTGGGTTATATCTCAGGTTCCCGATATAGTAGCGGGATAAAATGTATACCAGTTTTTAAGTCTAATCGAGAGTTATCAAATAAAAAGTTGCATCAAAATCCGTTCAGTAGTTTTTGCGTGATGCGCGAACAAACAAACAGACAATAAATCTAAAAAAATCTTTTCATGTTTAGACACGCCTATATAGCCTATTCCAGTCATTTTTTCTCAAATATATTGAATGTACAGACACAGCTCTATTACAGCTTTATAAGTATAGATAACAGGCCATTCTATGTAGTTTTTAACTCTTATAGCGCCGATATTACGACGCCTGGCGGATGCTGTTACATAATAATTTATGTGCAAAATAACCATTACACAGAAAACTTCCACTTTTCTGGGATAAAAAGTACTCTGGACTGCCTGTATGCCTATATGCCTAATTTCATGATAATTGGTTACGTAGTTACGGCGTTAAGAAGTTGAAATATACAAACATTAAACTCACTATCACGTTTAAAATATTAGTAATCAATATTTTATAAAGTACCTAGGTACTCGTAAGGATCCTAATTTATAACAAAGGATTCATTGGAAATTTCAATAAAGATTAAAGTAGTAAGATATTTATATGGCTAGATCAAAATATTGAAAAATTACTGGAATGTTAGGTCTGACAAAACAGTGCCCCTATTAATTTCATAAATTCTTTTCTAATTTAGGCTGGTGCATTGATCGTCAGTCAGGACAAAGGATTTTTTATTATAACATGATACGATTTCTTCCCATATCTTTTTTGCGATTTATTGGGATAACATAGTGACTATGTACCCATAGATTACTCGTGTGTCGTACCTACTTATATAATTTATGTAACTATTCAAGTAACTGACTAGAAAGAACAAATTATTTGTGAAAATGTAGAAAGTGAGAAACTTTAGTGCGAGCGGGAATCGTAGCTGCTTTCACAAATAATTTTTTATTTAAATTAGCTGAGCATGTCTCAAGTGCTAAAATATAGATCAAAATAACTGACTAGAAGTTAATTCTTATCTCTTCTGCATGTAGCATTTAATGATTGAGCTTTTCAACCGGTATTGTGCTATGCAAATCATATTTTACAATATTTTTAGGTGGCGAACAAGCATCGGCCCACCTGGTGGTAATCGGTTACCATAGCCTATAGGCACTAATAACATCAAGGCATCATTTGTTCGTCACCATAGGACATAAAGAGGAAAGATAATAAGGAGAGGGTAGGAAGAATAATAAGAACAGAACCCCCCTAGGGTCTGGGCTTCCCCCGCACTGACTCAACACACAAAACACAACAGTTGGAGTACTTACCGTTGTTTTACACCGATTTAGGGATTACGGGATACGATTGTGGGAGGGTGGTAGTACCCCGATCGAGCTGGACCCTTCATCCATCCCATCCATCCATCCATCAGCCTTTCAACGTCCACTGCTGCACATAGGCCTCCCCAATAGAACGCCACAACGAGCGGTCCCGTCATGGGGGATAATGACGGCATTATCCCCCACGCATAATCGCCACGCTTGGCAGGCGGGTTGGCCATCGCAGTGGATGGTGTTAATACTCGAGGGAGTGCTGCTGCCCACTTCCCTGGTATTCCCTCAGTCGGCTCTTATGACTCCCGTGGGTAGAGAGGGGTGGCACAATTCTAAAGTCAGCCCCATACGGCAAAAATGGACCCTTCATGCTGGGTTAACACGGCACTTACACTTAAATAATAAACATTGTTTTTAGCTGGTTTAAATGGAAAGTTATAAGCAATCCTATATCGTTCCGCGCCGGGTGCAGTGTTGCGGCGAGGAAATTGCGCGGTCGCGCGCGCCTTCGTTCTACCGCGAAACTTGAGCCGTTTGCCGCCGCAGCCTGCACTTTACAACGCCAAGTCACGACACCGACCATTATTGAGAGCGTTACATGAGCTTCAAGCCGTTCATAATAAATAGAAAGTATTCACATAATGTTAACTAATTTTATAGCCGCTTACACAATTATGGAGAAAATGTTGAAATAATATTTGCTATCTTTCATTGATCTACAGAAATAGGGCAGCTGATATCATTATTTATATATAATAAAATTAATATTGATAATAATTCGGAAAGTGGCGGATTACTTAATGTTTTTTATATTTTTTTAATTTTTATTTCTTAGGTCTATCTGGTAACGAGAGGAAATATAGACCAGATTTTAAGCCTAATCAAGAGCTAATGGATAAAACAAGTTTTATCAAAATCAGTTCACGAATAAACAGAAAAAATCTAAAAAAATGGTTTTGGGTTTCTGAGACTCCTAAATAGATTAAGCAGGATCCTGCTCGTGACTGTTATTTTCGATTCCACATTTTTCACTTTGTGTTTAATGTATACCTAGTGCTAAGCATGTCAAATGCTAAAAATATATATAAAAATATCCAAATACTCCTAAATAGACTATAACAGATTTTTTCCTCAAATATCTTTAATGTATAAATAGAGCTCTGTAACAGTTTTATAATAGTATTTGTAAAAAAATAAATTATTGTAGGTACACACAAAGTTTTTGTAAATTGTCCCACAATCAGAAGGTTGGAATTTTTATGCCGTGATCACGTTACGAGGCGCCCGCCGCGCCCAGTAGCTATGCCGTCCGAACCAAAAGTTTTTGTCTCATCTCTGACAGATCGAATTAAAATAAACGCTTCGATAAAGCGTCCTATAATATCTCCTGTATTTGGTTACGTGAGCAACTGACGGCCACTGGGAACGCCGTATGTGGGAGACTATTTTTAACTTGCTCTATTTTTTAAGATTCGAACTATGAGTAGGTAAATCAAAATCGTTTAATCGTCTCAATTGTGAACATTGGTTTTAGCTGTTACATTTTATTTTTCAACTTTTTGTTTTCAGAAGTTTTATTTCAAGATTCATCATAATGAATCACTTTTTACAATAATTTCTTAGTTTGATAACTAAATCGGATTAAGGTTTGAAGTTTTTTTAATAATGTAGTCGCATATATTTTGATATACTTAGGTAACAATTGAAAAAGTATCTATTGCATATTTTGTTTCTATACGACATATACCTATGTATTTAGATACTTCGGATAGATTTCAAGCCTCGTTGGAGTGTTCTCTACATAATCTTTATCGTCGACGTCAGATACGTAAATATATTTACATCCAATGTGCAACAATACACATAACATACAGACAATTATATATTTTGTAAAATTCTTTTCGTCACGAGTAGGTATTTATTCCATATGTCTATTTTGATAATCACTTCAAGTATATGATTGTTCACATATTCGCTATTATCACCAGGCTGAAAGTAGAGACATTTAATGAACGTGTAAACAAGGCTACATCTAATATCAATCAGATAACAAAACAACATTCCACTCATGCGTAAAAGCTACTGAATTCAACGGAAAAAGCTTCCCCATTTTTTCTGGCAAACCGTTACAAATTGCCAGATGGTCTATTTTCATGTGTCGACACATCCATAATAATTATGGTCGACACGTATGATACATGCTTCAACGAAAATTGGGAATTCAGTCGCAAAGAACCGAGAAAAGTAAACATTTCAGCTGTTTTTGTGTAGAGGTCCATGATTGTATTGTTCTCGCTATAATGTAGATCTATTGTAATATCTCATTATGTGTGTTTGCAATTTAGCAGGCCCCAAACAAAAGGATAACACGTTCTGTTTTAGAAAACAAGTGGCGTTTAGTTTTTCTAAGTATGATCTGGGTTTATATAACAGTAGTAAATTCTGTATCATTTCATTTTGGAACTTACTATATGGAACTTTATATCGCTGCTATAGATTATTTTGCTATACAATTTACTTATGTATAATACATAATTATGCCGTGGTCACGTTATTAAGTGGTCTATTCTATGATCTGGCTACGATATTTAGGTGCATGTAAGTATATTCAGATAATCAGAATTATAGAATACGGAACGATACACTTACCTATGTATTTATTTACGTATTTGTGTTTTTGAACTCATATCAAAATAAAATAAAAACTCTGAAGCAAGTGATAAAAACATTTAAAAGGTAACCCTCACTCAATGTAACCCAAAATCAAAATACTAAAACAAAAGCAATTTCATCTTAATCGTACCGAAATACTTGAGCGGAGGCAGAGCGATATCCACCTTATCGAGTTACCTAGGCTACTGGGCATCACCGAGAAGATATGACAAAGTGAATTAACGTAACCATTGAAATAACGAAAACGTGCTTTATATCTCAATAATCAAAGTTAAATGTTAAAAAACGACCCGACAGTTACTTGAAACAAAGAATAAATATACAATAATAGTCGCTTCGGTGATTTTATGGAAACGTGATATCGTGTTGGCCTCTCACAAAAAGAATAAAGCGAACCACGAACGAAATTGTTTTAATCGTCGGAAGCCGGGCGGTACGCGTTATTACTTCGTAATTATAAAAGTTATTATACAGAAGCTGTGATTATGTAATAGGCATGTGGATAAAAAATATGGTTACGACAAAAATATTTCGATAAGCAATCAATAAATCAGCACAATTCATGTCTGGTAATGTATCTAAATTAATTCTGTTACAAACTTTTCTTGTATGAAATAATTATAGTAATATACCTACATTTATATAAAAACGTCTACAGCACCTACCTACTTTCAATCGCCTAAGTAAGACATTGACTATGGTTCGATACATCGAGTTTATTCGTTTCAATCATGATCTTGACGAATAAAGGATGACGTGATGCGATGGGACACCGTACGATTTGTTTGAACTAACTTGCGCATGAAATATCGTATGGAGTCAGCTACCGATGGTTTGCTGGCTTACCTACCGCCGCCACAGAAAAAAACTCATGGCTCTATATTTTGAGGCATCCAAATTCCTTTAAAGCAAATACGTGTGTGTAATCGTACGTAACAATTTATTTAATTCAGCTAGAGATTTAAAGCAAGAAGTTAATATTATTAGTAAAAGTTAAACATATCACGTATAGTACCTAACTAAATGGTATGGCTTAGTAAATCTCATTATATTATATTCCTTTAGTGAATAAGAAGAGCACCTTAGATATAAACACAAGGGACTAAAGAGGAGAGGTAGATTATGGAAAAGACGATTGATTAGGTAAGTGATATCTATGAAAATGAACGCAGTATGTGACAAGATGACGACCGATAGAGAGGTCTTGGTATGGTACAAAGATAAATGCTGCACCGACCTTAAATAAATGGGTTAAGAGCAACCGGGTGATGATTCATCGGGTGCAAAGTTTACATATTGGTTCAGAGGCGCTTACCTGAGATTTCTGTGAAACTCGGTTTGCGTGTCATTGGCGAATATATCTATAACCACAATCCTTAGTCTTAGACGCATGGACGACTATAGTAGTGGTTAAGATTCTGACCTCATATCAACATATAGAAAATATTCTTTATGTATGACTGTACTTCGTGTACTTTATTTGCTTGTAAAGTCCAGTTACAGCAAGTCGATATGCAAAACTATATTTTATGTCTTTATAAAATATTATTTATTCTGAGCTAGATTCTACGAGTTTTGAATTGGGTCAATATAATATAAATAATCTTATTCTACCACACATTAATTATCTCTATGCAAAAACAAATATTTCCCAGAAAGTTCTAGGTAATGGTAGAACCTTGCCTATCCCAGCAGGAATAGGCCGGCTCGATCGGGAAAGTACCACCCTCTCACAAAAGATCAGCGTGTAACAACGGTACTTACGCCTATCGTTGTGTTTGGTATGGTGAGTGAGAGCGCCGGAGGCTCAAACTTCCTCCCTATCCTCCCCTTATTATCCTTCCTGTCCTCTCCTTAGTATCCTTTTTTTTTGTTAAGGCGGGAAAAAATGTTCCTAACCGCACACCCCATCGTTCGGGGCAACGAACAGGGTAGTGTGGGGCCCTCACCCACTAAATAACCCGCCGTGTACCGTCTCTCCGCCTTTATTGGCGGGCCACTGGAACTATGTTACATTACTTTAGTGGTCCGCCGGCGGCCTCTCCTTAGTATCCTACCTATCCTCTCCTTGTTATGCTTCCTATCCACTCTTTTACTTGGAGATGGCGACGCGCGACTGATACCTTGGTGTTGCTAGTGTCTATAGGTTATGGTAATCGCTTGCCATTAGGTGGGTCGTATGCTTGTTCGGCACCCGTGTTGTATAAAAAAAAGGAACTCCATTTTTTGAGTACAAAACACTACGTTTTGTACTCAAAAAATGGAGTTCCTTTTTTTAAAACTTTGCCATTTTTTGGACTTCGGTTTATATCTATTACGCACGAGGTCGTGGGTTCGATTCCCACTCCAGACAGCTATTTGTGTGATGAACACAAATATTTGTACTGCGTCTGGATGTTTTATATGTATAATATATATAGGTATTTACAAAAAAAAAAGTAATATAATAATAATACATACAATTAATTGCCTGAATGGCAACGTTGTCATAGGATGATGCCCATAAACTTCGTATTAGAGCTTCGTTTAGTAGATGATCACAATTTTTATAATTAATTGTACCTAAATTTGGATGACACATGTCTTTAAAAGTTTCGTAAAAAAGCACCAAAGACTTTCTTTTTAATTTACAAACGCAATGACAAACGACAAGCCGGAGGGAACGGAGGCAGGTGACACTGGAACAAAGCACTAATAGATTCGCAAACTTGACATCAAAAGGGTGAAAAGCGTATGGTATCTTTTTGCAAAGCTTCCCAAACCACAATAAAACCGCATACCATTTAAACAGCGGTGTCGCGTGGCTTTGGATTGCTAAAACTTTTACCAAATTATGTGTCACCATTTAAAGTATTTTAGCATATGGCTGGTTTGGTAAACGACTCGGAAAACAATTCAATCACTTAATAACAAGTTAATTCTAATGTTACTTGACTGCTACAATAGCTTTGTAACGATATCCGGGATAGTTTATTATACCAATAAATTGTTTAGAAGGATATGCTAAGGTTTTAATAAAACAGGGACTAAGAGGTAAAACATCTATAAATAAACCACTCAATTTATGGCAGTTGTAAATTTGTCGCCCTTTACGAATTAATGAGGCATCATTATGTATATTTTAGGACTTTTATAACTTCATTATTATATAGTTGTTAGTATATATTTCGTAATATAACTACAACTAAATGCATGAAATGTGTACAACAATCCGAAAAATGTATCTGCCTAAATAGCGATTCATTCTTTCTATCACAATATTAATCAACAAGATTTTATAGTTAAAATCATATAGCCAGTAATAAGCACTAATAATGCCAACACCATCACGCATACCCTGGTATACTGCCTTTACTTTGGGGTATTTATGAACATTTTAGAGTTAAACCTATTTTTTTATTATACCTCGAGTCCACTTTAGTTGTGTTTTGCATGATGCAAAAAAACAGATAAATTAAAAAAAAACATGGGTACGTCTAAATAGCGCAATACGGTACAGATTATGTATAAGCAGTTCACTTGGTTCACATTGAATATTAGCAAAAAATGACCAAAAGTATAACATAAATCATATCTTTCATTTATTAAGAGCTAAATTATGGGTACAAACCTGAATCAGTGAGTGAGCAACCGATGCATCAATTGAGCGCTGCAAGGGGCCGGGACTGGCCGCCGCTGCGCCTGTCACTCTCCTTTCAGACAAACAATGTTTGCCTCACCCGATATCGATGTTCACTCACGTCGAATATACATATTTTCATCGACTGTCGACATTATTTATACAGCTTCTTTATTGACAACACTAGCTTTTGTCTGTAAGTTCGATTGTGTGGGTACTTAATATATCGTTTTCTCACAAGATTTTGTTAGATGTTATGATCCATGTTACACATCCGCAATCCATTTAAATAAATATTATGACGAATAAATTCAGAGACGCAAACTTATGTTCACATGCGTTTGTCGTGTTACAAAAGATTTATAGACTATTTCCCTATTGGCAAGTGGTTTTAAAGAGCTTTTCAGTATAGGGTTTTGCCTTGAGCTAACGTCTCTGGTGTTGATGAATCCATGAAACCAACATTAATGGAAAAGAACCCAGTTGTGGACGAAAATACATATCTTGTATTGTTAGATCAGTAGTCACTTTTTATTTCTTTTCTACATTTTGCCATAAACAAAGATCTTCCGGGTGTCAACGTTTCTCGTTTTTCTGTCTTTTCATTACAAAATGCATAGAAACGGCTTGTGTGTTTGATAAATTAGGTATATTAGTAGCTATATCAATAGCAGTGTTAAGCAAACTGTTTGTGAGGTAAGTAGAAAGTTTACCTGTTAATTTATATTTGTTATTATGTTGTTTGTATTAACCACGAAATTAAGAAAACAATATGTTGCGTTCTTATTTCAAGGAAGCTATATTATGTTTCTTGATATTTTGACAATCGTCATTTCTGGTGCAGAGAAATCGAATAGT
Source organism: Leucoma salicis (assembly GCA_948253155.1). NCBI lineage: Eukaryota > Metazoa > Arthropoda > Insecta > Lepidoptera > Erebidae > Leucoma > Leucoma salicis. Next base: position 17,170,809 of record OX411807.1, on the reverse strand, counting down.
TTCGATAATGGAAATGTTCAAAAATAATTTAATTTTAGTATATTTAGACTTATAACTAATTTTGCTGTTTTTGTTACAATATTCTTAAATCTTGTTTGTAAGGAAGATATACAATACTAAAAAGAAAACAATTAAAAGGAATTAAAAACGTTGTGAGAAAAAATGGCGATGTTGTTCCTGTTTTGTTTGTGGAAGTTATTGTCGAATTTAGAAGATATACTAGATGTTTACTAGTGTGAAAATATTTGATTACCTATGAAGTTCACCAACTCATTTCAATTACACACAGATTATCGTTCTCATAGAAGGAAAACCACAATTTCTTTGCTATAATAACTTGAATCGATACTGACATTGATTTGATAATGGCGTGCATTTCTTGAGACGCATATGTGATAAAGGTATGGTCAGTGATGCAGTTCGGGGAAGCTTGGCGCAGACGTCACAGTCTCGAGATTTCACTGCGAATGCGCGAAATGACTTGATCGTGGATAAAAACCACTTATGACATGAACCATGTCTTTGATCCAACAAAGTGATTATGAACACGAATAACATATAGCTCAATCTTGTAATAGCTTCTATATGTATAGGTACTTACATATTTATTAGGTATGTATGTTATGTAATACCTATAGGTATATTGTATATGTGCTAGAGGACCCCGGGGACGATATGATACGGCATAAGGACATTCGATTATTCTCGTCTAGTTATAGAAACTTGATATAGGAAATGAATCAATGAATGGAGGGCTATCTCCAGCTACAACCAAAATACACTTAGCTATTTCACGCTCGGGCACACGGAAGATGGCGGTACCAACCCGTTCGAGTCCGATAGCAAATGAGTACTCCTACCTACTATAATACTGTTGAAATACGAGTATACCTCTATTTTAATATAATTTTTGCATACGTACGTAACGTATCATGTATACGAAGAGCACAAAAAATTAAAGAATAACTTAAACACGAATCTCTCTGCCAGAAAATGATTGATCGCGCTTATTGGATTACTACGTAACGTTGCGTGGTCAAGAATGTATATCCACATATTTAATTTGTAGGTGCGTTCGGAAGAAAGTCAGAAAGCGTAATAATTCGTAGAACATATAAAATTATTGCTTTATCAGAGCCGGTGATCAAGATAACCGATTATTAATCGTCTCTAATTACTGCTAGTGTTAGTTCGACCTTTATCTGAACACCATTTACCTATGTTAAATAAAAAAATCTCCACAAAAAGTGTAAAGAAGGTTGATTTCTACCGCCGGTGACCGTTTCACCTGTCCATTGTTTGGCTGGGGGCTGTTTAAAAACAAAAGGGTTTAACATATCACAGTTTTGGGATATAATCGCTGCGAAAGCAATAAATATTACTTGTAATAACTGCACTTTCGAAGAGTCAGATTATCACTCTATATAGGGAGATAAATTTATTAGAGGTACTGTGATTTATTTGAGGATATCCTTGTTTTAGTTAAGACACCTGGTTATTACTTAGCATATTATACTGATTGGTTACTTGTTATTGTATTTACGTTACATAGTAGTGTTTAAGGTCTATTCACTTACCTAATTATTACTAAAGTCAACTTAAATATAATAGAATTACTAAGTAGATTGGATTAATCACACGAGCAATGACTCTACAAGTAAGACAGCCTAAACTGTTTTGAGTATAAAACATTCACGGGGACCAGTCTTTTTTGTTTTAATAATGGCTACTCGGTTTGAGTATTTGCTAACATTATTTAGGTTATATTTCTGTTTGATTCATTAAACAAGTCGTAGTCGAAGTCAAAGTCGTATAAAATTTGTCATAGTGCCTATAGTTAAAGTCACGCCTCAGTAAAGCGGTGGCGACTTTACTGAAGCTTCTATGGAATTATGGAGGCAACACGAAATAACAAGTAATGCCGTATTACATCACTTGCCAACACTTATGTAAATACGCAAATAGTTAATTAATAAGCAATAGGCCACCACTTTTGCAAATTGAAATAACATAAGTTTAGAAAAATAATGCAGAGCGACAACATGATCTTCATGTTCCCGCCAAAACTCCGGGGACCCTTCTAAACAAAATTGTTCCTATTTAGAAATTTTTATATATATTTTTAGTATTTGACATGCTTAGCCATATACATTAAACACAAAGTGGAAAATGTGAAATCGAAAATAACGCGATGGGAATGCGCGATGATGGGCGTCACCCAAAGACGTTAAGTATGAATGTGTTATCGAAATTAGCAGTCAGGAGCAATTGTCACGATGGCTGACTTGGCAAAGCATCTGGACGGTATCCAGGAGATGTAGGTTCAAATCCTGCTCGTGACTGTTATTTTCGATTTCACATTTTTCACTTTGTGTTTAATTGTTATGGATTATTAAATTAATGCGGATTTTTTTAAATCTGATGGTAAATAGTAACCGTCGCCCATGGACTCGACTATACCGAGAGTATTGTCAAGCCGCTGCTCACCAATTCATTTCACAGATGAAATGAAATATAAACGGCTATCTCCTGCTACAGCCAAAATGCAACGATGTGCTTCATGGCCGGTCACACAGGAGATTGTGGTACCAATCCGCTCGGGCCGGATACCAAGTGTGAAAGAATAACTAATCACTACTGTGGGTTTTATCTACACAATAAGCGCTAACTGTTGGATGTTTCTTAATTTCAATAGCCTCACGTATCATTCTAGGACGATATCGATGTTCTTTTGCGAGGATTTGAGGTTTGTCAAATCTGATGTAATGGCGGGTGTGGTCCTGTGTGTGCTCACAAATTGCAGACTTTGTATAGCGACGGTGCTTCACATCAGCTATGTGTTCTTTGATCCGAGTTCTTATGGATCTCTTTGTTTGCCCAATGTAGGAGAGACCACAATCACAATCCAATAATTTTACAATTAAGATTTTTACCTAATAATGACGCAGCCCTATAAATATTTAGAATTTTTTATATATATTTTTAGCATTTGACATGGTTAGCCACATACATTAAACACAAAGTGGAAAATGTGTAATCGAAAATAACAGTTACGAGCAGGATTTGAACCTGCATATACTGGATACCATCCAGATGCTTTGCCAATTCAACGTCTATAAGTTGTTTTCGAGGGTAATTATCACAACGACAAATCGATTCACGCGCAGGCTTGACGACTTCCAGCCTCCCGAACAAGCCGGTTTCCGAAAAGGCTATAGTACCATAGACCACATCCATACGCTACGCCAGATTATACAGAAAACCGAGGAATATAATCGGCCTCTGTGTCTGGCGTTTGTGGACTATGAGAAAGCCGTCGATCGAAACTTGGGCGGTGCTGCAGTCCCTTCAGAGGTGCCAAATTGACTATCGGTACATCGAAGTGCTGAAGTGCTTGTATAGAAACGCCACCATGTCAGTCCGTGTTCAGGACAGGAGTACGAAACCGATCCAACTGCAGAGAGGTGTTAGACAGGGAGACGTTATGTCCCCGAAACTCTTCCCCGCTGCATTGGAAGATGTCTTCAAGCTCTTGGACTGGACCGGATTTGGCATCAACATCAATGGCGAATACATCACTCACCTTCGATATGCCGACGACATCGTAGTCATGGCAGAATCGCTGGAGGACCTTGGCACCATGCTCAATGATCTCAGCAGGTTTTCCCGACTATTGGGTCTCAAAATGAACATGGACAAGATGAAAGTCTCAATATGAAGGTCTACGACCAGTGTGTGTTACCAGTGATGACATACGGAACAGAGACGTGGTCTTTGAATGTTGGCCTCGTATCAAGGCTCAAAGTCGCTCAGCAGGCCATGGAGTGGGCTATGCTTGGTATTTCCCTACGTGATCAAATCCGTAATACGGAGATCCGTAGGAGAACGAGAGTGACCGACATAGCCCGCCGGGTTGCCATGCTGAAGTGGCAATGGGCAGGCCACATCGCTCGACGAACCGACAACCGTTGGGGAAGAAAGGTTCTCGAGTGGCGACCACGTATCGGACGGCGCAGCGTATGACGGACCCCCCACTAGATGGACTGACGATCTGGTCAAAACCATGGGAGCCGTTGGATGCGGTCGGCACAGGACCGCTCGTTGTAGCGTTCTCTTGGGGAGGCCTATGTCCAGCAGTGGACGTTGAAAGGCTGATGGATGGATGGATGAAGAAATATGTTAGCGTAAGAGTGTTTTTTGATAGGCATCGGTAAATAATATGTTTCTTTTACGTCTTAGCAATTTCCAACTAACATAATTTTTAAACTTTATATGCTAGGTAGGTAAAAACTTGTGTGTATATTACATTAATTTTACAAACATCTAAAAGTACTAACTGTTAGTTTTCAAGTAAAATAAAATATATATTTAGTACAATTGTCAAGAATAAATATTATAAATTTATAAATATGTATCTACCAAACCAGTGATTGTTTTGTAATGTTTCAGCCAGCTCAACTATTTTGCAGCTTATTTTAATAGGCTAGTAGCGAATCTGGGAAAGTGAGGTCCCAGCACTAATGAGTAGGTTCGATCAAGAAGTTCCTACCTCACAGAAAATCAATGTGAAACAAGAGTAGATATTCCTACTATTGTGTTTTATTCGGCGGGTGAGAGCGCCTGATCCGCCTTTGATGTTGACAACGTGCAAGTGATGTCCCCGGTGAAGCTGGCATCTATAAAATTAAGTAACTACATACGATTAGGCGGTCCTCGTGGATGTTTACACCCCCGTAGAATAAAAAAAAATACGCGTGAAGAGTAACAAGGTCAATAATTCCTAATCATTACATTTTGTGATGCAGTCATATACAGAATAGCTAAGGTAGGTTATATCTATATTGTCATGTAGTACCTAAGTATAGTGTCACGTATGAAGTCGGGAGTTTATTCGACACGGGAACGGATGCAAACGTCAGAGCTGGGAGTCACGGCGATAAATCCCGGGTTTGCCGCCGGCGCGGGATTCGGGAGCCATCAATCATTATGGAACACGAACGTCGCTGGAGGTTCATAGAGCACTGCGCGAATTCAGATGAATTAAAAGATATTTTTTTTAAATATATACCTATACTATGGATATTTTAAATCATATACCTACAATGTTTGTACTTTATGTAGACTACTTACCTACTTAGTACCTAATCTAGACTTAAATCTTCTCCTTAAAAGTAAATTTATTAGATTTTTTTTGTGTTTTATATAAGTAGGAATGTTTATTATTCACCATTTAATGAAATGGTAGTGATCATTATATATCTATCTATCACTATCCCACAATCTATGCACTTTTGTGGAATACTTCACTGAGAAAGTGAAAGAGTGGACAGGATGACGGCACAGAGTTTTTATTTTCCAATTGGTACAGGTGCTGTCGGTTATCTGGGCACGATTGCTTGGGCAGATGCTTGCCCATAGTTGCAATGAGGAAAGTGACTCAGTGCTGTCTTCATTACTGCTGCGACGAGGAAACAGCGAGCCATGCTCTTGAGTTGTGCCCGCTCGAGTAGGCCGAGCAGCGCTGTGAACTTATCGCCGAACGTGGTGAGAGCAATGCTCAGCAGCGACAGGGACTGAGTCGTAGTCGCTATCTTCTATGAGGAAGTCAACCCGTCCGCTAACCCGAACCGCCATCAGCAACTGGGGCGGCACCTCACCACCCAGTTCTTTGCCCTGACCAACGGGGTATGTTATAATATACTAGAGGCTTGTAGTTCTCCAAATAAACTACAGATATATACTAGGAAATAGCACCCATGCTAAACGAGAACGAGTTTACTAGTGATGTCCAAAAATATATCTATGTTTTGTTTGATATCTACACTATAGACTACTCTGTGCTTAGTGTCTAACCACTCCTTATTAAGAGTTAAGCGGTGGTTAAGGATGTCGAACACAAAGTTTGATACATGATAACTAGAGGCGGATTCACATTAAAATATTATGTTGCTTGCACTTACTGGGCAATTCACTTAATTTCACTTACGCATGCGGTCGCGTAATCAGGAGTATTAAAGTTCATAAACATCATCTCGTGATAAACGGCCCATATCTCAGTGGGATAACTTTTTCGAAAATAAGTAATTTATTGTTTTTATTGACAACATCCTATGCACTAAGGAATGATCATTGTATCGCGGGGGACCTTACAAACATAAAATTTCACGGACACAGAGTCACATCCAGACTCAGAACAACCATTTATGGATCATACAAAGAGTTTTCCTGTGTGGGAATCGAACCCACAATACTCGGACGAGAAGCCGGTATCTAAACCATTCCGCCATCTGTCCAGTCAGCGAATAAAGTATTGGTATTTAACACAAAGTGAAATACCAATGCTAAAAATATATATAAAAATATCTAAATATTGGTATTTAAGTTCAGTTACTTAAAGTTTTGTATTATGTGGGGTATTTGTAACAATCTAGTTGTGATTTTTACTACAGGTAAACTACTTTATTAATAAAGTGCTATATTAGTAAACTGAGTATAAAGTACCTACTATATATACTTGTTATTACCTTTTTACACGCTTTTTATTAGCTTCACCTGTATGTTTGTATATTTGTATGTTTGTAACCGACTCCTTTGGGCGCGACTTTGACCCACTTTAAACGGCCAGATTTCGTTCAAACTTTGTAGACTTATCGAGGACTGATGATACAGATGATACAGATGATATACACTAATTTGATAAAATTATTCGGTATTTATCGGTTTTTAGGGTTCCGTAGTAGAGATGTGTATCACTGCGCTGCTCCGCGCAGTTGCGCTAACTCAGTTCACTGCGCTGGGTGTTATAACTCACTTCTTAAAAATGACTTGGCGCATTGCCCAGGACCAGGAAATTCAAATATCATTGTTATTAACTGCAACTCCGTGAAATTTAAATAGAGTTCTACCTTTTTTTTCGGGAATAAATGTTTCATTTTGTTGCGCCATGGCGCAATTTTGAGTTAACGCAATGAGCCGGCGCAGTTAACTACGCCTGAGTTACTGAGTTAACGCAAGGATTTTTACTGAGTTACCCATGTCTATTCCGTAGCCAATAAAGAAACCTTATAGTTTAGCCATGTCCGTCCGATGAAGTTTAAAGGCAAATTTTCACGGCTTTATTTCTTTTAAATAACAGTACTTTTGATACTATTTTGAGACTAAAAAGAAGAAAATAAATTATAGTTTACAAAACTAAAATAACACACACACATATAAAACAACAACAACAACACAATAACATCCATCCATCCATCCATCCATACATCAGCCTTTTATCGTCCACTGCTGGACATAGGCCTCCCCAAGAGAACGGCACAGTGAACGGTCCTGTGCCGCCTGCATCCAACGGCTGCCTGCGACTTTGACCAGGTCATCGGTCCACCTGGTGGGAGGCCGTCCTACATTGCGCCGTCCGTTACGCGGTCGCCACTCGAGAACCTTTCTTCCCCAACGGTTGTCGGTTCGTTGAGCGATGTGGCCTGCCCATTGCCACTTCAGCATGCCGACCCGGCGGGCTATGTCGGTCACTCCCGTTCTCCTACGGATTTCCGTATTACGGATCTTATCACGTAGAGAGATTCCAAGCATAGGCCGCTCCATAGCACGCTGAGCGACTTTAAGTCTTGACATAAGGCCAACATTCAGAGACCACGCCTCTGTGCCGTAAGTCATCACTGGTAACACACACTGGTCGTAGACCTTCGTCTTCAGACACTGCGGAATATTGGACAAGAAGATCTCCCTCAGCTTCCCGAACGCTGCCCAGCCGAGCTGGATTCGTCGATCGACCTCTTTCTCGAAGTTGTGCCTACCTAACTGGACAGTTTGTCCCAGGTATACATAGTGGTCGACAACTTCGAGAAGCGAGCTCCCGACCAGAACCGGTGCTGAAATGACATGGATATTAGACATGACTTTCGTCTTGTCCATGTTCATTTTTACACCCACTAGTCGGGAGACACGGCTGAGGTCGTTGAGCATGGTACCAAGGTCCTCCAGCGATTCTGCCATGACCACGATATCATCTGCAAATCGAAGGTGAGTGATGTATTCGCCATTTATGTTGATGCCTAATCCGGTCCAGTCCAAGAGCTTGAAAACATCTTCCAATGCAGTGGTGAAGAGTTTCGGGGACATGACGTCTCCCTGTCTAACACCTTTCTGCAGTTGGATCGGTTTCGTGCTCTTGTCCTGAACTCGGACAGACATAGTGGCGTTTCTATACAAACACTTCAACACTTCGATGTATCGATAGTCAATTTGGCACCGCTGAAGAAATTGCAGCACCGCCCAAGTTTCGATCGTATCGAAGGCTTTCTCGTAGTCCACAAACGCTAGACCGCCGATTATACTCCTCGGTCTTCTGTATAATCTGGCGCAGCGTATGTATGTGGTCTACGGTACTATAGCCTTTTCGGAAACCGGCTTGTTCGAGAGGCTGGAAGTCGTCAAGCCTGCGCATTGTCATTTGTCCGTTAAGATGAAGTCGATCTCATTTTTCACTGAACCATCAGGGCTAATCCAGGTCCATTTTCGCTGGGGCTGTTTCCTGAAGAAGGAATTCATCATAAAGAGGCCTTCCTTCTCCAGAAAATCAGACAGCATCTGGCCCCTGTGGTTCCTCTGCCCAAATCCATATTGCCCCACCTTCAGCTCATCGTCTCTCCTTATGCCTAGTTTTGCATTGAAATCTCCCATAACCACCGTGAAGTGACTTTTAGACGCGTGAATGGCTTTCGAGATGTCCTCGTAAAGGGCCTCCACTTCGTCGTCGGAATGTGTCGAGGTCGGTGCGTAAACCTGTATGACCTTCAGCGAATACCTTTTGGTTATTCTGAGTATAAGGTACGCTACCCTACTCGACACACTCTCAATCTTCTCCACGTTACCTATGAGAGACTTGCGAACGATAAACCCGACACCACCCTGGGACTGTTGGTCGCCCTCCCGGTGGAAGAGCAAGTTACCCGACTGGAGGATTATCGTGCCCTCACCCTGTCTTCGCACTTCTGATAATCCTACAACGTCCCATCGGATCTTGCTCAGCTCCTCTTCCAGCGCGGTGATCCTCTCGTCAGTCCTCAGTGTCCTGACGTTGTGTGTTACCAGGGCCAGAAGTCGTTTCTGGTAGCCGGATCGCGACCGGAGATTCTTAGCACCCCCTGCTCCGCCGTTACCGGGCCCGCTACCGTTAGGCCACGGAATAGCGGAGCTGCCGTGACTGGGGGCCGATGTGTGTGTGTGTGCACTCATATGGGGGGGTATTGCCATAATCGCCACGCTTGGCAGGCGGGTTGGCGATCGCAGTGGATGTTTTTAGTACACAGGGGAACGCTGCTGCCCGGTCCCCCGGTAATCCTTTAGTCGGCTTTTACGACTCCCATAGGAAGAGACGGGGTGGAGCTATTCTTGGTGCCGGCCCCACACGGCAAAACACAATAACAACACGCTTTAAATAGCTAATAATAGCATAATCAAATGTAACAAATAGTTCACTTATTAGTAAAAAGCACCCTACGCTTTTTTACAATCATTACTTTTTGTGATATTATTTACTACTTTTTAGTTCAACTAGCTATTTAAAGCGTGTTATTTTAGTTTTCTAAACTATAATTTTTATTACATTGCAGACCAGATTTTTTGGTGACATTATTATATATTTAATATGTCTGCAACTGTTATGATCGGTCAAAAGGCAATGCTTTTAGTGGAATCTGCAAATAGAGTCACAAACAACTCAACAGACATGGACATTTTGATCTGTATTTTAGCACTTGATATCATCAGCTACTTTATTTGTAAATGTGGAAAAAGAGAAGTTTAGTGCGAGTGAGATTCGAACCGGCGTCCCTTCCAATCAAAATTTAACAAAGTCAGGCATTTCCTAATATAGTAGTTATCAATCATTAGCAAAGAACGAAGTCAGCGCCAAGTTGCGAGTCATTAGGGTCAAGCGAGTTAAGGTAAATACCGCTATTTGTAAACTTGACACCAACACAAGAGCATTTTGCATTACGTTGATTGATCTAATCATAATACACACTCATAGGTTATAAACCAGAATAAAAGGTAAACGAAATTGACTTTTAATTCTAAAATTTTAAGTTCAATTTAGGCTGAAGCCGGTAGGGTAATTAATTATGCTCATTCAAAAGATTATATTCCAGATATGTGCAAGGTTTTGCTTTAAATAATGGATTAGTGTGAAGTTGACTGAGTGCAATATCATCGCGTCACTGAATCGTTAGTGTCTTGGTAATCTTGGCATGCATTAAAAAAAGAGGCTTAATGTTGTCTACAACAGAACCTAATATTATTTATCGGTAAAAATAAATTCAAATATCATAAATTTTGTTACTCAGCAAAAGAACAAAGATTTGATTACTATAGAACATATGGTATACAAATATATAGAAAATAGCCTAACGTTTGCGTAATTAAATGTTCTTGAATATCCTACACCAAATTTCATAAAACTTCGTCAATCAGAAAAAAATACAATCATGATGGGGAAAAAAATTAACATGGTGAAACTGCTATTCTTAAAACGGAAATTAATTATTAAGTTAAAGAAAATATGAAAAATATAGAGCATAGAGTTTTATATCATACTAGCCTTTGCCCTCGGCTAGAAAAAAGCTAGTTTTTAGACCATATCTCAGGTTCCCGATATAGTAGCGGGATATAAAACGTATGCCAGTTCTTAAGTCTAATCCAGAGCTACTAAATAAAAAAAGTTGCATCAAAATCTGTTCAGTAGTTTTTGCGTGATGAGCGAACAAACAAAAAGACAAACAAATAGACACGGTTTTCGATTTCACATTTTTCACTTTGTGTTTAACAGATAGACACAGACAAAAAATCTAAAAAAGTCATTTTGTATTTTTACGCCTATATAGCCTAATTAAGTCATTTTTTCTCAAATATATTAAACTAGCCTTTGCTTGCGGCCCCGCCACAACCAAAAGCTAGCTTTTGGGTTGTATCTCAGGTTCTCGATATAGTAGTGGGATAAAATGTACACCAGTTTTTAAATCAAATCAAGGCCTTTCAAATAAAAAAAAGTTGCATCAAAATCCATCCAGTACTTCTTTTAAATAAATTCTAAAATAAATTCTAGTTTAAATAATTTTCTAGTTTTTCGATTATATCTCAGGCCCGATATAGTAGCGGGATAAAATGTATACCAGTTTTTAAGTCTAATTGAGATCTATCAAATAGAAAAAGTTGCATCAAAATCCGGCCAGTAGTTTTTGCGTGATGCGCGAACAAACAAACAGACAAAAAATATAAAAAAAATTGTTTTGTGTTTAGACACGCCTATATAGCCTACTAGCTTTTGCGCCGCGGCTTCGCCGCAGCCAAAAGCTAGTTTTTCGGTCATATCTCAAGTTCCCGATATAGTAGCGGGATAAAATGTATACCAGTTTTTAAGTCTAAACAAGATCTTTCAAATAAAAAAAGTGGCATCAAAATCCGTCCAGTAGTTTTTACGTAATGCGCGAACAAACAAACAGACAAACAGATAAACAGACAAAAATTCTAAAAAAAATTGTTTTGGGATTAGACACGCTTATAGCCTATTACAGCCATTTTTTCTCAAAAATCTGGAATGTACAGACACAGCTCTGTTACAGTTTTATAATAGTACTAGCCTTTGCCAGCGGCTTCGCCGCAGCCAAAAGCTAGCTTTTCGGTTATATCTCAGGTTCCTTATATAGTAGTGGGATAAAATGTCTACCAGTTTTTAAGTCAGATCACAGCCCTTCAAATAAAAAAAAGTTGCATCAAAATCCATCAGTAGCTCTTTTAAATACATTCTAAAAAAATTCTAGTTTAAATAATTTTCTAGTTTTTCGGTTATATCTCAGGTTCCCGATATAGTAGCGGGATAAAATATATTCCAGTATTTAAGTCCAATCAAGGCCTTTCAAACAAAAAATTTGCATCAAAATCCGTTCAGTAGTTTTTGCGTGATACGCGAACAAACAAACAGACAAACAGATAGACAAACAGACAAAAATTCTATAAAAACTCGTTTTGTGTTTAGACACGCCAATATAGTCTATTACACTCATTTTTTCTCAAATATCTTAAATGTACCGACACAGCTCGGCTACAGTTTTATAATAGTATATAGATAGATACTTATAGTAAATCTAGATATTAATAAATTATAGTTTAAAAATGGGGTGGTTGATGTAACAAATAGGGCACTGGTAGCTGTTTATAATATTTACTATCATTATTAACATTTATTATGTATATATGGTTATTAAGTAAAAAAGATCCCGTGCTTTTTTTTACAATCATTATTTATTATAACATTATTTTCTACTTTTTAGTTCAACTAGCTAAAAGCGTTTTTTTAAGCTTAAATATTTTTTTTTTCTGTTTAGTCTACGAATACCATCAAAAGTACTTCTATTTCAAATACCCTGTTTCATACTATGAACGTAACACAATTAACAATGTAGGTAATAATATTTTTATTTTTCAAGTACTTTTTATATGTTGGTCGACTGTAACTCATAAACTTATAATGATTGTTAGCTTTAATAGATTTGCTTTTGACTTCCTTTTATATATACTACCTATCTACTACCGTGGGTGATTCTTCAGAACGTAGTTTTAGAGTGTTTTTCGCTGAAGAACATATGGAAATAATCTCCACTTTAGATATTGATTTCAGGTATTATAGTAAATTATGATGTCTATCGAGGCATGTATACCGAATTATCCTTAATTAAAACAGTAGTAAATTAAGTTAGCAGACAACAGTCAAAACTAATTAATCTGGTATGTCCCCATCCCCAATTTTTATAGCATTATTATTTTTTGGTAATATTATCGCGTCAATATACTGGCATAAGCAAGATCCATCGATATTCAAATACTTTTTCCTTGATATTATGTGATTTAAATGAAAAGTAATTGTACATTTTCGTAATTACACTATTTTTAAAAATGTCCCCAACTAAAATGATAACTCAGCTGGCGCAATTTCATCAGCCGTTTTTTTAATGTAAACATGCAGTATTCGATAAAATAATATCAACTCGTGATTGGCCGCGTCGGTTAGTATCATCCTGTTAAACGAAATGCTCCAAAACATGGTTTAATTTGGTGAAAAGTTGCGATCAAAAGTTGTCATCTGGTGTTTGTCACGTAAGTTGATTAATTAATCTGACTTCAATAGATAATCATATATGTTTTACTTAATTTTTAGAAACTAACCAGGGCCTATAATATTGATATGTATTCATGGTAATTATATCTTTTATTTCAAATTTTAATAAATAACGAAGCTAGGCTTACTTAACTTCAAATTTCTAGTTTATCCGGGTCGCATTAATCTGGATTTATCTGGCTCTTAAGACCAGATAAATTTGAAGATAACATACTAATTAGGTTCTTGTTACATTCTTCTTTCAGCTTTACTATTTTAAAAAGGGCAAGTCCAAAGAAGCAAGCATAAGAAGAAAGGCTAGTAAAGACAAGACTCGCGAAGAAAAAGATATATAAAAAAAACTAAAATAATGAGAAATTATGGAAGGAAAAACAAGAAAAATATCGACCCCAGGGGCTTATTCTCTGCCCATAACGGCATAAATAAGTAACCTCTGCCAAGGTTAGATATTTGCGCCATTCAATTGGGTGATTCAGTTATATAGATAGTACTGCCAGCAGCACTCCGAAAAGACTCTGCTGATGAGACGAAGTCAAGGTATGCACACAGGTAGCATCCCATACTAATGGCCGTAAAGCTTCTACATTATCGCTGCATGTGCATGGGTGTGGAACTCTGCACGGAGCACCGATACGACGTGAAATGGCTATACGGAATGTGTTGTTACTTAAAAGCGTGCCCAATGCATTTGATGGTAGAGCTTTTAACTGAAGACCAGACTCCCAACGCGAAACAGTTAAGAGACAATCACACTATGTAAGGCCACTGCACGTTTATAAAAGATTATTCCGTACTAGCTCAGAAAGTGGCTTGTCCCACTGCTTTTGTGAGGACAGGTCCTTGGGTAGGCAACCATCTGGGCAGGCTATTCTCCATTTATGAGTCGATTTAGAAAATGTTGATCCACATTTAATAGATTCTAGTGATGAATAGTTGAACATTTTTGATTTTTTATACTTTTATGGCATTAAGTTATACTCTACAAGTTCACATTCATTTTGATAAAAATTATTTTATTTTTTTGTTTGATAGATCTTGATTAGACTTAAAAAATTCTGTAAGTTTTATCCTGCTACTATTTCGGAAACCCTAGATATTACCCTAAAAACTTACTTTTTCCTGCAGCGAAGCCGGGGAATTTGATTTTGTACATTCGGTTAATTTATTATTCTTCATGTAGGGTCATTTTTTATTTACAAAGACTATTAAAACTCTTTGTGTTGACATCTGGTTGTTGTGTAGTAAATAATGAATTAAAAGGCCCCGTATTACTGTAAAATTAATCGTATTTATTGTATTAACAATTCACAAAAACAGACATGTACCATCTAATTGATTTTATTAAAACTGACTGACTAATCCTCGCGGCATTTACTGGTACTTTATTTTTATCGGCTTTTTGATTTTTTTGATTCTTAGGTTTATTTTCCTTTTTTTTTTTGCGCGCGCGATACATTAGTTTTTGTTTTAAAATTAAAGTAAGGATCCTGTTAATGCTAATGTTACTTCTTACAACTTTAGTTATAGGTACTATATGACTGGCCTTGAAGCATCTAGGTGTGTTTTGGTTATATGTATTTGGCTGAGTAATAAAATAGTGAGCAGTGGCTTGTTATTCTTAGTATTGCTGAATGCTGAGTCCACGAGCGGTGGTTAACGCTTATCATCAGGCGGCCCGTGGCTCATCTGCTACTATGAACAAAAAAAATCTGGGCTTATTGTTTAGTAATATTTTTTTCCAACCCTTTTTCTGTCCTACTATTGGGCACGGGTCTCCTCTCACGGGGAGAGTAATTAGGCCATAGTCCACCACGCTGGCCCAATGCTGGTTAGCAGATTTCACAACCCCGTCGGGAAAATCCACGGAGTACTCTTTCGTTTTCCGTACTCAGTGGGAAAATCTCTCAGGCATGCTAGTTTCCTCGCGATGTTTTCCTTCACCGAGCAGTGATGAACTGTAAACAAATACACAAACAATTTCGATAAATCTCGAAATGTCAAAGGTGTGTGCCTTACGAGGTCTGAATCTTGGACTCGGGAATGAACTCGATAATATAATCGACTGTCTGGTCATTAAATATGTCTTTAATTAAATAGTCCAAAGTTATAAAGGTGACTCTTATTTATACAATACCTACTTTATATTTTTAAATAGAAAATTGTCTCTCATCTCGAATGTAATTTATACACTTTTGTTAAATGCGAAGTTAAAGTTAACACGAACTTTGGTTTGAACATGACCGTGTCATAACTAGATCTATTGCGATGGGGATAATAGCAATGGTGGTGTAACGTCGACATTATAACAATATTACCTATAACAGATAGCCGCTGTTAGCTTTTGAACCCGATGAGTGAGCCTTCAAAACCGCTCTTGATATTAGGATCGGTTGTAGTCGAAAGCAGAAAGGATTTTCTGCAACGTCTTGACTATACGGGACTAATAATTCATTGTATTGGTGTTGTTATTTAAGAATTATTAACATAGAAGTGCCAATAGGTTTTTTTTAAGTAACCTATTCATTTAGATTCGAGTACAAACAAATCATTTTACGGATACAAAGCGCACCCAAACTCAAAACAACCATTGAACACACTGGGTCAAAAAAAGAACTGTCCTATGTGGGAATCGAACCCACAACACTGGGCTTTGGATGTCGGTATTTAAACAACTCTGGCATTTATGCTGTCAAAAAATGTATTGTTCTTTTGTGACATTTTCATGTTCTATGTTTAAAAATATATAAGCGAACAACACCAGTAATACGAACTTATTATGTCATGCAACCGCATTATGATCTTTTTTGCATTAATTTTGTTTCTACTGGCTATAGGTACCTAGGTATCTGTAGGTAATCGATATGATTAATAAAGTTGTAAAGCTATCGGTGTTAGATGGCGTTGTTATTTCCCGACCTTCTCAGCCGCGATCACTTCGCCTATTAACCTGTCAATACCGCGATTCGTGCGCACGAACATTGTTGAATTACACCTCTATTTACAGTCAAACTTAATTTCTTGCTCGTGTCGTAAACTTTCATTGCGATTTTCATATTTTTCTTCTTTATAATATTTTTTTTAATCTCCGTTACGCTATGTTTTATTATTTTTTGTAGTCTAAAATAATTATACCTACCTATTACAGAACAATCAATTGTTTGTACCAAAGTTTTCTGTGTTTTTGAACAGCCGTTCGTTACCTCGATCACAGTAAAAATATAAACAAAGAGGCACAGTAAATATATAAAAAATTATATATATTTATTGTGCCTCGATGTATTTCGGTTGTGATGTGATATAGATGAGCAGAGAGTGAAGATAGTCCACTTTTTTGAGTATAATAGTGGATTTTATAGTAGGCGGTTACTGCTTACCATGTTTAGTCCCGTATTTGTCTCCCATCCTGAATATTAAAAAATGATCACATACTACTAAATTTAGACGCGTTATACGGCCGAGGACTAGGTAGCAATGCCACTACCGCGGAAGTAATATGATATAAGTAGTTCCAGTGGCCTGCCAATACGGATGAAGAGACGGCACATGACGGGTTTATTTAGTGGACGAGGACCGCACACTAACCTGTTCGTTACCCCGAACGCCAGGGTATGCGGTTAGATACATTTTCCCCCGCCTTAACAGAAAAATGGTAGGAAGCCACTAAATCGAAAGTCACTATGGCAGTTATAGCTACAACATGTAGGTATAGATAGTTTTTATTGTAGAACATGAAAATGCTCACATAAACACGCTTATAGCAAAGAGAATAAATACGATCTTAATTACTTTTAAACTTATAGTTAGGATGAGGACCATGTGTAATTATGTATAGTTTTGTGTTAATCTTTACTTATTTTTCATTTTCTAAATACCTAGGTTTCTTCACGATACCACCGAAGGAATGTAACATGGTTCCAGTGGCCCGCCAATAAAGGCGGAGAGACGGCACACGGCGGGTTTCTTTAGTGGGTGCAGGCCCCACACTACCCTGGTCGTTGCCCCGAACGATAGGGTGTGCGGTTAGGAACATTTTTTCCCGCCATAACAAAAAAAAAAAAAAAAAAAAAAAGGTTTCTTCACGATACTTGCTCATGACAGCTGACTGTCACATATTATGATCTCAATGTTGTTTACAAGCAAAAGCTACATATTTAAGGATTCAAATCTTATTATTTAGAATATATTTCAGATTTCTTCAACATTACAAATAGTAAGGACCCAACAAGATCTGTTGACTGTTACTCCCTAGTTCCAGCAGTCTCCCAGGTCTATACTCAATAAAATTATCTTTGTAATAATATTACCTAAATCCTCTGTTCTAAATTGATTACAAATGATAGGCCTCAAAGAAAAGAAACATTTATTTTAAAATTTTGAAGTCTCATCAAACCTTGAACGGTCAAGTTCAGACAGACGTGGAGGATCATTCTGCGAGGCTCCGATTAAATATATTATTGTTGGACCTCAAGGTCTGGACCTACGACCGGGCTATGAGACTATAATATCTCAAAATTACTGTATTTTCAACCGACTTCCGAAAAGGAGGAGGTTCTCAATTCGGCTGTAGGTATGTTTTTATTTGTGTGTGTTGTTACGCGATTATTCCGCCAATTATGAATCGGTTTCAATGATTATTTTTTTGTTTGGTAGATTCTACATCAGAGGTGGTCCCATTTAAATTTTATCAAAATCGGTCCAGCGGTTTTTAAAAAAACAATAATAATCTAAAAAATTGCATCCGGACATACATCGATAATATTTTCAACCGACTCTCTTAGTGCGTTTAGTTGGCATAGCATCACGCCTGTATGTCCGAAGGGGTAGGCAGAGGTGTACTACACACCCACGGTTCGCCAGCTATGTTTAAGTCCCACGTAAAAGGGGGCGAGCCTATTGCCGTACGTTGCCTAGAATTTTTCTTTTTACGAAAATGCTCAATAGCACTGCCCGACCCGGGGATCGAAGCCGAGACCTCATGATCAGTAGTCGCACACACTACCGCTGCACCGCCAAGGCAGTTTAGTTGGCGTACCCATATTATATGTGGTACGCCAATCTTTCTTCACGGTCTTCGGAAGACTCTTGCTGTTTTCTATTTCTTTCTCTACTGCGCTTTAGGCGCTCATATTTATCATTTTCAGACTCCTGTGCTCCAAGGAAGGCATCCCCATCATGTAACATCTCACGCCTAAAAATAACAAAACAATACTTATACTCATATAATAACAAAAATAATAGGTAGGTATATATACCTATTTATAATAGCATTAACATCATCTTGACACCGATTTCAAACACATCAGTAGGTGTCTAGCACGGAAATCGTATGTAAATACTAAATTATTTTTTGGTTTTTAGTTCAAGGTGTATTTTGAAGGCGGTTTTTAATTTTATTTAAAAATAATTTATTTAATTCACGTGTTTTCTAATAGCGATTAAAATCAATGTGCTCGTTATTTATTTATGTTTAGACCCCTAGGTAGGTCCTAAATAATTGTGACGTGGCGGCTTCACCGTTACGTTACAACTCAATATTATTATCTTCTATGAGAATGTGTTCAAAACAAATCGCGGTGCATGATGGTCGGTCGAGTATATATGACATGAAAAACTAACAAATAAACATACGCATTTTCGTATTTATAAGTTAGGTATTACTAAACATTGAACATTGTTTAATTAAATTTATAAAAATGCTATTATTGTAACACAAAGAACATTATAAGGTCTAGTAGATATGTTAGCAATAAAGCAGAGATAAGTCTGTTTGTAAATTGTATATACTCGTATGTAGATGACGAGTGATTAGTTGATATTACCTGTTATAATTTAGGATTATCGTCAGTTGAACGTTTGTATCGGCTGCTTGTTAGTCTCACTTGTTATTACGCGCGCTCATATACGAGATTTCCATGAACAAGACAAGTATGGAGTATGTCCCCTTTATTATTTTACCATAAAAGTTTACCACGTCTTGTTACGTATGCAATACTTTTTAAATCTCTATTAATGATTATATGTGTTTTATTTTTTGTGAATTATGTTACATGAACTCGTCTCAATGGTAACACGTCTTTTTCCATATAGAATTTATAATTCCCATTTAAGCTTTTTTAAACGGTAAATTTTGTTGTATTTAATATGAAATAACGTGAATTAATGTACCCTTATACATATTCCGTCATAAGTTTCAATACGTCTATCAAAGTGCCGAAAAGATGGTCTCCATGCTAATCTCTCCTAGTGCGGACACTAATATATCGCTGACCATTTATTTACATTAGTAGCATTTCTTTATCAGTTTATCATTGATTGTCTCGAGGTTCCTATTGAAGTGCAGTATAACTGGTTTTGATTAATAGCCGTTGACTAAATGTAAATATGATTGAGCTTTTGTTACAAGACTCCGAGCCTGTCTGCGTCTTAGCTTGTTTGGCCACAAGAGGGCAATTGCATGATCCTATTTAGTGCTGAGATATCTTGACAGTACAAAAACATTTATTGATGAGCACGAAACTTGGAGAGCAATGGAAATATCATTTGATGATTATAATGAATAGCCATGAGTATTTCTTTTTTGAATACCGAATCACAGATATAAGAATACGATCGTGCAGACGTTGCGTGCTTGAATTTAATGAGCCATTTAGGTGCTGATTATTATCGAATGGTTTAGTATTTTTATATGTTTGATAATAATTTAAACGTAAAATCTGTCTTCTTTTAAATATATTAATACATTTTATTAAAATTGTGTTGTTGAAGTTCTGTTCCAGGGATATGATATTAGTGAACCAGAAAACTTATTGCTTTCGTGAATGACGCTACGTGCACTGTGGCGATATTGCTGGTGACTCTGCCACAATAGGAAGGGAATGGCTGTTAGCACTTAGGACTGATTGTAGAATTATCAGAACTTACCAGCAAGTCTGTATTGTCACAGTTCACTATCACGTTTTCGGATCTTGATCCTGTTTTGTAGCGATTGTTTATTATACTGTCATAATCGTATAACATAGGTACACACACACACATACGAGGCATGCAATTGTCTTTAAATATATTAAATAATTAAGATAAATGTTCTGCGGTACGCTCAAGCTCAACTTACGATTCACATTCTAGGGTATTTAAAAAAAACGGTAAACGATTTAGAGAGACGACGTATCACGTTCCAGTAGTATGTAATGCCCTCGGTTTCAATTCGATTTTAATAGTTTGTAATCGATTTGTTTTAGAAATTATATTCCCTTCAATGGTAGACAGCTCGCGCTTATCACACTTGGCCTGATTCTTTGACGCACAATCCAAGTGCTCCACGCTCGTTAGGGAAATAGAAGATAAATAGCCTAATGTTGCACTAAGGTTTTTTTTCCATATAGGAATTACGTTTGGTGCACAATAATCTTGTTAACCATCCATTATTTCGGAAATGGTGGTATCATCTGCAATACTCCCTAACTTTCCGTTGGCAAACCGACCATGATTGCTTTCAGAAGTCATCTGCAATTTTATCATTACATAGGAAAGACCTAATTCTAATAAAAATTATAGAATTTCTAATAACTTCGTACATCTATACTAGTATTATAAAGCTATAACAAAGCTATGTCTGTACATTTAAGATATTTTACTGTATTAGGCTATATAGGCGTGTCTAAACACAAAACGATTTTTTTAGATTTTTGTCTGTTTATCTGTTTGTTTGTTCGCGCATCACGGAAAAAACTACTGAATGGATTTTGATGCAACTTTTTTATTTGATAGGGCTCTATTAGACTTAAAAACTGGTGTACATTTTATCCTGCTACTATATCGGGAACCTGAGATATAGTCCAAAAACTAGCTTTTGGCTGCGGCGGTTTATATTATTTTATATTCTTATATTTCTATAAAAATGAACTCTTTGGATTTTAATGGTGACAAGACTTTGAAATGCAAAAAAAAAAAAATATTTGATAGAGCGAACCCTTTAGGCGTGGACACACCGTATAAATATAAATTAGTCGGTTGGCTTTATTCAAAGCTTGTACCACCGCTGCGCTATTGTGTACAAGGCCCCTATTAACTGGTTCAGAAGTTCATAGTATTTTTTATCCCAAGTCATAAGTGACATCAATTGTTAACGATACTTATAAGTAGGATTCTTTGAGTCATTATGAATAAATGCTTAGACGTTTTTTTATGAACGTTTTATACCTACTGGTGTATTTTGACACATTGCTTGCCATTGTTTATCTTTTTTAAACTCATAAATTATTTCTTGACGTTTTTTGGTCACATTTGACGAGGATTCAATGCACGTGATTTGGGATTAACTCCGACCTGTGATTTATGTGTTTAATTTATTTTAGGATATGGTGAGCAATGAGAAAGGAGTATTCCTTTTGTATTTGTTGACGTATACATTGTCACGTAAATAATAGATACTTGCTATATTACCTGTTTCTAATTCATTGAATACGACGAACTAAATTTATCCAAGGAGTATTTTATCTTCAATGAAAATATTGAGGTTCTCTTCTACGAGGGGTGATCCAAAAGTAATGATAATGAAAATAAAACACGGTAATTAAAGTTAAAATAATAATTTATTTTTCTACATAGTCTCCTAACAAATCAATACATTTAGTCCATCTTTTTTCTAAACCCAGGATTCCCTTTGAAAAAAATTCCTTTTCTTGACCCTCCCAAAACGCCTCAACAGCGGCCATAACTTCGCTATTGTCTTCAAATTTCTTGCCTCGGAGGTGTTCCTTGAGCCGAGGAAAGAGGTAAAAGTCACTAGGAGCCAGATCTGGCGAATAGGGAGGGTGTTCGACCAGTTCGAATCCCGTTTCTTGAATGGCAGCCATCGCAACTGCGGCTTTGCGAGCCGGTGCGTTGTCTTGGTGAAACAGCACTCCAGCTCGCAGTTTGCCGCGTCTTTTTTCCTTAATGGCCTCCCGTAATCTTCTTATTTGGTCTGCGTAGTAAGAGCCCGTAATAGTGGCTCCCTTTTCCAAATATTCCACCAAAATTATTCCTTTAGCGTCCCAAAAACCAGACGCCATAACCTTTCCCGCCGAACTTGAGACTTTGAATTTCTTTGGCGTCGGTGAGGAGGCTCGCTTCCAAGTCATCGATTGTTTTTTTGTTTCAGGATCAAAATGGTGGATCCAGGTCTCGTCCATAGTCACAAAACGCAACAAAAAATTTTCTTTATCTGCTTGGAACTTTTCGAGATAGACCCTCAAAATGTCAAATCGTTTTTTCTTTTGCTCGTCGGTTAACATTCTGGGAACCCAACGCGCAGAGACCTTTTTCATATGCAACTCGTTCGAAATGATTCTTTGAACGCTTCCATATGAGATTCCTGTGACCTCAGCTACATGCCTGATGGTCACTCTTCGATCTGCCAACACAACATCTTCGACTTTTTTCACGTTGTCTTCTGTGAGGGACGTGGATGGGCGTCCTTCGCGATGTTCATCTTCAGTGGATGTTCTGGCCAGCTTAAACTCCTTGGCCCAGCGTGCAACTGTAGAATATGGAGGAGCAGAGTCCCCCAATGTTTCCACCAAGTCACAGTGTATGTCTTTTGTAGACATTTTTTTCAAACAGAGGTACTTGATCACAGCTCTAATTTCGTTTTTCTCCATGTTGATGTTATCTCTTCGACAGTTCGTATTCAAATGAATGTATCTCCCGGAAATCCTGACCTATTTATATGATTTTTTTAGGCTGACGTAGTGAGTGTATAGGCTAGCGAAAAAAATTTTTTTTGTATTTTTATGTGGACCTGAAGTAACCAATTATCATTACTTTTGGATCACCCCTCGTACTTTCTGTTGTATTTATTAAACGCGTGCATAAGTAATAGCAGAACCGCTTCTGTTTACATTTGTATTGAAAGAGGAGAAACTAGAACAGATGATTTTTTATGAAATAACAACACCCTGCACTAAGGAATAATCCTTGTACCGTGGGGGAACTTACAAAAATACAATTTCACGGACACAAAGTATACCCTGACTCGGAACAACTACTTGTAGACAAAAAGTTGTCCTGTGTGGAAGTTGAACCCACAACACTCGGACTGGAGGCTGGAATCTAAACTACTTCGCCATCTGTGCAGTCATTGATGATTGACAATATTTTAATATTGGTAATATAACGGTATGTCAGTATTCAGTATTTCAGTTATGGCTAACAAGATTTAACATTAAAGAACACAAAACACGGTGACAACACTCAGGCTTGAATGTTTACTGCTTTCGGAAAGTGGAAACATTATAAGTACTAATGCAATAATAACTATCTGAGTTAAATTATACTTATTGCTTATCCTTAGCGACTGTATTTGGTTATGAGAGTCCCCATACAAGGAAACGAATTTTGTAAATAAACGTCTATGTCTAAGTTATGCAAATTGATTTTTTCTGTACGTTTGTATAGATTAAAAAACAGGGTATCATGCGACAATGACCTGTGAAAATCTATCAATAATTTCATTGCTATTTTATAGTCCATTACAAAAACGAGTGCATTAGAAGCAAATCGGAGAGTGAGAAATGTAAAAGAAGTACAACAATAATGGCGGGTGTTGTGTAAAGTGGTAGGCAGGTGACAATGGCGCGGCGTAGCTTTGAAGATGTCGCGCGTTACGCGTGTGGTAACCAATTGAAGAGCCTCAGTAGCACAATGGAGGCGCACAGTAGCACGCTTCCGTAAGCCGAGACTTTGAACACAGATTATGTATACTATTAGAAGTGTTTTTGACTAAATATATATTGTAAATATTTTTAATGTGAGACCTTTATCCTTTAACTGAACACCAACTGCCTTACTAATAAACGTTGTATAACCATAGTTATTCAGTGTTTTATCTTTGTCACTAATATATGACAGTTTGACGTTGAAAGAACGGAACAAAACACTGAATAACTATTCGGAGCTTAAACAATGTTTAGGTATTAGTACAACTAACTAACTAAATTATCATCACGCCATTTCCCTTGCGGGGTAGGCAGAGAGAACAGAGTGCCAAGAGGCTCAATTCTTGCATACATCTCTCGCTTCTTCAACATTCATAACTCTCTTCATACACGCTCGCCGGTTTCGGAGATTCCTGACTCCACCTTCCTTCAATACATGACCGATTTGGTCTAGGTAGGTGAGTCTCTCTAGGCCGTGTGGGACCGGCTTTAGAATTGTCCCACCCCTCTATACCCTCGGGAGTCATAAGAACCGACTGAGGGAATACCGAGGGAGTAGGCAGCAGCACTCCCTCGAGTATTGACAACATCCACTGCGATCGCCAACCCGCCTGCCAAGCGTGGCGATTACGGCATTATCCCCCATGACGGGACCGCTTGTTATGGCGTTCTCTTGGGGAGGCCTATGTCCAGCAGTGGACGTTGAAAGGCTGATGGATGGATGGATGGATGGAGGTGAGTCTCGGTCTCCCCCTGTACCTACATCCTTCCACTTTCGCATTGTATATCTTCTTAACCAGTCGCTCGTCCGGCATTCTTTCCACATGTCCGAACCATCGTAGCATTCCCTTTCGCATCTTTACACCAATACTCTCTTTTATACCTACTCACTCTCTTACGTCGTCGTTACGAATGCGGTCAGTCAGCCTCACTCCACAGATTCTCCGCAGAGATCGCATTTCGACCGCATTGATTTTACTCTCATGCTCCTTTTGCATACCCAACTCTCGCTTCCATATTATAACGTTGGGACAAGCACTGCGTTGTGTATTGCGACACGTGCCCTTTGGCTGAGGTGATGACTGCCGAGAAGTTGTCCCAATGCTCCATTCACTCTATTACCCGCATTCACTCTTCTTTCTACATCAGTGGTGTACCTTCCATCCCGACTGAATCCACATCCAAGATACACAAATTCATCCACTTGTTCTAGCACACCATTTCCTATTGCTACTCTAACATCTGTTCTGGCTTCTTCTCTTTCAAAAGCCATTATTTTGGTTTTGCTCACATTCACACGTAGGCCTCTTTAGGTATTAGGTAGTAAGGGGGTAAAAGGGTAAGAAAGGGATAATACACCCATATCATGTTGAAATAGGCTTGGCTCTTATAGGGTAGTGTTTAGATGCCATGATACTAATGGGAATTTCCTGATAGGAAAATCCATATTAACATTTTGCATTACCTAGAGTTTTAAGATCTGGCTTTCTGAAGTGGCTATTATGGTTATAATAACCGTATGAGTTGGTTTCATGGAATTAACTACTTAATAATTACCTTTTTGTGTGTTTAATGTTTGCATATAAAAACAGCAGAATAAGAATAATAATTATGCTTACAATATGTATACTCTCTACGCCTGCTTTAATAAAATACTTGTCAATTATCTCCTGGGGTCTTCAAAAGGTTAAAAACGCCCGTGCTTAAAACAAGAAACCAATTCATGTAGGTATGATATTTTCGAAGCTATGGCATAAAAATAAAGTGGGTGTACGTACATATTCATAAAAGCAAATAAATCATCTAATCATCATATTTTGAATGTTTTTGAGATGGGTAAATGTTGTCAAACAAGATAATTATTTTTCTTACAACTTATGAGTATCTTCAATAGATATAGACGCAGAAATAAGCTGAAATACCTATATTTTCTCCGTAACTTCTATAATCTATGTTTCATTGTTTTTGCTACTGAATGGCTTTTGGTGAGCTGCACATAAGCCACGGTAAACAATTAGCATAATTATCATAGTTTCGTTTGAAGGTGGCATCTTGCCGCCGAACAAAAATCTTAGTAGAAGTAGATATTATTGATAAAAAGAGGTATGAAATGAGTTACTTTTTATATTTGATTTACTTTTTTAAATAAGTTCTTCTCTTTCTACGTTCATGCATTAATTTTTTTAGTTATGCAGGCCGTAATTTGTCTGATTTTAAGTAAGGGAAAGTCGGATAGCCCCGGATGGCGGGTAGCCCCAGACATTTCAATTTCTAAGAAACTGATTGCGTTGCATACAAAGTTCGTTATTATAAATGTGTGCCTTTTAGAGTAGAAAAAAAAACACATTTAAGTTGCAACGTGAGCGCCACGAAAATTTGTCATGGGTGAATGTTTTGTTCCCGACAAAAAATTTCATTGCTCCTGTCAAAATTCATTGCAGGTTATCAAGTACAATACGTAAGTGTAAATTCTTGTATATCGTTCAATGTTTTTTTAATTTAAAGGTTTCTAATTGTTCTACAATTTGAGAGATGTTTAAAAATGTTACATGAAAACGATCGGGTACCCCCGGACGCGTTAATGTCGAGTATCCTCAGATATGATTACGTTTTGAATTAAAGCATTAAATTGGGCAATATTGTTTTAAAACAAACTAAAAACTACAATCGTATTATCATTTTGCTTATATATGGAACATATTTTAAAATGTTGTTACTATCATTGCAAAAAGTCTTGCAATAAACCGAAATTTAAGGGAAGAATCAATTAAACATTAAAATGGGGTAAATTAAATTGAAAGAAGCAAGGGATGCAAAGACTGGGCCCATGAAGATTATGTTAGGTTATGCATCGAATATTTATTGTAATTGTGATTTTTGTAAGGACAAAAAAGATTTGGGTTACCATTGATTACTATGACCGGGACTACCCACCGTTTTTTGAAACGCCAAAAAATAGACCATATTTGTTCTCAGTATATTTCTTTAGAAAGTGTGATAATTGATTCGTGTTGTTTAATTAATATTATAATAGCAGTCCTAATTTTATTTTAAGTATAAAATAAAGACAGAAATTTCGGTCATTTGTTTTTTATTTGCAATTCACTCAAGTCGGGTAGCCCCGAAGGCTACCCGACTACTACTATACAGTGTATCGAAAGAAAACCCATACCGATAAGTACCTGAATGGAGAGTCTCACCACCATCCTTCACAGTTAGCTAGCGTGTCTAAATCTTTGTTTCAGAGAGCACAAGGAATCTGTGATGAAGAACACCTGGCTGGAGAGTTGCAGCATGTAAAGAAAGTTTTACATGCAAATAAGCTGCAGGTTCCACGCCGCCGTCACAGAAACCGAGTGAAGCCACCCACAGTTGAGCGCCTCCCTGCAGTCCTGCCCTATGTTAAAGGAGTCACTGACAAGATTGGCTACATTCTTAAAAAAGCTTCAATTAAAACCTACTATAAGCCACTCAAAAGAATTAGTCAATTTTTACCACCAGTCAAGTGCCATATACCCTTACAGGATGCAGGAGTATACAAGCTGGATTGTGATTGTGGTCTCTCCTACATTGGGCAAACAAAGAGATCCATAACAACTCGGATCAAAGAACACATAGCTGATGTGAAGCACAGTCGCTATACAAAGTCTGCAATTTGTGAGCACACACAGGACCACACCCGCCATTACATTAGGTTTGACAAACCTCAAATCCTCGCAAAAGAACATCGATATCGCCCTAGAATGATACGTGAGGCTATTGAAATTAAGAAACGTCCCAATTTCAATAGAGAATACGGCTGGGTCTTACCATCAAGCTGGAATCCTGTGATAGGCCTCACCAAACAGAATACAAGAAGGCACACCACAAGATTGCAAGACACAGTTAGCGCTTATTGTGTAGATAAAACCCAATATTTAATAATCCATAACAGTTGTTGCCTACTGAGTTTTCTGGCCGGATCTTTCTCAGTCAGGCCGCGTTCCGATCCGGTGGTAGCTTCTTAGTCTTAGCTTTTGGCAAAATCAATATATTTAATAATATAAACTTATAACCAAGATTGTCTTCTTACTGGTAGTAATTGGTAGTTTATGGTAGAATTTTTGAGCACTAAATAAAAACAAAAAATTTTAGTTTAAAGAGGAGTATTATACTCATTTTAATATACTCGTACTAATTTAAAGTCTCATACATTGTAAGCATAAACATTTAAAGTAGATATTTTCACTGTGTTTCTAAACGAATATTAGGTGGGTTAAAATAAATAAACCAAAAATTTTGTAAAATCATATACTGTGGGTAGATGAAACCGTTGAAATAACATATCAACCTTGGACGTCTATCATCTAAGTCCACCTGTGATCATGAATGCTGTAAAGTATTCGAAACGTCGGGATAGGAGTAAAATCAAGTAAACGCGATAGATTCCGTAAACGTAGTTTTATTTCAAAATACCTACATTTTCATAATTAGTAGTACTTAGCTATAGACCATAGCATCACGCCGGTATTCCTCAGAGGGGTAGGCAGGGGTGTATTACACACCCACGGTTCGCCAGCTATGTTTAAGTCCCACGTAATATGGGGCGAGCCTATTGCCATCTACCAGGTACATTTCCAAACACCAGGCTGCTACTGAGAATTTTTCTTTTTACGAAAAAAAAGCTCAATGACACTGCCCAACCGGGGATCGAACTCGAGACCTCATGATCAGCAGTCGCTTACACTACCGCTGCACTAAAAAGTGATAAAAGCTTTTCCTTCCTACTTTACAGCCTAAATGAATTCTAATATTGGACGTGAAGCCTCTTCGCACGAAAGAGAAATTGGCTTATTAACTGTAACAGTCGCCCAATTCATTTCCCAGTTTTTTATGGAACGACGGAACTTTTAAGTATAGCTAATCGGACAGTGTTGTCAACATACAGACATCTAATTAGTTATGTTGTTAAAATTAATGTGAAAGTGAGTTTTTTGTTTGTGAAAGCGTATTTCACGCCGCAACTACTTAACCGGTCATCATGAAATTTCGAAAACTTACCTACCTATATATAGTTCCGAGCCCAGGAAAGCACATAGGTATACCTATTACGTTTTATCCTGTGAGATAGCCACTGTTAGATAGAGCTAACTGTTGAGCTGCAGAGTGATATATTTATTTTATACATAGGTAAGTACACGCAGACGTAGTCCCGAACGGAATGAAGTAGGTATTTACACAAAGTAACTACTCTACAATATTTTTTTTAAGCAACCTGTAAACTATTTGGCCTCTCTAGCACAAGCACAAAATATATATAGTACATAATATGCTAAGTAAATAAATGCTCAGTGACTGGCACAATTTACATTATATACCAAGACCCTAATGCTCAGTCATTGGTGAGCTTCACTGCGCATTCCCCTACCTAAGCAATTAATTGCCGCCCCTATTGGCCATACTAAAGCTTATATCGTCATGTATTATAGCATAAAGATGTACGATAACAAGTATGTAGTACGCATATACCTACCAAGTAAGTATGTACTTACAAAAATACGTTTTCTATTGCAAGTCCAATAGTTTGGGCGTGTATAATGTAACGTACTCTGTAAACAAAACATTGAAGGTATAAGTACAATTTATAATACTAGCGCAAAATAAATCAGTTGTGGCTATTTTTATTATTCTTTTCACATAAATAAAATTTTAATATTTTTGTACCTATATATTTTTATAGCATTTGACATGCTCAGCCATATAGGTAACACAAAGTGTGAAAATATGACATCGAAAGACGTTAAGAATGAGTGTGTTATTGAAATTCGCAATCCCGACCAATTGTCACGATTGCTGAATTGGTAAAGCATCTGGGACGGTAGGTATTCCAGGACATACAGGTTCGAATCCTGCTCGTGACTCTTATTTTCGATTTCACATTTTCACACTTTATGTTAATTAATTAATAAAATAAATAGAAAAGTTTTGATTGAATATTATCTTCAATCACTTTTCTAATCTTGCAAATTATGAGAGATTTTCTAATGTCTATACTTAGTATAACGTCGCTATCCTTATCTATCTATTTCAGGGGTAGCCAACTTCACTAGACTCAACATCTACTTTTTACTTACGAAACCCTGTGCGGTCTACTAATTACATACTTATTGAAATTTTAAATAAAATAGCATAGTTCAGTATACATTAGAGTATATTTTGAGTAATTTGCAGTCAGTTTTTTATATTTTTTTGCTCTGCCGCGATCGACTGGACTAATAGCCACGATCGACCGGTTGGCCACCCCTTGTTAATTTCTATGCCTTTTTCTTTTAAGCTTCGCTACAGATTTTGAAACAATTTCCACTGTTGTTTGGACATAACACATCCTAATTATTTTGTAATTAGCCACGGAGGGCTATTTGAGGGACACACTGACTATATCTTAACAAATAGGTCAAAATAATGTAAGTACCTACTAAAGATTTGTAGATATGCAAAAATCATAGCGCAAACAACTAATATCTATTAATTTAACAATGAAAACTCACACATCGTTTTCAAATTGCCACGTTACTTTTATTAAATATGCTCACATATAAGATATTACGCAATTGGTAAAAACCCAATCAAATTATTTAAACACCTTTATCAACAGTCGTTAAATAAGCCATACAAACTAATTCACGTAACGACATATGGTGTGATCTTTACATCAAAACAATTTGTATTATTTAAGTATCCGCTTAAATTAAAAAAAGTAAAAGTAACTTTTTTAAATTGATATTTTTCTAAAAATGTTGAAGCTTAATAGAGCTTAGGGTTTTTTGGTACGTACTCATTGAGAAACAAACGCAGCACTATTGATATCAACGGGAATGTACAACTTTTTTTTATACCTAGGTTTTGTATAAATCGCTTTGTGATATAGTATGGTTACAGTATATATTGTTATACTGTCGTTGCAATACCTACTGTTGAATGTGGTGAATAAAATACCATGAAGTACATCAAACTACATGGGGCATAGTACTTACTATAGATATTACTGATTTAATATATTTACTACTTGTAGATCCATGTAAAATATTCATAACTGTAAATATATAGCAGTATATAATCAAGTCTCTTCGTATTCTATGTTAACCTAGTTTATCTTAGCAATTAACTTTCTTTAGATCTTTGAAATAATTATACTTTAATTAAACAAACGTCCATATTTAATACGACCAACGAAATGAAACATATTTTCACATGTTAAAACAATGGCTACCGACAGTTGCTCCGTATTTGCTTATCTGGCACATCAATAAAATACCTTTAGAGCCGTCTCACATCGTTATATACAATTTTAATTTCTGTATCCGTCCAGTATTTTAATAACTCCCAACCCCTTTACTTTACTTTATAAGTTATGCTACATTATGATATATTGAAGATCATTTTATACTAGTCACTTAAGTTTCATAAAATAATGTATGTAGAATGCTTGTAAATATTAGATATGGGTGGTGATGGTTACGGGGTGAGCACGGTACGTTTCCGTTAATGGGATTTTAATTGCATGGAGGCAAACACTCCACCCTTACTTGATAAAACTGCGCTATAGTAATGATTGAAATTTGACTATTATGAAATACCTAACGAAAAAGTAGTAATGTGTATAAGGACACTTATTCGGGATTATCACTTACCACCATTTTATTAAAATAGCTTAGTAGCCTTTGCTTGTGGCTCCGCCGCAACCAACAGCTAGTTTTTAGGCTGTATCTCAGGTTCCCGATATAGTAGCGGGACAAAATGTATACCAGTTGTTAAGTCTAATCAAGATCTATCAAACAAAAAAAGTTAAGTCAAAATCCGTTCAGTAGTTTTTGCTTGATGCGCGAACAAACAAACAGATAAACAGACAAACAGACAAAAAATCTAAAAAAATTGTATGGTGTTCAGACACGCCTATATAGCCTAAATCAGTAATTTTTTCTCAAATATCTTAAATGTACAGACATAGCTCTGTTATAACTTTATAATATATACCTATTGTTATAATTTTATAGGTATAGATTGTTTTATTTTTAAAAGATTGTTTTCCTATATTTATAAGAAAAAATAAAAAAAAAAATTATTGTAAGCTCATATTGTGATCAAAACTTTCCGATCTAATAGCGATTGCAGCGCTCTTTGAAGTCAATTTTAAGTGACCAAGGATTGTGGAAGCTATAATAAATATCCTTTGGTAATAATTTAAATAGCGTACAAATAATATGACTGATAAGATTACATAATAGGTATAATGTCGATTTTCCAAAACCAATTGTAAAAGTAAGAATAATGAGTTGACAACAAATAAACAATGTCTGAGTTAGATTCCTACTAAACAAATAGAGTCTGAGTACCTACTACTTACTACCAGTAAATGGTTGCCTGTGACATTATCGTCAAAAATGTCAAAAATGCGCTTAAGATGACTAAGATTGTCCGTGTGGTGACGGACTAAGAATACAAGTTTCATCACCCCATCCTTTCTCGTGGGTGTCGTACAAGGCGACTAAGGGAAGTAAGCAATCATCATCCATTGCATTACTGGTGGCAGGGCTGGGTATCAAG
The DNA here is from genome assembly GCA_948253155.1 of Leucoma salicis. Lineage (NCBI taxonomy): Eukaryota > Metazoa > Arthropoda > Insecta > Lepidoptera > Erebidae > Leucoma > Leucoma salicis. Next base: position 17,138,340 of record OX411807.1, on the reverse strand, counting down.
TGAGAGTCATCCATCCATCCATCAGCCTTTAAACGTCCACTGTTGGACATAGGCCTCCCCAAGAGAACGCCACAACGAGCGGTTCCGTCATGGGGGATAATGCCGTAATCGCCACGCTTGGCAGGCGGGTTAGCGATCGCAGTGGATGTTGTTAATATTCGAGGGAGTGCTGCTGCCCGCTCCCCGGTATTCCCTCAGTCGGCTCTTACGACTCCCGTGGGTGGAGAGGGGTGGGACAATTCTAAAGCCGGCCCCACACGGGCTCTTCAAGCGAGAGTACTTACTTGTTATCGGGCCCAAACGGCTTGGTACCACCGCCTCCTGTGTGACCAGTCATGAAGCACGTCTGTGTGTTTTGGCTGTAGCAGAAGATGCCGTTTATTATTTCATTTCATATCTGAGAAATGAAATGGCGCGCAGCGGCTTAGCAATACTCTCGGTATTGTTGACTCCATGAGCGACGGTTACCACTTACCATCAGGTGGGCCGTGGCTCGTCTGCCATCAATAGCAATAAAAAAAACTAAAATTGAATAAGTAAAGAATGATATGCTAATGACCAGATCGTTTTGGTCAAGCATAATGCTTTAAATACTAATACACCTGTCTATGCATATTGTTTTGGTCAGATTCTTTTTAGCCGAACCCTTCAAATTATGTGCCTCGAGACTTAATGTTTTGAAATTCTAACAGTTGGACATCAAGAGTAACGCAAGGTGCACGTTTGAATATGATTAGCAGCTTGTCAAAAGTGAGTTAGGATTATAATATATTCAAATGTAGTCAAAGGGTTAGCTTATAATTTTTTAAATAATTAGTGGTCGTACCAATATGAGTCACTTTGTGTTTGTATAATTTGTAATAACAATTAGGCGTTCTAGCTGTTAATTTTTATGTTACGATCCTCTACAACATGGGTAATTTATACTGGAGGAATTTGGCTGCTATATTATGAGTTATTTTATGTTAATATACAACTAATTTAATTTATATTGTAAATAGGTTTCTTATCTTATCCCTTGCTAAATGAATATAAAGGTTTTTAACACTTTAAATCTACTTCATAAACATTTGTTCAACTCCTTGTACTTCACATATCTAGTAGTTAATTGGGCTTTATAAAAGATAGTTTAGTGACAAAGACACGATTACTATAAAAAGTAATAGAGTGGCTTAGTACAAACTCAGAAGAAAACTGTAATCACACACGGTAGGTTAATTGTCGCTGATCCCAATCTCACAGATGAACTGGAGTCGTTGGGGCGGCGGAGAGACTTTGGGGCTCTCTGTGTGCTCTATCGACTCTTCAACCGGGAGTGCTCTGAAGAATTGTTTGAGGTGGTACCAACATCTCCATTTTACCACCAGACAACAACCAACATCTCCATTTTACCATCGGACCACAAGACGCCGTAATAGAGTTCATCCATACCACCTGAAGACGATCTCGTCCAAGACGGTTCGTTTTCAGCGTTCCTTTCTAACGCGTACGTGTAAGATCTGGAATGAACTTCCTGCTACGGTGTTTCCCCAGTTACAACTTATCCCTCTTTAATCGAGGTTTGAGAAGAGCACTTTACTCACGGTAGGCGGTGGCTTGGTTGTGCCCCTGGTGTTGCCAAAGCCCATGAGCGGTGGTTAATATTTACCATCAGGTGGGTCGTTATAATCGAAACTCTCAAACATCAAATATGGCATTCATGTCAAAATCAAAAAGCTCATTCATCCGCTATGTTCTTATAATTAGTATTTTATGTGATTTTAACAACGACTTAGACTTATTTCTGGAATCTGACGAACCGTGCTCTCATAAACGAACTGGGCTCAAACACGGACTCTGTATTTGCGACACTGACTGACTACGGCTTGTTTTATTTCTAAGAACTTTACGTTATACTATATATTAAGTTTTTAATTAAGAATATGGCCTGCATTCAATTGTGGCATTACCACATCTTGTTGCTACATAAGGACTATCTTCCATTTAAATGTAGGTACTGTTGCTTTTAACCTGACGCTTTTCTAACCAAGTGGACATTCATTAATGTAAATTCAAAAATCTTAGAAACGCAATGGTCAATTTACTGAAAAGCATACAATACCTGGTGTATATTTACAATAAATGACATCAATTTCACAACTGTACATTTAGGCCCAACGATATAGGGAAAATGGACATTGTCCTATTGTCATTGTACTCGTAGACTATATTAAGTACAAATTTCTCTACAAATCTCTCTCTCTCTCTGTCAGTCTGTATTTCGATTATAACTCAAGAACGGGTATACTGATCGAATTGAAAATCAGTACGTAGAAAGTTAACGTCATCGGACACATGATAGGCTAAATATAAATCGTGTATTCCAAGATCCTAGGTCACCAGACCTTACTTCTTCAGCAGAGTAAAATTATAATACTTTCTGATAATTACGCGAATGTTACACATTTTGAAATAAAACTACGTTTACGGATTCTATCGCGTTTACTTGATTTTATACTATCCCGACGTTTCGAATACTTTACAGCATTCTTGATCACGGGTGGACTTAGATGATAGACGTCCAAGGCTGATATGTTATTTCAACGGTTTCATCTACCCACAGTATATGATTCTACAAAATTTTTGGTTTATTTATTTTAACCCACCTAATATTCGTTTAGAAAAACAGTGAAAATATCTACTTAATTTTTTTTTATGTTTACAATATATGAAACTTTAGTATATTAAAATGAGTATAATACTCCTCTTTAAACTGCAAAATATTTGTTAATTTAGTGCTCAAAAATTCTACCACAAACTACCAATTACTACCAGTAAGAAGCCAATCTTGGTTATTAGTTTATATTATTAAATATATTGATTTTGCCAAAAGCTAAGACTAAAAAACTACCACCAGATCGGAACGCGGCCTTACTGAGAAAGATCTGGCCAGAAAACTCAGTAGGCAACAACTGTTATGGATTATTAAATTTTGTATGGAATTACTGAGAGCTAATTAAGTTTAAATTTATTAAAAAGGCAAAAAACGTGATTAGTTTTTCGACCCATCTGATGGTAAATAGTTACCGCCGCTCATGAACTTTGGCAACACCAGTGGCACAGCCAAGCCGCCGCCTACCATGAGTAAAGTGCTCTTCTCAAACCTCGTTTAAAGAGGGACAAGTCGTAACGCTGGGGAAATAACATAGCAGGAAGTTCATTCCAGATCTTACACATAGGTACGCGTTAGAAAGGAACGCTGAAAACGAACCGTCTTGGACGATATCGTCTCCAGGTGGTATGGATTACGGCGTCTTGTGGTCCGATGGTAAAATAGAGATGTTAGTTTTTGTCTGGCGATAAAATGGATACGTTGGTACCACCTCAAACAATTCTTCAGAGCATAGAGCCTTTTGGCACTCTGTTCTCTCTGCCTACCCCGCAAGGGAGATGGCGTGATGATAAGTAACATCTCTCGCTTCTTCAAAGCTTCTTGCAAGCTCGCCGGTTTCGGAGACTCCTGACTCCACCTTTCTTCAATACATGACCGATTTGGTCTAGGTAGGTGAGTCTCGGTCTCTCCCTGTACCTACATACTACCACTTTCACACTTTGTGTTAATTTATATGGCTAAACCTGTCAAATGCTAAAAATATATATAAAAATATCTAAATAATAATAGCTCTTAAGATCTATTAGTTTTACTGTATAGTGATAAAACCTTGTTAAGCTAGTCTTACTAACCGCTCTCTCACATAATATCGACGTGTTACAGCGGTATTCATATTCTTGTCTTTAATTTAAAGTATTAGCTTCTATCTGCTACCGTAACCGCTTACCAGCCGTGTGCTTATTAGTAGCCCTCATAAGAAAAATTATAGCTTAAAAAACTAAAATAACACGCTTTAAATAGCTATTTGAACTAAAAAGTAGTAAATAATATTACAATAAATAATGATTGTAAAAAAGCGTGAGGTGCTTTTATACTATATAGGTGAACTATTTGTAAAATTTGATTATGCACCTCACGCTTTTTTATTTATATTTCACGGAGTTGCTGTTTATAACAATGATATTTGAATTTCCCGGTCCTGGGCTATGCGCCAACTAATTTTTAAGAAGTGAGTTAAACACCCAGAGCAGCGAACTGAGTTAGCGCAACTGCGCGGCGCAGCGCAGTGTTACACATCTCTACTACGGAACCCTAAAAACCGATAAATAACAAATAATTTTATCAAATTAGTGTACTGTCATCGGTCCTCGATAAATCTACAAAGTTTGAACGAAATCTGGCCGTTTTAAGTGGATCAAAAACGCGCCCAAAGGAGTCGTTTACAAACATACAGGTGAAGCTAATAAAAAGCATGAAATAAAAAGGGATCTAGAACTATATATGATATTATGACAATAAACATCCTATCGCAGAATATTCCTAAACATTTTTTTAGTATTTATGTAATATTACTAAAGATTAGATTATATTTTTAAATTGTGTATGTTCTTACTTACTTATCATCACGCCATTTTCCTTGCAGGGTAGGTAGATAGAACAGAGTGCCGAGAGGTTCTATTCTTGCATACATCTCTCGCTTCCTCAACATTCATAACTCTCTTCATACACGCTCGCCGGTTTCGGAGACTCCTGACTCCACCTTCCTTCAATACATGACCGATTTGGTCTAGGTAGGTGAGTCTCAGTCTCCCCCTGTACCTACATCCTTCCACTTTCGCATTGTATATCTTCTTAACCAGTCGCTCGTCCGGCATTCTTTCCACATGTCCGAACCATCGTAGCATTCCCTTTCGCATCTTTACGCCAATACTCTCTTTCATACCTACTCGCTCTCTTACGTCGTCGTTACGAATGCGGTCAGTCAGCCTCACTCCACAGATTCCCCGCAGAGATCGCATTTCGACATTTCATGTTCTAATGCAAGTATTTCAATATTTTTCGGGTCTACCCAGATCTATCATAAAGACCAAACTTTTCAACAAAAACGGATATTTGGCTATTAATTTTATCATATACTAGCCTTGGCCCGCGGCTATGCCGCAGTCAAAAGCTAGTTTTGAGGCTATGTCTCAGGTTCCCAAAAGTGCGAGTAAAAAATCAAATAAAAAAGTTGCGTTAAAATCCGTTCAGTGGTTTTTGCGTGATGCGCGAATAAACAAACAGATAAACAGACAGACAAAAATCCAAAAAAAATCGTTTTGTGCTTAGACACGCCTATATAGCCTAAAGCAGTATTTTTTTCTCAAATATCTTAAATGTACAGACATAGCTCTGTTACAGCTTTATAATAGTTTAGATTAGGTAAGTATTATCTGTTATCAATTAGTAATTTAATCAACTGTGTGGTACAATTAATAACACAGTTATTTTTATAGTTATTGTTACTATTTTTATTTATTTATTTTTTTATACTATTTGGGTGGCGAACAAGCCTACAGCCCCCCTGATGTAAGCGGTTACCGTAGTCTATAGACGCTAGCAACACCAGAGGCATATCACTAACGCGTCGCCATTTCTAAGGAAAGGAATAGCAGGTGGATAGGAAGAATAATAAGGAGAGGATAGGTAGGATAATAAGAGGAGAATAGGGAGGATACTAAGGAGAGGATAGGAAGGATAATAAGGAGAGGAAAGGGAGGCCACTCTCTCTCAGATACCTTACGAAAAACAACGGTATGAGTAACTACTGTTGTTACACGCTGATCTTTTGTGAGAAGGTTATACTTCCCCGATCGAGCGGGCCCATTCCTGCTGGGATAAGCAAGGTGTACTACTAAATGTAATAATGCTTCATGTGAATTCGAAGTTACTCACTGGTACATTTCATTTAAAATAAAAGAAGTACCTACATTACAGATGGGAGGACGAGCCTACCGACTTCCATGCACGATGTCGTGGGTTCGATTCCCACTCAGGACAATTATTTATGTGATGAAGACAGATATTTGTACTGCGTCTGGGTGTTTTCTATCTATTATATGTATGCATTTACAAAAAAAAACTAATATAATATATGTATTATATCCGTAATGCGACAAGCACAAGCAATGCCCATAGCACAAGCGTTAAGCTTAGTTTGAGACCAGAGGATGTTGTGTGAAAATGTCCGTGAATATTTATTTATTTATTATAACTAACATGAAACCATACTTATATTTGTATTAAAACTACACACACAAGTTTCAAAACCTCGTTAAGAATATAGATAAACACAATATTAGTACTAATTGAATACAAAAATCGACGTAAATGATAACGGCAAGTACCTAATTTACAATTATTAGTGTCATATCAAAGATTTTGGATGTACAAAAAGTAGTACTCCGATTGATGTAGATAGTGATAAGCGTCCCTAACCAGTACAAATGTTCTGCGCGGGGATGCTAAATCGTCCACGCGACTTATTAGCATATCAGTTTTACATTATTTAGCATAATTACTTGTGTAGCAGTTACAATGGACAATTATTTAAAACTTATGCTGCAAGGGTATACTGAGGATATTATTCTAGATTTTTACCTATTGTCATAATCTATACTATTATAAAGCTGTAACAGAGCTGTGCCTGTACATTTGATATAATTGAGAAAAAATGACTTTATTAGGCTATATAGGCGTGTCTAAACACAAAACGTTTTTTTTTTCTGATTGTTTGTCTGTTTGTCTGTTTGTTCGTTCGCGCATCACTACTGAACGGATTTTGATGAAACTTTTTTGTTTGATAGCTCTCGATTAGACTTAACAACTAGTATACGTTTTATCCCGCTACTATATTCGGACCCTGAGATATACACTAAAAACTAGCTTTTGGCTGCGGTGAAGCCGCCGGCAAAGGCTAGTATCATATATAGTTAGATCCCTTTATATTCCTATGAGGGCGACAAATAAGTACACGGCCGGTAAGCGGTTACGGTAGCATATAGTTAGAAGCTAATACTAAGGCATCGTTCATGAGTTATCAACCTCAGGGAAGGGGGAAAGGAAACATGACAAAGAGGGGACGAGAACGGAGTGTAGGCCTTCGGCACTTTCGCTTACTACCTGATTAAAGACAAGAATATGAATACCACTGTTACACTCGATATTATGTGAGAGAGCGGTAAGTAAGTCTGGCTTAACAAGGTTTTATCACCATACAGTAAAACTAATAGATACTTAAGAGCTATTATTATTTCTTAGTATTTCACTAAGAATTCTTAATTTTGATATGAAAGGAGAAATTCATATATGTTCTATGTCTAACTAGGATAAATATGAATGTTGTTTTTGTTCTTCCTTCCAGTTATTGATTGATTGGCGTGCACTTGTTTGTTAATTAAGTACATTAAATTTATCATATGAAGTGTCATGTCTTACGCATGTTCTGTTAAATTTATTATATATGCATTATACTGCGATCGTGTTTCATCTATAGTCACTTGCTCGAATGTTCGTTAAATTGTTTATATCCATCCATCCATCCTTCAGCCTTTTAAAGTCCACTGCTGGACATAAGCCTCCCCAAGAATGGGGGATAGTGCCGTAATCGCCACGCTTGGCAGGCGGGTTGGCGATCGCAGTGGATGTCGTTAATACGCGAAGGAGTGCTGTTGCCCACTCCCTCGGTATTCCCTCAGTCGGCTTTTACGACTCCCATGGGTGGAGAGGGGTGGGACAATTCTAAAGCCGGCCCCACACGGCAAATTGTTTATATAAATGACAATAATTAACATTTACATTTAAGTCTCGATACTCTTTATGTGAATAGTGAAACTAGCTAATATTTTCTGATACTTGAGCGAATACACATCCACATTATGAAACAAAACTATCTAGAATTTATTGGATTAACTTTATTTTTATATCTTAACGATTCGAATACTTTACACATACTTACAGCCGTGACCGTATATATTTATCTATTTGTTTCAGCAGTAATACATATATAACAGTAATGTACCTATGTACAAAACATTGTGGAGTATGTATAAAATAACATACACGACATGAACTAAAACAATTCACTCTACACGCATGTCGTATTCCAAAAAATGTCTTAAGATATAAAACGCCATAAATTCAAGTCATTCATCATACAAAAGCTTACAAACTGTCGTACCCTTCCCCTACGGTATTGAAAAGGCAGTAAATTAATAGCTATAAAGCTCCATCGTATGCAAATAGTGATAGCCCTCGGCTTACCGTATCTAGCACATCAGGGCTCCCATCGTACGACTTGTTTAAAATTCGTTCCAAATAGTCTGATATGCAAATGGCGGGCGACATTCGAATACAAAAAGCTCGAGCGCGGTGGCAGCGAGTAAATCAATCGATCAACGCCGGATATACTCGTAGGAATACGTCTTCATTGTGTTCATTAGCGTCGTCGGGGAGCGCCGACTGGCCGCACCTGCCTCTCGAATGGGACATTCCGCAAAAAGCCTACCAAATTAAACACCCCCGCCGTTTAGTAAGATGATATACATTATCAGCCTATTTTAATATGTTGCATTGTAAGTTTTGTTCAATGCTCATAGATAGCTTTGTTTTAAAATATGTGCAAGATAGATGTGAAATTTAATAAGAAAACATAACAAGGAATGCCATACTTTGTAAAGCACGTTGCTGGTACTGGGTATAGTAAATTGTTTAACGTAAAAGACATTGGAAACATGTACAAATCCATTAAAGTCAGTTAAACAATATTTAACCTTATGTACGAATTAAGAGGTGGTTCATGTGGTGGCAAAGCCGGGCTGATCCCAGCAAGAATGAGCCAGCTCAATTGGGGAAGTACCATTATCTCACAGAATATTAGCACATAGTAACGTTAGGTATTTCTACTGTTGTCATGTTGTTTTTTAGTCGGTGAGTGAATTTACTGGAGGACCCCCATTCTTATCAAAGGAAGGACAATAGTTCTTTTCACATCCTCATCTCTAATTTTTTCTATATCTCTCTATGGGCTTGACAATGCATGAGAAGCCTGTGATACTGCTAATGCTTATATGCGATAGTAGGCGCTTAGTATCAGGTAAATTGTATGTTTGTTGCCCTCGCTTATAGTATTTATATTAAAAAAGAAAACTAGACGTCGTGGGACGTCTAGCAGATGTGAAAATATCGAAATTATTTAAACATTTTGATCTATATTTTAGCACTTGACATGCTCCGCTACTCTTAAAGTACAAATCATAATTTGTGAATAAGGAAAAAGAGTATTTTAGTCCAGGCGGGAACCGAACCTGCGTCCCTTCCTATCCGGGGAAGTGCTCTAATCCACTGAGCTACAGTACTATCTTTTAGACATACCCAATCTCCTTATCACATTTGTCTTAACGACCAACGCCCTCTATCGGAACGCATTTACATGCATCCAATATAGTAAGTTCAATTTTGCAATTAAAATTCATACTATTTGAATGGCGTGGTTTTTTTTAAACATTTTGATCTATATTTTAGCACTTGACATGCTCCGCTACTCTTAAAGTACAAATTATAATTTGTGAATAAGGAAAAAGAGTATTAAATACTTAGATAATAGATAAAAAAACCACGCCATCAAATAGTATGAATTTTAATTGCAAAATTAAACTTACTATATTGGATGCATGTAAATGCGTTCCGATAGAGGGCGTAGGTCGTTAAGACAAATTTGATAAGGAGATTGGGTATGTCTAAAAGACAGTACTGTAGCTTATTGGATTAGAGCACTTCCCCGGATAGGAAGGGACGCAGGTTCGTTTCCCGCCTGTACTAAAATACTCTTTTTCCTTATTCACAAATTATGATTTGTATCGAAATTATTTTGTAGAAATAAAATGATCATAACTTGACAAAGTACTCCTCAAGACGAATCAAACGAGTATACACTCGATAGGGTTGCGTTGTTTCATTACAGAGTTACTGTGGCCACCTTCCAGCTCCATCGTCAGATTTCGGACACCATCTAGAGACAAAGTACTCGACAAGACAAATCATACGAGCCCAAACTCGATGGAGTTATGTCGTTTTATAATTGAGTTTTTATGGCCACCTTCTAGCTCCATCATCAGACCCTGGATACCATCTAAAGATAAAGTACTCATCAAGACGAATCAAACGTGTCTAAACTCGGCGGGGTTGCGTCGCTTCATTATAGAGTTCCTATGTCCACCTTCCAGCTCCATCATCAGATCAGCTCCATGTCATCATAATATTGCATTGTCACGCGATATACACATGCGTGTAAAATTTCAGCTTAATCGGAAATCGGGAAGTGTGTCAAATTTAACTTGCAAGATTTGAACGGGACAAGTAAATAATAATAAATAAATAATAAATTGTTTTTTTATTCAGGTACAGATCCCATATTAACACAACAAAATTGTAAACAATATAAAATGGACAAAAATAACAATAAAATCCTGTAGAATAGAATAAAGTAAAACCGGCTGACTACTTTCGGTTTGCGTCCAGGTGTACTTTTAACCAATATTTTACTATTGGGCACGTGTAGTCCTCACAAATAGCCTGCAGTATAGTGTTGTGAGACGATCGCAATCGATGCCAAAAGGATGTGATACGACTCCTCACAACAGCGAAAAAGTCGGGCACTCGCGCCTCAGCAAACACGCTCGACGCGCTACAGTAACGCGGGTGTTTCATGAGGATACGGAACGCGTCATTGTACTGTGCCCTCATGGTACTTATAGAGGTCCTGCGGAAGTTCACCCACAACTGGCAGGTATAGAAACATTGGCAGTATGCCTTAAATAAAGTTATTTTTACATCTGCGCTGCACTTGACGAACCTCCGCGCGAGCATGTTACATCTCACCGCGAGTGCCCGTCTCTCCCTTTCTATATCGTTTTCATCCCGAAGGTCACAGGTCAGAATATGACCTAAGTATTTAAATTTCTAAACCACTCTAATCGGCGCCTTACTCAGATAGACATTGAAAATCCTCTCCGGACCCTTACCAGATCCAAACACCATCATTTCTGTTTTAGACACATTATATTTCAGTCCGTGCGTGTCAGCATAACCCTCACAGACTGACAACAACCTCCGTAACCCACTGATCGAAGGACTCAGAAGCACCATGTCATCAGCGTAGCTGAGGTTGTTTACACACACACTTCCGAGATGACATCCAACTTTTGTGCTTCTCAGTTCTCCGATCAGGTCATTTACGTATAAATTAAAGAGGTCCGGAGAGGTTAACCCACCCTGGCGTACACCGCAGTCTAGTCTATAGGCACTAGATGTCGCATCGCCCCATCTAACATTATTTACTTGGTTTCCGTACCAGTATCTCAAGAGACGAACTAGCTCACCAGGCACATTAGATTCGCGTAATTTGCTCCAAAGAATATTATAATTCACCAGATCAAATGCGCGACTCAAGTCCAGGAAACATGCATACACGGACGTGTTCCGTCTGGTGTAGTAACTGACTGTGTGTTTCAGACTAACTATCGCCGAGTCTGTTGAGAGACCGGGACGGAAACCAAACTGAGCATCGTCAATCTGGATACTTTTCTGCAGCAATGGTTGCATTAATCTTTCTAAAATCTTACCTAAGACAGTCCCGAGTGAGATAGGTCGATAATTGCTAGCGGAGCTTATATCACACATTTTGGTTTTAACAACTGGAACAACCACGGATCTTATTATATCTGCAGGTAAGTATGAGTACTTTAAACATAAATTATACAAGGCACATAGTCTAGAACGTAGCACGTCACCCGCACATACAACATGCTCAATACTTAGGCCGTCATGTCCGGGTGACTTGCCACGCCTTATTTGTTTAATGGCCGACTTAACATCATTAATTGTGAACTGTATGATGGACGAATCAATCATCAAATTAGATTCCTCCGTATAATATCCATTGATAGGTTTCGTAATCGGCATCGGCTCTGGTTTGAATTTTTTGGCAAACATATTGGCTATCCCGCCAGTATTTTGCACGCCATCCACAGATACAGGTAAATTTTGTCTATAATTTAATTTCTTAGTTGCATTCCAAAATTTCATAAAATTTTTATCTTTTCTGCTCTCAGTTAATATGTCTAATTTTATCATTTCCTCATTATTTTGGCACCAGCGTAATTTATTTTTAAATTTCTTTCTACTATTACACATATTTTCATTAATTGTACCTGTGGACGGCCTGCCGGCAATAGACCAACACTTGAAGTACATTCGTGCCTCTTGATGACTGTCTCGTACATGCATGTTCCAGCCTACGACCGACATACCTTTGTTACGACCACCGGGACGCTCACCTGCACTTTTAATAGCACCTAGCTGCAAAACATTAATTATATTCGCGTATAATGTGTCGATAAAAATAAAATGCTCATTCAAGCGATCACATCTTCCATTCTTCTCACAAGTACAACAATTTAACACATCATTAATAACAGCCAGCTTTGAATTACAATATCTAAAGTAGTGTTCTATTTGACTAGCATCCCTAATACCCCATTTCATTTTGTCGTTGCACGTTTTATTTAAACAATTATTGTTATTCTCAATAGAGACTGATACACCAGTAATGTTACACACTACCCGCAGAGGTAAATGGTCTGACGAGTATGTATCGTAGAGTACCCTGACGGAGGATATGGTACTCCAAGCGGCTTCTGTGACAACGCAGTGGTCAAGCCAACGTCGACAACCATGAGCTTCGCTGATGAAAGTGTAGCTATCAGAGTTAACTCCGAGCGTCCTTGTATCTGTACATATCAAGCTGTGTTCTAGGCAGAAGTTTTCAAGCTCGTGACCAAATCGTGATTCAGGGTGCGCGTTAAAGTCACCCAAGACATAAACAGCTGAAGCGTCGTTATCTTCAACAATCGAGTGAATCCTGCCAAGGCAGTCTGTAAAGACGGGTAGATTTTCTTCCTTATCAGTGGGCATATACACACTAAACACCAGAAGAGATCGCTTCTTGACTTCAATACGAACTGCAGCTATCCTATCACTTCCACACTCAATTACTGATACGTTAGGCAGTTTAGAATTCATCCACATCAGCGCTATTCCGCCGTAAGGCCTCCCTCGTAATACGCCTTCCGAGGTGTCTACGGATGATTTGGCAGTACAGCTAAAATCGTCATCGATTTCATGCACGAAGCCAAGATCATGAGGCAGCAGCCAAGTTTCTTAGACCGCGATAATGTCAGAGTCAACGCAGAGTCTTCTCACATGATCCACCGATCTCTTTAGAGACTTACAGTTAAAGGTAGTCATAATAATTGTTTCCTTTGTAGGTGTACTATCCATAGTTGTTTTGTATAGGCGTTTTTCGGATAGGACGTTCTCGGTATTTACGGTACACTAACCCACTAGGCCAGAAATTCGCATCCAAGTAGGTATTTAATTTATTAGTTAGTATAACTACCTTAAATGAATTAAATGAAGTCTCATAATTCTGTTTGAGGAGCTGGACACTAACGCACTCTTCACCACGCTGTTTGATGTGTTCTAATATATTCGCCTCAGTAACGCATTTCTTCGTTCTGGATACATAGATAGAACATTGTGATTCTACTAACTGAATCGTCCCTTGTGACTCAAAAAATAAATAAAATAAAAGTGTGTGAAATAAAAGCGTAGCATTAGATGTTTCACATCAAAAGAAAAAGAGAGAGTGTAACACGCTTTTATTACAGTTATAAGCCGTTATTTATCTTTTAAGTTTCTTTTTAAAAATATTCTTAAATTTTTGAGAGAAATATTTATTTACTTAACTTTTTACTGAACAATATAGTTGTAACAACGTAGTATGCAATAAATATACAATAATTAATGCATGTAATTTTATTCACATCATATTAGTTATATACATAATTAAATAGCATTAAAGTAATTATTAAAAAAAGTAAAAATTCACCAGAGTTTTTTTTACTATTACAATAACACTTTGATGCTTTAAGATGTACAAAAAACACAAAGGCTTTCGATTGAAAGCCGTTACCAGCTATTACGGCTATTAAACACCCTAATTACCGATCAAATGTTGTAACCACAAAGGTTTCATCTCGTATCGCATTTTCGACTTTTGTGTCGTAAAATTCTTCGTATCAGACTGCCGTACAGCGGTTTTTAAATTGCTTAGGGTTCTGTAACGTCGTTATCTGAGAAAAAATGTTGACATTCAATTAAATTCAAGTAATATTTAATCGGAAAATTAAAATTTACATCATATCTTGATCATAATCAGCCCATTTTAAATAAATCTAAAACATAAAAATACAAAACTTAATTTTAGACAGACAGATTACATAGAGGTTCTTATAATTCCATCCATCCACCCATCCATCAGCCTTTCATCGTCCACTGCTGGACATAGGCCTCCCCAAAATAGGGGTTTTACCCTTATAATTATCTTATAATTAACAATGTATTATTGGTAATAGTGCTATCATAGTTCAGTTAGTGTTGAAAATTACGGGTCTCACTAGAAATATGTAATACCTCTTCCATGTCTATATTAGGGATACACAAAATTTATAATCTAAGAATCGTGAAAATTATTAACCTATAATTTAAGGTACGTTATCACCTATGAAGTGCTAACATAATAAATTGTCTGAATATGAATTACTTTAAACATTGTGTGGGTAAAACATAAATCTTAATAGGTACGTAGTATTCGTATGGATATGAAAGCTATTGTATGCACTCCATCTGTACAATTTGAACAAAGAATATTATATAGCACTCATTATCATTCATTGTGATATTACCATTTCGCTCTCATTATTAACCCATTTTACAAGAATAATATTTAAAGTCAAAAACCACAAAACCGCAGCTATTTTTATTATGATTTTTGCAATATATCTTTACCTTTATATTATTTGTTCTCTTAAATTCCCACGTACGAACATTCGCAAGCTGTTCGAACCTTGATTTTTTTCAACATGTATAGTGTATCAATAGGATATTTTCAACGCACTAACTACTACCAACAAAATTATGTACTTTCCAGCAACTATTGTTTGTGTTTTATTCACAGGAGTTAAAAGGCTAAATTAGTTACTTTATATTGGTGTCGAGTTTCAATGAATTGAGCAACATATTTTACTTTAAAAAGAGTTTTAAGTTTTTACTTAAAAAGATATCCCTAGTAGTTACACGTCAGTCGTATGTTGACAAGGTCTGCGGAGATCGGTATATTGACTTAAAAACTTCGTTTTGTCAAACTAATTGCGGAAAAAAATATATAAATAGTGCCTACTCCTTTACTTTTCAGGCCAAGTGGCTAGGATAAATTGTAATAGAATTTAAAATGCACAAGTTTCATCTGTCTTGAAAGTATTTTCCCATACATAGAGTAGTTTTTATATTGATCCCATAACATTGATATCATGACTGATGATTCACAGACAGAAGACAAATTCACCACACAGATGATTTTAACGTAAATATAATCGAAAAAATAAAATGTCCACAGGCCAGAAACCTAGAAATATTAGTCCCACTATGAAGAATGTCCAAACACATGTACTATGTAAACTATATTTGGATATTTAGATATTTTTATATATATTTTTAGCATTTGACATGCTTAGCACTATACATTAAACACAAAGTGAAAAATGTGAAATCGAAAATAACAGTCAGGAGCAGGATTTGAACCTGCATCTCCTGGATACCGTCCAGATGCTTTACCAATTCAGCCATCCTGACAATTGCTCCTGACTGCTAATTTCGATAACACATTCATACTTAACGTCTTTGGGTGACGCCTGCACCATCTGTCGGAAGTATTTTCATACATTATACCGACCAGGTAAACTTAATTTTACAATTAAGATTTTACCTAATAATGACGCAAACCCTATAAATATTTAGATATTTTTATATATATTTTTAGCATTTCACATGCTTAGCACTATACATTAAACACAAAGTGAAAAATGTGAAATCGAAAAATGTTTTTAATATATTTGGATATTTTCTTCATTGAAAAAATTAAATAATATATAATAATAAATAAAAAAAATATATATAATAATAAATTATTCTTGTTTTGTCATAAGTTTTTTTTTATATTTTACTTTTCTTTAACTTTATAATAAATAATTGTCATATTATTTATAAATAATAAATAATATTACCAAATTTCAAAAATAGAAATGCAAAAATTTTATTGGTAAATTGAAAATGTAGTACCTAATAGGCAAATGCTCGAATAGTGATTATGGGTTTGTATTTAATTACTATCTCATTATCACGATGGGATGTGTCACGCTACTATGTTGGTTATATTTGTGCGGGAGGATACTAAATTAGTACTAAATAAAGGCGCGACCCTATATTTTAAAACTTTATTTCTTTTTAAATACTCGATATATATTAGTTATGTTTATATTTTAATAAATTAGGTTGTGAGATGATACGTACAGTGGCTTAACTGGAAAAGTAATTAAAGTGGAGTTTGCAAAAGTTGTTTTTGAGACCCACCGTTTTATAAAATGTTGAAAGTATTCTAGAGTAGTTTTTAGCGATCAACGCAACATTTCAAATTAGTTGGTCGACAAACGGCAACGGTCATATTCGTTTACTTACCTACTCGTACGCATCTCGTACGTAGAGATATGATTGTTGAGGTTAATTTCTGTTTTAAACTAAGTTTTAATTTGGACGTCTAGAATCTCTAGTATACCTAGCTAAAGTTTAAATTCTTCAAATAAAATACCACTTACATCGTATACAAATTGGAAAGGTTTTGTTTCAGTAAACTATCTACCCATAATTTAAAGACAAGATCGTAAAATTTCACAAAGACAGCTTACTATAGTTGTTTAGAAAACAATGCTTATTACTTTATCGTACTATAGCTACGTGTAACCTATTTACGACGATATATAAGCCTTAAATCGGAGCACAAGCCGGCAAGCCATAAACGTAGTCAAACGTCCATTTTCCCGCTATCGCAACTACAGCCAGTGGACACGCAGGACTGTATAATTTCCGAGAACCAAAATAGCCTAACTTTAAAGCTTTGTCTATAAAATCCCAACCGTAACAGACCTGTATATGGCACAAATTTCAGTGCTCTCATGTATGCATTTACGAATATTTATTGGGGTGATCGTTTATTAGCATAACAACCCGCGCGCCCCTTAACGTCGCATGCTTGGTCACGCTGCCCTCCGATGCTGGTCGCAATTTCCACAGCGGAGACTTCGTGAAAAGTGATGCGACGCTACTTACATTTATTTTAATGAACATTATAAAGTAACGTCAGAGAGTTTTGTTCAAGTTCTTCTCAGTTTCTTGAACATGTAACTGCGGCCATAAATTACGTTGCCATTGTTTAGTAATGAGCCAAGTGCTAAAATTCAAGTATTCAAAGGATAATGCTGCTGCTTATTTCTGGATTTTTTTTAATACTACGTGGATGGTAAACAAGCATACGGCCCACCTGATGGTAAGCGGTTACCATAACCTATAGACGCTAGCAACACCACAGGCATCAACCGCGCGTAACCATCTTCAAGGAAAGGGGATAGGAAGGATAATTAGTAGAGGATAAGTAGGGGGTGTGGGACTCCAGCGTTCTCCCTTACTATAGGAAACACAACGGTAAGAGTACCTAGAGATGTTTCACGCTGATCTTTTGTGAGAGGGTGGTACTCCTCTGATCGGGCCGGCCCATTCATGCTGGGATAAGCAAAACTAGCGCTAGAATTTATTCGAATAACGAAAGAAATTGGATATCATGATATATTATCATCGATTTTTAGTTTTATTTCTATCAAACTGAAGCTTAAATATCTGGGATCAAATCACGATACCACTGAAGTAATGTAACATAGTTCCAGTGGCCCGCTAATAAAGGCGGAGAGATAGCACATGGCGGGTTTATTTAGTGGGTGAGAGCCCTACACTACCCTAAAAAAATGGGGGTAATATAAATAATTATGCAAAGATATGTACTTACTCTTAAGACCAATAATTTATGTAAGTTTTGAGACAAATAATCTATTTTTTTTTACCTATTAGCTTCATCTTTGCCTTTTATCAGCCGTGATTAAACGGTAGTCTTTATGTATTTGTAATAGGCAGATACTCTCTTTCATTACATTATAATTATTTCCACGTCATTAAATAAATTAGAACATCCGTATCTATTTTTATTAGACGCCATCAAATTTAATATTAAGCTTATATTGCCATAATATAACACCCTAAAAATTCATATAGGTACATTAAGTCGTGTCGTGGCTAAAACTTACTTTTCATGTAAATCCAATTTGTGTGGCTCGTCCGAAAGGGCGAGTCGTGGCTGGCTGTAATTATTCACTTGTTATGACTTCTCATTTGCATATAATCGGTGAGCCAGTCCCCGATGCGTGAGGTAACATAGAGGCAATCGCAGGCCATTCACACGAACGCTACCGCTTATCTTGATGGAAGCTGGCCTATGAAAAAGCAGCCACTAATTAAAAAATATATTGTGCCTAAGGTATACGTTAGTACACGAAAACAGCCGGAAGAGATTTGCTTTGACGTTTTTCTATTGATAATGAAATTATAAAGACCGTTAGGATGAGATAATATTATATTCATAAGTATTTGGATTATTTTGTACTTATTTATTTTTTCCTTTATTTTCTTACAAACAATTCATTATTTGTTAAATACATACCCACATAACAAGTAAAAAGAACGTATAATTTAAATTTGAATTTATTATGGGTAGGTTATTTCTTTAATAAATTATTGATTTTGTTTTACGTTTAAGTGTACACTAATATTATAAACGCAAAAATGTATTTGTTTCTTTGTTTGTTGCGTTCACGTCGTAACTACTGAACCAATCACCATGAATATGCATACAAATAGTCCAGAACTCAGAAAAGGACATAGGCGATTAATCGATTATAACTCCGGAAAAATTACTGGATCCCATGGGTTAGCTATTTTTACATAGCGATAATTATTATGGCGTAGAGTGATGTATTTATATTCTGAAGTCCACGTTGACGGAGTCACGGACGGAATCTAGTAGTCTGATAAAATTCATAAGGGAATAGTCTAAAAACACAAAGTATTTGAAGTAACTGTTCAGTTCATTATAGAGGCGCAAGTAAATAACACATAGCCTAAAAACTCACAAATAACAATAATCGTACAGAAAGTTACTAGAGCATACTGTTTGTTGTTTATAAATGATGAGACAAGAGGCAATTTCCTGAGGCAGCACAATAGGAAAGCAAGCAATTGGAAAGCGTAGTGTGATGTGTGTGTGAACGGTGTTCTTGGATATTTGCATGACCTGCATCGTTTAAGGCATATCTTTGCATATCGCTAACCCATTGTGAGCAACGCGTACCGCGAAGCGAGCAAAATCGCCTCCTTTATTTGCGAAACGGAATAAAGTACAGACTGAAACACTGGTGTATAACATAAGCTAAGAACGGATTTTTTAAATGTAGTATATGATCTGATACGATTTGACGTCTTGTTGAAAGAAAATGTATGTTATATAAAAATCGCTTGAATTATATCGTGAAACTTGGAATTATTTTTATTATCCAAATCTACGCTATAATTCATCACTTTATAAAAAAAAAAAAAACATAGCATCACACCTGTATTCTCCTAAGGGGTAGGCAGAGGTGTACACACCCACGACTCGCCAGCTATGTTTAAGTCCCACGTAATAGGGGGCGAGCCTATTGACGTCTACCGGGCACATTTCCAAACTCCGGGCTGCTATCTACTGAGAATATTTCTTTTTAGGAAAAAGCTCAATAACATTACCCGACCCGTGGATCGAACCCGAGACCTCATGATTAGCAGTCGTATACACTACCGCTACACCACCGAGGCAGTTACTTATCACTTTATGGATTTGTAATATTTTTTTAACCTATTATTACTCCCACTACTTTTTGTAGGTGCCATAGGTAAATATATACATCGTGGACTAGGGATCGATATCGATCCCACTACTTGGTTTTACCGCTAAGCTGTCGTGGATCTTATACTTATATTAATGACCATAACCTAAGTCAACACAATATCATAAAAGCAGTGTATCTTTCGGGGCACCAAGTTATTTACCATCCCTAAGTTGAATGTATATAATATATTATATTATAATAAATCATTTTAAGTTGTCTAATATAAGTGCTTAATTGAAAATATGTCAAATTATATATTTTTTTATAGAACTGGTCACAGTTTTTTAGTTAAAGCGAAGGACACAATGGAGCTAGTTTAACGTTTTATATAGCTCGTATTCTACTCAATTCGATGACCCCTGACGCAATGCTGGCAAAAACAGCTTTTGTTGTTGACAAAAACTGATTTATGTTTAAGATATTTCTTAAAAGCGTGTTGATTTTTTTATTTATGTAACCAAACTAAAACTACGTGTCAAATAGTGCTTTATTTTGGTTCGCTCAACAGAAGTTTACTAGTGGTCTTAAATCATTTTATAATTGAATCATAATATTGCGATGACTCATTATTTTCCTTTAATGCATTAAATAAATTCATTGTAGTGAATGTATGTGTATATCTTATTTATAGACATTAATTTTCTCTCTAAATCTATAGAATAAATTGCCGTGTGGGGCCGGCTTTAGATTTTCTCACCCCTCTCCACCCATGGGAGTCGTAAAAGCCGACTGAGGGAATATCGGGGGAATGGGCAGCAGCACTCCCTCAAGTATTAACAACATCCACTGCGATCGCCAACCCGCCTGCCAAGCGTGGCGATTACAGCAATACCCCTCTTGGGGAGGTCTATGTCCAGCAGTGGACGTCGAAAGGCTGATCTATATTTTTAGCACTTGAAATGCTCAGCTACTTTTAAAGTACAAATTATTATTTGTGAATGAGGAAAAGTTCGCTTTTTCCTCATTCACAAATAATAATTTGTACTTTACATATAGAGATATTATATTAATATTTTTTTAAATTTTATTTCCGATATAATATAATTCTAATTTGTGAAAAGATTTTTTTCGCGAGTGTATTGTAGTTTATCGTATGTACATTCAGGTTAGTATAAAGTCTCATGTTAGTGGAGAACGTATGTGAAATGATGATTAAAACAGTTTTAAGTAGCTTTTGTTCGATTGCAGACCAGATAATCAGACTATTGTGCCAGCAATCCCTCTATTCAAACGGTATACATTTACACAAATCCACAATATTGTACTTTATGTAATTTTATAAAAAAACAACGTGGGTACTAGCAATAACCACTCTGGTACATAAAACGATATTGAGATGAATACGTCGCAAAAAAAATATACGAGTAATTCTGTTCTCTTGCAAACATTTGAATTGTCACCTAAAAATGCGCAGAGCTTTGAGTTTATCGGCCATTGCTTATTATTACAATTACAATACATGTCTTCATGGTAGCTTTAAGTGTACTGACCGATGAAGTGTTCCTAATGTGTAGCTAATTAAGCTTGCCAGATGCAGACTATCATTTGTTTTCTTATTAATATTATTTTTATTGAGGTTAGATATCGATTCATAGTCAAAGTAATTAAAACACTGTAAGATAAACATACACATCCGTTAGATGGTATTAACATCTTCCAATAGACAATAAGAGGCGTGAAAATTAATTAGATTCTATTAAGTCAATATATGATAGTTAAGTAGTTAAAACATTTGTTTAAAAAAGGTTTACTTTTACCATGCGGGCGGCAAATAAGTATACGGTCCATCTAATGGTAAGTTGTTACTGTAGCCAACTCCAAGGAAAGGGGTAGGAAGTGAAGAAGGTAGAAGTGGGGAGAAGGAATAATAAGGAGAGGATGGCGAATAAGAAGGGGTTTTGCGTCTCCGGCACCCTCACTCAACATACGAAACACAACTGTAGTTATATACTGTTGATTCACGCTGATCTTCTGAGAGAGTTCGTAGCCATTCATGCTGAAACAAACAAGCCTCTACCACTGCTAAAAGAATTCAGCCGTCGTTTAGAATGCCACCCATTGCCGAATTTCCATTTCACGATCTATTTTAATATGTACCTACTATAGACATATTTTATAATTTCGTTAAATATCTATTATATATATTTTAACTTTTCTTTTTTTTAAATTTGTGTTTTGTTCTAACTTAAGAGGTAGGATACTTTATATATAGAGAGATATCTCAATTTATAATTGCAATATACATGAAAAAATATATGGCGGTACGAAGTTCGCCGGGTCAGCTAATACTACTATAAAATAGGTATAGGTTATATATACAAGTCTTTGTCCACTGCTCCACCGCAGCCAAAGGCTTTTAGGTTTTATCTCAGGTTTTCGGTATGGATAGTAGTGAGATAAAATGTATACCACTTTTTAAGTCTAATGTAGAGCTATCAAAAAAAACTGCGTCATCAGTTCAGTAGCTTTTGCATGATGCACGAACGAACAAATAGGCAAAAAATCTAAAATAAATCTTTGTATTTTTTCCGCAAATATCTTTATATATACAGACGCAGCTCTGATACAGCTTTATAATTAGGATTCCTGCTAATATTATAACTTCTTTTTTGTTAAGGCGAGAAAAAATCTACCTAACCACACACCCCATCGTTCGGGTCAAGGAACAGGGTAGTGTGGGGCTCTCACCCACTAAATAAGCCCACCGTGTGCCGTCTCTCCGCCTTTGTTGGCGGGCCACTGGAACCATATTACATTCCTTCAGTGGTTGCTAATATTATAACCTAGATTCTGCTCGCGATTCCATCCTCTTGAACTCTCTATGTAATAATAGCTATCTTATGGGAACTATTCATTTTTCTGGGATGAATACCTAGTAGCCTATGGGTATCCTTTTCTGGGCTCCAGACTACGAGTATATTTCATGATGATTGGGTCAGCAGTTACAGCGTGAAAGCTTAACAAACAAACTGACTTTGCATTTATAATATTAGTAAGTAAGGATGTGAATATATTACTTTTATAAAACTGTTACAGAGCTGTGTCTGTACATTCAAGATATTTGAGAAAAAATGACTGTAATAGGCTATATAGGCGTGTCTAAACACAAAACAATTTTTTTTAGAATTTTTGTCTGTTTGTCTGTTTGTTTGTTCGCGCATCACGCAAAAACTACTGAATGGATTTTGATGAAACTTTTTTTATTTGAAAGACTTTGATTAGACTTAAGAACTGGTATACGTTTTATTCCGCTACTATATCGGGAACCTGAGGTATAACCGAAAAACTAGAAAATTATTTAAACTGTAATTTTTTGTAGAATTTATTTAAAAGAACTACTAGATGGATTGTGATGCACCTTTTTTTTATTTGAAAGGCCTTGATTTGACTTCCAAACTGGTAGACATTTTATCCCGCTACTATATCGGGATCCTGAGATATAACCGAAAAACTAGCTTTTGCAATATCAAAATAAGTCGCTAAAAGTTATTTCAGAAATAGATCATTAGTGATTTGTTCGGAAGGCCGTTCTCCGCTACTCCACGTCTTAGCCCGTGTTTTGCTTGTGGGTGGGTGTGAATCCCTCACTCGATCTACTCCAGCTCCTGGAAGAACGCCAGCTGCCCTTTGGTGTTGCTGGTGATCTCCCGGAGAACACTTGAGCTATTGAAATATTTGGTCCTATATGCGGCGACCTCCGAGCAGTGCTGCAACATATGGACCGTCTCCGAAATATATCATACTGCTAAAAATAATAAGCAAAGAGTGCTATAGAAGGAAAAAAGACGTGGGGACAATAACTAAGTGTAAAGATGGTTTGGAAAAGTAGAAAAAATTTAAAGATAAAGATAAAACTAGTGTAAAAAGCAAGTGCGAATATGACTACTGAAGAATCTGAATAGGTCGGTACTTTGTGGACGTTTCCGGACCAACTCTCTCTCAATTTCTCTGCCTACCCTCCAGGAACAAGTGTGGTGTGGTGATACATTTTTTTTTATTGCTTATGATAGCAGAGTAGGCAGAGCCCACCCGATGGTAAATGATAACCATCTCTCATGGACTCAAATATACCGGGATTATAGTCAAGCCGCTGCGCACCATTTCATTTCTCAGATGTGAAATGAAAGTATAATAAACGGGTTTCTTCTGCTACAGCTAAAACACATTGATGTGCTTTATGACTGGTCACACTGGAGACGGTAGTACCGACCCGTTCGGGCCCGATAGCAGGTGAGTAGGTACTCTCACTTAGACCCAGCCGTACCACCAGTAATGCAATAGGTGATAATTGCTTACTTCCCTTAGTCGCCTTATATGACACCCGCGGGAAAGGATGGGGTGGTGACACTTGTATTCTTAGTACGTCACCAAACGTCATCTTCCTAATCTTATAACAAACTTTGTTGGAGTCAGAAAAGCATAAAATAATTAAATAGTCTTAAAAAGCTTTTTTAAACCTAAATAGAAGTCATCTAGGGAATCGCTCCGTGTAAATACAGATTATCAGTTAAAACCGAACAGATCGCGGGCTGACTCCAACAAAGTTTGGTATAAGATTAGGAAGATGACGTTTGGTGACGTACTAAGAATACAAATGTCACCATCCCATCCTTTCCCGCGGGTGTCATATAAGGCGACTAAGGGAAGTAAGCAATTATCACCTATTGCATTACTGGTGGTACGGCTGGGTACTAAGTGAGAGTACCTACTCACCTGCTATCGGGCCCGAACGGGTCGGTACTACCGTCTCCAGTGTGACTACTATTACTATTCTAATTTGCTTACTATTTTTAGCAGTATGATATATTTCGGAGACGGTCCATGTGTTGCAGCACTGCTCGGAGGTCGCCGAATATTGGACCAAATATTTCAATAGCTCAAGTGTTCTCCGGGAGATCACCAGCAACACCAAAGGGCAGCTGGCGTTCTTCCAGGAGCTGGGGTAGATCGAGTGAGGGATTCACACCCACCCACAAGCAAAATACGGGCTTAGACGTAGAGTAGCGGAGAACGGCCTTCCGAACAAATCACCAATGATCTATTTCTGAAATAACTTTTAGCGACTTATTTTGATATTGCAAAATAAATTAAATCACTTATTTGACTGGGTGCCTTAAAGTGAAATTCTACACAAAAATTGTTTTAAATACCTTTCGAAACAACGAAAACCGACATTCAAATTAACTTTAGCGAGTTTGATTTGAAAAGTAATTATGGGAAATCAGTAGATTGTTTTGCAGAGATACAATCACAAACATTTGATGTGCACATACCTGCCACTTTGTAAGACGCAGATACTTAGAGAACAATGCGTTACTCTACACCAATCTTCTTTGGATTTCACAAAACCTTACACGTTATCTCTATTATAATTTTTTGAAACTCAATTTAAGTACTACCTATTTATTGTCCGTTCTTGGTTCTCACAGTCATTTAATTACCTCACTATGTTGTAATTAGCGGCTCATAATTGAATTGAAAGGATAATGAGAGACTTTCGGACGTCTTCTCTCAATAATAGATAATACTCGATACGCTAACGCTTAATCTATTTACGAGTGATATTTCGACAATTTACAAAGGTAATTTTCAATATTTCACTGGTACATTCCCATGGATTCGGAACGTATAATTAGAAGGAAGCATACGGCAACTGATTTCAGTTATTAAACTTAATAATTTGTACATATGTGGTCGGGTTGATTCATGTCATATCGAAGGGGTATAAGGATGTATTTACACAGTGGTCTGGGCGTCAGTTGCGCGGCTTTTTTTTGGTTAATGTATGTAAATGGGAAACAATTAGGTGAGTTAAAACACGGGGTAGGCAGTCTAGGCAAGTTCGCCTCGCGCCCCTTTTGTCCTGACGCCATATGTTAGTGGGCGGTCGGTATACATATAGTATAGTAGGCTCTAAAACTTTTACTCCGTTTATTGCTAAGTCATATATAATAAAACAATTTAATTGCATTTTACGCTATTTAAGAAACAGGTCTGCGAAGGTCTTTCGTTGCCTAGAAAATGAACGTATTATGAGCTATATAGTTTGAGTATAACATTTTTTCAAATTTATTTTTATTTTGAAATAAAACTTCGTTTACGGAATCTATCGCGTTTACTTGATTTTACTACTATCCCAACGTTTCGAATACTTTACAGCATTTATGATCACGGGTGGACTTAGATAATAGACGTCCAAGGCTGATATGTACTATTTCAAAATGTGTAACATTCGCGTAAATATCAGAAAGTATTAATTTATTTTTAGACGTATCCTAGGTATGAGACTAACTCAGATATATATTTCAATATACAATTTGATTGGTGACGGGCCTCGTGGCGTAGTCTGTAGTGTAACCGACTTCCGAGCACGAGTTCGTGGATTCGATTCCCACTCAGGACAATTATTTGTGTGATGAACACAGATATTTGTACTGCGTCTGGGTGTTTTCTATCTATTATAAAATATGTAGGTATGTATTTACAAAAAAAAGTAATATATGTATTATATCCGTAATCTGGTACCCATAACATAAGTGTTAAGCTTAGTTTGGGACCAGATGACGTTGTGTGAAAATGTCCGTGAATATTTATTTATTTAATATACATATCTTGTATTGTGGTTAAGATCTCTGTGTGTACATAAATAAATAAATTAATAAAATAAATCTTTTGCTGATATTAACTTTTAGTAGCTATCAAGCTATGAGGTTTACAAGGCTCAATACAAAAATGATATTTAGGTGTTCTACATTTATCTGGACAAGTGCGAGTAAAACTCGCGTGGAGAGGATTCCATACATGATTACCTAAGGTTTTTAAAACTATAGACTTTTTATAGGTATTCCTGTAATTTATAGGTAAAAAAACCTAAAATCTGCCTGGTGGTGCAGCGGTAGTGTGAGTGACAAGTGATCATGAGGCCTTGGGTTCGTTCTCTGGGTCGGGCAGTGCTATTGAGCTTTTTCGTAAGAAGAAAAATACGCAGTAGAAGCTTGAAGCCCGAGCCGTTCGGGGATACAGGAGTAAGACTATGTTTTTTATACATTGAAAAAGATATTGCTAAGATTAGCAGACAAGCTCGTGGATCCACCAACAACACTATAGTTATAACCGAGTCGTACCTGCTGGTATGTACACCACTAGAAACAAAATAGGAGTGAGGAGTAGGGTAAAATCGGACCCCTTCCCCTGTAACGAAAACAACACATCAAAATATTTTAAGATAGCTTAATATGGACAAGAAGGTGGTAGTGAGTTAGTGGCAGTCCTGGATTAGCCTATAAGCTATTTAAATTACTTAGGGCATCCCGTCTAGGGGGGTACCAGAGATGAACGAGAAAAAAAAACAAGCACACGAAAGTTAAAGCAATTTCAAGATGTTCCGGAGGTATGCCTGGCCCGCGGTTTATCCCCTATCTTAGATAAGGCCTTTTTTCAGCAAGAGTATTCTTAGGTTAATAGGTTTTTATTCTATTTCATATTGCTTCTTATTATATTTTCTATTTCATATTGCTTCTCCTTATATATTTCTTACTATATTATATGTAGTTTATATTGTATTTTTATCCCTATGCTATTTATTGCATTCTTTCTTACTTCTTTTATTTCTTACCGGCTCTCATTTCAACGTATTTATCTAGGTCTTATTTCTATTAATGACGTCCCTTGCAATTTTTTGGCAGTATTCTAGAAAAATTGGTCATCTGTCCTTGTCCTTCATAATTAATTTAATATTACTTACCTATATTTATATTTAAATTTATTTTATTTTCTGTATTTTATCTCTCTGTTATACTCGTATATTTGGTACACTCTTTAATTATATGTGGTACTGATTCCTCCACCTGTGTGTTGCAGATGCATGAGGGGCTCCCCTTACACCTAAAGCGATATAAGTACTCTGAGAACCCCCTATGCCCGGTGAGTATCTGCGTGAGTATATGATTGGTGGGAAAAGAATTTACAATCCTTTATGCCTCGATTATGTCAGGCAAGAACATCTTTGAAACCCCAGCGACAGCCCCCTCTTGATACCTCCGGTTCCACTCTGCAAGTGAATCCTTACGGATTTGTTGCTTGATGTAGGAAACCGGGCACTTATCATAGTGGGGGCTGACCTTAGTGCGCAATGCCGCCTCCTTGGCCAGATGGTCTACCCTCTCATTTCCTTCTAATTCCCGATTATTTCCCGAGGTGAGTTGACGTCAAGTAGGTCATAAAAATATAGCCGAATCTTAGACCAACATGTGAAATCATGTTGTGCTGACCCCACCTAGCATGGGATAGTGGCAGGAGGAACAACACATACATATTTTTTCTCAGGATATGATATTAACATTTTTTTTGGCATCTTATAAATAGTTAAAGTTGTTTCATGTTCCGAAAAATGTATGGCAAGCGATGCATTGTTTGTGAAACTTTCACAAAACTTATATGACGTTATCACGTAAAATTATCGTCCATAAATCAAATTTACAGACTGGTTTCTTCCATGTGATGACGGACTAAGAATACACTTGTACACTTGTCACCACCCCATTCATTCCCACGGGTTTCGTATGAGACGACTAAGGGAAGTAAGCAATTATCATCTATTGCATGACTGGTGGTAGGGCTGGGTATCAAGTGGGAGTACTCACTTGGTAGCGGGCCCGAGCGGGTTGGTACCACCATCTCCCGTGTGACCGGCCATGAAGCACATCGTTGCGTTTTGGGTGTAGCAGGGCATTGCCGTTTATTCCTTCGAATCATTTCATATCTGTGAAATGAAATGGTGAGCAGCGGCTTCACAATACTCCCGGTATAGTTGAGTCCATGAGCGACGGTTACCATTTACCATCGGATGGGCCGTGGCTCGTCCGCCACTATATATATAAAAAAATAATCAGGGTTTTTTTAAATTAGTTCTTTGTAGTTCACAAGGATAGAGGGGCCGACAGGGGAAGATTGCTTAAGCCATCAAGTTACCTAAACGGCTACGGCACTGGTTAGTGGAAATTTTACCCATAAGGACCCAGGAACACAAAACCACCTCCAGCAAGGCAAGTGCGATTTTGACTCGTTTTTTTTTTTTCGAGCAGTGATTTTCTAGTATTACCTCCCTTATTTCTTTCAATTTCCTTCATACAGCCGTTTAAATGGTGGTGACATAATGTTTCCTTACTCAGTGACCACATAGACGTATACAACTAAACTTAGTGAAATATCTTTCAGTTTACAAAATTAAGACAAATCTTAGCTATAATTCCATCAACAGCTTCAATCATTCATTGACCTCATTTATCTATAATTATAGCTGAAAATTACAAGCATGTAGTATACGATTCCTTTTGTTATTACAATGTTTGAACCTGTTTAGGTGTCTATCGGCACGTAATTTGAAATTTTTGTGGTGTGTTGACAAGGTGAGGATTCGTTATTTATTAGCTATTATTGTTCTAACATTAGACAGGAGAATAGCTTAGAAAAATTGCCGTTTACAGTTTTAAGTCACATTCTTGATTGCAAGTTCCCTTTTTAACTAATATACCTAAGCGTACGTTCCGTCGTCCGGGGCAAGGAACAGAGTAGTGTGGGCCCACTAAATATATTGGCGGACCACTGGAACTGTGTGACATTACTACAGTAGTGATAGCAAGTTCCCCGACTTTGTCTTATTGTAATCTATAGAGAATAAACGAATAAATATTAACACACTGCCCAAACTCCTAAGGCTAGGACGATGAAAATTTGTATAGGTTTCTTTGATACTATAGGTGAGCCCAAAGAAAAGATTTTGCGTAAATCCTATCGAAAATGGATTTATCACTATGATGTGAGCGAAGCTGCTTGTGCGCTAGTTGTTTCTATTATATAAGGAATACAGAAAATAGTGACAGTACCTACAGAAAAACGAAAGAACTTCAGGTGTATCTACAGTTACCACCGAAGGAATGTAACATAGTTCCAGTGGCACGCCAATAAAGGCGGAGAGACGGCACACGATGGGGTGTGCGGTTAGGAACATATTTTCCCGCGTTAACAAAAAAAAGGTGTATCTACAGCTGGTCAATAAAAATCAAGCAGAAATAATAGTCAATAGAAAAATAGATAAATTGAAATAAAGAGAGCGATAATAATTTTTTTTTGTTAAGGCGGGAAAAAATGTTCCTAACCGCACACCCCGTCGTTCGGGGCGACGAACAGGGTAGTGTGGGGCCCTCACCCACCAAAGGAAATCGCACATACTTCTCCGACCTTATTTATTTTTTTCAATATCTTTGATTTGTTCAACTTTAGAGATATGATAATGTATAATTATATTATTTCCTTTTTTATTGCAAAATTAACAACGAACGATTTATATGTTCCACAGCAATGCGTGGCCACATCTGCTAGTCCTTTTATAAAAATTGATTGCAATAACACAATACAAACTATCTATAAAAATGTGTTGAAATAGCCTTATTTTAAATATTTTGATCTATATTTTAGCACTTGACATGCTGAGCTACTTTAAAAGCTCTTTTTTCCACTTGCACAAATAATTTGTTTTGCCTTATTTTATTTATTTTATTTCTTTTGGAAATATATATTAAATAATATTTTTAGTAATAAATATATTTATATTTAAATATATTTTAAAGGAATCAACCTCAGTTTGGTGTCTAATGTACCTAGCTATACATACCTATCTACATGTGTAGGTATGTATATAGTAGGTACCTATATTTTGTAAAATCTTCTTTGTTTTAGTGTTGAATAGCGCTTTGTAGAGCATATGGCGCTCGGGGAGGGGCCTGCGACGACCCGCCCCGGCTGCATGCGCGCCCATTGGGCGGGTGACACGCGACTCTACAACCAAACGTCTACAATTTTATTTTGCAATGACGTTGAACTACAAGCACTGATATTCAATTTTATTGGATACTTCCATTCCACAGTTTCAACGGCGTAAAGCTTTTAAAATTTTCAATTAGATACTGATTATAAATAGAAACATTCACAGTTCGACTCTTCTCTACGCTTTAATTTACTAATGATTTAAAGAGAAGTATTTCATTACATATGATTGATAAAATTAAAAAAAGAACTAATGTATTCGTTTTTGTTTTAAATTAATATACCTACCTACACGAGTACCTAATGTAAAAAATAATAATGCTATTTTAATAATATTCTATTTCCAGTTTTAACACAATCTTTAGTGCTTAGTGTTTAGTAGGTATTGTTCTCATTCTTATCGAATTAGGTAATCTTAGAGTTATTGTTAAGGACACGACATTTTAAGGATTAGGTCTAGTAGTCTTGCTTAGATTTGAAAACTGATAATAGAACCCTTTTCCAGTTACTGGTCTTTAAAAATTATACCAATATTTTTAAATTACCTAGGTAGGTAATATTATTACTGCTTTTATTTTTGTAGAATTGTGTTTAAGAAAATCTTATCTACTCGTATCTATTAAGATAAAACTTGACAAGCAAAATGTAAAATAAATATAACTTTTCCTTTCAATGGTTATAAATCACAATATTGTGAAAATATCTTAAAAAATTGCTCTTTATTAGGTACCTACATAGATAAACTTAAAAAGCTTAGGATCTACCTAGGTATACACCAAATATATTTACCTATGTACACACAAGTACCTTTTACTCGTTTAAAGATAGGTATTTGACTAATATTATTTATGAAATTGTTAGATATAAAAAGTAGCTTTCCAACAGGGCCACATAATATATACGAGATCAAAAGTAGCTTGTCTTTTGATGTAGGTAGTACTACTGTAGGTACCTATTACGAGCCACATTTACATACCTGCTCATGTGCAAAATGTTTTAATCATAAAAAGTAAGATAAGTCGATATGGCGCCAACAAACAAACTCAATTTCAAATTTATAAATAAAATAACAGGTACCTGCACTGCTGTTGATTTTATTGCAAGAAATAGCCAAATATATATTGTATTACAATTCTTTCTGAGGATGTTATAATAATATTTTTTTTTTAAATGAGCTGTATCTAGCTTTAGAAGATTCTGAAGACAGGGATAGTCACATTCACATTTATGATATTGATTTGACTTAGAGGTATTTCATTGATTTTGCAAAATCATTCCCCAAAAGGTGCAAAAGTGAATTCAGAAAGTAACAATTTTAATGTAGCCGTGCTCGCGAATAACAACAGATATACTGATAACTACCCTTTCTTTGGATGCAACAAGTGGTAACCAGACAAGTTCTGTCAGACTAATACTAATAGTGATACTAAGGATCACTACAATCTTTTCAAAATAAAAATACATAAAATAGTGGAATACACTCCTCAGTATAAATAAAATAAAAAGAGTTCATGTTAATTAGTGTCATAAGTTCTATTAAACTAAACGATTTTAAGTAGGCTACAGCAGTAAATCAATCAAACATCTGAAAAGTAATCTGCTAAGATGAGTGAAATGGAAACAGCCTTTTGTTTAGCAGGTAAAATCTTAGATCATGTGTCAACCTCCTTGGGTGGTCCAAAATAGATAGCACAAATATTTTGTACACATTATAATGTTAATATGGCCTGTCTGTGCTGATACCGCGGCTTTGTCACCCTAAACCACAACGAATGTTGCTCCGTTCAGAGCCCAATGTAACCCGAACTCTGACACTTCAATACAAAGAACGAGAGCAAGCATATACGTAGGTACCAAATTATAATGGCTGTCAAGATGGGCACGCGTTGTGTTGAATCCTGATTCTGTATGTGCTGTGGGTGATGATTCGTTAGCCCATTGTAACTGGGGCTATTGTTTGAGTCGGGTGCTAATGCGAAAGGTACCTACATTAAGAACTCCCGTACGAGTGTTTTTGCTGGTGGTCTTTCACCAAGGTAAATTTATTACAGCGCCTATCTATTTGAATCCTAAATGTCTAAAACATAGAACAACATATTATTATAGGTACC
The DNA here is from genome assembly GCA_948253155.1 of Leucoma salicis. Classification (NCBI taxonomy): domain Eukaryota; kingdom Metazoa; phylum Arthropoda; class Insecta; order Lepidoptera; family Erebidae; genus Leucoma; species Leucoma salicis. The sequence goes on along the minus strand of OX411807.1, from coordinate 17,105,515 downwards.
TACATCATATCAGTAAGAAATGTAGATTTAATTATTAAAACATCATCACCATCATTCCATTCATCCATCCATCCATCAGCATTTCAACGTCCACTGCGGGACATAGGCCTCCCTAAGAGAACGCCACAACGAGCGGTCCCGTCATGGGGGATAACGCCTTAATCGCCACGCTTGGCAGGCGGGTTGGCGATCGCAGTGGATGTTGTTAATACTTGAGGGAGTACTGCTTCCCACTCCCCTGGTATTCCCTCAGTCGGCTCTTACGACTCCTGTGAGTAGAGAGCGGTGAGACAATTCTAAAGCCGGCCCCACACGTCCAACATCATTATGGACCCCATTTTCGATTTTGATTTTTAATCATGGTGGCCAGTAACAAACACTATCTAACTACCTATGCTGGATATATTAAGCACGAGTGTGTGCGTAAACACAAGTGCAGTCCCTGTTCCTTCACTCTCATACAGCGTCCAATAGGGCAAAGTTCCGATACGACCGCAGAGATGTCAAGCGCAGGAACAATGGCTATTTTTTATACTACATGGGTGGCTAACAAGCATACGGTCCACTTGATGGTAAGTGGTTACCGCCTATAGACGCTAGCAACACCAGAAACATCACTCGCGCGTCGCCAACTCCAAGCAAAGTGTTAGGAGGTGGATAAGAAGGATAATAAGGTGAGGATAATAGGATACTAAAGAGAGGATAGGAAGAATAAAAAGTAGAGGATAGGGAGGTTTGAGCTTCCGGCGCTCTCACTCACCGTACGAAACACAACGGCAGGAGTAAAGTGCCGTTGTTACATGCTGATCTTTTGTAAGAGGGTGGTACTTCCCCGATCGAGCCTGCCCATTCATGCTGGGAAAAGCAAGGCTCTACCACTAGAAGGTTTTACATGTCTTCCTAGACAAGGGTTGAAACACCACCAACCTCCTAAATCCGCATTATTATTAAAAATTTCATGAGTAGCGTAAATTCCAGCTCAATAACTATTTGCTGGCTGGAGCTCATGATCCGCAATCACATGCAATACCGCCAAACCACTGAGGCAGTTGTGGAAATAATCACTGAATATGACAATGACGTATATTTTTATTGTTTCTAGGTTTCTACGCTTCACTATGGCTGACGACGGAAACTGATTTGCTGATTTATTGGTAAAAAGAAACAATTTTACAGGTTTTCTTAATAAGTTTTATTTGTGCAGTCATTGTTGTAGATTACTGTAGTTATTAAATGCTGCTGCTATGATCAAAAAGTGGTGGTAAATAGCTACAACGGTGGCCTGAGACCATTAAAGGCACTTTCACCTATCCTGAAGATAGTATGAACTAAATTTATAAATTGCTCTGCACCACATAGTCAAACATCAAAGTTAGAGAGAAAAAAGTTGTAATATAATTAGGTATATAGAAGAGAAATATATTATTTGAGAGAAGTATGGTATGCAGAATATTTGAGGGACAATTCTGTTTTGGTTCCCTCAAATATTCTGCAGTTTTATATTATTAATGCCAATAATAAAATGTATTGATTGTTTATTTAATAGTAACTAGTAGTTTTTGGGTTATAGGTATCTACTGTTTCGGGTGTACTGAAAAGTAAAAAAAATATAAAGAAATTAGTGAAATGTATACCAGTTTTTAAGTCTAATCAAGAAGTTTTTGTGTGATGTGTCTACAGATAGAAAGACAAACAAATGATCTAAATATGATTGTAATGGCTTTTATTGCAGTTTCAAACACCGCTAATATTTATATCTCATAAGTACAGAGAGCTTATCATAATTTTATTTGGTAGATATTACCTTAATAGCCACGTACAGTATGGATAAAAAACTTGCAGTTGTTTTCAGAGATTATTGTCTAATATTTTAAACACAATTAACACATTTTTGTGTATTTGGTAAAAATAAACCTATTGTAAATCTAGTAGTAGGCAAATTATGACCGCCAGGTTTCGAGTTCTAAATCTGTTTGGAGCCCACAAACAAGGTTGAGTTGGCTGTGTTGGAGCCGAAAGTATTAAATAAAAGTCAAGATTTTTTTTAATAGCAGGCCCATTAGTCTCTCCACTTAATATATCTGTTACATCGCGACTAGGTTTTGAAACTATATAAATTGATTTATTGAGTAATACACCTTAAATATTCTCTATGGTGTTAGGTTTAGCTTTCTAGGAGATCCTAGATTAACTAAAAAAAAAATTGGTAAAATAGTTTGTCCACAAGAAAAGAGCGATCAAGGTTCGCGCTAACACCATAAAGCGTTATCCTGGTGTCAGTGTAGGTACCTACCTGATGATCATTGGAAGGTACACTTATGGGCTATATATATACAATTTACATAAATGTTCTAGTATTTAATAGAAAGCAGTCAACCTTTTGAGTTTTATTTTAATACAATACAATTAATACGGCATAAATATCTATAAGCACAATAATATTAACATTGAAGCAACAACTTAATCGTAACTGGCGTGTACACATTTGATTGTATCACCTTCGGGAGAGATAAGTGTTACTAACACATAAATAAATATATTCTTCATTAGACGACACCCACGCCGTATCGGCGTACTAAATCCTCAACGCCGGCCTCTGTTTAAGGTGTATCTGAGACGAAAAACTTTTTAAATTAATATATACATAAAGGTACTTTCTGTCTGTTAGTATTTGTTGAAATTAGTAGTTGTGTTAAGAAGAAGTAAGTCATAGCTATTTGATTGTTAAGGCGGGAAGAAATGTCCCTAACCGCACACCCCGTCATTCGGGGATAAGGAACAGGTTAGTGTGGGGCCTTCACCCACTAAAGAAACCCGCCGTGTGCCGTCTCTCCACCTTTACTGGCGGGCCACCGGCACCATATTACATTCTTTCAGTGGTAGCTAAGTATACCCTTAGCCCTTTATAAATAAACGTTTAACCACGGAATAGTTATTAGGTATTTTGTCTTTGTCACTACTATGACAGTTTGACGTTGAAAGAAAGGAACAAAAAACTGAATTACTATTCGGAGCTTCAACATTGTTTATTAGTAAGGGGGTAAGTCTAGAAGTATACCTAAAAACGTAACGTCATCATTAGGTGCGAATGACGCGAACGAAGCAGGTACTTTAGGAGCACAGTCATTTAATTCTAAGAGACAGGTGCGAGTTTATTTGTGTACCTATGTATTTAAAAAAAAAACGTGATATATCTTAAACATAATAAATAGCTGCATAGTTTCATGTAACTAATATCTTTTGTTAACCCCTCCATATCTTGAAGCTTAGAACTTACGCTATAGTCAAGGGTTTCGTATGTTTTTCTATTGGCAATGACTAGCAAGAACTACTAAAATTAAATCTTACAGCAGTCAACCTTTTGCGTTTTATTTTAATACAATACAATTAATATTATGAATCTGTGCATTGAAGATATTTGAGAAAAAAAATGTTGTATTAGGCTTACTCTAGGCTTCTCTGAACAGACAATAATCTTTTTTTTGGAATTTTTTATATGTTTGTTTATTAGCATGATAAAACTACTAAACGGATTTTTATTTAGCTCTTGATTGATTTAAAAACTAATATATATTTTATCGAAAGGCTGATGGATCGATGGATGATCAAAATATATTTACGGGAAAAAACCCCGTTAATATATTTTGTACATGAGATATAACCTAAAAACTAGCTTTAAAACTAAAAATGAAGCTTTGAAAAAAAGTTTTACACTAGTGTTTTTTATAGTAATATCTATAACAGTTAACTAATAAGATCAGAAGTTTTTTCTTTTAAGATTACTATAATTAGATGCAGAGTATATTGGATTGTATTCTGCATCAAGTGAAGAAAGATGTCATGTGTATTTTTGTTTAGTTGTGTAGGCAGTATAAAGTAAGAATTATTTTGTTTATAGCATCTGACACAGAACAATTCAGACAGAAGCTTACAAAGTGTAAGTACTATATTAGGTATATCTTTAGTTCCGAGTTAGTTGCCGTGTGGCACGGCATAAACAAATTAATTGGAGTGATAATAATGGAATTTTAAGGCATTTTATTTGCTTGGTTGATTTTTGGAGTAGCCTTAAATAATTGTAACAATCCATTTTTAACACATAGGTAGAATACTTTTTATCCCAGAAAAATGTTAGGTGTGGAATAACTATTTTGCGTAGAGTGAATATATAGCATAGTGTGAGGAACTCTTATTATTGTGACTAGTATTAAATATTAACAGGTTAAAAATTACCCCTCTCCACCCATGGGAGTCGTAAGAGCCGACTGAGGAAATCCTGGGGGGAGTGGGCAGCAGCACTTCCTCGAGTAAGGTATTAACAACATCCACTGCGATCGCCAACCCGCCTGCCAAGCGTGGCGATTACGGCACTATACCCCCAATTTGGGGAGGCATATGTCCAGCAGTGGACGTCGAAAGGCTGATGGATGGATTACTTAATAGCAGTGACACACTCATCGTGCATATTTCCTATAGCTAGGTCTATTATATTATAGAAGGGAAATCGGATAAACCTTTTCTGTAAAATAATATTGCAGTTTACGGAGTGTATCAGTGCAATATTTTATGTGACGTAATTACAGGGAAAAATACAGAAGCTTGGATCATGCCGTCCAACTGACGCCTTGTCAAGGCATTTGTAGACCGTATTTTTATATAGTTTTTTCCACGAATCATTTAACCGTAATTTGTAAAAATATCATAAATGAGCAAATATAGTTCTTAGTAGTTTATATATAGATCTGATTATTACTAATATTATAAGTGCGAAAATGAGTTTGTTTGTTTACTGCGCTTTCACGATGTAACTACTGAACCAAATATCATGACATTGCGCATACATATAGTCTGGAACCCGGAAAAGGATATAGAGTTTTCGACCCTTTTTCTTTAGAAGTCTATCGAAAAAGAAATGTTTCCCGTAAGATAGTTATTTTAGGATAGAGATAATTAGTTTGTGGAGTGTATTTACCTATATTCTGAGGTCAACAGGGACAGAGTCGCGAGTAGAATCTAGTATTATAATAAATGTGAAAGTGAATTTGTTTGTTTCTTTATTAACTCTTGACACCGTAACTACTTAACCTATTATCACGAAATTTTATCATACTATATGTATCCGCAGTACAGAGAAAGACATAGGCAGACTAGAATTTATCATCAAAAAATTTGTGTCCCTGTGAGATGGCTATTTTTGTGTAGAGACTATTTTTATACCAGAAGGTGATGTTTTTAGATTAGAAGTGGCTAGCTTTTTCTAAGACATGAGCTAGTAGTAAGTAAAATTTTCAGATAAATAAAATCTTTTTAAAACATTTAACGGGTCTATACGCGCATTAAACTTCTCAAAATATTATTATTTTGACTAACCTTGACGTTTTAGGCTGAGTTGCACCAGCCGTGGTAACGAGTAGACTCAAGGTTTAAAACGTGGAGGTTAGTCAATATAATAGTAAACTGAGAAGTTAAATGCGCGTATGGACTCGTTAAATATGTTATAATGAATATAAAACGCGAAAGTTTAAAAATTTCAAAATTAAATCATTTCTGATGTCCACTCGAATGTTAACTGAATTTTTCTATAAACTTCGTGATAGCTCATAACTAATACGTAATCAGTCTTCATGATGTTGGTAATTGCTAATGCATAACTGCGTTACCTACTGACCTGCAAGGATATGAAAATCGCTATGATAGTAGGTATCTTGGATTACCTCTCTACTTCTTTACTTGTGTTGGAAATACGCGATTGCAACTGTGTGTATTATACAGTTTTACCGTCGGCATCGCGCCAGCGGTTTCAGCTTGTCAAATAATTGGCTCCACCGACAGTATCGCTGATGGATTTATTATAATCCAATAATACACAATATTAAAAAATTACAGTCTACAAAAATAATAATTTAGACAAAAATAATAAGCGTGGCGATTACGGCACTATCCCCCATTCTTGGGGAGGCCTATATCCAGCAGTGGACTTTAAAAGGCTGATGGATGGATAGAATTAATTTGTTTATACATTTTAGCCAGTGTCGAAAATAATTCGAATATTTTCAGTTCTAGTACTAACAAGAAGCAGCCCACAATCTGTAGGTAGGAGTACAATCCGTGAAAACAATTTAGCAGCGTATATTTTTTATGTTAGAGGATTATCCCATTTATAAGCAAGGCTAGTATTCAATTTAGCATAAAAAAGTATAAAATAATTTATAAGAGGTCGATGAAAATCATTTTTAACCAAAAGGATATTTAATTGTTTTGTTAATTGTATCATATTAGGTTTATTAATACACATCAGCATATGTTTCTGCTTTGAATAGCTCCAGCTTTATTTTGGCAACTTTTGTGCTGTCACCAAGAGTAAATAAGCAACGTTATCATTGTTTATTTACACGAGAGAGTGAAATATACCAGATATATGTAAATTTGATTGAAAAAGAAAAGTATTCGATATAATTAAACTATAATTTGTATTAAAATGATTGGTTGTACTTTACATCCAATGCTTTGAACACTTTATCTACATTTCGAAACAGTTTAAATGTAACTTATTCGATAGAGCAACTAAAACGGATGCTAACCATAGTCAACTAGAACTGAATTTAATTAAGACACTAATCGACGCTCTATCGTCATCTCTACCATTTGCGTATAAAGTGTATTAGAGAGAACGAGAAAGTTATATATTCACACCTTCTATATTAAGAATTGGTAAAAGATCACCTATGTTCACTACCGTAATTCTACCGCACAGTAGAGCACCTGTCCCTTTCATACGGTTCATGCTTAAGCTGAACCGAACGAGTGCGAGTAGGAGTAGTTTTATTTCTTTACCGGAGCAAACAGTCTTATAAACCGCGCTGGCAACACAGCAACATAGACATTATGCTGTGGTAATTAAGTCTTATTAATATTTAAACGTACTTGTGTTTGAATTTAAAATTCTGAGAATGGGACAGAAGGTTGCGTAGCAATCGAGCGCTGGTGTAATTTTGACGCGTTCGGAAATCGAATTAAGAATGTTAGAGAGAGAGGTGCGCGGAGGTTCGACTCGGAGGTAGTTTTTTTGTTATTGTTTGGTGGCGGAGATTTTTTTCTGAGGCGTGCAAATGGGAGTAGGCGCGCGAGTGGGCGCGCCGGTCCGACAAGCGCGCTCTTCAGTGTTCTGGCTGAGCTTCAAGCGAGCGCGTGCGAGGCGAGTGCCAGGGCAAAGGTGCTTCAGACCTGTCTTATCAGAAACAGTTAATAGACTTAACCATACACGGAGGACTTTTTGTTGTGAACATTTTATTGGTGCCATATACTAAGGTTGTAGAGAGGTCAATACAGGACGGTGGCTCGACAATGTTGATAGCGGCGGGCAGTGGCCCCACGCCCGAGTTCTCCCCTGCCTCCTGCTGTGCCCCTTGGAAGATGGAGCCAGCACCCCCAGCACCAGTCCAGTCCCTAAATATATCACCTAATGGTAAGTCAGCTTACCCACAAATTATAATTGATTATTACTTGGAGGGCTTGATGACTGAGTATGTTATGTTGGTGGTAGTGGATAGTAAATTTTGTAAAAATGCAATATTGTTAACATTTTACAATATAAAAAAAGATTTATTCACAAATAATTTGTACTTTAAAAAGTAGCGGAGCATGTCAATTGCTAAAAGAAATAGATCTAAAATGTTTATAAAAAAAGATGCTCGTTTTTTGTCCAATTCTTCTCATTGCAACTCTGTACTGAGAATCGAGTTGTTTGTGGCGACTGTAGTTATCTACAGTTCTCGTCAACAGTCAGTGTCCACCACCGTAAAGGTTAGTTCCTTTTGCGCAAAATTTACAAGTTTTGACTTGAACGTACTACTTATAGCTTTTTAATTTTGACTTAATCATATACCTAGGCTTTATGAGAAACTTATAACTACTATAATATAATATACTATATAATAAGACAATAATATAAGTATAATATAATAATACTATATAATAATATAAGTAGATATATCGTTCAATTATAATAACTAACACAGGTAATTCTTTCAGATTATATTTTGTAGATTTTTACTTCCACAAATATATTGATTTTGTCTAATATATTTATGCTTATAGATAATAAAAATAATACTGATTGGAGTTGAACCATAAGTAAAAATTATTAAAAAGTAGCAAAAAAAAGTTAATAAGTAAAACTGAAAAATAACACTGAAAATGAATAAACTGAAAATAATCACGATCTAGCGAAAAGCCTTCCTTTGCCGGACAAAAATTTTAGTGTTGGTATTCCATTTTTGCGACCATTATGTGTCAAAGGCATTATTTTTTATTTGTTAGTAAAGCTTTTGTCAGATGTATGTATGTATGCGACCGATTATTATCAACTGTGAATATACCTGATTCACTATAAAGCAGGCTGTTAAGGTTTACAAGTACTCGTAATAGTCAAAATAGAAAGCAAACATTAGGCCAATTATTCGCATCGAACAACGATTAGTAACACTTCAGCGTCACAATAAAACGCGTCAAATCGCGCTAATTTGCCGATATAACACAATTTTGTTTGTTTGTTTAATTTCCTTCCGTTTGAGTGCTACTTGAATATTTTTTACTAAACTACTTGATACTATGATGTGCACTAAAAACATCCACTGCGATCGCCAACCCGCCTGCCAAGCGTGGCGATTATGGTAAAACCCCCATCTTGGGGAAGCCTATGTCCAGCAGTGGACGATGAAAGGCCGATGGATGGATGTGGAAACTACTTGAGAAAAGGGTTACAAATGCAAAATAAAATATGTCTATCTACCTCGTTTATTATTTGAATTAACTTAATATTTATGCTCTACTTTTTAGATTAATGTTTGAAATATTTTAATTATGGAATTGGGTAAAGGCATAATTATATAAGTACCTAAAGTTCTTGTCGATGTAAGATATATGTAGGTTTTATTAATTTTAGTTACAAGATATTTTAAACATAAAAAAATATGTGAGATAGAACAGGATTACTGCGAGCGGGACTCAAACCTGCACTTCATGTGGTACCGGTCCACAATCAGTCAGCAGTTATATTTTTAATTTTTCATATAAGTAATTTGTTTTGGTCTGTAGCCACTTGACATGTTAAGAGGTTAAAATATACAAACATAAGATCATTATAATATTATGTTTTTTTTATTACCAGGTCATAAAACCCGAGTATATAATAATAACATTACAAAGGCATAATTATTTATAAATTTTGCTTATGTTTTTCTCGTAAAGAGTATACTAATTTCTATATGCATTATTCTAAAAAAATACCGTTAGACATTGATTTGTTATGATACTAATGATTAATTTGTAACATTTAAAAACTATCACATATCTGAACAACACATCCAAAACACAGATAAAAGTGAAAAGGAATGCGCTTTAAATAATAATTCAAATTATAATATTATCTGATCTCACATAGGCTTTTAAAAAACGTGCAGCCTTTATTGCGCTATAACGTAACTCTGTATAAATTAGATGTCACCTTCGGCCGTACTATGTAATATATCTATCATGGAATGTAGTCTATATTTGTAATATAAGAATGAAGGCTTTAGTAATCGTATAACTTAATATACTCCATAAATTTTAACAAATTAGATTGAAAAGTAATTGTTTATTTATCGAGATAACTAGGCCATAATCTTAGTCCCACGAAATCGAAATTCTAATCGATATTTTTGCATTACTTAGAGATAAGTTAATACTTATAGAGTCCGTGAGGTGACGGACTAAGAATACAAGTGTCACCACCAGGTGGTTCCCGTGGGTGTCGTACAAGGCGACTAAGTAAATAAGCAATTATCACCCATTGCATTACTGGTGGTAGGGCTGGGTACCAAGTGAGAGTATTCACTTGCTATCGGGCCTGAGCGGGTGTTTACGTGTGTATTTGTTTACAAATTATCACTGCTAAGAGAAGGAAAATATTGTGAGGAAACCCATATTCCCGAGAAATTTCTCGACGGCTTTTGAAGTTTGTCAGCGTGGCGAATAACTGCCTAAATCCATTAAGCTCTTAACAGGCTAAATCCCTCTTATGTCGAGATGTTGACAGCAAAGGGTTGAGAAAATTATAAGTGCACATAAGTAATACTCGTACTTTGGCAACAGTACATTGTTTTTATGGTGTTAACCTATTCATTTTTAAAGATTAAATGTTAAGCGATGAAAATACTCTCTTTTTAGGAATTTTTAATTACATTGGGTTTGTATCGCGTATAATTTAGATAACTTTAATTATTTCAATCCGACGTTTTAACTGCGTTCCACAGATGGCGTAGGCGTCAACCAAGACGTTAAGAATTAATGTTTTATCGAAATTAACAGTCCCGTGTGGGGCCAGCATGAGAATTGTCCCACCCCTCTCCACCCATGGGAGTCGTAAGAGCCGACTGAGTTGAGTATTAACAACATCCACTGGGATCGCCAACCCGCCTTCCAAGCGTGGCGATTACGGCACTATCCCCCATATGAGCGAAACTTATGTTGTGGCGTTCTCTTGGGGAGGCTATGTTCAGCAGTAGACGTCGAAAGGCTGATGGATGGATGGATGGAATAGTCCCGAGCAATTTTCACGATGGCTGAATTGGCAAAGCATCTGGGACGGGACGTATTCCAGGAGATGCTGGTTCAAATCCTGCTCGTGGCTGTTATTTTCGATTTCACATTTTTACATTTTTTGTTATTTTATATAGCTAAGCTGTCAAATGCTAAAACATATAAATATATATATTTTATTGCATGTAGTGGCAGACGAGACATGGTCCATCTGATGGTTAATGGTGACCATCACCCATGGGCTCGACTATACCGAGAGTATTGTCAAGTCGCTGCTCACCAATTCATTTCACAGATATGTAATGAAATATAAACGGTTATTTCCGGCTACAGCCAAACGCAACGATGTGCTTCATGGCCGGTCACACGGAAGATGGTGGTACCAACCCGTTTGGGCCCGATACCAAGTGAGTACTCCCACTTGGTACCCAGCCCTACCACCAGTCATGCAATGGATTATAATTGCTTACTTCCCTTAGTCGCCTCATACGACACCCATGGGAAAGAATGGAGTGGTGACACTTGTATTATTAGTCCATCACCACACGGACAAATAAAAATATCAAATGTCATATGCCAACCTTTTTTTTTTTTATTATTGGTAGGCCACCGGAGCCTGAATGCCAACCTGCAACTTCTGTTTTATTTGCCTATTGCGACATAACATCCAAACAGGTGCCTTATGCTATCAGTATGCCCAGTTATCACTCTTGGGTCCATTACAGTGCATTATAACCTAAGTTTGCCGATTCACAGTACCTATCTATTCAAAGACTCTATTGGTCTTAGGTAGGCGATGCTCTGATAGACGTGCCCAACCTTTTGCCGTTTCAATATGACTCTAAAGTTCTCTTTTCTGTATATATAATTCAGTTACCTTTATTTAATTAATAGTATATGTATGAATCATAAAATAGTGTAGTATCCAGTGATATTTTGATCTGTATTTTAGCACTTAACATGCTCAGGTACTTTAAAGAACAATTTAAGTGCATAAGTTTTACTGCTAGCACTATTTGAACCTGCCTCCGTTCCCCTGCAGGTGCTAATCCTATTCGCAGTAAAGCTCTTTTTTTCCACTATCACTAATTATTTTTTATTTTAATATTCAGTGATATATAAAGCTAGCTTTTAATCACCATTCGAGCTATTTTTGTCCATACAAAGACTACAAGGCCTGTGCGCGGTGACGATTAAATAATTGACTGATTTACTTTATCTATCTATACTACTTGTATTATAAAGCTGTAACAGAGCTATGTCTGTACTTTTAGGATATTTAAGAAAAAATAACTGTATTACGCTATATAGGCGTGTCTAAACGAAAACTATAGTTTTTAGATTTTTTGTCTGTTTGTCTATTCGTTCATTCGCGCTTCACGCGAAAACTACTGAACGGATTTTGATGCAGGTTTTTTATTTGATAGCTCTTGATTAGATTTAAAAACTGGTATACATTTTATCCCGCTATTATATCGGAAAGATGAAATATAACTTAAAAAATAGCTTTTAGATAGTCAAAACTAATAACTACTAGCCGTATTCTATAAAAAGAATTAGCCTTTACCAGCGGCTTCGCCGCAGCCAAAAGCTAGTTTTTCGGTTATATCTCAGGCGCCCGATATAGTAACGGGATAAAATGTGTACCAGTTTTTAAGTCAAATCAAGGCCTTTTAAATAAAAAAAGTTGTATCAAAATCCATCTAGTGGTTATTTTAAATAAAATCTAAAAAATAAACTAGTTTAAATAATTTTCTAGTTTTTCGGTTATATCTCAGGTTCCCGATATAGTAGCGGCATAAAATGAATACCAGTTTTTAAGTCTAATCAAGACCTTTAAAATAAAAAAAGTTGCATCTAAATCCGTTCAGTAGTTTTTGTGTGATGCGCGAACAAACAAACAGATAAACAGACAAACAGACAAAAAATCTAAAAAAAATCGCTTTGTGTTTAGGCACGCCTATATAGCCTATTACAATCATTTTTTCTCAAATATCTTAAATGTACAGACATAGCTATGTTACAGTTTTATAATAGTAGGTATATAGATAATGTTCATGGTATATGGTGTGGTTAGACAACGTGTCATTTGTCATCACTAAAGTCAGCTGCCACGATGAGTGAGCGAAAAGTGGCTACCATCATAACATTGTCTGCATTGTATCGCTGATCGAACTAATTAATCGTAGATCGATGGTTAGATTGCCCGGTAGCGTTTCCGGTGAAGGTTGCTCAATATTCACCCGTCGATTTGTATACATTACAGCATTTGAAACGTTTTGATTGACGATAGCAAATAATTGGACAAACAGAATTGGTTACCGTTTAGTGTGTGATGGAAAAAGTTAATTACAAAATGCTATAGATTGTGCATGTAATTCAAATAGACATAATTACATAAATTATTCATTTAATCGCTCGTTAAGTTTGTAGAACTGTACTTGAAGTAATTTAACATAAAAATGGCTTTTGTCTTTCTTTATTTTAGATTAATTTTTATTATTGTGATAAAGAAAGATAGATATATATAAGATTTGGTCCGTGTGGTGACGGACTAAGAATACAAGTGTCACCACCCCATACTTTTCCACGGGTGTCGTACTAGGCTACTAAGAGAAGTAAGCAATTATCACCCATTGCATTACTGGTGGTAGGGCTGGGTACCAAGTGAGAGTAGGTACTCACATGCTATCGGGCCCGAACGGGTCGGTACCACCGTCTTCTGTGTCAAGAAGCACGTCAGTGTGTTTTGGCTTTAGCAGAAGACAGCCGTTTATTCTTTCATTTCATATCTGAGAAATGAAATGGTGCTCAGCGGCTTGACAATACTCTGGGTATAATTGAGTCCATGAGCGACGGTTACCACTTAGCATCAGGTGGGCCGTGGCTCGTCTGCCATCATTAGCAATAAAAAAAAGTTCTAGACCTTTTATTTATATTGAACTAACTTCTGCCCCCGATTTTGCTAGACTTCGACTTAATACATAATATATGTTTTATCTAGGCCGTATTTTATCTGTATACCTTTCATGCGTATCCGTTCAGTCGTTTCAGCGTGGTCGATGGCATTTATAATATTAGTAGGAGAGTAATTTTTCAGTTATATTTTATTATACTTAGCATACATTTAATTGTTGTATTAAAGTGACGTTATTGTGACATTTTGCCAAGAAAATGTTCAAAGGATCAATATTCTATAACTTATAGTTTCTGAAAAACGTTCTAACCCACAATGTCAAGTTTCGAGAAAATTGAGTTTTTAGTTCATATTTTTATTACTATCTCACATTTTGCTTAATCGAGCATAAGATATATAGTATAAGATATATACTCGATTATGCAAAATGTGAGATAGTAATACATAATTGAACAAAAAATTAAATTTTCTCGAAACTTGATATTGTGGGTTGGAACGTTTTTCAGAAACTATTAAAAGTATCTATAGATATGACCTGATTTGCATGAAAACATATTTGTCTAGTATAAGAGTGGATTAAATCAAACAATATCTACCTCCAAAATACTAAAGTAGATACATAAAACAGCGGTCTATAACCGTTGAGTAATTTAACTTACAGCACCATCAAATATACCATCCACCACCATCAAATATACCATCCACCACCATCTCTAAATGTTAGCTTCTTAAATTATATTCTAAGTCATACAGTGTACTATAAAAAGAGTATTAATAATAATAAGTAATAAGTTTATTTTCTCACCATAAATATTAATCACAATTCAGTACAAATACAGCAGTATAATTTTATTATGCTATGGCTAATTGCATACAAATAAATTGAGCAACTAATTGCCAAACTAGGTTGACATGTATTTTGGCAATCAGTGATCCCTCGTACAATACAGTGTTGCCAAGTTGTTGTACGCGTATTAGTACAGTGATCAGTATCTAAGTGAGTAAAATGATTGAGAGCAAATTAACACAAAATGTGAAATCTAAAATAACAGTCAGAAGCAGGATTTGAATTCACATTTTCACACATTATGTTAATTTATATAGCTAAGCATGTCAAATGCTCAAGAAATATATAAAAATATCAAAATGGTTGTTAAGTGCAGGTATAGCCTGACGATTGAGCCGGAGAAGGCTATCAATAGGACAAATACAGAATACATACCTAGAAGAGTAACTAACTAGTTATAAAAAATGTATACCGCTCTATATAATGTGGTGATTGTCAAGCCACGTCGCGCAACGAAAGCAGTGGATATTAAAAAAACTGACGGATGGAAGAGTCATTACGGTCTTATTGTATTTCTTAAGCTAATAAAAATAGTATTGGATTATTAAAAATATTATTATTAATACTATTTTTAACTCATATGACATATATATAATGATCACGATTAGGTTGATACCTACGTAATCAAAAACGTAAAACATGTTCTTGTTAGTTATTTCGCTCATAAACGTGGAATAAATTTTATTGAACACAATACGCCGCAGGGAATGTTTTTTCTCGTCAACGTTTATATTGGGACACATTTGATCAGTTGCTTTAATAAATCTAATTAACATTTAAATGGTGATCACGCATAATAATCAGGAGGCTTTGTAAACTGAAACGACGCTCCTTAATTAGTAGACAATAGCAACAATGTATTAACGAGGCATTAAGTCGGTTAACATTGATATACAATAGGTCGATGAATAAAGTGTAGAGCACTTGTTCACACGGAGCGGGAGGTGCGTATGACGCAAGCTTTGTGTGACAGTGTGCCGCTACGGCACCGCCATGTCGTGTCTCTTGCTTGGAGGACGATGGTACTCCTATTGTGTGCACGCCCTAACACGCGCCATTGAAGAATGCCGCCAACTTAATAAACTACTTTGAAAAGTATTTTTTACTGTATTACATACTGGAACCACATCATCGTTATTAACATTATAAATGCGATTGTGAGTTTGTTACGCTCTTACGTCGTAACTACTGAACCAATCATCATGAAATTTTGCATAAATATAGCATGGAGCCGATAAAATTCCGGAAAAATGGATAGTTTCTGTAGGATAGCAATTTTTCATAGATTTTTTTTTATTTTTTTATTGATTATGATGGCAGACGAGCCGCGGCCCATCTGATCACACAGGAGACGGTGGTACCACCCGTTCGGACTCAATAGCAAGTGAGTACCTACTCTCACTCGGTACCTAGCCCTACCACCAGTAATGCAATGAGTGATAATTGCTTACTTCCCTTAGTCGCCTTGTACAACACCCGCGGGAAAAAATGGGGGGCTGACACTTGTATTCTTAGTCCGTCACCACACAGATTAAGATTTCATTATCGTTCCGTAAAATAATGTAGGTATTTCGTATATTTTGAAGTCTATGCTGACGATGTCGCGGGCAGAATCTAGTTTAAAAAATGAATTAACAAACGTAAATTGTCATCTAGGTATGCATAATGACATCTGTCACCATTTCACAACGTAAATTAAAATTAATTTGATTCTTTAAATTAAATACCGAACTTCATAAGGTTAGCAATGCAAGATTTCACAAAAATACTTCATAACATCAGAGGTCTCATCATTTAGATTTAGTTTAGTAGAAAAAAATTCTTCGGTACCGTTAGTTCGGCCTTTAGGTATTGAATTAGATAGATTCACTTACTTTGGCACGGTTAGTCACGTAGTTACCTAAGTATTAAAAGAAAGGGGTTTTATTTACAAAACTCCAATAACCTAGTAATAAAATAAGACTTCTAAAGAAATAGGCAGAGGTTGACAAACAGATTAATAAAATATTCAAATATAAAATATAGCTACATAATTATAGGTTGTTTTAAATTTTTTTTATTGCTTGTAGTGGCAGACGAGCCACGGCCCATCTGATGGTAAATGGTAACCGTCGCTCATGGACTCAACTATACTGAGAATGTTGTCAAGCCGCTGCTCACCATTTCATTTCACCAATATGAAATGATTCTTTCATTTCGGCTATCTCCTGCCACAGCCAAAACGCAACGATGTGCTTCATGGCCGGTCACACTGGAGATGGTGGTACCAACCCACTCGGGCCCGATACCAAGTACTCCCACTCGTTACCCGGCCCCACCACCAGTCAAATATATATTATTTATTTTTAGTAAATAAATATAAGATGAATTAAGCGAAATCTTTGGCACATGATAATAACCTTTAAGTGTTATAAAAAAAAAACAGAAAAACCTAAGTCCTTAACAAAATCATATTTTTGTAATAATTTCATCCTAAATATAGAGTCATCCAAAGTGCCAATTATGTTGATAGACAAAAATAAATGGTAACATGAAACTACGAGTACAAAGAAAATGAATTCTGATTGCTAATTATATAAAAGAAATCTTATTAATATAAAATAAAAGTCTAACTAGACTCACTTTAACAAATTTGTGTGATAATTCACAAGCGTTATTGGAAACTTAAATGAACTACACAGACTATGTATTCAAGCATTCAAATCAATCGCATATTCGTGGTGCTTAGCAGAATATTTTAATGCAATAACAATAACAGTTTTGAAACAAGTTTCCTGTAACGATCAAATCAATATAAGATCCCCTAGTATCTACTTATTTGAACTTTATATTTTTTAAAGTTTTCTATTACGATTTAGATAGGTACTTTTAATTATATTTTGCTTAAAGTCCTTTTCTACAAGTGTATGAAAAACTAAATAGATTTAATATGATCGAAAAAATAGCCTGACGTGTCGTTGAATTATTTCTAAAAGTACAAGTATTGCCAATCTCACAAACAGCTTTACAAGATTGAGTACATACATATAAATTAAAAACGTCGTGTCATTAACATATATGTAGGTATTTCATAGACACTCAACATTGATTTATTTTTATACTTCACGCAAAATACATAATTTGCAAAAGTGGAATTATTGCCTAAGGCATTTACTGTCAGTCAACCTTTGGGTGATATGTATATGATAATATGAGAATGTGCCGTGTGGGGCCGGCGTTAGAATTATCCCACCCCTCTCCACCCATGGGAGTAGTAAAAGCCGACTAAGGGAATACCGGGGGAGTGGGCAGCAGCACTCCTTCGAGTATTAACAACATCCACTGCGATCGCCAACCCGCCTGCCAAGCGTGGCGATTACAGTAATATCCCCCATTCTTGGGGAGGCCTATGTCCAGCAGTGGACGATAAAAAGCTGATGGATGGATGGATGGATGAATATGAGAAGGCCAGAGAAGCAATTGATATTGACATAAATTTTGGCATGGGTGCCGCAAAGAAATCTGAACTGTTAAGTGAAATAAGAAGGAGCATTCGAAGACCTTAAAAGTTTGAAGTAGAGTACTCAGAGCCCTTTGACTGAGTATTGTTGGCGAATGGGGCGCCATGCAAGTAGAACAAAAGTCAGGCGAACGTGGTTATCCGTACGTAGATTGATGATGAACCGAATGCAATTATTGAGAAATTGGTCGAGTTTCTAGAGCAGATCTGCTTTCAGGTCGAGATAGCACACATTACTATATTCTATTTTGAAATAAAACTTCGTTTACGGAATCTATCGCGTTTACTTGATTTTTATACTATCCCGACGTTTCGAATACTTTACAGCATTCATGATCACGGGTGGACTTAGATGTTAGATGTCCAAAGCTAATATGTTGTTTCAACGGTTTCATCTACCCACAGTAATATGATTTTACAAATTTTTGGTTTATTTTTTTTCAACCCACATAATATTCGTTTAGAAACACAATTAAAAATATCTACTCTAAGATTTATGCTTACAATGTATGAGATTTTAAGCTAGTGTCATAAAATTAGAATAATACTCCTTTAAGTTTTAAAATTTTTGTTCATATTTAGTGCTTAAAAATTCTACCACAAACTACCAATTAAAATTTTTAAGTTACCAAAAAACTATTATTAAGAAGACAATATTAATTATTAGTTTCTGTTATTAAATATATTGATTTTAATAGAAGCTAACACTAAAAAGCTACCACCGGATCGGAACGCGGCCTAACTGAGAAAGATCCAGCCAGAAAACTCAGTAGGCAACAACTTGTTATGGATTATTAAATTTATGCGGAAATACTAACTAATCACTACTGTGGGGTTTATCTACACAATAAGCGCTAACTGTGTCATGCAATCTTGTGGTGTGCCTTCTTGTATTATGTTTGGTGAGGCCTATCACAGGATTCCAGCTTGATGGTAAGACCCAGCCGTCTTCTCTATTGAAATTGGCATGTTTATTAATTTCAATAGCCTCACGTATTATTCTAGGACGATATCGATGTTCTTTTGCGAGAATTTGAGGTTTGTCAAACCTGATGTAATGGCGGGTGTGGTCATGTGTGTGCTCACAAATTGCAGAATTTGTATAGCGACGGTGCTTCACATCAGCTATGTGTTCTTTGATCCGAGTTCTTATGGATCTCTTTGTTTGCCCAATGTAGGAGAGACCACAATCACAATCCAGCTTGTATTAGAAAGTATTATACTATATTCTATCTAATTAATTAATTTTATTGTATGGTAATTAAATATTAGGTACTTTTTATTGTAAGTCAACAGAAAAATTCGAAGTTTGCAGCTCTGCACCACCCGCCAGCTAGTTAGTTGGTACTAAACAATAAAATATACCTAAACAGAACAAAAAACATAAAGAAATGAAGATATATAATATAAAGAAAACAAAATACATCATGTGAACACAACAATACCCGTAGCGTTAGTTGAGATTAACTAAAACGGAATGTTGTCATTCTGAACATGTATCTACGAGTTCAGAACGTAGCTGTAGTAACAAACATTGTGCAAACTGTCGCGAAAGTCACGATTTGTGAGGTCAGTGTTACATCTTGGTCCAAGTTATTAAAATTATTACAAAATAGCCTTTGCTTGCGTTTTGGGCTTAGTTTTTGGGCTGTATCTCAGGTTTCCGATATAGTAGCGGGATAAAATGTATACCAGTTTTAAGTCTAATCGAAATCTATCAAATAAAAAAGTTCCATCACAATCCGTCCAGTTGTTTTTGCGTGATACGCGAACAAACAAACAGATAAACAGACAAGCAGACAAAAAATCTAAAAAAAATTGTTTTGTGTTCAGACACGTCTATATAGCCTAATACAGACATTTTTTTTCCAATATCTTAAATTTACAGACGCAGCTCTGTTACAACTTTAAATAATACCTATAGACGAAAAGTGCACTGTGATCGCGTAAACAAGAAACAAGTAACTAGACTTTCCTGAGAGAATAGATTATTAAATAGGTAATTTAGAACCATAACTTTATACAGAGAACTGTTGAGAGAATAGATTATTAAATGGGTAATTTAGAACCATAACTTTATACAGAACTGTTAAGATAACAAAAAGAATTGAGTGAAATATAATAACATTAATCGAATATACCTACTTAGTTACCAAATTTTAATACAAAAACTTAGATTTATAAAAAACATTAATTTCTACTTAGAGTCTTGTTATTTACACCCGTGGACTTTGTATCTTTACGGTCTTTGGCTATATATCCTCTGTCTACGCTATAGACGTATTTTACTCGACAGGAGATGATATGACTTCCACCGAAGGAATGTAACATAGTTCCAGTGGCCCGCCAGTAAAGGCGGAGAGACGGCACACGGCGGGTTTCTTTAGTGGGTGACTTCATTGTCTGACTCAGTCACTCCAGAGAAGATGAGGGCTTTTCTACACTGTCTAGTTTCTATGATATCCATTCTTATAGAACATTATTTGCTTCCACGGTATACAAGCATTGAAAAACATAAGTTCTCCGAAGGTCCGGAACTCCTTGATAACCTTTATAACGGTCTCTTCGTCTTTTTCGCGTCCAGTTCCCCCAATCTCTTGAAGCATTTCTCACAGCTCTTCTGTAAGAAATACGCTGTGGTGCATGAAACTCATTTTAAATGCGAGAAATTTCAATAGATATCATAAATAAATAATAAAATCTCAAACTAAGCTTAACGCTTGTGCTATGGGTTTACGGGATTACGGATATAATACATATATATTTTTTTTCATCACTCAAATAATATCCCTGAGTGGGAATCAAACCCTCGTGACCTCATGCATGACAGTTGGTTACACTACCGACTACGCCACGAGGCCCGTCAATTATTAAATCTGATATATTATGTATTTAATTTTCTAACGCCTACCTAAATACAGGTAAGTTATACGTTTCCTATCACTGGATAGCATAGTGAAACATTGTTTTACTCAAAGGTCTTCCTCTACTGACACAGTATGTCAATGAATATCTTTATAGAACTTCTTTAAATATTAATTATATTAAAGCTCATTTCCGGCGCCGTCTGTACTGGCTATTAAATCTTCTCCGATCGAGCACATTGAATATGCAACGAGCTTGAAATACAAGATACCTGCATGATGTTTGTTAAGTGTTCCAATCAACGTAATTTATTTCAAAATCTATATATATATATATAACTTTTTATGAAGTTTTGTCTGCTCGAGTGAGCTAGTTTCTTAATACGGCTCTACCATACAAGTAGCTATTATAATGTATTTATCTTGACGGGGCACGTCACCGCCCCTTGGATAGATCAATGCTTTCATAAGCCTAGTCATTTCCATTGCCCATACACATAAGCCATGCATGACCTCAACCCATAAAAATCTAATCAGCTAAATGTAGTTAACATATTAAACAGTATACAGTTTTACTCGATACCCCATTATTATATACAATTCTAACATATTTCAAGTATATTTATATGCACGGACATGTGGCCAAATTATAAAATGACATGTAACTACTAATACAGTCAGTGTTTCCCAAGGAGTACAGAAAAAACTCTGCGGTGTTTTCACACGCCATGCATCATTACCTCGACCAAAGAGGATGAGGTCGTTAATACAAGTTACGATTTTTGTCTAAGTATGCGCCCTGAATGACGACGAAAATAATTGATAAAAAAGTCCCAAAAGTTGCTGTTGACAATATTCCAGCCATCACCCATTTTTTTTGAGAATAAATTTACGCATATTAATAAAATATGAAAACAACCTGTAATCAATGATGATATAGATATACAAAAAGGAGTATACTCGTAATTATATCGCACTAGCGCGCGTTTATTGTTGCGCACGAATTAAGGCAATTGAACGAATTTGTTTTAGTCGGTATTTTCCGTATCTTTCTGTATCATGCGCTCCATATTATCTATCATGTAATGTATGTACACATCTATAAATTAGTAGTTTGTCATAATGCAACAATATCGGTAAGCCATTTAGTATGAACATTACTCATCTTTACTTAAATATAATTGCCTGATAAGTATGTTTTTTATAGATTAAAGAGCATAGCCGTCCCTGAGCATCGCGTATGGACAGTGCTGAATAGGCACCAGTCTTAGTTACATGACACTTTCACATAGAAACGATACTTTAATGGACAGATAGATATTAATATTAATAGCTAATGTATTTTTTAAGAAAAAAGTTTCCCAACATACACCTGTTTATTTTAGATGAAAAGGTTGTAATCTCTATGTCCACCTGTCTAATTGAATTTTAATAACAAACGATGTATCTACCCACAATATTTTACTACTATATTTATCTTCATCTTGCATTTTATAAGATGGAGAGGAAGGGAAATAAAATGTATTAAAGTGCGATGTCCGACAGAATCGATACCAATATGGTTCGAAACCATTTCTTTGTATAAAAAGGTTTTACCCTGTTTGCATAAAATTACTGCTTTTATTACGCATCCTGCTGAGTAGCAACCTTTTACAATCTTATTGAATAAAGTAAATATAATAACAAACATACTTATATAGTATTTACCTGTTTTGTAAACCTTTACAGTCCTAATGCTGGATACTAGTCTCATCTCATAGTGAAACGAATTAAGGCTGTTATCTGTTTGCCCGATACGAATTACCAGACTCCACATCCATTGTGAAGTTGTCTCAAGTTTCCTGACAACGTTATTCATCATATCGTGACAATACATGATTGAATTTTCACATAACAACATAAGCAAGTTCCAAGTGTTTGCTTTGTGAATTTTTGGCCTCCTATACCCGGTACCAGCAATCCACCGACTACTGGCGCATATTGGCGCATGACTGGTTCTTTAGTGAGTGAGAGCTCCTCACCACCCCGTTGTGTCTTTTTTGTGGCAATAGGTAGATTTTTCTCTTCTCATCATCATTCATCTTAGCAATTGGATCACTGTTATTATCTATGTGATATTCTTAACGTCAACTAATGAAGAATTAGCCCTCTCCATTTGTAGGTAAATGTTGTCCTCTTTCATTCAACCCATCAACATTTTCCTACTATCATTTGCTATCCATCTATCCGCCCTCATACTTTTTTATTCTTCTAAGTATTATTGCTCAACTTATCTGTCTTTGGTACTACATACAAAATGCCCCTTATATATTAATATCTAATTCTATCCATCCATCTCAGCATTCTTATCTACGCTATAATGCACATTTCATCCGTTTAGTTTAATACATTATACAGGTCATGCAACAGGCATGCTTGTAGATTTCCCCCTTATGTTTAAGATCTAGAAGGTGAAATAACTGGCTGGTACCACTAAGTGTACGTGACCCGAACTTACAATTGCTGTTAGTGTGACAGCCTAATACCTATTTCATACGTTTTAGTTTATTTTGGCTTATTTGTTGCCGAGCGGTCCTGAGGATGGCTCGTTGCGCGAAACACGTGTCGAATTTGTATTCGGATTTTGCAGAGTATTGCAATGTTTTGGTTCTGAGAGTACTGTCGTACCGCATGGTTGCATCGCATTGGTGAGATTTTTGTCATTATTCTGCATGCTACTCTGCTATTATCTTCTCCTCTATCTGTGAGAGTGCGTTATTGTGTGTGTGTCCAAAGATAACCGGTATTGATAATTCGTGGGTCAGTGGTGGGCTCTCCTCCTAAAATATCCATTATTTAATAATAACACAATGGACTTCTTTGTCCGTGTGGTGACGAACTAAGAATACAATTGTCACCACCCCATTCTTTCCCATGGATGTCGTATGAGGCGACTTACTTCCCGTAAGCAATTATCATCCGTTGCATGATTGGTGGTAGGGCTGGGTACCAAGAGAGAGTGTACTCACTTGGTATCGGGCCCGAGCGGGTTGAAATCACCATCTCCCGTGTGATCGGCCATGAAGCACATCGTTGCGTTTTGGCTGTGGCAGGAGATAGCCGTTTATTCTTTCATTTCATATCTGTGAAATGAAATGGTGAGCAGCGCTTGACTATGCTCTCGGTATAGTCGAGTCCGTGAGCGACGGTTACCATTTGCCATCAGATGAGCCGTGGCTCGTCTGCCACTACTTGCAATAAAAAAAAGTTTAGTTTCCATCATTTTGACATATTTTCTTACGTAGCAGTTTTCCTACCTATCCTAATTCTCAAAACGAAAAATTCCCTAAAAAGGGTATTTTTACAAAGTTAGACAGGCGGTTGTTACATTGTGAGTAATATTATCTACATACTTACATATTTATTTATGTCGCATTACTAGTGCGTAGTCGTTTAAGTAGTCGGTTAAGTTTTTACGCCTTGTAACACATGTCAAGTGTGCCCTTATATACACTTGGTAAGTGTGTTATTGAATAAAGTCATAGAAAAGTCAGGCTTATTACTACGGGGACAGTAGTCAAAGGTTAGCACTCGTTAACCACGCCCAGTTTAATATAGTCGTAAGAATAATATTGCCATATCAGAAAATAAAGAACAAAAAATTAAAATCATCGTGCTCCATTCCAGATCGGATTCAATATCTCAAACCAAACTCGTAATATTGTATTCGCCGTAGGTAATGTTTTATCGATTTGATGCACCCAAGTGAAAATGTTATTCACACAATCAGACTGTTGATGCTTTTTGATTTGAATTATAAATATTTAGTTCACTTTGTGCCGATATTTACCGTATTTTGTTGTTTCAAAATAATTTCACAGATAATTTAACTTGAATCACTGGAATTCTCATTTTAATACAGAAGCAAGTAAAGCGATGTTTAACCCGCCTTTTATCCATAACTCTTGCTGTGTTTCTTTAAACAATTGTAAAAGAATTGTTGTTGCGTGTAATTCATTGCAATCATAAAGGAGTAATACCAAGTATACTTTCGATCTCATATTAAAATTTACACGAAAGGTGGTAATTTTCCGCAGTGTGATGACATTAATAGCGGCGATGCCTGCTGCTGCTGGTAGAACAATATTTTTTGTATAAAATTGTTTTACGCGACGAAGTCTGTGTGCTCCCATCACATCATTTTGCATATTTATACGATGCCTGCGTTGGCGTATCTACATACCTACCGATAACGTGAGTTTGTTTATATAATTAAACTAATACAGAATATATAATGAATGCATACAAATATCAATTCAGGGTGATTACGATGGTGTTTGTGATCGTTATCTGGTCAACTATTCAAGTGCATTTACAGTCAACGTAAAGCATAATTGTTAATAAAGTTACTTCTAAGTATTCGTTACTAAACTAGTTTTATTGCCAAATGTAATTGAAAAATAAGTAAGCACTCATATCTGAAGTGATAAAAATAAACACTATTTGCATTAGCAACGGAGCTAATTAAGTAAACAAACTGCCTAGTTTCGATCGTTAAACATTAACAGATAGATAAAATGAGGTCGTAAAAGCTTAAAAATTGTATGTTAATAAATAATGAGAGGGCCGGCCGTGTGCCACGGCGGAGTCAACACCAGTCAATACATTCTAATCAGTGATTTATTGCCACTAATCCTCAGCTCAGCACAAATAAGCTATCTTGTCGATTTAATGTTGTATCAGCTCAGGCGTGAAACTCCCGCGCACACTAAGTGGTCCTTCCAGTTTCCACTCGAAATATTTTAATAAGGCCTCACTGCTCACGCACCCTAATATAAACACACACACGCACTCACCGACATGAACAATCTCCTTTTAAGCCTCTACTCGTTTGAGTCCAATATATTTTTAATGGTAGCGACACTAAGAATCTACATTTTTGCTCTAAACGGTGTTAATTTATTGACCGTGGGCAGATAATATCACTTTTTTCTCCCATTATTAAAGCGATTACACGAGAAATTATACGTCGGAGCCGGGGCCCGAGCTCAATCGAAATATATCTGCTGATCCAAAATGTTTTTTAGTACTGGCCCAGCAGGTATCATTTTCTGTTGTACAATTCACTCAAAGCTCGATAATACTTTCGTTGACGAAATCGCCTTATTGAGTCGCTAATAAAAAGTGTAAAGTTATGGACGAGTTACGCCACTTGCATTAATTTCGATGCTTAACCTGATAAACAAATTATGGTGTATTAAGTTAATAGCTTAATTTATAATTGAATGTGTTAAGATGTGTTCATAAGAAAGCATTGTTACGATCATTCTTTAGTACTTTGGTCGTCGTCGACAACAAATTGCATATAATAATACTTATATAGGCACCACGTAAAATTGTCTGTATGTATAAAGGTTGGCAGATCGAAACTTTAATGGTGGAGAAACATTTTAATTTTGTTTTTCTTATCTTCGAAGGATCCATTGCATATAAAATTTTATTTTTACTTATGGTTTCTGATAATTTTGAAATATTTTATTCAATGTTTGGATTTTTTTGTTCAGGAGTTTTATTCCTGATAAAAAAGTGAAAAATATGTAATTAGATAGTTAAATTCGGAAAAAACACACCAAATTAGAGATTTATTTAATTTTGTAAGGTCAATACGTTGTAATTTTAGTTTATTTGTGATTAGTATCTAATTTGAACAATTATATACCCTACGCTTTTTAACAATAATTATTTGTTATAAAATGATTTTCTATTTTTAGTTTTTTAGACGAGGCTCGTGGCATGGTCGGTAGTGTAACCGACTTCCGTGTACGAGGTTGTGGGTTCGATTCCCACTTAGGACAATTATTTGTGTGATGAACACAAATATTTGTACTGCGTTTATGTGTTTTCTATCTATTATATGTATGTATTTACAAAAAAAAGTAATAGGTATATGTATTATATCCGTAACCTGATGCCCATAGCACAAGGGTTAAGCTTAGTTTGCGACCAGAGGACGTTGTGTGAAAATGTCCGTGAATATTTATTTATTTATTATTAACTAGCTATTAAAACAAGTTTTTTTAATTATCAATTTTAATTATTAATTTTTTTATCAGGCGGGAAAAAATGCACTTAACCGCAAATCCTGTCATTCGGGGCAATGAATAGGGTAGTGTGAGGCCACTAAATAAATCCACCGTGTGCTGTGTCTCTACCTGTTTTGGCAGACTACTAGGACTGTGTTACGGTGCTTCAGTGGTGGACCAAACTAGATCTTACCTGCAGTGGACCCGCGGGCAAAGTGTAATTGTTGATATACCTCTTTGGCTGTACGCTATTCGGTCATATTTTTTTAAAGTCATAAACTAGTCTAATAGCTTAATTTAATCGCTATCTAATTTGCATATCATGTTTGTTTTATGAGAATAAGTTATATCAATAATTAGTGTGACGGGTACAATAAAATCATGCATTTCATGTTCTCTTAAACATTCCGAATCTGAATATACAGCTTTTTTAATCAGTATTTGGAATCCGTAACGTTATCTTTAGTGCGAGTTTGTATTAAGATGTACTAACATAGGATATGTTAGAACATCTTTCTTTACATAGTATCTACACTTGGATTTGAATATGACATGAATAGCCTATGATTTTTCTAAATTTAACTTTATGTATTAGAGACAGTTATGGTAACTGTTCTATTGTTGACCTAGACTTTGCCCGCGGTTCCGCCGCAGATAAAAGGTAGATTTTAGGTGATATCTCAGGTTCCCAATAAAATGATACCAGTTTTTTAGTTTAATCAAGATCTATCTAACAAAAAAAAAGTTTGTGTGTACTTATGAACACGCGTTTGATGTTATACTTCTTAAAATTTTATCTTTCGCCTTATTCTACGTTTGTAGAAAAAACGACGCTAACAATAGAAATAAAAGTGTGTGTGTACTTATGTACACGCGTTAGAAGTTAATACTTCTTTGGCGTAACAAGATAAATGTAAAATCTTTTAATTTTTTTTATCTTTCGCCTTATTCTACGTTTGTTTCTGCAAACGTAGAAAGAAACGTAGAATAAGGCGAAAGATAATAAAGCTTACTAATATTATAAACGTGAAAGTTTGTGACGATGTTTGTTACTCTTTCACGCAAAAACTACTGAATGGATTTTAATGAAACTTTACAATAATATAGCTTATACATCAGAATAACACATAGGCTATAATTTATAAAGGTATTGTTTATTGCCAACGGTGGCAGACGAATCTCCGAAACGGCTGGACCGATTTGGACGGGAGATGCAGGTTATAAATACTGCTCGTGACTGTTATTTTCGATTTCATATTTTACACTTTGTGTTGATCTATATGGCTAAGCATGTCAAATGCTAAAAATAGATATAAAATGCCGAACGAAAAAAATCGTTTAACATAGTTTATAGGAGTATATTGCAGTAGCTACCTATAACTTTTGCATCACCATCAATAATCATTTATAAACCCGTACATCACAAACTATAGCGTTTATAATTGTTAGTGTGATCATCAACAATATTTAGTTTCAATTTACATACACCACAAAATATAGAACAAGAGTCTCTAAAGTAACTCTGTCTGTCTGTTACGTTTTCACGACTAAAGCGCAGAACCAATTTTGATGAATTTTGGTATAAAGATAGATAGGACGTTGGATAAGAAAATAAGCTACTCGAAGTGCTAATCCTGCGCAGATGAAGTCGCGGGCACCAGCAATAACAGTTTAACGCTCGATAGATGGTATTATAGGTACATGTTTTCTGATTCGGGTTATTGTTTCGTTATACTGCTTATAATTATTATATGATGAGATAACGTTAAACACACCGTATGTTGTACGTAAGCGACCACTGAAGGAATGTTACACAGATCCAATAGTCTGCCAATACAAACGGAGATACAGCACACGGCGGGTTTATTTAGTCAATGAGGGCCCCACACTACCCTGTTTGTTGCCCCGAACGACGAGGTGTGCGGTTAGATACCCACCTTTACAAAAAAAAGTGTTAAACGTAAGTGTGATTGAAGTACCTCCTTCGGCCTCCGATTGAAATGCTAAATATGCTTTTCCTTCATTTGTGAATATTTTAATTTCATTTAGAGACAGTATTTTTTAACAAAATTGTTTCTATTTTAATAATCATTTATTGGCGCGAGCGAAGCCGCGGGAAACAGCTAGTATAATATAAACGATAAACGACACTAACGATAGGTAGGAAAAGGTATTTAATGCATTGAAAGTTATATTATAACGCATTTTCTAGTTAAATAAAGTTTATTTAAATAAGTTATACTTCTGTAGACGCGTTAGGGAAAAATTATGAGAGTAAATTTTTACGTAAAGAAAAATAAGAAGTAGTTTAGACTAGTTAGAGTTAGAGTTAGTTTGACTGCCTCGGTGGTGTAGTGGTAGTGTATGCGACTACTAATCATGAGGTCTCGGGTTCGATCCCCGGGTCGGGCAATGTTATTGAGCTTTTTCCTAAAAAGAAAAATTCTCAGTAGCAGCCCGGAGTTTGGAAATGTGCCCGGTAGACGTCAATAGGCTCGCCCCCTATTACGTGGGACTTAAACATAGCTGGCGAGTCGTGTGTGTGTAATGTATAAGAGGTGTACCTCTGCCTACCCCTTCGGGGAATACAGGCGTGATGCTATGTTAAGAAGTATAACTAAGAAGTATAACTTCTAACGCGTGTACATAAGTACACACAATTTCACGGATATAATGGAGTCATTGGAGGCACAGAGAGACTTTCAGTATCTCTGTGTACTCTATCAAATCTTCAATATTGAGTGCTCTGAGGAACTGTTCGAGGTAGTTTGTTCCGTGTGGTGACGGATTAAGAATACAAGTGTTACCACCCCATTCTTTCCCACGGGTGTCGTATGAGGCGACTAAGGGAAGTAAGCAATAACATCCATTGCATGACTGGTGGTAGGGCTGGGTACCATGTGGGAGTACTCACTTGCTATCGGGCCCGAGCGGGTTGGTACCACCATCTTCCGTGTGACCGGCCATGGAGCACATTGTTGCGTTTTGGCTGTAGCAGGAGATAACCGTTTATTCTTTCATTTCATATCTGTGAAATGAAATGTGGTGAGCAGCGGCTTGACAATACTCTCGGTATAGTTGAGTCCATGAGCGACGGTTACCATTTACCATCAGATGGGCCGTGGCTCGTCAGCCACTACGTGAAATAAGAAAAAAAATGTCGCTTTAAGGTTTTTACCACCTCCAGGTGGTCTTCAAAGTCACGTCATCCAAGACAGTATGTCGCCAGCGGTCTTTTGTAAGCATTACAACGAAGTTCCTGCTGGAGTGTTTCCAAAAAGCTATAACAAGCCCTTCTGTACATCTGGTGTTGCTATAGGTCATGGGCTTACCACTTACCATAAGATGGGCTATTAGCTCGTTTGCCACCATTAGCAAAATAAAAAGTGAAATAGAAAAAGATTGGTTATGTTTTCTACGCTAATATCTGTGATTTGCAATTATAAGTTATCAAACTGAATACCTATATGTGAATAAATTTTATTTACAACATGAATTATAATGTTTAATATTATTACTATTATACGAATACCTAACGTACCTATACCACAGATGTAAACTCATCGTTAGCACCTGTATAAATAAACTTAAATGGTTTTGTAGCTGTTAATAATGCAATTAATATAAAATATATTTTAATAAGAAATTAAAAGTTTAAATGCTCAGACCAAAAAAAAAAGGCAGACGGATCATTATGAGTAATCTACCGAAGCCGCGGCAAACCATGCCCAACTAGTTACATGCACTCACGCACACAAAATCAAACAAAACTATGCACCACCACCCAACGAAGTAACACAAAACACGAGTGCTACCAGAGTATGACTAAAAATTATCCCAAACAACTCAACGATTTCGTATATACGTTACGTACAGGAATACTGTGTCATCACCATATATTCACTATATAATTTGATGTCTACCTACTTTATACTATTCCTTTATGTTATAAAAATAGAAAGTTTAACAATTTACCTAAATTAAAGGGGTTTTTTCTTTGCGGTGACAATACTTTTACGCACACACTTAAAAAAGCGCCTTCACTGTTTAGTTTACAATGAGCTTGAGTCTTTCTTTTTTTCTTGATCTGAGGTTTAAATGATAAACAAGTAAAAAGTTGTTTGTGTCATACGCGCTTATCTTACACTAGTTTTTATCAGCGGCTTTGCCACAGACAAAAGCTAGTACCTATTTAGATCAGATCTCAGGTTTCCGATATATTAGCGGGATAAAACGTCTAATCAAGAGCTATCAATCAAAATAAGTTGTTTCCAAATAAAATGATTTGTGTTCAGAGACACCTAAATAATTTTTCCTCAAACATCTTAAATGTACAGACACAGTACAAATTATAATTTGTGAATAAGGAAAAAGAGTATTTTAGTACAGGCGGGAATCGAACCTGCGTCCCTTCCTATCCGGGGAAGTACTCTAATCCACTGAGCTACAGTACTATCTTTTAGACATACCCAATCTCCTTATCACATTTAGAGTAGCTGAGCATGTCAAGTGCTAAAATATAGATCAAAATGTGTCTACACACAGCTCAGTTACAGCTTTATAATAGTTGGGATGATAAACTTTAAGCTTATCGCGATAGGCTTTTTACTACCTGACGTGTTTAGAACAATAGTGATTTTAAATCTAATTATTATAATTATATGAAACCGATAAGAGGTTAAGTTATAAAATCCTACTAATATTGGAAATGTGAAAGCCTGTATGTTTAGATATTTGTTACTCAATCACGCAAAAGAGGCTGAACGGATTTGAATGCACACATAGATAGTTTATTACCTGGATTAACACATAGGATATTTTTTATCCTAGAGAAATGTTAGGTTCCTGTAGGATAGCAATTTTGCTTATGTTATGTTCTATAGAATAAAGTACTTATATTGATCCAATTCTGACGTCCGCATAGACTAAAACGCTGGTAGCAGCTATTTTATAATATGGTTATATTATTGTCTCATGCAAAAAAGCATAAAAAGTCAATTGTCTACCACGAGTTGTTAATTGGTTCAAATGTTCGTAGTCTTTAGGAGAATGAATGTTATATATTGCCAAGTAGAAAATTTGGATTCAATTTTAACAGTATTTCTTGGTACCTACAACCTTATCCAGTTAATAGCTTATTGTGTTTTATAGTTAGCGATGCGTGTAAACGCAATCTCATTCGCCTAACTGCGGAATTACTGATGAGCAATGAACACCTTTAGGTTCTGACATGAATATCTTCTTTAAATTTTCGTCAAATTAGTAAAACCTAAGTTCTCTGTGATAAAGATAATATTCTCTATTATCCTTTTAATAAAATACTTACCCAAAGCTAAACATATCAAAGAGAAATATAGATACATTTGAATTTGGAATTTGAAACTTTATTTAAACATACGAGTATATTTCAGAGTACAAGCATATATATCTAGAATATCTACTACTGCCCTAATACTATAAAAGCCAATTAAACCGATACCGCAATAACAATTATGTACAGCGGTATGAGCACATCTACATATTATTATGCCGCTCGAGAGGTTAAATACGATGAGTACAATCTACGGTAGCTTGGTGGCTAAATCTTTCAGAACAGATTTATGCTAACGTGGGGTTCGACACATATTTCACAATAATTCAATAATTTATCTGAGTAAATTCTACCAATTGTTATCCAGCATGTCAATTACTTAAAAAATAAGAATTTAGTTTGTTTTACCTCGTACTGAATTCATTCATTCATAAGGTATGCAAATAGCTATACTAGTTAAATTAATCAGAGAAATGACGTTACAATTTAAAATCAATATTTTTCCAGTAGCGGTGTCACCGTCTTCCTCTGGTGGGGGTGCAGGGGGTGGCTCTGGTACCCCTCTCTACTCCGGAGCGGCATCTCACCCGCTGTCTTCGTTGCTGTCGCAGCAGAGGCTGCTTGAGCTGTCCCGCTTCGGATTCAGACACTACGATATTGCCCACCACGTGCTCTCACAGCAAGGTGCTGTCACTAAGTTACTTGGTAAGCTAGTCATAGTTTTTTGCTAGTTACCTATGCACAATAATAACTTAATTCTTTTTTTTTATTTAAACAAAGCTTGGTACATAACTTGACGGTAAGTCATAATGCTAGGCATCTGCATAAATTATACATGTGTATTGTATTGTGCCGTGTGGGGACGGCTTTAGAATTGTCCCACCCCTCTCTACCCACGGGAGTCGTAAGAGCCGACTGAGGCAATACCGGGGAAGTGGGCAGCAGCACTCCCTCGAGTATTAACAACATCCACTGCGATCGCCAACCCGCCTGCCAAGCGTGGCGATTACGGCATTATCCCCCATGATAGGACCGCTCGTTGTGGCGTTCTCTTGGGGAGGCCTTTGTCCAGCAGTGGACGTTGAAAGGCTGATGGATGGATGATGGATGGAAGAAAGGTACAATATCAAATCTGTATCTGTGGTACAGAGCTTCAGTGAAATTAATGCAAATAAATTAACACAAAGTGCGAAAATGTGAAATCGAAAGTAATAGTCAAGGAAGTCAAGTCAAGGAAATGGGTAGGAGATGGACAGGAAGGATAATAAGGAAGATAAGAAAGAGGCTTGAGCCTCGGAAATATTGCGATATCTTAATTTAATAAAACGTTATTAAAGTTTTAAGAAACAACGATTTTTATAAGCCCATAATAAGCACAGCACACTTGATCAACTAATGTATTTTTATCTGTATTTTAGGACTTGACTTTCTCAGCTACTTAAAAGAACAAATTATTTTTAAATGTGGAAACAGAAAAGCTTAGTGCAAAAGGGATTCGAACCTGCATCCCTGCCAATCCGGGGAATTGCTGTTTAGCGGTCTAGAGCAATTCCCTACTAAACTTCTCTTTTTCCATATTCAAAAATAGTACAATATACTAATTTAGCTTCAAACATTTCATACATTATTTTATTCTTTTATCAATCAATTACACCAAATTTGCAAATTATTGAACTGTAATATTTTTTAACAATAATCCATTAAGATAGGTATAATAAACTAAAACGTAGACGCTTCGCTTCAGAAACAATGATCTGCTCGAGTAACACAAAATATCAGAAATACAATGTCTTGTAATTCGTAAACAAAACAACGTATTCGTCAGCAACAGCCATTTATATTGTAAGTAGCAATACCTACCTCAATATATCTTTTATCATACCCCTACTGTTGTACATTTTATTTAAATAGTACGCGTTTCTTTCAATGCCTATATAAACAAGTTGACGTGCCACTAGATAGGTATAATCCACATTATCTGTAATCTACATAGTACATTACTTTATACTTCAAACAGGTGTTAAAAATACATTCATATTGTATAAAATGTAACATCTGGGCGATTTAATTAATAATTTAACGTTTATGATTTCTTATTTAATTTATACAATTCTATAAATTGACTGCACAGATGGTGGAGTGGTTTACATACCGGCCGGCCCGAGTGTTGTAGGTTCGATTCTCACACAGGACTTCCACAAATGGTTGTTGTGAGTCTAGGTCTATTGTGTGTTTCTAAAGTCCCGCGCTATACAAGGATTGTTCCTTAGTGCAGGGTGTTGTCTTTTTTTTCCCGCGTTAATGCGACGCTCCGTGTGCGGATATGTTGCTCAGTAGAGAGTATCCGAAAGGGTAAGCCGCTGACGGACCACTGAAGTAATCTAACATAGTAC
This sequence comes from Leucoma salicis, assembly GCA_948253155.1. Classification (NCBI taxonomy): domain Eukaryota; kingdom Metazoa; phylum Arthropoda; class Insecta; order Lepidoptera; family Erebidae; genus Leucoma; species Leucoma salicis. The sequence continues at coordinate 17,071,041 of OX411807.1, read as the reverse complement.
CAGTGGTCCGTGAACACAGGCGGAGGGACGGCACACGGCGGTTTTCTTTAGTGGGTGAGGGCCCCACACTACCCTGTTAGTACACACAGCCCGCTGTGCGCTTAGGTACATTTTTTCCTGCCGAAACAAAAAAAAGGGTGTCGTCTTTAAAAAAGTAAAGCATAATATTATCATAAATATTGAGAATGTAGAGTTAGAACAGAATTGCACTTACTAAAAAGTTTTTAAAAATAGAAGAAAGCCCTTTCAAAAGACCTCAATAATTATTCTTATTATAAAACCTGTGTTTTCCGTACACGATTTGATTCAATCACAGGTACAGCATAAACGCCTCTGCCCGAGGGTAAAAGTATTATAATCGTACGCTTGTGAAATAATATAAAGACTTCATCGCTTATCTAGAAAAAAAGAAATAGATATCTCTCGGGCACTTTTCTTTTTTCGGGATGAAAAGCATATGTCCTTTTTTGGGCTCAAGACTATTATGCATGCAAAATTTAATGATGATCGGTCTAGTAGTTACGGCGTGAAAGCTTAACAAACAAACTAACTTTCGTATTTAGTAAGGAAATAAAATTTACAAATATTTTGGACATACAGGAATAGTTTATTCTAACACGCGTTACTTGGAATGTATTTGTATATTTAAGGATACAGATACTTTAACGAGCATCATAGATTTTCATTACTGACATGGTCAATGGCGTAGCGTTATTATTTAATATTATTTTCCTATCCTTGGTGGGGAGATGGGATAATGTCGAGCTTAATAATACATTTATCGCTCCAAAAAGTTAGAGGCGCGTGCGAAATATCGTGAACTGGAGATCTTTGAATACTACGCTATTCCAGAAATGCATTATCTGTTATAAATAAACTGTTATAAATCGTAGTTTATTCTGAAAGTGTTTAAACGTCTTTTGTAAATATATTTTATATTTTTGACGCGTAATTGTTAAAAAAATTGTTGTAGATTGAGAGTGACTTGGGTGGTTAGAATGAAACTTACTAAATCGTATCGACATCGCATAGTGTCATTGCGATTGGTTGAGGGATCGCCATGATTGGTTCAGCGATTACTGCGACATCACGTGTCGGTGTCTCTATGAATTACAATGAGGCGATACGATGTCAATATCATTTTGTGTATCTATTCTAAGGCGGCAGCAGTCTTCTAATATTGAATTGAGTAAAATAATTAAATTAACTTTTGTGTGGCAAGAAGGAAAACATAATGTTACAAAACAGGTCCAACTTCAATAACACATTCCCATCGATTTGGTCGACTAAACAACCTAAATAGTCCTGGCATTTTAGTTAAGAATATTAATAACTACCAATGTCTTAATAGTGGCTACATTTACAACTTTATTGCTATCTAGTTACAGTAGATTTTTAAAAGTTTGATAAGAAAAGTTGAAGTTGGTGTTGTAGGTAGATAATTTGATAGAGCGAACTTATGCCTAGTGGGTATCTATTCCTTTATAATTAGTTTATGCATGTATTATTTATAGAACAAATCGTCGACAGTCTTTAGTGTTGTATTGATTTATACGACCGCTGTTCATTGAAAAGCCCAAGGCTTTATTGGCTGTAAGTTAGTTATTTGTGACAATTGCTACTCCCGCAATAACTACTATTCCTTGATATGTTTTTAGTTTTCATTGGTCAATATTTTTTTTTGTTTTTACTCGTCTTGCGCAATTAAGTTGTTTGATACAAATCTTGATGCGTAGAATATTCTCTGAAATACTATTACTCGATTCTTCCGACGATTCGGAAATTAAACACAATACTCTACGGCACAATAATTATTTCTAAGTAAAAATAGCTAATCCACGGAAACCATTCATTTTATGGGATAAAAAGTACCTATAACCATTTAATGTTGATCGGTTCACTAGTGACAGGATAAAAATGTAACAAACAAACAAACTCACTTTTGCATTTATAATGTTAGTAAGGATTTACTTACCTCAGATGCAAAACGTAATAATCCTAAATAGATTTTAATACACTGTCTCACAACAAAAAGTATTTTCGAAACTAAAAATAAAAAAGTACTATCTATAACTAGCAATCATACTAGGAATAATATCGGATTATCCAATGACAAGTCAGCAATTATTGTTAAATGACGGATGCTGTCCGTTTTTAACCGGCGTTTAATAACATGTTTCAAGTAAAAAATCTCAATCGCCATTAATCAACGATAAGGATAAGCAATCGGGAGAGGTTGGTGCGACGAAAGCTGCTATTGACGAAAGTTTAGATCCTAATCGATTCATAAAACTTCCAGCGTGTTAATTATAAGCCACCGGGGTACGGATGAATGAGCCTGCGCCTGTTGCCGCAAGCATTTGCTCCTTTCGCAATCCCGATAGTCGATGTGAGAACTATCGGATCATCAGCGATTTTTCAAATTGACAACCCTATATTTGAATGTTTCCTTTTCAAAGCACATCTGCTTTTTGCTTTAATATTTTTTTGCTTCAATAAACTCAGTGTACTTTCGAAATAAACCTACACATACATATATGACGTACATAAATACATACATAAATATATGAAGTATAAACAATTTTGAATTACTGTTCTGGAGTCAACCGATTGTGAATAGCAATTATTAGATTCATACATTAAGCCCATTGTAGACATAGCTAATGGTTTTTAATAGCAAGTTTGTTAGTTTTAATAATAAGGTGAGCTGAAGGGTAACTTTACTAACCCAATAATTGTAGGAAGATTTAATTTGCTAAATTAACTCTGTGACTGATGATTAAGGCAGGTGAGACACTTTGTGTTTGCTCAGTACTGTTGAACGAGTGATTTCAAAAGCATTTGACCGTTCATAACGCATACTATATTATTTTACGCCATTTAAACATTCATGCTTTTATTAAAAGTGCAAGTGTCTATATAAATTTTATTTCCTTTTGACCTGTTTTGACGTAAAGACGTATTATTAAATAAATTTCCTGGAATACTCATATATATATATGCTATAGGTCAAATAAAAAAGCTCGGTGTAAATGAAGTTGCATTTGATTTTACTTAAACAACACAAGGCAGGCTGCACATACGCGTACAATAAGTTATCTCGCATACATACCTACAAACTGCCTGTAAAGTTTTATGAGATGTATTATTGTGTGACAAACCTGCCCTAAAAGTTCAGCTACTTTGTTTTTGGTTGTTCTTTTGTCCCATGCTGTGAAGTTACATTGAATTTGTGACCCACTCTCCCATTGCACGGTTGCAATCAATTAATGAAAATATCTTAATAATTTTTGAAGTACTACAACTCTGTATCACATTATTATAAAGTACCCCACTAGGCTTAGCTAGTATATGCCGGCAATTTACTTGATTATCAGGTATTCAACGACTAAAAATTATACATTGTTGGGATAGGTCACTTTACATTTATTAACATAAAAAGTAAAAAAAAAACATATTACTTATTGTCTCGAATAAGCTGATCAATGATTGCATAGCACAAGTAAATATTGCAGATGTGGAGTATATCAATGCATATATCCATGCATATAATATAGTGTAGAAATTATTCGAACACGTTTTCCTTTCAATTGCCAATAATATATTTTCGCTTTACTTGTCGTAGCTTGGTATCAAATAACCAAAAGATATTTTTTATTATGCAGACTATAGAAATGTATTAGTTTGTAAATGTGCCCGGTAGACGTCAATAGGCTCGCCCCCTATTACGTGGGACTTAAACATAGCTGGCGAGTCGTGGGTGTGTAATACACCTCTGCCTACCCCTTCGGGGAATACAGGCGTGATGCTATGTTTTTTTTGTTTTTAGAAATGTATTTATTTAGTAGAAGAAATTATGTATTTATAAAACTCTCTAAACATGACTATTTTGGCGATTTTTTTTACTGATTGGTGGACGATGAGTAAAGTGAAACCACTGTCAGAATCGTCTGACAGTCGACAATCGTACCGAAGTGATCCATCATTACATTCAGGAGAGACTTTTTATCCTCACTATTATCAAATAAATACATATAAGTATATTACTTAACCTCTGACCGCGAAGCCTCAGGTTAGAATTTTCGTTCGAGCAAAAGAGTTATTATTTGTTTTATCAGGAGAAGCAAAATATTACTGATAAATACTCATTTTTTTGCTTATTAATACTATTTTTTTTTGTTTATTCTCATTTTTTATACTACTAGGTTGGCAAACAAGTACAGAGACCATCCAATGGTACCTAAGAGGCGTAGCCTATCATTAGTTACACCAGAGGAATCTAACGCAGCTCGCACTTCGAACCATCTCAAGGGAAACCAATAAAACTATTTATTTAATGAACAAACTTAGTGTATTATGTTTACAGACAACAATTATTCATACTTATTAGGATATATTATAAAACCTAAATAAATTTCTTGACCAGAAATTACTTGTTCGCTAAAATTGCAAATAAAACCCAATAAATATTATTATAATACCTATTATAATAGGTCTTAGGTATTATAGGTCGTCGATAGTATGAGGGCAGTCAAGTGTAGTGTCAATCAATTTTCGCCGCTGGTGATTTCGTAACGTCACGTGTCGAGTTCCCACGGAAGCCCAACTACATGCCGCCCTGGGCCGTCATGTCTGACCACTTAAGTATTTAACGTAGTACATAGCCTTAGCTAAAAACTTATTATCTAGCCTAAACAATTTCTAACCTGACGGCATGGAAATGGGCACGCATAAATAACGTTCCATGGCCGAGTTTGAGTATTAAATTGTCGGTTGCGATGCCAGCCAGTGACGAATAAATTGCCTTTATCTACAACGTCTAGTTTGCCCGTTACAAAATGAATCGAGCATATATGAGTCGTGATTGAGAAAAATAAAGAAGTTTTAAACTCATCAAGAGCTACTTAAGCCAATATGTTTTAAGTTATTATATTCGCTTGCCATTTTTGCTTTTCTGTTCGGAAAGATATGGTATGCAAGACAATATTTCAAAACACAAAATCACATAGTGAGTAATTTTGTATTAAACCGGTCATTTTATTTTGTCGTACGTAAAATTGTTTGGTAATGATAGTTACTCCAGATGATTGTCTGCGGATCGTCGAGGCTTGTAATGAAGCCGTATTTAGGCTTTGGTCCTATAATCAAAATTAAATTATCCCAGTTGACATTCTTGCTTCAGAAAACATACGTTTTCTTTTTTTACGCTCCAATTCCTTAGGATAATTTGAATGAGTTTTTAATACATTACATCGTCAATGAAATTATATTTTAGCTGTCTTATACGGATCTATCAATGATCTTTAACTAGGTACCAGAGGACGTTGTGTGAAATGTCCGTGAACATTTATTATAGCAACCTTTATGTAGCTTATATTTTTGAGATTTATTCTGTCTTATTATTGCATAATATATTTCTGAGTCATTCCATTTTTCAAGATATGTCTATATTTGTTCAAAAAAAGACTGGGTGATCAAAAATAAATTCAAACACAATTTGTTTATCAAAAGAAGAAAATTATAGTTAGTCACACACAAGGTTTTGTTTTGAAACTATTATCTAATTACTTCCGAAGAAGCAAGCGCAAACTGATTTAGGTTTAATAAAAAAGACGATCAATCACCGAATCAAGGCAGGTTAACACGCATTGCATTATGTTCAATAAATCAGGCCATCCAGGCCCACTTTATCGGTGAAGATTTTGATCTATTAACTGGATGACAATGCAGCTCTACGGCACGATTAACTTTAGCGCCAGCCAATATAAAAAGCCACATCTGAGTACTTTTAATACAAATTTAATTAACTAGGTTCAGGCCTATTCTATGTCGTTTAAAAGGATCTTTGTGACGTGTAATGACTTAAAGCGGCTATAAACGACTTCTGTTTGGAAATTTATTAACTGACGTTTTGGCTGTGCATTGTGCCTTTTGTGGGCTCCACTTCCTTAGCTGTACCGGTGATGATTAATCGTTCATCTTTGTTTTGCAACGTGAGTCTTGAACACAACAAAAACTTTAACGAATTATTCGACACCTTGTTCGTTTATTATAAAATGTTTGTGGAGATACTTCTGCATTCATCTGATCAATGTTTTAGTTACTCGTTGATTGATCAAAATTGTGTCCTCATTATCACCACAAATATGACGACTAGTCATTTTAAATTCCAAAATATACATACCTCACACACATAATTTATTGCGAGCTATTACATATTTTGAGGCATAAATATAATTTAATTTATTTATTTTATAAAATGTTTTCCCGGTACATAAGTACCAGTTAACGTTTCCTGTGGATTTAGAATTATAGCCGTTTACATCTAGACTTGAGTGTAATGGGTTTATAAAAATGGGATCTCGGAATATTTTTAAGTGTTAAATTTGCTTGATTATATGTATAGCGGATGTAATGAATACTCGTGATTAGGCACCCAACTACAATAATCACTATTAACCACAATTTGTGGCAAAATACATTCTTATTTTAAACATTGTCGTAGTAATACTTATTTTTATATAAGTATAAGAATATAGTTTTAAAAATATCTATCTATCTATTATAAGTATATATTTCTTGTGACCGTGTGTTAGTCATTGAACTCCTCCTAAACCGTTGAACTGATCTTGACGAATTTTTTTGTGTAAGTTTATATAAGTACCGGGATGGTTTAGATTCACATTTTGACCCAGGAGGTGGCGCCATGATAGGTTTTCAATACCTATCTAACAATAAAATTAATGAAAATAATCCTTAGTAGCTAAAATAATTGCTCCATCCAAACGAAACGTCAATGTTCGGACAGGACTACGTCTGTTGTGTCCGCTAGTAGGTACCATTATACAGCTGTAACAGAGCTATGTCTGTACATTTAAGATATAAATGATTGTATTAGGTTATATAGGCGTATCTAAACACAAAACGAATATTTTTAGATATTGTGTCTGTTTGTGTGTTTGTCTGTTTATTCATTCACGCATCACGCAAAAACTACTGAATGGATTTTGTTGAAACATTTTTATTTGATAGCTTGAGAGAGAGCTTGAGTATAGACCTAAAAACTGGTATACAGTTTATCCCGCTACTATATCGGAACCTGAGATATCTCAAAGCAAAGGTTAGTTATGATAAAAATAAACATACTTTTGTGTGTCTAAATGATTGTTTATACATGTACAACAAAAAATAGATTTTAAATAATAAATTATTTGTGAAAGTGGAAAAGGGGAACTTTACTGCAAGCAGGATTCAAACCTGCGTCCCATTCAATCCGGAGAAGTGCTCCCTTATTCCAATTTCACAAATAATTTGTTTCCTTAGAGTAGCTGCACATGTCAAGTGTTAAAATACAGATCTAAAGATTTTAAATAATTAAATCTCGTGAGAACTAATACTCGGTGATATTAGTCATGAGTTACGATTGATAAAAGAAAAAAAAATCTCACGAAACTGGCAGACGTTGCTTCGCTCTCAACGTTGGCTTGCCTGCTATTGTGACTAGATTTTTTTCGATCTTGTTAAACAGTGGTGGTGATAGTTTGGGAAACTGTGTGATTAATTATAAATGTTTCGATATATAAAAATTATAAGAGGTTATAAAAAAAAACCGTCAAAAACTGAAGTTAAACTTCCGTAACATAATTGCTATACTGGGTCGGTCGGATTGTACTGTCTGATTGTAAATCTAGCACTTCTTCTTCTAACCCACTCAAACACACATGTACACACATTCATTACAATCAGCTTATTTAACAATTTTATACCTAAATAACATTTTTTTACTGTAACACTTTATTTGAAATATAATAACGTTGAAGAATATCCAGGAGCCAGTAACTACTACAGAACATTTGTTGTTGTGAACCAATTGGCACAGCGGTTTATCGTGTGTACGCCGGGAGCGCGCGCATGAGTTTCACACAAATAATACACATTTAGCTACAGTTTCAGTGCCTCACACGATCCGCCTCTGCCTAGGCAACAGCAGTAATTGGCTTCGGTCATGCGATTGCCTAGCCGATTTAATTATTGTAAAATGATCAGTGCGCCGGCCACCCGCAATTTTGCTATCAATCAATACGAGAACGGTTATTGGCTCGCAGAATATCGGGTAATACAAGCAGGTTAGATGATAATATGGTTTTCAATAGTTACAGCGGGCTGTTAGTGAAAGGCAGTTTCATACACGTAACCACCCGGTGTAATGCTTGATAGTATAATGTCACATAACCAGTTAGTGTAACTGCTACAATTCCATGAATGGCATTTTAATGATTGCTTATGGTAGAATATTTGTAATGGTCCTTTGAGTCTAAATTATTATAGAAGTAGAGAAACTGTAAGTTTTTTTTATATATTCAGTGAGAACTTTTAAAGAGATCAAACGGCTTAATGATTTTTTTCTACTATTTTTATAAAACTACTAACCTTTGCCTTTACCCGAAACTTCGCCGCAGCCAAAAGCTAGTTTTTGGGTTTTATCTCAGGTTCCCGATGTAGTAGCGGGATAAAATGTATACCAGTTTTTAAGTCCAATCAAGAATATTAAATAAAAAAAGTTGCATCAAAATCCGTTCAGTGGTTTTTGCGTGATAAGCGAACAAACAAACAGACAAAAATTCTAAAATTGTTTTGTGTTTAGACACGCCTATATATCATATTACAGACATTTTTTCTTAAATATCTTAAATGTACAGACACAGCTCTGTTACAGCTTTATAATAGTATAGACAACAGAATTATATATGTGCATTATTGATATTTGAGAAAAAAGGAATGTGTATTTTGTTATTTTTGTATATTTCTGAAGCATTTGCCATAAATTAACATACAGGATGACTAAGCATATTATGGCGCGTTTACACGCGCGCCGCGCAGCCCGGCAAGCAGCTTGGGAAGCAGCTTGGCGCGCGGCCCGCCATTCACCACAATTGTCCGTTCACACGCTTGCATTCAAACCTACATTCAACGGGCACGCGCACGAGCACAAGCGTGTGAACGGCTGTCCGGCTGCTTGTGCACGCGCTCGGCGTTGAACGGAGTGAGTGTCGGTTTTTTGGCAAAGTTCAAATTATTTTTACACAAAGGGCGTCTACATGCGTGCTGCTCAGCCCGGCAAGCAGCTCGGGATGCACCTTGGCGCGCAGCTTGTCGTGCGCTGCCAGGACAAGCAAGCTGTTCACACGCTCTCGTCACGTCAGTCAGTGCAAGCATGGCGGACAATGCAGATTTTAATATTGTGACAGCGATTACCGCCGGTCTCACTTATTTTTATTGCAAAAAAATACAAAATTACCGACGACGAATAAAACGGAGAAGACAATTACAGAGAAGAAGGTGTTGGATGACAAAAATTCTTGCTGATAAAACTCGAGGAAATATAAAATTTGGTTGCTTGACCACTCCGACATCTCGTTATCGTATTTTTTATTAACGCTTGTACACGGTCGTCGCGAAGGCTCGCGAGTCTCCGTATATTCAATGTACTTTGTGCTCACGAGATACTAAAGCGAGCGCGCATGTGAACAGGACCACGGGCGCAAGCACATTCATCCTTTGAACTTTGCCAAAAAGAAACCGCCACTCACTCCGTTCAACGGCGAGCGCGTACACAAGCAGCCGGGCAGCCACGGGCAGACCGTTCACACGCTTGTGCCCTTACTCGTGCCCGTTGAATGTCGCTTTGAATGCTAGCGTGTGAACGCACCATTAAATGCTTCAACAATATTATAAAAAAATAATAAAGTATTTATAGGGCTGCGTCATTATTTGGTATGAATCTTAATTGTAAAATTAAGCTTACCTGGTCGGAATAAAGTCAGCAAATACTTCCGACAGATGGCGCAGGCGTCACTCAAGATATCAAGAAATAATTTGTTATAATTCAATTGTCACGATAGCTGAATTGGCAAATCATCTGGGACGGTATTCCAGGAGATGTGGGTTTAAATTCTGCTCGTGACTGTTATTTTCGATTTCACATTCTCGCACTTTGTGTTAATTGACCGTATAGGCTATTTAGCCAACTCTTAAATCTGTCTGCTTATGTATTTTTTTGGTTTGCGAATCACGAAAAAACTAGACTAGATCAGACTACTTGGTGCCAACATATTGCACGCGTGCTTCCTACAAAAAATACCATAAAAATTGATTAATTAATACTATATTATTTAAAATTATTATTAAAAAATCGACACTCCCATAGACACGTAAATAACTAAACAAGGTGTTACTCCCCCTTTCCCACAATATGAAAATACAAAAAAGCTGAAGCCCGTTACTTATTTAAGTAGTAACTGTATTTTTTTACAAGTTTCTATCTACAAATAACAAAAGCTTTCATACATCTCTCCCACCTCACCCTTGGTATTTGAAAAAATGTGATTTTATCAGATACTCAGGTACGCTACATTCCAAATTTCAGTTTTTAAGTCCTAGTTATTGCACGCCTCATAAGCGAAGCGTTGAGGTGTGTTCTACTCCCGGTTGAAACGGCGCAGCTGATTTTTCAAACTTAAAATGTCTCTATTTATCATATATTGCACTTGTAAAATAATATCTACACACACATATAAAGAACAAACACTATTTTTAACACTCATTATATTTTTGATGCCATTTTTGTTATTTAAACTAGTTAAAAAACTGTTTGAAAAAAATCTGGCTTGGACGTCCGTGAGTTGTAGGCTAGGACCAAAATACTTTACTAAAAGAGTCTTTTTTTTTTCGTTTACGAATTATTATGACTAGGAATAGAGCCCTATTACTTTTCACGTTCTGATTCGATGTGGTTTAATTGTTATTAAATAAACAAAAAAATACTGAATATTTACGGCATTTACGCTCGACGCGACACTAAACGCGAGATCGATCTGAGAGAGGCAGTGAGGCGCCTCAAGCCGCGATCATCTAGTGGACCTGATGGCATTCCTGCATTTATAACTAAGGATTGTAAATCGGTTCTTCAAGGCCCTCTACTGTATCTCTACAATTTTTCGTTAACTCAGTCAAGATATCCGAAATGCTGGAAATTGTCTAGAGTCACTCCTGTTCCTAAAGGAGAAGGAGACACGAACGTTTCTTCTTTTAGACCTATTGCAGTCCTATCCGTTTTTGCTAAGATATTTGAGGCAATCCTCAGCGATCGCATTGGCGGCCAAATCGGTCATCAACTACATAACAGTCAGCATGGGTTCCGCAGAGCTCACTCCACCACCACCAACTTGGTCACGCATGTAGACTATGTCTGTTCGCAAATGGATAGGCGTAAGCAGGTCGATTCGGCTTATTCTGACTTTAAAAAGGCCTTTGATTTGGTGGATAATTATATACTGTTGGAAAAATTGGCAACTATTGGTTTTACGCCAAGGCTCCTCAAATTTTTTTCGTATTACCTAAGTAATCGTCGTTAATATGTGCGAGTAAGCGGATACGATTCTAGTGACTACTTTACAAGGTCAGGAGTAAGTCAAGGTAGTACGTTGGGACCATTGCTTTTCGTCATATTTATCAACGATTTACCGGAAGCTGTTCTAACCTCTGAGTGTCTCTTATTTGCGGATGATTTAAAGCTAAGTTTGGGTGTCGAAACCGAGGCTGACGCGGTATCATTACAGAGAGATATAGATGCTGTATCCACATGGAGTCATGAGAACCACCTTCTATTTAATAATCACAAATGTAAAATAATAACGTTTACACGAAAACCACGACCCAAGATTATTAATTATAATTTGACTGACGATCCTTTGGATAGAGTTTATGAGATTAGGGATTTAGGATTAGTATTAGATTGCAAATTAGACTTCCATACACACGTAACCAAAGTTTGCAAGTCAGCACACAAAATTTTAGGGTTTGTCATGAGGACTGCATCACAGTTCGATAATTTAGAGGTCGCAAAAATATTGTATAATGCTTATGTGCGTAGTAAACTAGAGTATGGTGCTGTTATTTGGGACCCATATCAGTAAAAATATATTTTAACTATCGAAAAAATACAGCAGAAATTTAGAATTATGGTGAACATGGAAAAGTTAAAATTTAGAAGGGCTATGTCTCAAGTCGCGTATTATCTGTCGATAATTCGTAATAGGATCGATAGTCCTCAAATACTTGAACGAGTACGTATCTAGGTTCCCGTGAACATATCAATGGACTCGGTGGGTCAGGCAGCGCCGCGCCGCCGCGCACGGCTGCTGGAGCGGCCCGCTGCACGCACTGAGCGCGGTCGACACGCGCCTACCAACCGCGCTCTCCGCACTATCGGAGACATACTTGCTCAGCACCACAGACTGGACTTATTTGGAACATTTGTGTAATAAATTTCGTATAATTTTAAACGACATACTATAGGCATTTAATAATTTAATACTATATACTGACATATATATACCTATTTTAAATCTTATATTTGACGTTGTTACTAAACTGATTTTTATTCCTCATACTAATTTATAATTGATCGTTCTAATTTATTGACATTATTATTTGTAGACTTTGTTTTATATAAATCTATTGTATGTAACGAGCAAATGTAATGTAATGTACCTATTATTCATTAATTTAATTCAATTTTAAGAAAAAAAAATTAATCTTGTAAGCGCTTTGGATGATACATCTGTTAGCTTGTAAGATCATTTACGAAATAAATAAATAAATAAAACCAGCGCCTTTCATGAGAACTACCTACCTTTTTACGTATGCATAGCCACCGGTGGTTTTACTTTCGTCAACAGAACAGAACGCCGTTCACCCGGCCGGTACATTGTTTTTTGTTAAAAGAAAGTAAGAACCTTTGCTTGACGAACTGATGATATTTGTCAAGTATAATAACTATTTTATCCATAACAATAATTAAAAACTCTAAACACACGTAAATAATAACACACCAACGTTATACAACATGAAAAAAACATATTTTACATTCCACAATTTTTTTTGCGTGGCCTTGGCGTCACGGTGTTTTCACTTAGAATAAAGTAATGTATAAAATTATAAGGCAACCAAGTTAGGAAGATAAATGGTTTAGAGATTTCTTGTTGAACTCATTGATTTTTAAATAAGCCGTATAATATTGTCCAATGTTGCAATTTTCTATTGATAGATGTCGCTGTTTTAAAGTAAAAGAGATATTGACAAATGCAGCCCTACATGTCGCTAGTGGCAATTTTAGATGTCGATATCATTGTATTCAGTTGCTGTTGTAAATATAGTCGAGCCACAATATTGCTGTTTTTGTAAGGAAACTAGCGATGTCTTTTTGTTTTCTTAAATTGTTTTTGTTAACAGTTTAATAAATTATTCAATTTTACATGTTTATATATTATGCACTTATGCAGGTATATATGTAAACTCATGGATTGTTGTTCTTACTAATTGCTAATTGCCAGATGGCGACTTGCAAAATGACTGAGAGGTAGACCAATAAGAAGGACTTCTTAAAATTTGCGCTAGATGGCGTATAAGACATGAAACCCACATTAGTACTTTTTGAAATTAGCGCTATCTATGTGATTTATTGAAAACTACTTAGTAAAACCAATACATTATTAGTTACTTATCAAATAATCAATTTTATTGTGAAAAATGAAGATTATGAGGCGTGCAGTTTTGTATTTTCCAAAGAATTTTGACTCTGCGAGCGGCTTGGCAGTTCTTGTTAAGTGCATAAAGCGGTGGTTACCACATACCTACCATCAGGTGGGCCACAGCACATTTGCCACCATAAGCTATAAAAAACGTAGAAATCACTTTGTAATGTTTGCACTAATTAGTGATAGCCTAGCGGCAGAACTAACGACTGCTATCACACTGTCATGTGATAGCTATCGATAGGTATCGAGTTCGATCCCGAGTCCAAGGTTCAGACCTTGTACGGCACACACCTCTAACATTTCAAGATTTTGTAAAATTATGTGTGTATTTGTTTACAATTTATCACTGCTCGATGAAGGAAAACGTCGTGAGGAAACCTGCATGCCTGAGAGACTGTCTCGACGGCTTATAAGGTCTCCCAACCCGCATTGAGCCAGCATGGCGGACTATGGTCTAATCCCCCTCTCAATCTGAGAGGAGACCCACGCCCAATAGTGGGACAGAAAAAGGGTTAAAGAAATGTCTGTATCCGGAATGAATAAAACCGAATAATATATGTTTTATATTTGACTGTTAGTATTGGAAGTAGTAGAGCTTTTAAATTGAGAGATATTCGAGATTGACTAAAAAAAGAAAGTTGCAAGCGTGGCTATAGCTTTTTTGATGTTGATAATTTTATTTCGATTGTCTCACTTACATGAATATGTAATGCTTGCTATAATACAAAAAGCAATTGAATGAACGAAGAGCTTGCCTAACACATCATTATATTATGCATTTATTTTGAAACTTGATCACAGTTATGGATGTGTCCATATTTGATATAGTTAGGGAAACAATTATATGACACTAAAACATTTCTATTAATTTTACATATTATATAAATTTGAAAGGTTCATTTTATGTAAGTTATCCATTTCAAAAATTGAAATTCAACTCTGCTACTTTGCATGCTTATTAAATCTCGGTGACAGTAGGTAATGAAAATGAAAATATAAAATGGCAGCAAAGAGAAAAAATAAAATTATATGACACTAAAACATTTCTATTAATTTTACATATTATATAAATTTGAAAGGTTCATTTTATGTAAGTTATCCATTTCAAAAATTGAAATTCAACTTTGCTACTTTGCTACTTTGCTTATTAAATCTCGGTGACAGTAGGTAATGAAAATGAAAATATAAAATGGCAGCAAAGAGAAAAAATAAAATTTCAAATCAAGCTGATATCGTACTCACGATTTTTTTGTGCCAACGGTGGCAGAAGAGCAAGCGAGCCACCTGATTGTTAGCGGTAGCTGCCTTTCATGTACTTTAGCAACACCAGCGAAACAGTCAAGCTGCCGCCTACCATGGGTAAAGTGATCTTCTCAAGCCTTGTTTAAAGAAAGATAATATGTCGTAGCGCTGGGCAAACACCGCAGCAATAAGTTCATTCCAGAGCCTACATATACAAGGCAGAAAGGAGAGCTGAAAACAAACCATTTGATGAGATCACTTCCATGATAAACCCTGCCACATAGTCTCATGATTCGGTGATAAAAAGGTGATACCTAATGGGGCACCATTGAACTGTTTGAGGTGGCAACCTCAAACAGTTCTCTGGTGAATCGTTGGTGTGTAATACACCACTGCTTACACCTTTGGAGATACAGGCGTGATTTGTGCTTTTTTTTATTTGAACTCTTATTGACATGGCTAAATTACTTCTCTGCTCTCACTTCGAGAGGACACGACTTATAGTAGGACAGTAGGTAAAGGGTTAAAAATAATTCTGTATAATAAATATTTATCTGTGTTATAATGTGACTACTATATTATAATTTAATTCACTGTTTGAGGTGGCAACCTCAAACAGTTCTTCAGAGCACTTCCAAATGAAGGGTCGATAGAGCCCACAGAGAGACCCAAAGTCTCTCCGCCACCTCATCGACTCCAGTCCATCCGTGAGATTAGGATCGTCGATAATTCGAACGGCACGTCTTTGCAGAGAGTCCAGTAGGTCGAGTAAAAATGGCAAAAATGGTATATTGGTGCGCCTCCCGAGAGATGTGAGCAGTACCTACTCCACGTGAGAACAGACTTGTACTTTATAGAGCACTTCGATGTGAAGTATCGCTTGGCTCTGGCTTTATCCTTTAAATCACTCCCAAACTCGACTTTGCTGGAAATGTTGATGGCGAGCCCAATGGTACCGGACATTGGAAGAGTTACTCCTTGGACATTAGGTGCAAAGCGAAGTACTTCTTTGCAGTGATCGCGTAAACCTGTTTCTTCGTAGATGTCTCGGGTTCGATCCCCGGGTCGGGCAATGTTACTGAGATTTTTCCTAAAAAGAAAAATTCTCAGTAGCAGCCCGGAGTATGGAAATGTGCCGGATAGACGGCAATAGGCTCGCCCCCTATTACGTGGGACTTTAAACATAGCTGGTGAACCGTGGGTGTGTAATACACCACTGCCTACACCTTTGGAGATACAGGCGTGATTTGTGCTTTTTTTTATTTGAACTCTTATTGACGTGGCTAAATTACTTCTCTGCTCTCACTTCGAGAGGACACGACTTATAGTAGGACAGTAGGTAAAGGGTTAAAAATAATTCTGTATAATAAATATTTATCTGTGTTATAATGTGACTACTATATTATAATTTAATTCACCCATTAAGGCAATGTGTCGAGAAGTTGGTGTAAACTTGAAACTTACTTTTTGTGCGCATTCACCATTTCTGGCGGTAAGCTTTAGTCTTATCAAGACATAAAGACCCTTATGAATTCATCTTGAATGGCGTTGACAAAAATGTGAATATAAATAATGTGTTGAATAATTCAGCGTGTTATCGGTATGGAAGAGCAGTCAAGAGAGAGTAAAAACGCTACTCAACCGCGCACTGCCTGCCGGAATGTCGCCGCACTGTTTTTACGTAATTGTCCCGAAGCACGCACTCATCCATTATCTAACTAACTTAGGCACCAAAGAATACAATATTTTTTATCGACTCTCTCGAATCATAAGCCACTCCATAAGTTCTCAGACACGAGCACCAAAGGAATCCAGCCTTAAGCCTAGTTATGATAATAACTATCATATTTAAGGATCTATGCACATAAATTTATATATTAAAATATTTTTTAAACAAAAATACACTTCCAATACTGTTGTAAATTTGCATGGATATATAGCTACGTCTAGTCTAGACAATCATATGAATTACTATTTGGAAGCATTTTAAAATATTAATAACATAACATAAAAAACATAGCATCACGCCTGTATTCCTAAAAGGGGTAGGCAGAGGTGTATTACACACCCACGGTTCACCAGCTATGTTTAAGTACCACGTAATAGGGGGCGAGCCTATTGCCGTCTATCGGGCACATTACTAAACGACGGACTGCTACTGAGAATTTTTCTTTTTATGAAAAAGCTCAGTAACACTGCCTGACCCGGGCATCGAACTCGAAACCTCATGAGTTACCGCTGCACCACAGAGGCAGTTAATAAAAAATTATCTCTCTGCCGTGTGGGGCTGGCTTTAGAATTGTCCCACCCCTCTCCATCCATGAGAGTCGTAAGAGCCGACTGAGGAAGTGGGGGGAGTGGGCAGCACTCTCTCGAGTATTAACAACATCCACTGCGATCGCCAATCCGCCTACCAAGCGTTGCGATTACGGCACTATGTCTTGGGGAGGCCTATGTCCAGCAGTGGACGTCGAAAGGCTGATGGATGGATGGAATAATAATAATCTCCAAACCGTAATTACGGTCACGGCGGCCAGTGTCAACAGACACTGCCATGTTATTATAGTGCACGAGTGTGTGCGCAAACATGAGCCCTCACTCTCCTAGTCCGATAGAATGGCATTGAACTAACTATTTTAGGTGCTTTCCGAGGTACGAGGGTGAAACACCGCCAGCTTCTTAGCTCCGGACAATTTCTTGACAGGAAAAACCCAAAGCTTTTTTGATGTCCAACCTTTGTTGTTGGACCCGGGAATCAAACCTGAGACCCTATGATCTTCAGTCACATACACTACCGCTAGACCACCGATCACAATACATTATAATTCACATCCCGTTACAAGGAGTTTCATTAAGACGATGCCAATGATTCTGTAATCGTTAATACTAATTTAAAGCTTTCATTGTTATTCTTACCGCCGTGCGCGATTATCGTTTTTTTTTAGAAATTCACGTTAACTGTCTTTTAAATGCTAAGACACAAATGCTTTTGTATAGTTTTTAGATTCATTGTGAAGTTTATTACTGTTCAGATAAGGGTTAAAAAGAGAGACAAAGCATTGTATTACTAAAATTAATGAGCGACGTCGAGTACCCTACGTTTACTCACGTTTAGCACTCAATGAAATTGCATCAATCGGTAACGTGTTGCTATTATTGGTATTTTATTTGAGTCTCTAATTTTATTTTGATATTTCTTTTATTTCCTCTAGTTAACCGCAGGTGACAGCTCATTCCACGTATTTCTGTCCATAAATTTATAACTAACCGGCTTTATCATTATCTTTTGAAATTCCCAGCTACATTATTACATAAAATAGTGCCAGTATCGTTCATCTGACAATCTTCACAATCAAGATAAAAAAGGCTTAATATGTGGAAATTATGAAATCGGTATTAAAAATATCTATTTTTATTTCGTAGTATATGAATATCAATTGATATTAAGCAAACACAGATACCGACTTAACAAAAAGCAAAGAACACCAACTTCATTGAAGGTGCGAAGGCAGCATAAAGCCAGATTCCCAAAGGAATAGGCAGAGACAATGGAGTTCCGTTTGACTTGATCCTTGCTCACCTCTTTTGCTTCATTCTCTCTCATTATATTCCTCATAAATTCACGTTGGTTGAGGGTACACTTTATCTGGCGTTTCTCGAGAACCTCTCCAATTTGGTCAAAAAGATTTTACTATTTCTCTGCCCTCGTCTCCACCACATTTATTCTAATTCATTCATTTTGCCATTTTTATATTATGTTGGTAGCAAACAAGAACCATGGTTCACCTGATGGTAAATAGTTACCGTAGCCTACAGATACCAGATACATCATTCGCATGTCACCATTGCCATTTCCAACTCTCCTTTCCGTAAATTAAAGATGACAATATCAGTCCACTGTTCACGGTCAGTCAAACCTTTTCGAACCTTGCCGACAACTTGCAAAGATGTTTTAGTCCACCTTTCACCTGATTACCTGCATTCACTTCCTTTCAATATCCTTTTTATATTTTCCATGGCAACACAACGTTCCCAGTCACATAAATTCTCTTATTTGTTTCACATTCATTATACATATTATGTTAAATGGCATCTAGCATCTATCCCTTTCTAGAATCATCACATTTGTTTTTGTAAAATTTACTTTAAAATTAATTCTTTGCTGTTACCCTCTCCTGTAACTGATCAACCGATGACGTAAGTACAGTTTGGCGTTAAAGTGTAACGAACAAACAAGTACATTACGCATCAATAATTAATCTTACAAATATTATAAATATTGTTTGTTAAGTCGGGAAAAATATACCTAACCACACACCCCGTTGTTCCGGCCAACGAACAGGATAGTGTGAAGCCCTCACCCACTAAATCGTCGTGTCTCCGCCTGTACTGGCGGGCCACTGGAATTGTGACACTGACATTACTAGCTTCTGCCCACGACTTCGTCAGTGGCGACTACTTTAAAATTTAGTCCATAGAGTCATTTAGGCATCCATCTATCCATCCATCAGCCTTTTAAAGTCCACTACTGGACATAGGCCTCCCCAAGAATGGGGGATAGTGCCGTAATCGCCATGCTTGGCAGGCGGGTTGGCGATCGCAGTGGATGTTGTTAATACTCGAAGGAGTGCTGCTGCCCATTCCCTCGGTATTCCCTCAGTCGGCTCTTACGACTCCCATGAGTGGGTCCATTTAGGCATATCCAATAGCAACTATATATTCTGATATTCTGTGTTTATTAATATTCTATGTGTTCATCCAGGCCATAATTTATCTGTTTACGAAATTTCGTACTACTCCGTTTAGTTATTAGGTTATAAGCGAGAAATAGTGGACTCGTGGCGATTATAATCGCCACTTTGTCGTGGCAGATGCAATCGCTTTAGGCGCTCGTGTTAATTATAGTATATTCTGGACGATTTTAAGTGCTATATTATAAATAAAGATATTTTTGAATTTAAATAGCTATCTGATATAAGAGCATTATTCTATTAACTGCCTCTGTGGTACAGCGGTAGTGTGAACGACTGCTGATGATAGGGCCGGGAAGTATTATTGAGCTTTTTCGTAAAAAGAAAAATTCTCAGTAGCAGCGCGGAGTTTGGAAATGTGCCCGGTAGACGGCAATAGGCTCGTCCCCTATTACGTGGGACTTAAACATAGCTGTTTTTGTGTTTCCATTTTTATGTTTATTGATGCCGAGGAGGTACGATGTTTGGGAGGTTAGTTAGTAAAATGTCCTACTAATATTATAAATGTGAAACTTTGTATTTTTGTTACTCAATCATGCAAAAAGGGCTGAATAGTTTTGGGTAAAATTTGGCACACAGACCTGGATTAACACATAAGATTTTTCATATGACAATGCTTAAATATCCACCTGAAGTTTCTGGCGGGACGTCATGGCGGGTGGTTGAAATCCTGTCACCAATGCTACAGTAAATTAATTAATTAATGAAATATTCCATTGACGTACCTACATACTTTACATGGTGATGAATAAAGTTCGTTCCAGATACGACAACTGATATGCCTGTGGTATCTAACCTCAAAATTTCACTCTCTCACTATTGTTTGCTAAAACTATATTTTAGCAGTCGCTTTGTGAAAAAATAGAAATCGGATTTCAATATTGTGGGGTGTAATTTGTGTCCAATAAATTGTATATTTGTAAAGTCCCCCGCAATACTGCTTAGTGTTAAATTATTAAAAAGATTTATAATTAATATTTTTGTTCCAGGCACTTTACGACCACCAGGTTTAATTGGTGGCAGCAAGCCCAAGGTGGCAACACCAGCGGTCGTATCCAAAATAGAACAGTACAAAAGAGAAAATCCTACTATCTTCGCGTGGGAGATTCGTGAAAGACTTATTTCTGAAGGTAGAATTTTTTAGAAACTATAAGTAAGCGCTCAATTATATCCCTTCTGGTGGAAAGTTGAGGTATAATCTTGGATATCTTCTAACTATCATTGGACCATCTAGCCTAATGATAGAACTAACGGACTGCAAATATAGTGATATCGATTTCGATCCCTGGTTTTTCAGATATGAGTATTTGTTTATTATCACTGCTCGATAAAGTAAAATATCTGTAAAACCTGCATGCCTGAGAGATTTTAATTTTAACGGGCCTCGTGGCGTAGTCGGTAGTGTAACTGACTTCCGTGCACGAGGTCGTGGGTTCGATTCCCACTCAGGACAATTATTTGTGTTATGAACACAGATATTTGTACTGCGTCTGGGTGTTTTCTATCTATTATATGTATGTATTTACAAAAAAAAAGTAGTATATGTATTATATCCGTAATTTGGTACCCATAGCACAAGCATTAGGCTTAGTTTGGGACCAGAGGACGTTGTGTGAAAATTGTCCGTGAATATTTTGTTTTTCCTCGTAGACTTATGATTTTTTTGCAAAAAAAGAAGTAGGTACACTCTAAGAGGAAACCCTTGCCCAATAGTAATGGTTAAAAAAAATATTCAGTATGCTACTTTAAATATACTATATTGAACAAAATAATAAATGATTGCTTATTTTTTTAATAAGTTGGCGTAAGAGGTGGGTTTTCTAAGAACTTCATATGTTCCCAGATCATTGGAACAGCAGAAAATCATGTGTATTAAGCTCGAATCGTAGATGTTCCCTACGCATTTGTTATGAATGCCGCGGGCATTCACGGCACGGCGGACTGAATATTATTATGTGTGCTTATTCACTGTGCATCTTCTAAATGATGTTATATCATTTTATGTTATATTTATATGATAATACCTTGCAGTAACTGCATATTGCATGTACAAGTACTTTGTCTACTTACTTACTTATCACCATCACCCTTGCGGAGTAGGCAGAGAACAGAGTGCTAAGAGGCTAGTATACATCTCTCACTTCGTCAACATTCTATATTAATGATAATATTATAATTCTCTTTATACACGCTCGCCGGTTTCGGAGACTCCTGACTCCACCTTTCTTCGATACATGACCGATTTGGTCTAGGTAGGTGAGTCTCGGTCTCCCCCTGTACCTACATCTTTCCACTTTCGCATTGTGTATCTTCTTAACCAGCCGCTCGTTTAGCATTATTTCCACATGTCTGAACTATCGGAGCATTCCCTTTGACATCTTTATACCAATACTCTCTTTCATACCTACTCGCTATCTTACGTCGTCGTTACGAATGCGGTCCACTGCACAGATTCTCCGCAGAGAGCGAGATTTGTCTACTTTTACTTATAATTCTTAAAGTCATATCATCACGGTCGTGTGCATTTTAATAGAACAGTACCATACCTAACTGAAAGAGATACATAATATGTACTAGGTGACCATATTTGGACTACACTTAAAAAAAACAAATAAAATAGGATTAAGGACGTTATTCGTACACGATTATACTGTCCACATTAAAATGGTTTTCCAACTAGATGAAAGATCACTCGTGACTATTCTAAAAGGCGAACACTGGTCGCGTAGGTAATACCGGTAAGCAGCTCACATTACACAGGCGAGTTGCGCTCGTTACTCACCTTTGCCGACTTATAAGGAAATCACTTCTCTGATCTTCGAATTAGTATGGATTATCTTATTAAAATAATTTGTGGCAATTTGCAGGTTGTCATTATGTAGTTCTTGATATTTGACTAAGGGGCATTATATGATTATGTATTAAAAAAAACTCGACCTTGACACTGGTATGGTAGTGTGTCTTCTATAAAAAAAAGCTTTAACAGAGCTGTGTCTATACATATAATATATTTGAGAAAAAAATACTGAACTGTATTAATTTAAAAATAGTTTTGTGTTCAGACACGCCTATAGCGTGTTTTATAATTTAAATTTATATAAATACTAGTGGACCCAACAGACGTTGTCCTGTCCAAACATTGGCGTTTCGTTTGGATTCGTTAGATAGGTTAGTATATCTTTTTACATTAGAAAAAATTGAAGAAAAAAATCCTGAAATCCTATCGTGATGGCGTGGCGCCATCTACCGGGTCCAAACCTAAACCATCCAGGGCGCCACCCAAACGCATACAAAAAAAATCATTCAAATCGGTCCAGCCGTTTAGGAGGAGTTCAGTGACAGTCACACGTACAGTAGAATTATGTATATAGGTAAAGATAAAATTGAAATGATTTGACTTAAATTAAAATTAATTCTTCAAATAAAAACAAAATAAATAAACAAGTAACGCAGAGACAGATGTCACCTCAGACAAGTGACTTATTTATCACAATGACAATGACATCTAACGTTTCTTAATAAATATATTTAACGTAAATCGTGTATGCGTTCTGTTTCAGCTTTAAAGTATCGATAATAGTTCAGTAATTATTCATATAAGTGTTTTATTTTACGCATCACATTAAAGGATGAAAATAGAGTATTTTTACATAGTTTATTTTTATGAAAAAGTATAAAGTTGCACACTCTACCACTGCACCACCGAGGCAGTTAAATATACCCACAACTTTTAGACTTAATTCTACTAATTTTAATCATAAACGCGAAAGTTTGTGAATATGTTATATAGTAGAGCCTTGCTTATGCCAACATGAATGGGCCGGCTCGACTGGGGTAGTACCACCCTCATCAGTGTAAAACAACATTAAGTTGTCCGTGAGGTGACGGACTAAGAATACAATTGTCACCACCCCATTCTTTCCCACGGGTGTCGTATGAGACGACTAAGGGAAGTAAGCAATAACTGGTGGTAGGGCTGGGTACCAAGTGGGAGTACTCACTTGGTATCGGGCCCGAGTGGGTTGGTACCACCATCTCCCGCGTGACCGGCCATGAAGCACATCGTTGCGCTTTGGCTGTAGCAGGAGATAGCCGTTTATATTTAATTTCATATCTGTAAAATGAATTGGTGAGCAGCGGCTTGACAATACTCTCGGTACAGTCGAGTCCATGGGCGACGGTTACCATTTACCATCAGATGGACCGTGGCTAGTCTGCAACTACATGAAATAAAAAAAAAGTACAGGAGTACAATAGGAACTGCCGTGTTTTATATGGTGAGTAAGAAGCCTAAATCCCCTGCCTCTCATCATCCTCTCCTTATTATATTTTTTCTCTCCGCTTCCAGTCCCTTTCTATGGAGTTGGAAGCGCGATGATACCTCAAGTATTGCAAGCGTCTACAGTAACAGCTTACCATCAGATGGGCTATATAGGTACCACAAATACATGCAACCCTCGTAGTTTAAAAAATAACATTACACGGTTCCAGTGGTCCGCCAATATAGGCGAAGAGACGGCACACGGCGTGTTCATTTAGTGAGTGAGGGCTGGGGACAACGAACAGGGTAGTGCCCACACTCCCTGTTCGTTACCCCAAACGACGTATTAACAAAAAAAATCTTTGTATCGCAGGGGACTTTACAAACATACAATTTTACGGATACAAAGTACACCCAGACCCAAAACAACCATTTGTGGAACAAAGAGTTGCCCTATGTGGGAATCGAACCCACAACACTCGGCCGGAAGACCGGTATCTAAACCACTTTGCCATCTGTTAAATCATAAAATATATATTTTTTATCTCTAAGAATGAACTGAATTTTGAAGATCACGCAAATGAGGCAGGCAGAAGCTTTATAAAGCATTTAATTTTTCAAATAGAATAGCATTGTAGCCCCTTTAGCAATTATGTCAATAATTGTGGTGCTGGTAAATATAAAAGAACTAGCTAACCTAATCGTACTTAATCATTTTATTTAATTCTCTTGCTATTATTGTTGTAGCCTTGTGTTAGCAATTATTTGTCGAGGAAGAGGTAGGAATAATGATAGGTAGCTAAGATATTGGCTTGGAATTTAAATAACTGTGTTCACTAGTCTAGTGGCTAGTTATATTGTTAAACATATGACCGTAATATGAAAATGAAAGTTAACAATTATATGAAATATTTTACCACTATCAAGTCACCATCTCACAATAAGGTCAACTGTATAAAATGTGAATGCTTTGTTTACACAGTAACTGAACACTTATCTAATTATAGGATTAAAGTATTTGAGTAATGAACTTTATATGAGTGTCAAATAGTTTTCGGGAGGGCAATAGGCAAAGCCCTTCAAGTGTAAGCCCGAATATTGCCCGACCGCCTGTTAGTTTTGGTAAATGGCCGACGGCTTACTGAGAGCGGATATAATGTAATTTGAGAACATCTATTGGATTTTGTATCTATGTACGGGCAAAACAATGGTTTATGTATTATATAACCGGGAAATTTATTATGTTATTCGTTTTTTAATTATAATATACGTTTTTGATCTATATTTTTTAGCATTTGACTTACTATATCGGTTTGATGCATGTAAATGCTTCCGATAGATGGCGCTGGTCGTAAAGACAAATGTAATAAGGAGATTGGGATGGTCGAAAGACCTGTACTATAGCTCAGTGGCTTAGAGCACTTCCCCGGATTGGAAAAGACGCGGGTTCGATTCCCGCTAGTACAAAAAATCTCTTTTTCCTTATTCTCAAATAATTTGTACTTTATAATATACGTTTTTTAAAAGAGGTAAGTTAAGGGGGTAAGTTCATCTGCATGATCGTAGGAGAGCTCAGTTATAAGACGAATGTGCTGCTGGTCGTAGTTCTAGACTATCAAATGCAAACTTGGTCGTTCTACAGTTTAGTATCTACGTTTACATTAACAAACTCTTCAGTTATATTATATTAGTACAAATATGTGTATATTAATATACAAACCGAAGATCCATCACAGTTTTTAAAATGTGTGAAAAATATGTTCGTTTATTTATTAAATATATTCAATGAATGATGCTACTTCATATCTATCAAACGGTATTACGCATGGTATACCATTTCGAACATTAACGGACGATCAAAATTAATCCAAGTTTAGCCTGCTAATTATGAAGTTTAGTGTCCACATTTATTGATCGTAACATATATTATATGGAAAATTATGTCAACCTGCTTTCTTTTGATCTTGAGATCAAATGAAACAATTTTGACAAAATTCTACGCGATAAAGGGTAATAAATAAAAATGTCGTAGCGCCGTGGACTGGCAACTAACTGCACAATAAATGTGTCACTATAGTCGGTGGCTTTGATTATAAACACATATATGCAACTATTTGTATACACTAATATTATATTAAAGTTTAAAAACTAAATTCTCTAAAGAGAGTTGATATATGTAGGTAAGTACTAAGTATCAATTTATTTGAAGTTTATTTTATTAGTTTTTACCCATGATTTCATCTTCAAGGATTTCGGTATTATGATATAAATATGTCCTTGTACAACATATTAATTATGATTAGCTATTCCACAGAAACTTTCCAGTTTTTCGGGATTAAAGGTAGCCTTTTCTGTCTTTGTTATAATTATGATCGATTCAATAGTTACGGCGTGGAAGAATAATAACAAACGAAAGAACTTATTTTCCCATTTATAATAGAAATATTTTTTTGGAAGAATATTAAAATATTGTTCCGCCGCTTGAGTCCCACTCAAATATTATTAAGATATAATCATATATAACGGTTAGTGTAGATATTTTTAGTGAGATGTCACTTTCGTGTAAAATGTATGGCATTTGAGTGCATAGATAAATTATCTCAGTGTACGATGGGCGTCTTTAACTGTGAGGCCAGTGAGCCAATTGCAATAATTGCACCAACGACACCTCTCGTGTTCATGCGTGACGTTAAACATCACCTCTTAAGACAAAAGAGGACATAAGCACTCACGTTTCTCACAATCTAATTATATCCCACAGTTCGACCACTTAAAGTTCAAAGTCGCGTTGCTAATTAAATGTGATTAAAGCGATGCCAGTCAAAGGATATTATTCGCCTTAATATTTTTTCTAGTTGACTTGAATTTGGTGCGTGCGATCACACTGGAACTGGTTTAACTTACGAGACCACTTCTGGTTTACGATATCAGTGGGGACCGGATTAGGAGACGATAACGTTCTCGATGGGAAACACTGTGCTAACTTGAGTTGTTAAATTAATGCGCAGATTTTTAATCAGCAGGAAGTGCTGTAGAGAATGACACATAGCTGGTGTTATAAAGAGTAACATAGGCTACTTTTATGTTGGAAAACCAATATAGATTGCGCCCAAAAAAAAGAAAATAACTAAAAAATTACACGTGGACGAAGTCGCAAGTAGCATTTAGTAAAAACCAGCAATATACCTATAACTCTTATAGTCCAAGATTCCAGGTGGCCTGACCCTATTTCTTCAGCTGAGTAACAATTTCCTTGGCTTAGTATTGATATATGAATGTGCGCATATTCGTTAGCCCAGGCTGACAGCCAATTTCCAGGTATTACTTAAAAACATTCCTCACTTTTCTTAAAGTACTGCGTACTGACTTATGTTTCGTCCAACATTGTTAACCCGCCGGTACTCGCGTCTCCTTTTAGGTGATGAACAGTCGCGTACGTCGAAAAGACCCAGATTTTGAATGTATTGTTTTGAATAACTTCGGAAAATTCTTGAAAATTTCAGGAGTATTTGTAAGTTAAATAGAAAGAGGATAATAAAATAAACTTAAAAATAACAAATGTTTATTATATCGAGAAAAAAGTAACAAAAATCACAAAATTCAAGAGTTCACTGCTGAATCTTACTTTTTACCATGATACATTGTCGGAAGGAAATTTAGGAATTTCATTTTCCTCAGGAAGTTCATCTTCGCCACTTTGATAGGAATCTGAGTCATAGTTGTCAATCTCCAAATGGTCTTCTATTTGTAAAGAAATTTCACCATCAATGTCTCCCTTGCATAAAAGGTTTAATATTCCTTGGTCATTTAAATAATTTCGCGACATATCTACAAATAAATAAAACCAAAATAATATTTTTGAAATGAAAAACTTTCACATTACGTCGCACAAGGGTCGAAACGATCCGTACTCACTTGACACGTCGTACCAGGCCTCTGTCACTCTATGTACTTGCACGCTATAATTATCTACCGCCGAGACTGGCCGAGCGGTCTCGGGCCTTTTGCGGACCAAATTCAGTGCGGTTTTCGCAAGCGA
Source organism: Leucoma salicis (assembly GCA_948253155.1). Taxonomy (NCBI): domain Eukaryota; kingdom Metazoa; phylum Arthropoda; class Insecta; order Lepidoptera; family Erebidae; genus Leucoma; species Leucoma salicis. The sequence goes on along the minus strand of OX411807.1, from coordinate 17,043,150 downwards.
AGCGCACGCACGTTGTTCAATTTCAATCGTCTTTTTACGAAAAGTTAAAAGTGCCAACAGATGCGTTTCATAATTATGTAAGAGAACTTGAGACTATGTTTATTAATAATTTTGAAAAAAATATGTAACCAAGGCCGGGTAGTACTCTTTATGAAATTTTTAATGACATACATTTTGATTCTCCCTGGCCTAGTTTCCCAAAGCAATATCGAATAAAACTTTTTATTAGATTCAGGCTTTTTTCTACACTCAAATTTAATAACAGAGAATTTAGTAAGGGTAAGAAATTTATAAAAAAATATATATAAATAAAACACATATAACTTTTAAATATTTTTTTATTTTACCTGCACACTGACCTCTATAATTATGTTTTAGATGTATTGCACAGTCAGCACCAATTTATAAAAAAATATTTTATAAACGATACAATTTTAAACTACCACCTATGGTCAGAACATATTCACAGTTCTCAATAAAATAGACACAAATAGTTATGTTAATTTAATTTTATCAATGAGGCAGCCCTGTGATTGCTGTTGGATCGCGCGGTGCGAAGCAATCACAACTGTACGCTTGAGCATTTAGGCACATTTTAGCATGCAGCGGTTGCTGACGTGACGGAGTATAGCAGGAGGTATTGGAAATTTTCTACTGAGTGAAGTATCTGTTACGTAGTAACTATTTAGTAATCTGTGTCCGTACTGTCCAAATGCCGTGCGGGAACTGGCTGAGACAGGGTGTACGGATAGCACTGATCTCCATATATACAAGTACGCTGGACCTATGATTAGCCGGGCCATAATGTAACGATTTGATTTTCGCCATTTTAGCGCTGATCACAGAAATGGGTGGGAACCGAACTAATAATAGAGATGGGACAATGAGATAAAATACATCGAAAAATGACATTTCCGGCAGATACAGATATTTCCAACGGGTTTTATATACTAATACTAGACGTGCGCCCGGTTTTGACCGTGGTATGTACATAGCCTATAACCCTCAGGGATAACGTACCGATCCAAAGGTTAAAGAATTTTTGAAATCGGTCCAGTAGTTATTCAGATTAACGCGTTCAAATAAACAAACAAAATAACTCTTCAGCTTTATTATAATAGGGGTTAATGTAAGAAATTGCCGTTTTATTGTAATACTGGAAACGTAATTGGAATTGACATAGAACCTTCATGATTTGAGATTTTTGAGTGAAATTTTTTTCAAATGGTAGCTATGATTAAAAACTGTGCAACATTCGATTATCGACTTTCAGTTGTTTTTTACGAGTATTCACTTTAGACAAGAAAGATGGATACTTCGAAAATTCGAGTGATTTTTGAATACAAGTTCCGACGTGGAACTAACGCTGCAGAAACAGCTCGCAATATCAATGTTGCGTTTGGAGTGGGGACTGCTAATGAACGCACCGTGCGATTTTGGTTTAAACGCTTTCTTGATGGAAATTTTGATTTGAAGAACGAACCACGTTGAAGACCGCCCAAACATGTGAATAACAATGAATTGAAAAAGATGGTGGAAGCCGATCCGAGGCAAACTACCCAGGAATTAGCGGCATAGTTTAACGTTACCTTACCAAAAATATTGACTCATTTGAGTCAAATCAATAAAATAAAAAAATATGATAAATGTGTGCCCTCATGATTTGACTGATCTGCAGAAAGAAACGCGTGTTGAAACTTGTGTTGTCTTGTTGAATCAATACAGAAATGAAGGAATATTGGATCGAATTGTGACATGTGATGAAAAGTATATTCTTTACGATATCCGTAAGCGAAAAATGCAATAGGTCAAACACTGCAACAGTCCTAAAGCAAAGCTTACCAATAAAAAGGTAATGGTAACTGTTTGGTGGTCTCAGCATGATGTTATTCACTATAGCTTTCTCCGATCTAGTCAAGCAATAACGGCAGACGTCTACTGTGCTGAACTCCGAACAATGATGAAAACTTGCAGTGAAACAGCCCCGACTCATGAATCGATCTTCACCATTATTGCTCCATGATAACGCGAGGCCTCATACAGCACGAGAAACCGTTTTAACTCTACAGAAACTGCAATTAGAAACCATTCGTCACCCTCCGTATTCGCCAGACCTTGCTACAACGGACTACCATTTTTTTCGTGATTTGGACAATTTTCTACGTGATAAAAAGTTTTCTTCCCAGGAGGCAGTACAAAATGCTTTCACACAGTTTGTAGAATCTAGATCACCAGAGTTCTATCGCAAAGGCATAAATGACCTTCCTATTAGATGGCAGCAATGTATAGATAATAATGCTAGATATTTTGATTAAATACGTATTGTATTGTATGTTAAATGAAAAAACAAACTAATTTCAATTTTTCAGTACAAATCGGAAATTTCATACTTTAACCCCTAATATTAGTATAGAAGTATAGATTATAAAGCTGATGAGTTTGTTTCATAAGGGAGACAATCCAAACGAGACAGCGGCAATTTGCAAGTTACGTCAGATTTAGTACTCTTCCCAAGCATTGGGGGCGCTTCAAATAGGCACAATATAAAGCTGTCGTTTCATAGGGTATCATAGGTCCAGAGTACTTGTATATATGGAGGTCATTAGCGGATAGTCTATAACGCAACTTGAAGGTACTTAGCGCGAGGACATGAATGAACTAATACAAAAATAGTTATGGTGTGAAAACTAGAGTACTGGGTTTTTTAAACCCAGGCGAGACTACCCGCGGGTTAAAAAAATGAAAAATAACGTAATATCTATTTAAAGGTTAGATAATATTGTTATTTATGTGTTTATTATATAAGGCAACTGTTTCAATAACTACCTAGACCAATCACAATCAAATTTATAACTTAATTTTATCTTTAAATTATAATATTAATATTATAATTTTAACCGTGTTTCCGTGATTTACAAAGTTGTATCTCATGGGCATAAAATAGTTAAGTAGTATAAGTTTAGTTTGCAATATTAAATGATACCATTTTGGAAATGTAAGTAATTTTTTATGAAAAATGGGGTCGCACACCTTTACTTTTTACTTTTTTTTTTGGTCTTATCTCCAGCCGGCTGACATTATCATCATTTGTTGAAATGTATTTAAAATAATTGCTCGAGCGCGCAGTGAGCGCGCATGCTTCTGTTGTGTATGAAAATTGCACGCGATCTCATGTCATTATCGGTTATTTTGTGTAAATGCTCACATATTTGTCATAAACGTATATTGTTTAAATTTAAATAAATTCTATTGTTTCCGCCCAGTTGATTATTAATACATATAACGTATTTAATTGGTAATTGAATAGTGTTTTTTTTATTGTTTGGTAACGTTATTTAGGTGCATTGCTAGACGGGGATGTAGTTATGATTAATTCTATTAGATCTGCACTTTGGTCCGGAGTATTAAGCATGTTGACCGGCGCGGACCGCCTGCTGACTAGAGACTTTCAAATAACTATCACTATTGTAGAAATACAAATCTACTAGATCCAACAAATATATTAAACATTTTGTTTAAAAGTTACCTAACACACTTATACTTACTAGCTTATCAAAAGTAAATATAAGTACTCAAAGTAAAACAGCTTATATAAAGTCTAAAGTACGTGTTAGTAATCTAATTAGACACAATTTATGTTATGCAAAAACCAAATTTAAAAGCGATACCCTCCACAGAACTCTGAATAATACAGAGTTCTGGTAGTGTGGTCTCCTAGTTTTTGATTTCAACACTTTACTTAAATTAAATGTAATTCGAATCTTATACTAGTATATGCCAGAAATAACTTTAATAATAAATAACTAATTTAGGTAGATGAAGTAGTGATAATAAAAACTGATACCAAATGTCAGATGCTTTATACATAGATAATAATAAATGTACAAAACTTCGATCATCAATACTAACGAGATAGTGTCCCGAACAAAATCAAGTTAAAAACTGTCTGTGTGAATATATACTTACATCTGTTTACTAACGAACTGAGACAAAGGTTTTAAAACAGTTTAAGTTCAACCTAATTACAATCATGGCACTTAGTAATAAAGTCACAAATATTTAAAATATTATCTTACATTTACGGTGATTCGTCACAAAAAACGAACAAAGCAATAATTTATTACTGCAATTAAAAGTGAAAAGATATATAACATTTACTGTGAAAGCAAGCTTAAATAGCAACAAATAAAGTACTTTTTGAACTAAACAAAATAAGAGCTCACTTCTCAAGTGCGATTTTATTTGCCGAGACGTATCTTTCGGGAAGTCGTGAAATCTATTGCATTTTGGATCAAAGTTAAAAAAAGCTTTGTTTGTTTATTTCTCTGTTTCGCTGTCATGTTGTAACTTTTTGGTTATAATGACATTTACAATACATAAATTTGAAACTCAGAAAAGGGCATAGACTGCTTACTATCCCGCAAAAATGGACGGATATTAATTTTTCCATGTAGATAATGGAGTGATTCCAAGTTATCCCATTCCAAGTTCATACCAATAAAGTCTTGGGTAAAATCAAATTTTTCATAAGTCTGTTGCAAGAATAAGAATCATATTAAGCAATAGAAATTTAATTAAATTTATAACGAAATGATCGCGTTCATCCGTTGATTCTTTTGTCATATGCACGTGTCTAAATCACTGCGTGCTTACCGATTCAACTTCAGCAAATTGATTAAAGTTACATCTGCACTCCCTACTAAAAGTATCACGTATCTTTAGGAAATTAATTCAGTTTTAAATTCAATGAAGAAACGTGCTCAAAGGTAAATTGGTTGTCCACGTTTGGTTAAAACAAATCTTCAGAAACAAAAGCGAAGCAAGATTTCGTGTACTCTGAACAGGATCGGTATTTGCTTCTTTGTCTCATTTCTACCATTTGAAGATACGTTGGTCGGTGGCCTTCCATCAGTTTTTATATGTATTGGTAAAATATGTATTTTATAAATAAAATATTTTTTTATATTTGCGCGAATATTTCACATTATTAAAATTACTTTTAATTTTAATTTTCCCTACGTGATCGAATCCGTAATACGGAGATCCGTATGAGAACGAGAGTGACCGACATAGCCCGCCGAGTTGCCATGCTGAAGTGGCAATGGGCAGGTCACATCGCTCGACGAACTGACAACCGAATGGACCGACGATCTGGTCAAAGCTGAGGGGAGCCATTGGATGCGGTCGGCACAGGACCGCTCGTTGTGGCGTTCTCTTAGGGAGACCTATGTCCAGCAGTGGACGTCGAAATGCTGATGGATGGATGGATGGATGAAAATAACTTTTACGGTCACTATTCTCTATTATTGTTGTACATCAGGATAGTAGAAAATCAAGTAAACGCGATAGATTTCTTTAAAGGGGTTATTTTTCAATTCTATTATTTTTACTGTATTTTGAACCCTTCGGAGTATATTGAGTGAGGTCTTTAAGCCAACAATGATTAAGTTAGTGGTCCGCTTTACGTACGTCGTGAAGATCATGGCGGCCAAAAATCTCAAACTATACTTAATTGTCTACACGCAATACATATTTGAGACTCTAAAAACAAACTAAACTTAAAATTTATGACTACTTAAAACGTAAAATGTTGCAAACGACTCTCTAATAAATATTTAAAAAAAATCTTATATTAAACCGCGCATACAAAAGAAATGTCCGAATGAGAGTAATCAAGAACGGTGTGTTGATAGGAGCAGTTATTAAAACAGAGCAGCTCATCCGAGAGGCTAAATTTTAATAAGGTACCCACTACCGTCTTTGTTAACGGTGACGAGGCAGTTTTTGACAATAGCTTGCGCAACTTATCTACTAAATCGATATCGGTTTACGAGGCGTTACGGCGGGGCCTTAGCTACTGACCATATTTTGATTAATTGCATTCTTCGCTCACAAACTGTATGGTTACGTGTAGTCCCAATTATTGAGTGGCGCCGATTAATTAGCGAAACGGATGACGGGTAACTTTATGGTTAGGGGCGTTAAAATGTTTTGAGCCCGCCATAAAAACACTTTTGTAATTTATTGTACCTATCATTTTAATATACTATTTATGTTAAATTTACGATTATTTGTTAAAGCCATATCACGTACTGCCATTTTATCATTTGTTCTCAATTAATTGGGATTTCTAGTTACGGTACAATGTAAAATAAGATAGACGCAATAGTTTATTTGTAATTCTTTTGACATTTACTAACAAGGTCCCACCTCGTTCGCCGTTATTGTACGGTCGAAATAAATCAAATCGATCTCTACACAGCTTCCAATAAACCGATACATTTATTGATTTGTTACAGCATTAAATTGGTTCCCAGCAGTGCATCACATCAACAGTGTTGCCCGCTATGGAGGGTCACGGTCATGATTTCGGATTTCGGTTTTGGAGAACCTTTAATCGTTGGCTGGAGATGCCGCGATAAAAAATGTTTTCATCGGTTTTTGTCCAGCTATTGTCGTGTTATTGAATTACCTATTAGGCTTTGTGACTTTTAAAAGCTTCGCGGTATTATACAAGAATAGTGTCATTATATAAATAAATCGTTTTACCCATTATCCGCTATGGTAGATGAGCTTTTGACTGGGTCCGAAAAATTGGCCAAAAATACTAGTAATATTAAGGAAAAATAAAAAATCAACTTTTTAATACTAGTAACATTAAGGTTTTTTCTTATGTAAACACATAAAAGTTTAAATTATTCAAATATTATTTACTGTTAGACTCTAATTTTGTAGTAGCGTCTATATGCCAGTTATTTATAACCTTTGTTTTTGAGAGGGTAAATACATAGATATAAACGGTATGATTTAGGTATAAGCTTGTAAAGTTGTACCCAAAAAAAATACTAATATATATTAACTATGTGATGGTCCATTATATGGTAAAACAATTAAAAATTTAATTATGGAATGTAGGCCATCTTGGACTACAAAAAATTTTGTCTTCTCGAAATGTACTTACTTTAAATTAATGTTGAGTACATTTTAGAACGAAATTTTAAATGCGTATTGGTGAAAAACTCTAAGAAAAACGATGTATTTCCATGCCCACGTTTTGCTATAATTGAAGATTTAAACACAATTTAGATACTTTGTGATTTTTATTTTTAGCATTCGACATGCCTATCTACTCCCTCGTGTAATTAAATTATAAATCTGCACCTCTCCTATTTCTGGTCAACCGGTTATATGGACATTAACAAATTTGTTTTATAATTTAGATCTCTAATGCTGCTGATAATTAGGGAGCCGGATTACGATGGTGTACTCTATTCTTAATATAAATCTGCGACAGGCTCTTATTCAAATGGCATCGCTTAGATAGTAGTAGATCTATAATTCACGTTTAGTTGGAATGGCTTTTGTTGCTCTGGCCATTGAGGCCTAATTGAAATAAGGCGATGTAATTGCGCGCGTGTGCGTAGGATAGGCGTTTAGCGCAACGGTTGCTGCGGCCCCCTGGAGGTACGGACACCTTTTTACTCAGTCGACGCGGCGGGTGACGCTTGATTGCGTCCGATCTCATCGTTTTATATTCCCCATAAAGCCAACAATAATTCATTTAGACGACGTGACGCCACTCACTCGTTAACTGGTTCTAGACGTTCGAGGACATGATTTAGTATTTTCAAACAATAGTAGTTAAGGCAAGCTCTAATCATTTTAAACTTAGAACTTAAGCTTATATTTTATCATTTTTATAGTAAAAGAGAACAAGTATGTACATTCAGTCAAGAAAGTATTGGGAATGCATGATTTGTTTACGGTTCCAAATTCAAATTTTTGTTTTTTTTTTGTTGTTGTTAGATTGGCACAATTGTTATCCATTTTAGCGCGGAGTTTGCTTTTTTTTTTTTTTTTTTTTATTTATATTAAATACAGTGCTGTTTTTAGTTATATCATATCTAGTGTGTATTGCGAATTTCATAATGGACAAAAACATCGAAAACATAGTTTGTCTTAAATTTTGCATCACCAATGGAATTTCGTGTTCGGAGTCACGGAAAATGTTACAGAAGGCTTACGGTGAATCGACTTTATCAAAAACACATGCTTATGAGTGGTACAAAGCGTTTAAAAGCGGTCGAGATGTGATAGAAGATTTGCCTCGCTCTGGTAGGCCATCAACGTCTGCAACTAAAGTTAACATTGCAAAAGTGAAGGAAATGGTAACTGAAAATCCTCATTCAACTTTGAGAGAGATAGCCGCCGAACTTTCTATGTCTCACGAGTAAATCCGTACCATTTTAAATAATCACTTGGGTATGAAACATGTTTCCGCTCAGCTAGTCCCAAAAGACCTGAATTTTCTCCAAAAACTCAATCGCATGAGAGTCGCTGAGGACATGCTATAACGAGTCAATTCTGACCCAACATTCATGAAACGCATTGTTACTGGTGACGAGACGTGGGTTTACGAGTTTGACATGCAAACTAGTCAACAAGCTTCGGAGTGGCGACTTCCAACTGAACCGAAACCGAAAAAACCACGCCAAATTCGATCAAAAGTCAAAGTCATGTTGATTGTTTTCTTTGACTATCGTGGTGTTGTGCACTCGGAATTCTTGCCAAAAGGTCAAACGGCAAATAAAGAATATTATTTGAGCGTTATGCGGCGTTCAAGAGAGCAAATTCGAAGAAAAAGGATTTGTGGAAAGAAAATTCTTCGATTTTGCACCACGATAATGCGCCTTCGCACAAGGCCATCATATTCACCAGATATGGCTCCAGCCGACTTTTTTCTTTTTCCTAAACTCAAATTACCACTTCGTGGCACCTATTTTCAGTCGATAGAAGACATAAAGGAGAATTCGTGGCGAGAACTGAACTCAATTCCGGAAACAGCGTTTAAATGTTTTGATGATTGGATTATTCCTTGGCGTAAGTCTATCGTTTCTGAAGGAACATACTTTGAAGGTGATAAAATAAATGAAATGATGAGCAGTGGGTTATTATTAAACACAAGTGGCAAACATGCATACGGCCTCCTGGCGATATGCAGTTACCGTAGCCTATAGATTCCAGCAACATCGGAGGCAAAACTACCGCGTCGTAACTATAAGAAAAGGGATTGGACGTGGAGAGAATGAGTAATTACAAGAGGATAGAAAGGATAACAATGAAGAGTATAGGGCACTGACATTGTTTCACGCTGATCTTCTATGAGAGGGTGGTACTTCTCTTATCGAGCCAGCCCGTTCATGCTGAGATAAACTCTACCTAAGTAAAACAGCTAAGCCTTGGCAATATTCTTAGTATTGATGAGTCCATGGGTGGCGGTAAGTGCTAAACTTACCATCAGGAGGGTCGTGGCTCATCTTGGCAGACGTATTTGCTTATGAGCCTTATGCAATAAATAAACGAGTTTTATAATGCAATTAAAAATCTCCATATACGTAAGCTATTTTGAAGCTATTTTTAGAATTAGTGTAATTAATCTTTTCTTCACGAAGCACTTGTAATTATGCAATGATACTGAATAAATTTAATAGCTATGCTTAAATACATATTTAGACTTGAATAAGACTATTAACAAATTATGGAAATTAGTATTTTGACACTATTCGTAGCTTCCACGAATATTTTTGCCGTTTCGGTCAATTAATTAACGTCATCGTTAAAAAAGGTTGTCTAAAACTAATTAGCGTGATCCGATGGAATCCAATTTCCGTCGCCACCTCGACCATGGGTACGTATCGGAAAACCGGTATAAGTAAAACAAACAAACTAATTCATTCCAAACCATTAGGCACGAGATCCGACTGTTAATGTCTCAATTTAGAAACGAGCGTAAATCTTCAAAGGCGTGACAATTACTGTTACTTCCCGGGATTACAAACAAAAAGGTTTTCCGTCAATTATCGATAAATTAACCCGATTAAACACTGCATAGCCAGACGGCGCCGGAGTGTCTTATCTTTGGACATGCCACGCTTTTAAGCAGGTACCAACTAACAATCTGACCGACGCAGAAACATTAAAATTTTAAAACAATTTGCTTTTTATTAGATTACCATGGGAAACTAAATAACACGTTAAATAACTAGCGCGATAAAATGGAGAAATCTACTTTTACTCGCGCTGCCGGTGCTTTTTGATATTACATTAATTATGTTATTAACACATGTTTAGTTTGGTGAATATATTTCTGTCTACACGATTGTGTTATAACAGGCTTATAATGCAGTCCCCGGAGCTGGCGGACCTCCGTGCGGCCTGTATTCGTGCCCGGAGGTCCTACACCCGCAGCCGACGTCGCCGAATCCGCGACGAAGAGCGGGAGGGCCAGCTGTATGCGGCGTACAGCAGTGCGCGCGCCGCGTTAAAGCTGGCCATCTGTCGCGCCAAAGACGCGAAAAGGCAGGAGATGCTGGAGGGTCTCGAGCGTGACCCCTGGGGACGCCCGTACCGCGCGGCGCTTAACAAGCTCCGCGCCCAGGGCCCCCCCCTTACGGAGACCCTCCAGCCGGGCTTCCTCTCTGAGGTGGTCGAGGGACTTTTCCCCTCACGGGCGGTGCACACGCCCCCGGTCATGGCTCCGCCAGATGGTGACCGGGAGGCCGACGACGGGGAGGTACCGCCCGTGACGACGACGGAAATGGGGGCGGCGGCTGCGCGTATGCGGAGAGGCGCCGCCCCCGGGCCGGACGGGGTTCCCGCCCGAGTGCTGGCCCTGGTCCTCGACCACCTTGAGCCCCGCCTCGGGGAGCTGTTCGGCGCTTGCCTGGTGTCCGGACGGTTCCCTGACTGCTGGAAGGAGGGGAAGCTCGTGCTCCTGCCGAAGCCGGGACGGCCTCCGAATACGGTCTCGGCCTTCAGGCCCATCGTGTTGCTGGACGAGGCGGGCAAACTTCTCGAGCGGGTAGTCGCTGCCCGCATCGTCCGGCACCTAGGAGCGGTCGGCCCCGACCTGTCCGACGCCCAGTTTGGATATCGGGCGGGTCGGTCTACGGTCGACGCCATTCTGCGCCTGAAGGCCGCGGCTGCGGAGGCCGTCGCCTCGAGGGAAGTGCTGTTGGCGGTGTCGCTCGACGTCGCCAACGCCTTCAATAGTCTGCCATTCGGCTGCATCAAGGAGGCACTCCGGTACCATGGAGTGCCCCTCTACCTAAGGCGGCTGGTGGCAGACTACCTGGACGGCCGCAGCGTCCTCTTCGTGGACCGGGAAGGGGACGTTGTAAGGAGGGCTATGTCGTGCGGCGTCCCGCAGGGTTCGGTTCTTGGGCCTCTCCTGTGGGACATCGGCTACGACTGGGTCCTCCGTGGCCGGCTCCCCCCCGGGCTGGGCGTAATTTGCTACGCAGACGATACGCTCGTCACAGCCCGGGGCAGGACCCTCGAGGAGGCGGCAACGCTGGCCACCTCAGGTACCGCGGAGGTGGTCAGGCGGATCGAGGCGCTGGGGCTTAGGGTGGCCCTTGAAAAGTCGGAGGCCCTACTTTTCCATGGGCGCCGACGGGGCCCGCCCGCCAGCGCCTCGATAACGGTCAACGGTGTGGGCTTCCCAATCCAGGCCCACATCAAATATCTGGGCCTGGTATTGGATGGACGGTGGCACTTTGACGAGCACTTCCGCCGTCTTGCGCCAAGGCTCGTCAACACGGCGTCCGCCCTCGGGCGACTTATGCCGAATTTGGGCGGACCGAGTCTTGCGTGTCGACGACTCTACGCGGGGGTAGTGCGGTCAATGGCACTGTACGGCGCGCCCGTGTGGGCGGAGTCCCTGGCCGCTCGCAATAGGGCCCTTCTGTGGCGTCCACAGAGGGTCGTAGCGGTCAGGGCAATACGCGGGTACCGCACGGTCTCGACCGATGCAGCCTGCGCGTTGGCCGGAACCCCCCCGTGGGATCTGGAGGCGGAGGTGCTCGCCGACGTCTATCGGCGGGCGTCGACGGCGCGGGCGGGGGGCAGCCGCCCCTCGCCGAGCGCAATGTCATCGTGGCGGGAAGATGCCTGCCGCGCCACCGTCCTAAAGTGGAAGTCTCGGCTGGAGACGCCCCGGGCCGGTCTCTGGACCGTGGGGGCGCTCCGGCCGATCTTGGAAGAATGGGCAGGGCGGCAGCACGGGGTCCTCACCTTCCGGTTGGTGCAGGTTTTGTCGGGGCATGGTTGCTTCGGCAAATACCTGCACACGATCGCAAGGAGGGAGACGACCCCAGGCTGTCACCACTGCGACTGCGACGAGGACTCGGCGCAGCACACGCTCGAGTCGTGCCCGGCCTGGGATGTGCAGCGCCGGGAACTCGTTGCAGTCATAGGCGTGGACCTGTCGCTGCCGGCCGTTGCGCGAGCGATGGTTGGCAGTGACAGGGCCTGGACCGCGGTCGCCACCTTCTGCGAAGCTGTCATCTCGCGGAAGGAGGTGGCGGAGAGGGCCCGTGAGGAATCCTCCTTCGCGGACCCGATTCGCCGCCGGCGCGAGGGGCGGCGTGCGCGCGCTTACTTGCGCCTGATGCCGCCCTAGCCGAGGCTGCGGGCGGTGGGGTCGGGGAGTACCCTGCCGTCCGCGGAAGCCTACCGCGAAGGTGCGACGCCCAAGTGCGCGAGGCGTCGCTCAAGAGAGGGTGCCCGTAGGGGCTGCCGCCTGCGGATCGCGGTCGTAACGACGCGGTACCCGTGATCCGCCGTAGCAAGGGCGGGTGGAGGCGCACGGTGGGTTTTTAGTGGGTGAGAGCCCCATTCACCCCGTTGTCTCCCCGGGCAGCGGGGTGTGCGGTAGGACATTTTTGCCCACCTAAAAAAAAAAAAAAAAAAAAAAAAAAAAAAAAAAAAAAAAAAAAAAAAAAGGCTTATAATGCAGTGTTGATAAACTGTGACATAATATATCAAGGGTTGAATTAATAATACTTCTTTACCCCAAAGAAGTTTCAAAGGATATTCTACTCTATACTAACTTTTTGAAGTTCACTTCTGGACATAGGATTCGGTAAGAAATTTGGTATTTCCCTACGTGATCGAATCCGTTATACGGAGATCCGGAGGAGAACGAGAGTGACCGACATAGCCCACCGGATTGCCATGCTGAAGTGGCAATGGGCAGGCCACATCGCTTGACGAACCGATAACCATTGGGGACGAAAGGTTCTCGAGTGGCGACCACGTATCGGACGGCGCAGCGTAGGACGGCCCCCCACCTGATGGACCGACGATCTGGTCAAAGCCGCGGGGAGCCGTTGGATACGGTCGGCACAGGACCGCTCATTGTGGCGTTCTCTTGGGGAGGCCTATGTCCAGCAGTGGACGTTGAAAGGCTGATGGATGGATGGATGGATGAATACGTGTTATCTCGTCACTTTATGGGAAACCTGAGATATAACCTAAAAACTAGCTTTTGCCTTCAGCGCAGCCGCGGGCAAAGGATAATGTTAGAATAATTCTAAATATGGTGAAAAATAGCATATCATTTCCATATGTTACAAGTTGCATCAGTATCGTATCACAGACTACGTTATAACTACGGAACAAGCCAACCATTCCTCCATAAGAAGGGTAATTGGCTTACTATAGACCAATAAAAACTACAGCTTTTAATTGTGCCTTCACTGACAGCCAATGCTATAGATGCTCTTTACTTCGTACACATGTAACCTTTTAATAGAAGCGGATCCTATTGTAACTAATCATGATTAAACGACTTTAGACAAATTGCATGTCCGTGACTAAGCATGTAGGATCTCGACCCGAACCCAAATCATTAAAAGAACAATTATAGATATCGTATTCCCACCTGCAACCTGTTGTTGGATAATGATCTGGCTCTAAGCAAATAGTTAAACTAAGATTCACCAGAGGTCGCTGTTCATAGCCAATAAAACGGCGTAGGTAAACAAGAACTTAATAAGTACAAGCGTAACAATTACAACAATTAAATTGATACGTATACCACAAAAAATAACATAAATAATGAGTGCTGAAAGTGAACGGTTTGTTTCATATCAAATTGGCAAAGTAACGTGTTATCAGATCATTAACATCACTGTGATAAAAGAATGTTTTTTGTAATAAAATTATCGTCTTATCCAAATTGAAAACACGCCTGCACAGAGTAGAACGATGTCGATTGTAACTATCGATAGGGTACGTGCTTGTTACTAGACAAAAACCAATTTAACTGTTTTGTTAAAGATCATTGAAGTTTTTTATCATTTAAAATAATAGAGAACGTAGAAGATTAAGTATCGGCGACGCGTCGCTGAGCTCCCATAAAACGTTAAAAGATTTTCAACGGTTTGTTTTCTTTTGAAAAACGTCGCTTCCATTATAATTAGAGATCTCACCGGTTAAGTGATGACTAGTCACCATTACTTCGTTCTCAGCCACATCACACTTCTGACGTTCTATGCCGTACAGAAGGCGTTCTATCGAATATAATCTCAACACATCGATTATCAGCCGACAAATTGTGTAGAGGGCAGCTTTTCACGCATTTGGACGTGCTAACAATGATGGCCTCGAAACCGATCATTACCATTATACTATATAAGGCTTTGTGTTTTGAGTAAATTATAACAGGTTAGTTTTATATTTTATTCGATAAGTCAAGCGGAGGTTACGCCGAAGCGCGCCGCACTGCCTCACAATAGAGCTTCATTACAAACGGTGACCGCTTTAAATCTACCTTTATAACTCGCGATAGTCTCAGATTGTAATTATTATAATTGTCTTTCACTCTGACTGTTATCAGCTTTCTTATGACAAACAATTGACTGGGCGGCGTGTTCGTAAAGAAGTATTTTTTGTAATGAGTCGTTGTAGCGTGTTTATTCGCAAACTCGAACAACATCATTAAGCAATTACGTTCAATTATTGTTCGTTGATATAATTGTCCCGAGTTAATACCTATTTAAATGATAGGGCACGGAATAGATCTATTTGACATAAACACAGGTAAATTACCTTTGAACATGCAGTGTTGAATCAAGTGGCTTGGTACCGTAGCTATTATCTATGAATTGTTAAGATTCAACACAATTTGAGTAAAGAGACCCTTTGCTTTTACAATAATTCTATTACACTCTATTAAGAAAATAACGATGTTGTATAAATTGCACCACTTATAGCCACATCAATCCACAAATTTATTCACTAATCACAGTGCATATAATAGCCTAACGGTAAAACCAAGGACTGTAAACACAGTGGTATCGAGTTTGATCCCGAGTTCAAGGTTCAGACCTCGTACGGCACGCAACTCTGGCTTTTCTAGATTTTTAGAAATTTTGTGTGTATATGTGTTTACAATTTATCACTGCTCGATCAAGGAAAACATCGTGCGGAAATCTGCATGCCTGAGAGATTTTTTCAACGGCTTGTGAAGTCTGCCAACCCGCATAATGTCAGCGTGGTGGACTATATAGCCTAATCCCTCTTACCATGAGAGCAGACTCGAGCCCAATAGTGGCACAGAAAGAGAATAGGCATGATGACTGTTTTTCAAAATCTATTCTATGATACTCAAAAGTACCTAATAATTGAAAAATATATGTAAAAATAATGGTTTTTTATGCAACAAAATTTTAATTTTAAGTTAAACTCATGTCAAAACGCATGCCGATGCCATTCCGTTTTTCATGACGTCACGCCTCAGTACGGCAACAATAAACATTAGTCATAGATAAAGTAAGACGCTACTTTACAATAACGTTTACTAAGGCGTGACGTCATTCACTCTGATTGGAGTTTAAGCGATCATGGCGGATTGTTGTATTTTGTAGGTTTATTTTATCAAATACCTATATTATTAATCTGGCCATTAAAATAAGAATGAATACATTTTTCGAAATCCTTGAATCCTATGTCATTAGATCACTTCCATATTTTGGCGATACTGGATTACGGTCATCAAGCCTATTAAAACAAGTGGTCTAAGTGACCTTCCATGCCAAGTATTATGGGTAAGATTCTCATCCACAAATAATTGAGTCATACACAAATATAGCATACATACATAAACTCACGCCCGTTTCCCAGAGGGGTAGGAAAAGACAACGGATTTCCACTTGTTACGCTCCTTGTTTGCCTCTTTTGCCTCTTTAATTATAAGTCTATAAAGGCACATCACTTAAGGATACTTCTGACCTTGCTTTCCTGGAGAACGTTTCCAATTTGGTAAGAAAGGTTTAACGAGGCCTTACCATCCCAACTGCAATATTCATACTCGCCATATATATATATCTCTTGTCAGCCTTCTTTCATCCATCTTTTCTAAGTGCCTAAACCATCTCAACATTTGTTTTATACCATGCTATCACTAAATTGTTACTTTACAGATATATATTATTTGGATTCTTTTCATTGCTAAAATCTACAACAGCCCAGAAATTCTTTGACTGAATCTATTTATTAAACAAAACTCAATCCCTAACTACTAGAAAGACTACCAACAACAAAAAGCGAGCTGCTTATGAAATATCACAAACGAAATCGGTGTCTCAGCCACTGATCAGTAGCTCAGCAATTCCTACAACAATTATGTTCAGACAGGCTATGATTAAATTATGGCACTTACACGAAGTGTTTCCTGAAAATTACACGGGATGGCTCTCCAAGGCTGCGCCGGCACGCGATCTTACTGCACGCATTTAGCTGCTCACATATTTAGATTATGTTACAACACGAGCACATTAAGTGTTACGAGAGTCGCTTGCTAAAGCGGACCTATATCTTGAGTCTTTTATAGAATAATTTAAGTGCATTAATACTATTTTTATTATGGAGACACCTGCATAATCTATTACTCTCTCGTTATTGAGTCCCTTCTCATAGTAATTTCATTCAGTAACATTTAGTTATATTAACGACTAGCCTTTGCCCGCGGCTCCGCCGCAGTCAATAGTTAGTTTTTAGGTTATATCTCAGGTTCCCGATATAGTAGCGGGATAAAATGTATACCAGATTTAAGTCTAATAAAGACCTATCAAATAAAAATCCGTTCAGTAGTTTTTGCGTGATGCACGAACGAACAAACAGACAAACACTCAAAAAAATATTGTTGTGTTTAGACACGCCTATATATACCTAAATACAGTATTTTTTCTCAAATATCTTAAATGTACAGCTCTATATAGCTCTGTTACAGCAAACTACTGAACGGATTTTGATGCAACATTTTTTATTTGATAGTTCTTGATTAGACTTAAAAACTGGTATTAATTTTATCCCGTTACTTTATCGGAAAACAGAGATACAACCTAAAAACTAGCTTTTGGCTGCGGCGGAGCCGCGGGCTAAGGCTGTGCTACCTAACTGAACTGTTTACCTCCAGATATAATTAAACGCGATAGAAACTGCAACCAATTTTATTCCGGTGTTCCCATAACCTAAAAATCATTGTTGCCCAAATTGAAAACACGATCAATACCATAATACAATTTTAACGCGCTTTAAATCAGAATTAATTATTTTGAAAAGAGAAAAATATATCTACAAAAGAAATTCAAATTTATGCCCTGAATATTCGTTTAAATAGTTGTAACCGCTAAGCTACTGGAATTGTAGTATGTATTCATTTTCTATTAAGTACATAAAAGTACTATTATTTAGTGCCTAGCGGTACAACCAAGGATTACAAAGACAGTGGTTATAGGCTTCAATTCTCAGTCCAAGGTTCAGACCTCGTACGGCACTCACCTCTGACGTTTCGAGTCGTTTTTTTATAATTTATCACTGATCGGAAAAGGAAAACGTGAGAAAAGAATGCAAGTGCATTCTTTTCTATAAGTCTTGTGGGGAGATCAGTGCCCAATAGTGGAACAGAATAAGACGCCCAAACCATTCGATACGTTACAATAAGGATTTATACCAAATTATGATGTGTCCTAATATTATTTTAATTATATCTACCTATACTATTTA